>CM028131.1:322290000-322890000 GCA_016271365.2 Neoceratodus forsteri | reverse complement strand
GAAAAGACCTCCTTGGTGACAAACCCATGCTTTTTACTATCCTGAGTCCATTGTTGTCCAGGTAGTCCACAAGGATCTCTGACTTGTGTCTCCATCAGTTTATTCACAACCTCATCCTCTTATGGAACAGGTCTACATCCACTACCCTCAAGTCTTTTGGAACTACCTCATCACAGTTGAGCTACCTACCAGGGGTTTAGTTAATTTTGTCACCAATTCCTTGAGCACCCTCTTAAGCATCCCATCTGACTGTGTCTTTAGAGCTGCTAACCCATTCCAAACCATTTCACTAGTAAATACTTGCTGCTTCACCTTAGGGATGCTGTTACAGCCCCATAATGCCAGATCCTGCTTGAGGCCCTCAGTCTTCCCTTTTTTGAATACAGAGTCATTAAGAAAAAACGTCCTTCCCTTTGTTCTTCCTTCTTGTACCTGTTGAAGGCCTTATTTTTGGCCTACTGCTTCCATGACCTTACTAGAGAACTATATTGGCCTCTTGTACCTGTTTCCTTTGGTTACTCTTCTTTATGCAAGATGTTGAAGCCCCAAAGTGGCCCCTTGTTTTCCCTTCATCTTTCCTCCACATGCCTGATGCTGTCCACTCCAGATAACTTGTCCCAGACTAGTCTTCATCCGGATGGAGTCTGCCTTCAGAAAACCAGGACTTCAACCTTTGATGAGGGCTTACTTTCCTAAGGGCCAAGTTGAACCACAAAGAGTTATGGATGCTGATCCCTAGTGTTTCCCTGTCTTCACAGCTCCTACTATTTCAGAATTGGTGAGCATCACATTGAGAATGGCAGTCTGCCTAGTGGGTTCTTAACCAGAGTCACTGGCAGACAGTCCTGCAGCGTATCCAGCAGAGCCTGACTTCCGGAGCTCCAGGCCACTGGAATGAACCAATCAATATCTGATCCAGAAGCAATGATTTGATACCTTTATTGGACCTACATAGATGTAACAAAAGAACTTTAACTTTTGAACCAACCTAGTCCTCTGCGTTGGTCCAGTAAAGGTATCAAATCATTTGCTTCTAGATCTATTCTTACAAGGACCAATACGGCAAAGACTAAATCTGTATGCCAATCAATATCTGGCCAATTTAGTTCTCCCACCACCATCTTCCCTTGCCACTCCATTTCTAGTTCTGCATCTCTCTCTCTCTCTCTCTCTCTCTCTCTCTCTCTTCTCCCCTCCCTTCTCGTCCCAAGTTCTATATAACCCCATATCTGTAGTTGCTTACCTGAGGATGCTGTGAACTGAGCTCACAGTGATTGTGTTTCCCCATTACCACCCTGTTGTTTCCAGCCCACTGCCTCTATGACTTCCCTGAGATATAGGGCTATGCTTTCTCCTTTGCCTTTCCACTCTTACATCAAAACATGGTATAGCCTGAGACCGCTCCATAGTCCAAGTTTCTTTTGATGGTACTAGATCTGTCACATTGTCTGCACCACAGCATAGAGCTCACTAATTTTATTTTCCAGAACTTCTGGCATCATAAGTAAGACCCTTTCCATCCTTTTCCTGTTCCTCATGTTTTTTTCCTATTCATTCTCCCTCATTGTTCTACTCTCCTTAACTTTTTTTATTCTTCATGCTGAATGTAGGCTTTGTCAGCTCTCCTTGCTGGCCTCTTTCCTTAATCTAATTTGAACTTCATCCTCACTGTTACCCACCTTGCAGCTACTAGTCCTACATTCAGGGAGGAGCCATAGCTAGGTTTCCCCATGCTCTTCCTTCTCAGTGGTTCCCCTAGCCTCCATCTTCCCACAGTCAACTTAACTGTCCAGTGTAAATAACAAACTTGTCCCAGAGCACTGGCCTCTGTCTTACCAGGTGAGGGCCACTCACATTTGAAGAGCCTTCTATCCCAGAAGCGACCCTCAGTCCTCGACATAGTGGTATCTTTCCTCCTGACACCATCCATTCAACCACCCATTAAACTCCTCAGTCTCTTCCTTTCCTTATCTGTCATTCACATTCCCCTTTTTTCACACAGGAAGATCTCAGAAAAGCCAGGGAAGCTATGTGCACCTTCAATCTATTCCCCAACCTCTTACAGTTTCACTTTCACTGCTCTCCACATACTGGTTTGCATGATCATTGGTACCCAAATGTACCAGCACCTCAGCACCCCTTCTGATTCTCCACCATCCTCCCGAGCCTCTCTATATCCCAGTTCACTGATGCACCAGAAAGACATCAGACCATTTCACTCACCTCACCTTACCTGTCCTGCCCACCACCCTCTCTACTCCTTAATCATTGAGTCCCCAGTTACTAAGAATCTCCTTGCTGACTTCCACCTGCTTAACTCCTCAATGTCACCATTTCATCTTGTCCATTCCCCAAATGACTCAGAAACCCCCCAAAAAAACCCTCAGGTATCTGAGCCTCCAGGGATACAAGGTGATTTTCTGTCTGGATGATGTGAGACTGATTTAAACCCCTCTGGCTGCCTCTGTCCATGCCACCTCTCTCCTCCCTTCCCTACCACCCTACAGCCCCCTAGCCAGTGGGTCTTTGAGAGAGTGGACAGGTTAGGGTGGATCCCAACTGAGCCAGGTCCGCAGCTGAGACATCTGCCTCTGTTGCTGTTACTAGCTGATTATGGAGCTCCCTGTGTCCTACAGATGGGGCATTGTGCCTTCCTTTAGAATGTAATGCTGGAGAAGAGCACCGCACAGTTCCCAAAATGAATTACTTCCCACTGTATTTCATCTCCATACTGATCTTATGATAAATCTAGACTATTAATAGCTTGCTTTCCTCTAGCTGCCTTGTGTCCTTAGAATAGAATCAAAAGTCCTACCATATATATATATATATATATATATATATATATATATATATATATATATACACAATCTGTTATACATGGAGCACTTCCTTACACCTCCCTGACTAAACTATGTTTAGTCCCTTAACATACTGTATACATAAATATAAATATACAAAAATATATAAATATTTATTTCACTTATATCAAAATCTTAATATAATCCAAATGTTAAGAGCAAATTTCAATATTCTAAAACTCTGTGGAATGCAATTTCAGGGCCCAGCTATTCAAAAATGGGTGCAATCATGATGTAAAGGTTTGCGGCCATGACTGTGACTGCAACCAACACAGAGGTAGCTATATTCAGTCAAATAGCAGACCAGAGCTATCTGACTGAATATAAGCCATTGTTGGTGCATCGCTAAGTCAAACTGTGCTGCCCAGACATGGACCTGTGCTGTATCCAGCCCACAGGGAATTGAGCACTGGGACCAGCTAGTGCAAGGAGCCATTTTAGCTATTTTCAGCCATATTATGCAGATGAGCCAACAGGGCATGCAAGGCACTGAGGGACCTTTAGCATGCCAATTATAGGCTCAATTGCATGATAAGCAGATGCCCTTTGTACCCATCCTATGAGGGTCAAACACATCATCCCTGGTGTATTGCAGCATCCCCACCCCAATCACCTGTTCTGTACTGTCACATATCTTTGGTGTCCAGTGGCACCCCCCACCACCAGATCACCTGTCTCATATGCCAACACATATCCCTGGTGTCTAGTGAACACCCCTCAGCACCTGTTCTGTATAGGTTCTACACCACTGGTGTCTAGTGTAATCAGTTCTATTTATTGGTATAGCATGAATTGAGATCTGTGTGATGCATTAGATCCAGGAATATTTTTCAGATAGCAGGTATATGCCACTAACATATATGTTTCTATGTTAGTGGACATCCTACCCCTGAGCACCCTTCCTATCTGAGAAAAAATATTCCTGGATTCTAGTGGCACCTCCCTCACACCCAGATCTCCCAGTTCATTTACTGGTATGACTCCTTGGTGTCTAGTGGCACCCACAGTCCCCAGTCTATATATATAATATATAATATATAATGTATAATAATATCTCTGACATGCAGTGATACCCCACCCCAGTCCCAAAGGCTGGATGGCAAATGGACCAGCAAATATTGGTGCTCCAGTGGCCCCTCCCACCCTGCCTACACCTGAAACACCACTTATATAACTCTCTTTGGCATGGCTCAGTTGGTAGCACATCCACCTCTGGACCAGAAGGTCGTGGGTTCGTCCCACACCGGGATTGAACTTGCACCTAAAATGTTGGCATCCAAGTGCAGTATTAGGGGTGCTGTACTGTTGGTGTGCCATCCTTTGGATGAGATGTTAAACTGAGGTCCCTTCTACCCATCCTGGTGTTGTCCTGGTGGTGTCCAGGTGGAAGAAGAACCCAGGCACTCTTTTGCAAAGAGTAGGGAACATTCCTGGTGTCCTGGCCAACATTCCCCTTCCCATAAACCGGTTCATGCAATTATCCAGGCTGTGTGTGGGTGTTGATGTGTGATATGGCCACCATTACACATTCCGTACTTCACTACCAGTCTAGCATTACTTGTAAAAGCACTTTGGGATACAGTGTATGAAAAGTGCTATATAAATGCTGATTTTTCTTCTTCTTCTTCCCTTACCAGTCAATCCAGGGACATGCATTGAATTCCAATATGGTGACTGCCACAGTCTTACTCACCTCCTTGATGGTCACTGTATAAGCTGACAATGAGTGTGTACAGTACTTTATGCACCCTCACTGTCAGTTCATACAGTGTCTAGCCAAGAAGGTGAGAGTAGGGCTATGCCGGTCACTGTATCTGGATTCAACACAGGGCCCAGATTGACTGGTAAGGGGATTGATTGGGTGTTGTTCTGAGTGTGGCTGAGGCAGGTTGGGACTGCTAGACCACCAAGGTTCACTAGTCCGCTTGTTAATTGGCTGCCTGGGGGAGGGATACCACTGATTCCAGCAATATTACTATATATTATAACTCAGGGCATGGAGGGTGCCATTAGACACCAGAGAGTCATGCCAATATATGGACTGGGACATCAGGGTGTAGGAGGGTGCCACTAGACACCAAGGATATGTCTTCTCAGATGGGAAGGGTAGTCAGGGGTGGGGTGCCACTAGACACTAGAGAGTTGTATGACCTCTACAGAATGGATGATTGGTGGGTGGGTGCTCTGGACATCACAGATATGTGTTATACTATCAGACAGGTGATTGGGGTAGGGGATGCAATCAAACACTGGGGATATGTGTTGGCATACTGATGGGTGATGGGGAGGGGATGCCACTGGACACTAGGGATATGTGTTAGCATACAGGATGGGTGATGGGGGCAGGGGGTAGCACTGGACACCAAGGTCTGCATCCTCATTGGCATGTCAGAGATTGAGCAGAGCAGCTGCAGACAGCCATCCCACCATTGGTGGGGTGGGGATGCAGGCTTAGTGCCCAGTGAAGCTGAGGTTTTCAGAAGTGGTAAATAGCACCACTTTAGATGGTCCTTACTCCATCACAAACCTCTGAAGATGCCGCTGCACCCATATACAAGACATTACACCTTCATTTGCATGGGTGCAGTGTTATGTTAGCACATGGGTGATACCAGGTTTAGAGAGTGCACTAGAGGGGCCTTGCATATAGATCCCACCTTCAAAAAGGGCATAAAACCAGATAGCAGGGGAGCAAACATGTTAGCACCATCACTAACTGTTAAATATCTGGTTCCAGCTGTTCTATTGGAACCAGAACACAATGCCAGAAAAGATGTGTCTTAGCAACAGCTGGATTCTGACTAAAATCTTTCCAAAAGCTATTTTTAACAACAACAAATCAGCAGTCTAGAAATCCCACCAAGCAATAACAAACCAAATCACAATACCACGTAATTAACAGGCCACCAAATCTTGTTCACTAAAACAACTCCGCAAAACACACACACATATACAAACTGCCAAACTATTTAAATAAAATTAAATGTACGCTAGAAATGATTCATCGTAGATCAAATGTGGTGACTGTCCTGGTTCACAGCCAACATCAGTCGAAAATCCCACACTTTCCTGTAGGCAAAATTTCCTGCCTTCTCAATCCACTGACCACTGACTTTACACAAGAAAACATTTAAACTTAAAAAAAATACTAAAATGGTTCACTTATCTATGGGACCTCCACACAGACAAAGCTACTCTGCTACCAGCATTCTAGAACATTGAACTCTGTGCTTCTTTGATTTGCTCACCCTCTCTTTATATGGGATTTATTTATCTATTTTTTACTTATGGCCTGAAATCACATTTAAAATTTCCATTTTAGTGAACTCTGCCTGCAGTGTGAAAATGCTAATCTGAACACTGCATCACCTGATAGCTACAAAGAATATACTTTGAAAATGAGTTCTTTCACTTCACAGTGCAATTTTAGCTTTTTAATCTGTATGTAAAAAGTGTATGAGCTGTTGCTCCATTTACCTTTACTATCCAGGTGCAATTTCAAAAGAGTGATGGCGGCCTCCTCTGCATCCCATAAATACAGATGTTTCTATGGCAATTTCAAAGCAATACCAAATAGCTGCGTTATTCAGAGTAATAAAACTCAATAATCATTTTTGACTCATTACAGCACTCTATGACAGCTACTTACTTAATATTGAAGTTTGATATATTCTCTCTTGTAAGTTATTCTATGAAAGTATCAGTAAAGGCTCACTGAAGGAAATGAATTCTGCTATTGCAGTAATTAAGTATTGTGAAGCTACCCTGAGGTGCACTGCATTCAAGTCAATCGGGGTTCTCAAAAGAAATTTTAATCAGTTATTCATGTATTTTGATTCTTTATAATTTATTTAAAAAGGTCCAACATTTCACCATGCTTATTAAATGGCATTTTCATGGTTACTTTTTTCAGATCACCCCATAATATCATTCACAAAACATTGCTGCAATAATATCACGGTCAAGACTGTCAGGGAGCTTTACAGTGACAAGGGGTTACAGCTTACGGAGTTACGCCTACCCCTGTCACTGAATTTTTAGGTGGGAAAGGGAAAGCAGTAGTGGGGAAGGGATAACAGAGAAAGACAAGTGATGCCTGGCTGAGCTGCTCCTGTGGTGGAATGACTAAAGCACTTTCTTCTGCGGTAGAGGAGACCTGGGGACCAGGGTTTGGTTCTCTGTCTTTTGAAACTAAACATTTTTTTAAAGACATTTCCTCCCAGTTTCACCACATCTCCAAAGTCCACACCCCTTGAGGCTGATTATATAAATTTGAGGTGTAGGGGTGCAGCCTCCCACAGTGGGGATGGGAGGCAGAGTTTCATTAAAGAAAAAACTCCTGCTGTTTTTATTAGTTTTGTGTTTTTTGTATTTGTGTTGGTTGGTGTTTTCACCGATGTTGTTATTTGTTTTAGGTAATTTGGTTGCTGTGTTGTGTTATTGTAGGCTATGTAATTGCCTGGAACCTTTCTTTTGTATATTTCTTATTTTCCACAAAGATTAACAATTTATAATTATTAACTTATCACAATATATTTAAGCTTTCAAGTTTCCCTGTAATAAAGAGGATTAGAGTACCTATATCGAGTTTCCACTTCTTCTTATGGTACTGTAATAATTGAGTCTTTTTTGCCTGAAAAAAATATATATATATATTATTTTCTTACAGTTATTTTTTACAATTTCTTACCAATGGTGTGTTGCTGGTGGTGGCATTTAATAATTGCTGTTTGTATTTTTTAAAGAAAATAAATATATAAAATAAGTTTTACACTGAAGAAACCAAATAATAAACATGGCAAAATGTTGGGGCCTTTTTGAATACATAAAAAGAGTGAAATACATGCAGAACTGATGGAAATTTTGTTTTGAGAAGTGCCTCCCAGTTGATCAATTCTATGAAAATACCCTGTCAATCCAATCTCTACGTTTAAACATATGGAAAACAGACACCCAAGTTACAGCAATCAGTTTCTGGGTCAATTTCTAATGATAATAATACTTCTGTGCTTGTCTCTATATTGAATACTTTTAAGTTTCAAGAAAATGGGGACAGCTTTGTATCTGATGCTATTGCTAAAATATTGTATCTACACCACTCTCACTTAACTTATCCCTTCTGATTTGTACTAGGGATGATTTTAATGTTTGTTAGGCCAGCTTTTCTTAACTGTTAGCTATGTATGTTTTGCATATGAATTTAATACAAGGACTTCTCTATGTCATTAATTATCTTGAAAAGCAAGTAATGAGTATGTGGAACTCTTACCGGTGCTATTTGTATTAATGTGTGCTCTCATTTGAAAATGCATTTACTCTGCTGAATCAGGACACCATTGCTTGCCACAAAATGGGCATGCTGTTGGTTCTCATCCATTGGTGGACTGGAAGTGGGTTCCTCATGAATCGGACCACTCAGAATACCTTCATGGCCACCTGGTCAAAAGACACAAGTGGTCAGCCAGATATCTGCCTTGTGGACACATCTAGGCTTATTAAAACATTAAGGGCTGAAATCATAGATTGATGCAGGGCTTCAAAAGCCCTGCATCAAACCCTACTCTGCACCAACCGCATTGGCACCTTTGTACCCAATTCTAAGAGGTTGCAACATTTAATTATTTTATGTCAGCTTCGTGAATATATAGGTGCAAACCCGTAAAGGTCATGGCGTTATACCAGTAAAGCTGGTCTAACTCACGGCATATGGTGTATGGGGGCAGGGACTGAGGAAACTCCTATCCCCAGCTAAGGACTGCCACTAGCGCTACGCGCAGCCTGTGTTCAGCATAATCAATGCTTATGGCAGTCTGGGTCATTCAAGACTAGAGCCCAGGACTTCACGCTACTGTGACTAAAATTGGCCCATGGCCAACACACATGCAAAATGGTTAATTACGACAATAAGTATTTAACCTCTCACAGTTACATCCCTTTTGTCCTATCATCCTACAAATCCTCAGTTTTAATAGCCAAAATATTTTTGAAAACTACTTCATAAAAAGTCCTTATAGAGGATAAGTGTTTTTGTTGATTGGGGTACGGTGGGAAAAGAGGTGTTAAATTTTGGAATAGCAATGTAATTTAAAAGTAGAATATGTGTTTTGTTTTTTATAAACTATATCTGTCTCATTAATTTCTTCATTTAACCTATATATGATTTAGTGTTCCAAAATAATCTATCCAGTAAGCTTCTCTAGTTATAATATTTTATCAACATCCCTCCTTGTCTGCTATTGATACTTTTTCCAGGCCTCCGAATCTCAATGTTGTAATAGTCTGTTTTTCTGTCTGAAAATTCCTGGCTATTGAAGATCACCTGTCTCCACCTATGAGTATTGCTTTTGCTTTCATTAATCTTTATCCTTAACTGTTTTGTTATTCTGTCTATATAGGCTTTATCATGGACATTTTTGTATATAAATTACTTGCTCCATCTAGCAAATATTACATTGTTTAATAGTCGTTTTCATTTTTGAAAGTGTTATGTGCTACCTTTGTTTTTCATGTATCATTACAATTCTGGCATTTGCCACATGGACAAATGGCAGTTATTGTTGATCTATTCATAAAATGTTCAGTTTCACTTCAAGGATTCTGTTGATTGTATTTGACAGCCTATCCCTAAAGTTCTAACCATTTTGCTATTACCACGGTTTGTTCTTAAACACTGTTTTCCCACTTCAGTTGTTTGTAACACATACCAGTGTTTGCTGACATTGGTTTTCAATAGCCTGAAATGGTCACAATAGTCAATAGCCAATATAGTTCTGTCATCATTCCTGTCCTAATTTCTTCCTGTATGCAGTAGATGTTCACATGCCTGTTCATTACACTTCTTGTGAGCAGAGTTTAATACTTACTTACTGCAGCCTCTTTCCACAGCCCTTGATTCCAGACCTCCTGATACCTCCTTGTAGTCCTCTGGTTTTGTACAATTCCATTTGTTATGGATAAATTGTCCATAAGGTATGTTTTGTATAAAGTCCTTTTGTGGTAACTACTTGCATGTAAAGGAAACTGTGGTCTGTGGATTTGCTGAATAGTTTTGTACACACAAAAAGTTTGTATAGAAGCACAGAAGCTGAAGGCATATATGAGCCACATGGCCCATCCAGTCTGCCTTTTATTGTTGCATTGCTTACTCTTGAGACCCCAGGTCTTTAGCATCTTCTCTGCCATCCCTTACCTATCCTCTTGACTGCCTTGTGTCTTATCCCAAGCTTTTTGATTCCAACACTGTTTTCTCCCCCACAACCTCTCAACTAGAGAGACCATTCAGACATCAATACCCTGTCTTTGAAGAATGTTCCTCACTTCTATACTAAACCTACACCCCTCAGCTTCATATCATGGCCATTTCCTTGTTCTAGAGCACCCTTTCCTGTGAAAATACCACCCACTTGTACCTTGTTCACCTCCATGAGGTATTTAAAGGTCTCAATCATATCCCCTTCTCCCTCCTTTCCGTCAGGGTGTACATGTTTAATTCCTTTAGCCTCTCCTCATAGGATGTTTGATGCAGACCCTGTACCATTTTGTAGCCATCATTTGGATGGCTCTGTCTTGTCTAGGGTCCTTCCTGACCTGTGGCCTCCAAAACTGGACACGGTACTCAGGTGGGGTCTTACTAAAGACCTATATAGTGGCAACACCACTTCCCTCTTCATGCTGATAACATCTCTAGCTATTCACCCCTAGCATCCCAGTTGCTCTCCCAGTCCCTTTGTCACATTGTGTGACCACCTTTAAGTAATCTGATAAGATTGCCCCCCACCACTGATCTCTTTCTTGCTTGGTCTCTGCTAGTATCTCTCCCACCATTTTGCACTGCACCTCTGAGTTTCTGTGACCCAAGTGCATTATTTTGCCTTTTTTGCATTACATAGAAACACAGGAAACATAGACTTTGATGGCAAATAAGTACCTGCCATTACCCAGTCTGCCCATTTCCTACCTATTGGATAAGCTGCAGATCCTAGCCAAGCAACAGCCTACTTCTTCTAACTCCCAACAGAATTGCCTTATGTCTGTTCCATGCATTCCTTGAATTTCACTGTTTTTCACCCCATGACCTCCTCAGAAAGGCCATTCCAAGCATCAACCACCCTCTATGTGAAAACAATACTCTCATGTTGCCCCTGATGTGTCCCTCTATCTTCAAATTGTGCCGCTTTGTTCTTCACATATCTTTTTCTGAAAGATACTACCCTCCTGGACTTTGTTTATTCCCTTGAGGTACTTGAATGTTTCTTACCTTGTCCCTCTCCCACCTTTCCTCGAGGGTATACATATAAGCTCCTTTACTCTCTCTTTCATATGGCTTCTGTGCAGACCCTGCACCATTTTAGTTGCCCTCATCTGGACTGCCTCCATCCTGTCTATGTCCTTGTGGTGATGGGGTCTCCAGATCTGCAGCAATACTCCAGGTGGGGTCTCACCAACTGTCTGTACAGAGGAATAACAACTTCCTGTTTTCTACAGGTGATGCCATTAAACCTTAGCTTACAAACATTTGACCACTTTTCTGGTCATTTCAAGTCTCTTTCCATTCTTTGCACCATCTGGAGTCTCCATCTTGTTTTAAATCTTGGTGTCATCTGCCAAGAGGCAGACCTTCCCTTCCACTTCCTCTGCTATGTTACTAATGTAGACATTGTAAAGGACTGGCCCCAGTTCTGACTCCTGCTAGCACCCACTCAACAATCTCCTCCTCAGGCCAGCTCTATTTACCTCCACCATCTGCCTCCTATCCTTAGCCAGTTTCTTACCCAGGTTACCACCTTTTTGCCCACCCCCATGCTATCCAATTTATTTATCAGCCTCCTATGTAGAATGGTGTCAAAGGCCTTGCTGAAGTCCAGTAGGCAGAGTCCACCACCTTCCTGATACAACAGCCCAGTTACCCAGTCAAAAATTTAACAGATTTGTATGGCATGATCTCCCTCCATAAAGCCATGCTGCCTTGGGTCCTCGCAGTCCACTGGATTCAAGGTGTTAGACAATTCTTTCCTTTAGTAGTGTTTCCATCAGTTTCCTACTACAGATGTCAGGCTGACAGGCCTGTAAGTTCTCACCTCCTCCTTGCAACCACTTTTGTGAAGTGGGACTGTGTCTGCCTTTCCAGTCCTCTGGGACCAGACCATTCTCCAGTTGGATTGTTAAATAAGTCTGTCAGGTGCAGTTAGCAGCTCCCTAACTTTCTTTAACACTCTTGGATGCACCCTCCTGGCCCCATGGCTTTGTCCACCCTCAGATTAGTGAATACTTTTCTGACCCTCTTCTCAGAAAAGGGATTGGTGTTTATTTTCCTACCCCCCCTCTTGGTACTTATTTGTGGTCCCTTGCCTTCCTTCTCAACTGTGAATACTAAGCAGAAATATTTGTTTAAGTTATTTGCTTTTTCTTGGTTCTCCTCCATATAGCCCCCTGCCTCCTTTATTAATTGTGCAATCCTCTCTTGGTCTTCCTTTCCTTGCTGATATGCTATACCAGAAAAAAAGTCATGTTCCCTTTTATACTGTCTGGGCTATTTCCTTCCTCAGCTTGTGCTTTTGTGCTCCTACTGTCTTACCTGCCTTCCTCCATTTCCCTAGATACATTTCTCTGTCCTCATCTCTCTGGGTCTCCCTATACCTTCTGAATGCCATTGTTTTGCCTTTACCTTGTCTGCACTTCCTTCAAGAACCATAATGGCTTCCTCCTCCTCCATCTGCTTTTGCTTATTTGCCTGATGTACAAGTTTATAGCCTTTATTGTGCTGTCTCTTATTCTGGCCCATTTTCTCCACCCCCCAACATCTCCCTCCACCAGGACTTTCGGATGCATTCCTCCATCTTTGTAAAGTCAGCCCTTCTGAAATCCAGGACCGTTACCTTATGTGGCTAGTTCTACTGTTGTCATATATTAAATCATACTATATGATGGTCACTGATCTCAGATAACTCCCCACTCTGATGTCCACCACACTGTCCTCATTCATAAGTACCAGGTTCAGTATTGCCCAAACTTAAGTGGGTTCCTGACCAGCAGCCAGATGAATGCCCCTGTAAGGATTCCAAGATATCTCTGCTCCTAGCTGATGCTTCACAGGTATGGTCCACTCTACATCTGGCAGATTAAAGTCCCCACCAGTACCAGTACTTTTAACCATTTTGCCAATGTCTTCCAAACATCTCTTTATCTATGTCCTCTCCTGTGTCAGAGGCCTGTATACCACTCCCATGCAAATGGTGGCTTTGTTTCAGACTTGAGGTTGACTCTCAACACTTTGATCCCCATCCTCCTGTACCTCCTTCACATTGATGTTTTCCTTAACATAAAGCACATGTCCCGGCCTTTGCTTGTTATTCTGTCCATTCTAAACATTGTGTAGCCAGGTATCACTATTTCCCAGTCATGGTTCTTTGTGCACCACGTTTCAGTGATGTCAACAAAATCCAAGCTTGCCTCAGTCATCGTGGTCTCAAGGTCTGGTATCTTATTTCCCAGATTTCTATTATTCACACCTATGGCTGTCCAGATTTTGCTAGTCCTACGAATAGTTTTCTACAAAGGTTCCCTCCTTGAAGATATTTAAATCAAGAAAGTTTATTGAACTGGTATCTTGAGTCATTATAAATTTAATATATTTAGAGCAATAGTTTAAATACAAACATTTTTCCAGTTCATGTGTTGAACCTTGCTACATATAGAATATAAAGCATAAAAACACTGCCAGGTTAAACTGTTATCATGATGTTTTTTGTCCTTTAAGCATATCCTGTCTTCAGTGCATTCGTTGAATATTTGGCATAGCTTGGGGCCACTGAAGATCTCATTGCTTTATCTTTGGTATGTCAGTAATAGCAACTTTCCAGTTTTGTTTTGCCAGTAATAGCAACTTTCACATTTAAAGTAGTTCTGCTAAAAAACCATTTGTGCCACTTTTAGCAAATATGTCCAGTGGCCTACACAGCCAGTAAAGCGTTAAGCTTGTGCAACTGTGTTAGTTTGGTTTTGACTGTTTTCACTCTCTATTCCAGAGGAATTACCACCTGTAGGGGTACTAGAGCAAGGAACCTCGAAGAGGTTTCACCCCTAGAGGTGCCACAGGGTGATTCCCATAGCTAATGGTACCTTAGGAAGGATCCAAAGGAGAGAGGTGATGCTGCTGCTGGAGGAGGAGGGAGGATGGTGAGGTAAAGAAAAGCACTTCAGAAGGAGTCTGAGAGGACCTGCTATATAGCTCAAGATGTGGGAGTGGCTGGCTGCTTTCCATTGAACTACAGGCCCAGTCTTCCATTTCAATGGTCTCATGCAGTCAGTATAGTGTTATGCTTGTGCAGCTACGTTAGTTTGGTTTTGGCCATTCACAGTCTCTATTCAGAGGCATTACCACCCTGTAGGGGTACCAAATGCAAGGAACCCTTGAAGAGGTCCCACCTCTCAAGGTGTTGTGGGACAATTCCCATGGCTAAAGGTACCTTAGGAAGGATCCCCAAAAATAAATGTAGTAGTATGAAGCATGTAAGCACTAGTAGCTGTGACGTAGTCATAGATAAGCATCACGCAGCTTGATATCATAATGAGATGCCTGGTTTGCATTGCATGATTTTGATGGTTTGTGTTAGGGAATGAGGGAACCTTCTAAGGAGAGAGGGAATGACAAGGACACCATCCACCTTCATCCAACAGCAGAACCTACCTAAAGAAACTAGGAACACTACTATGCTAACAAACAGTTATGACCTGAGGCACCAAGGAGAGAAAGAAACCCTATGAGGAGGAAATCTCTGGGGATCCAAGGCCTAGGTCACCTTCCTCCAGGCTTGTGATATTTTATTTAGTGATGGCTCTGTTGCTGCAATTTGGAAACCCAATTAAAGGGAGGTGGCAAATATTCCATTTGGAGGAAAGCTCACCAATCCCTCTAACAGGAACACCGCGGAAGGTTGCAAGAATGCTCTGCAACATCAGAGGCAACCAAGGCAGGAGGAGGAGAGCAACGATTGCTGAGACACTCACCTGGCCTACTTGCCCTAAACACAAACCAGGGTGAACCAGAGGCTATCATAGGGAGAATGCGTGAAGGTGCCTTCTAGGAAACCACTAAAGCTAATAGATAACCATTGTAGTGGAACCGCTAGAGCCAATGGAGATCCAAGTAACCACCCTTCACAGCTAGTCTTAAATTCTACACTAGAGCTGCTGTCATGAAGCAAACAGCTAAAACCAAGCCCAGATTGAGAAACTTTCAGCTATTGGCTAGGTGAGAAGGCCCTGCCCCAAGTCAGGCATGCTCGAGATGTGACTTGGAATGCAGAGCAAGACTGTGCTGTAGGGGACCCCAGCCAGAATGGCATGGCTGACATGCCTCAGAAACTGATGAGGAGCAGAATGAGTGTTAGTGCTGAGAACTGCAGAGGTCAGATGCAGTAAGTGAGCATTAAGCAATTATTATGAGCAAAAGTGGACCTGCACATTGGTCAGTAAAGCAGTGTAGCAATAGCTGGACCTGCACATAGGTCAGAAAGTAGTAGTAATAGTCAGACCTGCACTTAGGTCTGCAAAACATAATAGCAATGTGAGACCTGAATGTAGGTCAGAGGAGCAGCACTATGAATAGTGGGCAAGCCAGACAGGCATTTCAAAAAGTCAATGAAGGTGACAAATATTCTGAGGATTTTCAACGGTGGAGGCAGGATTAAGAACATAAGTAATTAGCCCATGGGGCCATGACTCTCAAACACTTCCAAGTCCCACCATAGGAAAAACAAGAATGTGATGGGAAGGATCTGAGACCCACATGCAGTTATTGAAACTAGTTTACAGCATCAGCAGTAGCTTAGCTGACCTCAGAGTATAACAGAGTGTACAAACATAGAGAGCAGCATCTGTATTGAGTAACTGAGTTATAAACTTCAATAACCATAAAATGAAAGGAGGCACACTGCTCTGAAAGCAGATATCACCAGGCAGTGCAATGAAACTGCAGCAATGAGGTACGTAGAATGAGTTGAGAGAGCATGATGAGCTGCATAGCTAGGGTTCAGAGTGAGCCTGAATCAGGTGAAAACAATTATGCAACATGGAGAGCAGTTATGGCTGAGGTGAAACAAACATATAATGATTGGATTGCATTGCAAGTAATTTGAGAGTTGTGAGTAACTGAGAGCAAGTAGTATGAGCTCTGGAGTAGCAATATGCTAGAAGCTTAGAAACAAAGCCCCAAAAGACAAAACCAAAGACACACAAACACAAAAAACAGGAATAATGGCAGAAAGAGGCACACAGCTAGAAGCAATATACAAACCAGAGGCAGGAAAACAAACACAGAAGTCCAACAGAGACAAAAAGCAGCAAGGTGGGTTGAGGCCTCAGCCAGCAGCAGAGGACAAACCAACAGAGCCTCTGGCCAACAAAGAAAAATTATTTCAGAAGGAGGCTGAGAGGAACTGCTTATATAGCTCAGGCTGTGGGGTGGTTAGCTGCTTGTCCATTGAACTACAGAGCCAGCCTTCCAATTATTAGGGGTAATTCTCCAGTTTGTCTGTTTTCCATGGATTAGACTATTGCCTCTAAGCTCTCTCTAAGGAGGGTACTTATATAGAGCTCCTTTATGTCCAGCATCACTAATATACTTTCATTTGTACCACATTCCTGTTGTTTATGTCATTCAGTAGTTCTAGAGTATGTGTTGGATCTTTCAAGTAAGCTCTCAAGCTGGTAACTAGGAGTTGTAGATGATTGTCAATAAAGACTGACAACAGTTCCAGTACAGAGCCATTCCCTGTAATGATGGGTCTCCCTGGTAGGTTAGTCCGATATTTGCATATTTTAGAGACTGTATAAAAATGGAATAACTGGATTTGTCTTGAATAAGGCTTTTCTCTTCCAGTTTGTAATCAGTTTTCTTTTATTACCTTCTTCTAATAGATTTTTTACCAGTTTCTGTATTCTCCAGTAGGATCAGTTTTGGCCTTCCTGTAGTTTGTTTGATTAAACAGTCATCTTGTGCACTCAGTCCTGTATTTCTGCTTGTCTTTATAACAATTCCTCTCCTTATCTGCCTTCTTTATTACTATTCTGTTATACACTTCTAAATTTCACACTACTTCAAATTCGGCAGCTGTTATCAACATTTCTTCTCCTGTCTGTGTTGTTTTGTTATTCTTTCAGTTTCTTGGCTAATCTGGTCCATGAATGTGTTGATGCGAATTATATTCCAAATTTTTGCTAGTATTTTTCTTTTCTCTGTCTCCCTTAGGGCTGTTTGATATGCAACTGAATGAAAATGCTGTTGCAATCTTAACTTATGATACAATTTCTCAAGTTTCAATTTGAAGTTAATTTGTGTTTTACAGAGACAGAAAGTTAAACCCTTGTTCAGGACTTCATATTCTGTATTTGTTGATTCACTTTCAGAAAGCTTATTAACTATGTCTTTGATTCTGTTGAGCCATTTTTATGGCTGTAGTGGCTGAAGCCCTGCAGACCTCTTGCTTTGAGAAAAGGACTCCCTCATTTCTTGCAAATGAACATGTTGGAATGACAAAAAGTAATCTTCACATGTGTGGAATGCTACACTCTCACACTGTTTTTTTTTTTATTTTGATGGTCCATGACTGCTGAAATACATAACCTCCCACCCAACCCTCCCTCTCAGCACCTCCACCCCACTCCCTCCAGAAATGTAACAGTGGTAATGGGATGTGCCCAATCTTCCAATGCAGGAATCTTATTCCTTCCCTCTACTCACGTGCATGCACAGTTATTTTTTTACTCCCCCACCCAACCCTTCCTCTCAGCATCCACCACCCTACCCCATCCCCAGAAACATAACAATGACATTGTGGGTGCCCTAATCCCAAGTGTCACGATCAGCATCTTGATCCTGTTTTTTGTTGTTGTTGTTGTTTTAACCTGTAACAAGAAAACCTTCCATCAATGTATGTTGCACCATTTCTGACCCCTGACCCTCCCAGTCAGCACCCACCCCACAAGCTCTTACTTGCTTATCAGGGGTCCAATGCAATCCTCTCTGGACCTCAGACACATCTTGACTCTTCAAAGCTGGACTGCAAACTGAAGAAACAGGTATGCCATTCAATGTATTTCAATGGAGTTTTGAACCTGGAGGCATAACTTAGCCATTTTGGCATATTTTTGGCCCAAATTTATAGCATGCCTTCTTTGGGACTCCACTTCATGAACAATGGCACTATCATTAGGCAAGTCTGTCCTGAAAGGTGATTTTATAGTCCCTATGCAGAATCACCTTTCAGGCAGGAGATGAATATTTTCTCTGCCCCTATTCATGAACTAGGGTCATAAGAAGGCTATACTGATAATTTGGCATACAAATATTAAAAACAACAAAGTTATGAGCCTGCCTACATTGAGTTTTGCGAACACAACCTCCTAACTTTGGTAATTGTATATAGTTTTACTCCAAATTTACAACATAGCTATATCTTTACAGCACCTCATGAATTTGACAGCTACCATTTTTCAAATCCTGGGAAAATGTTTTTTACATCTTGAAAGGTGATTTCACTGTCCTTGCGTGGAAATCACCTTTCAGGCAGAAGTTAACAATTTTCTCTGCTTCTTGTTCATGATGTGGGTCATAAGAAGGCTATGTTGAAAATTGATGTAAAATATTAAAACAACAAAGTTATAACCTTACATTGAATTTTGCAAATGCAGCCTTGTAACTTTGTTCAGTTTCAATATTTTTATCCCACATTTACAACATAGCCATATCTTTCCAGCACCTCATGAATGTGGCAGCTGTCATT
The DNA here is from genome assembly GCA_016271365.2 of Neoceratodus forsteri. Taxonomy (NCBI): domain Eukaryota; kingdom Metazoa; phylum Chordata; order Ceratodontiformes; family Ceratodontidae; genus Neoceratodus; species Neoceratodus forsteri. The sequence goes on along the minus strand of CM028131.1, from coordinate 322,871,357 downwards.
TTTCAAATCCTGGCCAAAATGTTTTTTACATGCCTAAAAGTGATGTCATAGTTCCCTGCATAAAATCACCTTTCAGGCAGGAGCTGAACATTTTCTTTGCCCTTGTTCATGAAGTGGGGTCATAAGGCTATGTTGGAAATCTGGTATAAAAATATTAAAACTCAACCAAGTTTGAGCCTATGTTTAATTTTGTGAATGCAGGCTCATACATTTGGTAATATTCATTATTTTTACTTCAAATTGTCAACATAGCCATTTCTTTACAGCACCTCATGAAAGTGACAGCTGTCATTTTTCAACTCCTGCCCAAAATGTGTTTTAATGTCCAAAAGTTGATTTTGCATTCCTGCAGAAAATCACCTTAAGCCAGGAGTTTAACATTTTCTCTGCCTGTCTTCATGAGACAGGGTCATAAGAAGACTATGTTGAAAATTTGGTGTAAAAATATTAAGAAACAAATTTATAATATTTTTACCCCCAAATTCCTCAGCTGCAGCCCTATCAGCTCTGGCAAGAATTTGTTGTGTTTAGCTGTCACTCTGTCTGCTATTGTAATGTCCAGTTTGTTTTCTCTCCCATGTCCTTCTGTTTTTCTTTCTTCTTTTTGGTTTATGCTCCTCTCTCCCTATGCTGACCTCTTGCATTCCAGTTCCATCTTCTACCTCCTCTGTTTCTGAATCTCTGGGAGCCTCTACCTCTGTATTAGTCCTCTTTAAAATAAAATATCTCCCTTCTATGTGTCTGTCTGTCTCTTCTTGACAACTCTCTCAGTACACTGAGGAGCTGGAGTCTGGATTATACTTATATATCTACATTTAAACTGTTTTATAATCATTGGTGTTCCTTTTGAATTTCTTAATCTTTGGTTTATAACTGTTTTCATAGTCTTCTACCTTTATTTATTTTTTGTTAACTAGGTTTCATACTCCTTTAGGTCCAGTTCTTTTTTACACTATTCTGTTGTTACTTTAATTTCTTCACTGATATTACCTAATTCTGTTTATAGTGCCTCTATTAATAGCAGCATAAAATAAAGTGAACACTTGTTTCCTCAACTGTTTCTTTTTTTCTAAGTTGATGATGTACTAACAAGCAATAATACCCAACAGGGTAGGTGATATTGAACAATATCAGACCGCTCAGGGGTGTAATGAGGCCCGACACTGCAGGCAGAGGGCATTATAGCCCCTGGAAGGTCTGATACTGCCATACCACCCACCTTGTTGGGTATTATTGCACTTAGAAAATGGGCTATTTGTGACATTTTTTATGAAAAATTTAAACTCACTGTGATCTTATTGTGCTCTATCCTTCCCTCTCTTACAAATATGTGATTCTCCCACTGTGATAAATTCACCTTCAAGCACTGGTTGGGTGAGCTTCCCATCTCCACCTCCCTTTAAAACACCCCCACCCTCCCATTCCTTAGATCAACTGACTCCCATATGCTGGTTGTCCCTGCATATTCACCCAAATCAGCTAATCTGGTAACTCTCTCCGCCTCCCAAAAATTTGAAATTCCCTCACCCCTCAAATCCAGCACTCATCCTCCACCTCCTCCATCATCTCTGCCCTCAATAATTACCTGGTACCTAGCTGCTCCTGCCATGTCCCTCCCTAATTCCCTCCTCTAAGCCCTGTACAAACCCTACCCTCTACCCTCTCCTTCATTTTACCCCTGTGCACCCCCAAATCTCTAACCTCCTCCCTTCTCAAAATTGCATACCCTTACAGGCCTCCTTGATCTCTCTCACAGAATGTAAAGGACCCTGAATGCACTCAATGGCTCCCTCTCCTACTCCCCCAAGGGGAATGTATTTCTCATCTATCCCTTACCCCACCATCTTAAAGGGGTCTCTCTGGGTGACTGCACTATCCCTTCTCTCTGGTCCCCCAGTCCCCTTGCAGGGTTCCTCGGATGCTGCGGGGACTCCTGGGACATGACTCTCCCCCTCCCTCCCCTTTCCCCTTTCTTTCATGTAAAACTTGATTACTTACTAACCCTGCACTTATTATTGTCCACTTTTTCTACGTGTTATGCACAACACTGTTGTAACACTGTATATAACACTGTATGTTAATGTTGATCTTATAACTTGAATGTTTAATGTCTCATTCAGATTGTACCCCTTCTCCCAGGTTCCACCAGGAGACAAGCAATCTGTTGCTCAGTATGCTTCCTGGTGAAACATTTCAATAAATAAAAACAAAGTCACACATTTGCTTAAAAAGTAGTATAAATTAATAAAATTATTTCTGTTGTAAAGTAGTCCCTCAGGTGCTTGTAGAGTTTCCAGTAGATGGTGCTTTTGTTTTCAATGCACTTATTTTTATATGATTTTTAGTGTGCTTGATAGTTCATTTTCTTCTGCTCCAATCCCGGCTTGTTTTTCACACCTGGTTCTTTTGTTTTGTCTCTCACTCTCTTTGTGTTTTTTTCTGAAGAGGGACTTTGTGGGTGAGAGTGAGAGAGGACTGGTGTGACCTGAAGGCAGTGCTAGAAAAACTGTTTTTGTTTGTGCTCAGGAGCCAGGACCATACTGAGGAGCTGCTGTGCTCTGTAACAGAATATGGCATGCTGCTGGTGGAGGCAGATCATGGTAGGGCAGCCATCGGGAGTATAGAATTGGAGCCAGACTACAAGCATTTCAGTGGCACCAACGATTGGTAAGACATTCAAAGAAAATGCCCAACAAAACTGTTTAAACTACTGGAATTAAGTGACTGGGAGTTGGGCCAGAGCTGAGAATGTAGCACCAGTGGCTCAGATGTGTGATTGAGGTCCATTGCAGTAACATTAAATTGCACTTTCAATAGAAAGAAATAGTTGGGTTAAAAGTTCTTTGTGTGAGAATGCCTAACTTTCCTTTCAGTACTGTTCCATGAATAACTAGTAGGGGTGATGGAGTTTACGGCAATTTGGTGAGAGGGGTAAACATGGCAGCTGATGAGTTTGAAACTTCTCAGTGTGGCCCAAGAATACCCTGAGTATTGGAAATTCTAAATTGATACTTGTTTTACAACTGTATGCCTATATCAAAAGTTAATGTACTTCTGCTGCGGCTCTTAGCCAGTAAGAGAGAGCTCCTAGTATCTAGCCCTTTTCTAAACCCCAAATTAAGTTCTCACAGGTGCCCTTAGGTCTCTGTGAATTCTCTTTTGCTTTATATGTCCAGCAAGTGTGAAGCAATAACATTCCATTCAAAGTTCTTTCTATTTTAACTGTTCATATTTACTTAGCATATTCTTTTTGCTTATTTGTAATCAGAATTTCTTTGAACTTAAGAGCCCCTATAATATTGCATCAGACTTTACTAGAGTTAATAAATTGAGCTTCATTTGTCACATCCTTAAGTCTTCTATACCCTCCATTCCAAATCTAAGAGTATAGAAACATAGAAACATAGACTTTGATGGCAGATAAGGACTCTTGCCCTCCTAGTCTGCCGTTTCCTACCTATTGGATAAGCTTCAGATCCTAGTTAACCAACAGCCTACATCTATGGACAGATTCAAAGGTTTGGACTATCTTGATTGTAAACAGCTGTCTCAGTCACACTTAAATCTAGTATCAGGTATACCAGTATCAGTACTGCTGAGAGTGAAACTCTACAGGCTACAAATGTTATAATACTGAGTCCTTAATAAGCCACTGTTATCACTTAGTAATACATCCATTATGTAAATGATGTTATGCTGGTCTCTTGGTTCTAATCCTCAGTATAGGTCCTTGGCTCCAGGGTCCTCTTTGTGAGGACACTTGGTCTGTCTTCCACCACTGAAAATATCACCTATAGCAGTGTGGTTCACCAGAAATATAAAAAGAAACCAGGAAAGATCTTCTCCCTAAACCCTAAGTAAACCCTGCATGCAGTGAAGGAACCGACCCCACTCACCAGTGTGTTCTTTAAACTTTTTATTTTCACAGATATTCTGCCCTATTACAAGCCATATATTTTACAATCAATGTTTCATGGTTTAGTAGTATGACTTGACCACTTTTTCAGGGCTGACATTCTTGCAGAATATTCGTAAATTCATTATCATAATATATAACTACTTTCTGTAGTTCAACATCCATGACTTTTGCAATGTTACCAAAATCAAAACAAGAATCCAAACATATTGTCTTGAAACCTTGATCATTAGGAATTTTAACTATATGATCAATTATAAGTAATAATATGCACTGCTTGTCACCATTAACCCAAACACCGTGAATTGTAGACTAGAAATTCACTTTCAAATATAGAAGTTTTTATTGTAAAGTTTTTAAGTTCATTGGTTAAAGGTTAACCTTGTAAAAGCTTAGAATATTTTCTTTTCCATTTTATTTTGTACTAACCCTGAAATATCCAAGGATTTAAGACAACTTGTATACTGTAGAAGTTAGACTTCTTGTTTTGATTTTGGTAATATGGAATTACTGAATAATGGTGAATGTTTTCAGAAAACTAGCTTACCCAGCCATATGTTCTGGGTTCACTAATACTTTGCTAAGAAGCAAATAGTAATATGTTTATGGCTATTTAAATGGGGATCCGTATCGGTTGCCTGGCATGATGTTGCCCAATGAGCACTGTACTGACACCAATTTCCCATCACATAAATTGCCCACTAAATTACATCCCGCATGCCATTTCTCTGATATTACCTGTGCAGCATCTCGCAAAGAAAGCAATGTCCAAAAAACAGCAGCTTTTGACATGCTGATATTTCTCAGTATGTGCAGCAATCTGTCAAGCATCTAAATAAAAATGGCAACAACAAATATTCATAAGGATCTAAATAAAATGAGCTTACCAAGGTAATGCTGCATCCCATCTCTTCTGTTCCTTGATATGAGATCCCTTGTGAAATCCCAACACCACAATGCTTAATTTCAAACTTTATTAAATAACAAGTGCACAGTTTAAAATCAGGATAAAAAAGTATTTGTCTGCATCACAACACCATGTTATGTGCTATGCCTCTCATGAAGTCCTTGCCAAAATGCTGTTGTCTGTCAGTAATAATCAAGGTCACTGTTTTTCGGTTTTTACCGGAAAATCTGGTAAAATTCCAGAATTAGGGCTGCCTGAAAACCGTAAAATGATCCTGGTAAATCCGAAATTAGAGTAACAATCATCGTGAAATTCGAATCTTAAGTCTTGAAAACAGAATTTAATTGTTTTAATCACCGTGAAATCAGTGGCCTTGGTAATAATATTTACAATATTTTCTTCCTCTTAGAGAATTTCTTTTAGTGGTGATTTCAGCATGCCTCTGTTAATTTTCTCAATGTTGGACTCAGTGACCAGCTACTCGTTTCTTAGTTCCTCAATGAAGAGGGCATAGCATCGCATTTCTGATCCAAAGTTCATGTGCATCTCTGCTACTGGTCATTATTATGCAGCATTTCACTTGGTAGGCTCATATAGTTGAGCAAACAATGTTCACGAAAACATCAGTACGGGAAATAGAATTGCTAGAAATAGATCATGACAATAGAGTTGGTGAAAACTTATGCCGGGCAACCATACTTGACCCTTTAAATGATTATCAGTTTGGATAAGAACTTGTATTTACTTTACTGCCTGTTGCAGCTCAATTTTGTTCTTCTGTTGTCTGTTATAATCTACCTTTAGACACAAGCAATACACATACAAATATGGAAGGGAATTGGTCATTTTCTTACTGGCAGTTTTGAATTAGTCTTGACAATATTTACAGATAGTATAGAACTTCTCAATCACCCTTGATATCTGCTTTAACTTCATAAGAAAATACATTTTTTGCCAATAAAGCATACTGTAGGTTCCCCAAGTGAGAGTTGAACCCAAGGCTTTTGGTGGTCCATTAGAAAAAGCCTTGCTCAACTTTTAGTTTGTTCTAACAAGCATAGTCTTTGCTCTGATTGAAATGTTATCAGGGCATAGGCTTTGACCTGGAGAGAAAACAATTTTTGCAAACCTTCTTATTTGTTTCCCTCCATAAATCTGGTTCATAAATGTACTTAGTTTAATTACACATATCTGTTTTGGACAGTGTCAGTCTGTACATTGTGTTTGTATAGTGAAGTTTATAAGATTTTGATTTGAAATTTGCACAATGCATTCTGTATTTTCAGAATGAGTACTTGAATTGTATTGTTGCACATTACAACTGTCATCTAAAACAGAGCCACTTTGGATGTATTTAAAATGTGTTTGAAACTATTAACTCTACCCCATGATGAAGCCTCTTTTAGGTTATACATAGGGGTAGTAGCCAGTGACTCTTTTGGCAATAAACTAGTCATTTTCTTTGGCACACATTGTGTGCATTGTTTTTTATGCTCGTGTGTATAATTTTTGAGCAACAGCACCATAAGCATGCTGTCCTTGTTTATCTTCTATCGAGGGCATGTCAGCTACTGAACTCAGGGCCTGGCATGTAAGCAGTGTGCTGGATTATCAGAGGGCATAACTATTTGATGAGACACGGGGAATAGTTGCTTTGTGTGAGCTGCAGCTACTGTATGTTTTGTGTGGGTTAGAGTTTTTCCAGGTTTCAGAATCCTGCTTGTGCCTTTTAGTGAGTGTACACATAGGTGTGGGTATTTCTGTGATTGGTTTGATATGTTGGTTAACAGATATGTCAATTGGTCATTAAATTGGTTAAATGGCTCAACTGGTCATTGATTTGTAGTTTTTGTCTTGTAATGTAGATCTGTGTCAGTGGTAAATTGCTTTAATTGGGAGGTACAGTGCTAATTGATATGAAGTACAGATTAAATTGAGAGGTATACAGCTTTAATAAGTGAAGTATAACATGAAATATATAAACAGTATATAGAGTTGTGCCTGCTCGGATGCAATGCAATGCTGTAGAACTCTGCTGCAGAGTTACTGCAGGAAACTGACAATTTTCATGACAATTAATCCTTTTTGTTATGCAGGAATCTGTGACACTGCATGGCATCATTCCATCCTGGAAGGCTTCACTGAATAAATATTAACATAGTTTTTGACATGAAGATAGATTAGATGGATAGATAGATAGATAAATAGATAGATAGATAGATAGATAGATAGATAGATAGATAGATAGATAGATAGATAGATAGATAGATGGCAAAAAACTACATCTATATCAATATTGCTACCACATACAATTTAACACCCTCAAAGGTTGGAAAAGACTTAACACTTTGGTAAGAAACATGGATTAAAAAGTATAAAGGATTTAGCAACTGAGCCAGAAGTACTGTATAAAGGATTTAGGCAACTGAGCTAAATGTTAAAATTATACAGCCTTGCATCTGCCTAACCATATGTTTTTCTTGTGGTTCAAAATAGAAGAACACAAGCCTGAGGTAAAACATGCCTCCTAGTTTATTATGTGCTGGTGTTGTGCTGAGAGACTTTGTCTTACAGAATGTGTGACTGTTTGAAATGTTCTGTTAGGGCTGTCAACCAATGCCCACAATATTTAGAAATGTGTTATTTGGGTTTTAAACCTAACTGTCATTGCCATCCCATCTCCCTTACTCATGTGACCCATGTCCTTGATACAGGAATGGGGCCATGCATCAACAGTGCAGTACAAACCTCATACAGAGCCAACATATTCAATATTTTAAACAGCAACCCTAATTCCCACTCCCCAGCCCTACATCATCACCCAATTCCAACATGCAGGCTTAGATTCTTGCCACACAGGTCTTTTATTTCATAATATCCCTCAAGTTCTAGATCTGTAATTTAAATACTTGAAGGTACACCTGCAGATGCTTATATATATTTCTAATGTGTGGTTTACATTGCACACAGTGTGAGCACTCCCAGCTTGTCATTTAGCATTCTAGTCCCCCAGCTTAGGTACAGCCTGTTTGTCTTTCAAGAAGAGGGTCTTCTCTCCTAGACTCATCCCCAGTCCTGTATGTAGACATAGCCTTCCTCCTGATACCACTCATTGAGCCATTTATTGAAATCTGAAATGTTCAGCATCTATGTGTACTGGTTCTAGATACTGGAAGCATTTATTTAAAATGCAGCTGTTTTTACATTCTCTCTGAGTTATTGCCGAATCAACCTGAATATTGCTTGGAATAGCTCCACCATACATTCTACCAGGTTGTTCTATACCCAGTTGAGCAACCACATGGATTCCCCAGCTACTTCATCCCGTAACTATGAAGTCTCCCAGCACAAGTACTCTGTTTCCTTCCCTCCTATTTGGGGTTGTATCCCACAGCTTAATTCTGATGTTCCAGCTCGTCCCTCCCTGCCACCCATCCTCTGGTTTGTTTAGCTTTGAATTGTGCCTCCTTTCTCCCCTTAACCCTAAACCCCTGTAATGCTGTGGTATTGTCTTCCACCATCCTTATACTCCTTCACCATCCCTTTTGGGTGAGTTGCCATCCATAAATCTTCATACCCCAAGGGCTTCACATCTATCTGTCCTGGATTTTTTCCTCCTGTTTCTTTACCTTGCCTTTTACCTCACCATCCATTGTCCTCTTCCCATATCCAGCTGCCCTTTCTGATTTGGCCCTTTCCTTCTCCTGTCCAGTCTTTATCTTGCCTCATTTCTATACCCTGCTACTCCTTCTTACCCTGTGGTTTTGACGTTACCCACTTGCATCCCTCTCTGATGCCTTGGCCCCCTCTGCACTCACTGCTACCCTATCTATATCTTCTCCATTTTCTCCTCTTTCCACCCCTTCCTGTGTGTTTGCCTTTTCTTACATGCTTTTCTCCCATTCTTCTTCCCCCATAGCCCCATGACCCACACTGGTCCCATCCTCTGTCCGTGAAATTGCCTTAGACATATTGGTATTACATTTCCCAAATCTACCCTTCGCCTTTGTTGATTTTGCCTCCAAACCTCCTTACCCATGAGGTGTCTACAGGGTTGTTCTTTGCAGGGATCACAGCTCCCAACTGCAGTTCTGCACTTCTGCTCTCTTTGGTTGCTTAGTGTCCACACCTCCTTCCCTCCCTCCCATTTACACTGTTTCAGATTGAGCTCCTGGACCTTTCTGCCTTTGAGACAGTACAATCCAGGATACTGAGACCTCTGTCCCCTCTCAGCCTGCTAAGTTCTGTCCAGTGCTGTTTCAGTTCAGCTATTATCCCATCCTACTGCAATATAAGTGCCCCACCTCCCAGAGTTCCTTAAATAATGTTGTACCAAATCCCCTTCCCTTTCCATCCCTTCTGTTCACTTCCTTCACCCATTCATTGTTTTGTAGTTCCCATCATGTTTTTCCTTCCCTGCTCCCACTTCTGTGGAGTTTTATGGTTATCTCACGTCTTTGAGAAGGACCGTTACAGACAAAAGCAGATCCCTCCCAATTCCCTACTTCCCTTCCTGGTTGAATCATGTCCTCTACAGATTGTTCTGTCCCTACATCTTTATTGGCTTGATCCTGGCCAGAGCACCTCTGTGTTTACCAATATTTCCCCTCCTGTGAACTGTCCTTTAGGCCTACTTCAGGGAGGGATTTCAGCCTTTCCAACTTTTACTTGCATTCACTGTCCACTCAGGCCTACTCTAGATTAGGTGTTGCATAGGGCTGGTCTAAATCTGTGAATTCTGAATTCATGGAAATGACATGAAATTTTACATATTTTCTGTAATTTTCAGAAATTCTGACTATGTTGAAATCTGAGTTTTTGAATGTGTTTGGCAAGTTTTTGTTCCAATCCATGAACTAATCTAGCTGAGTTGCAGAATAATACAAGAACTGCAGAATGACAGTTCTAAAGAAATTCCATTCTACAGCTTAATACATGAATCAGTAACACGTGTAAGCATTCCACAGTTCAATGATCGGTTCTGTGGAATTTCTTTCTGCAGTTTAAAACAAATCCACAATTCATACACTCATTTTGCAGTTCAGTGACTCACTGATCTGCAAAATGACTGTATGAATTGTGGATTAATGTATTAAACTACAGAAAGAAATTATGCAGGACTTATCACTGGCATTAATGATTTCTGCAGAATAACTTTTCACAGTTTAATACATTAATTTAAAATTAATACACTGCTGCAAGGAGATAAAAAGGTTTGAGGGTAGAAACTTGCAAGGTACGTGAAACTGGGTAATGCTGTGTTCACAGAACTAGGCGCCTGCTGGATAGGTGTTGTGTAACTGAGAGTGTGAAAGCTTGCTGGTAAGTAACCTAGAAAGTATTGAGAGGGGGAGAAACAAGCTGAAATTTCAGTTGTAAAACTGTAAGTGGGGGACAGGATAAAAATAGTGTGGAGGGAAAGGGGATTGCCACAAACAGTTATGTAAGTCTGAGGGTGCAGACTGGCAGGCACTTGGGGAGCAGTGTGTGGGAGTGGGAACATGCTGGACATTTGTTGTAGTGTAACTGTGTGGAAGGAGATGAGCTAAAAATTCTCCTTGGTAACAGTGAGTGGGGTGAGGGACTTGCTTGAAAGTGTTCTCGAGGAAGAGAGATTGTGGGGGTTTGCTGGATATCCATTTTAAGTAACAAGTATGTGAGCTGCTGGAAACTGTTTGTGTGGTTTGGGGTGAGGAGACAAACAAAACTAGTGATTGATGAAAACTCCTATATAGGGTAAGGGAGTAAACGAAATTCAAAGGGCTAGAATTACAGAAAGAGCAGGACATACTGGATGATGGAACTGGTGCGGTGCAGTGGCTGTGAGGTGGCAGTCTTCAGGGAGACCTTCTGGTGGCTATGTTGCTGCCCCATTTGAGTCCTCCTCTGGTCTGGGTGAGGAGCTGCCAGATTGAAGGATGAGCTAGCTTGGGTCTGAGGACCTACTCCCCACCCAGGGGCCACCTAGTATACCACATGTACCTTGAAAGATGTCAAGAAGGTGGGCCTCAAGGAGGGTAATGGTGGTGGAGTGCAGTCACATCCCCAGCCAATACCACTACATAACTCCTATGCTGCACTGCTCAGACAAGAATGTCCAACACTGGCACCTGAAGTTGTGACTGGAGTGGATGTGGAGGTCCTCCATAGTGGAGATCACAAGGGGGTGGGAGAGGACCCCAGAGAAAGAGGAAGCAAATCTTAGTGGGGGCTCAACAGTGAAGAGGGGCAGCAGGTAGGGATGAGGAGAGCAAGGTTAGGTGCCTTCCCGGTGCCACAGCTCAAAGGGATGGAGAAAGGATCCAAATGATCACTGGGGCAGCAGGAAAAGAGGGAGAGCTGGATGTCATGGTCCATCTGGGGACTAAAGACCTAACTAAGGATGAGCCAGCAATAGTTCACGATGAGTTTAAAGAACTGGGGAGGGTATGGGCAAGTAGCATGATCCATGACCTTTTGAGGTGTTACCTGTCTACGACAGAAGGGAGGACAAGATTCTCTGCACCAGAAACTTCAATACATGGTTGAAGGAATGATACAGATAGGAGGGATTCAGACTCATTGGGAACTGGGGCCCCACCTGGAGGGTTTAAGGCCTCTACAGGGATAATGACCTGCATCCATCCAGGAAGGGAACTATGATCTTCATGAATGGTTGAAATGATACACTGGTGAGCATTTAAACTAGCTAAAGGGGGAGATGGAATGAGGCAGGAAACATAAACTGCCCGCCCAACACTGGCTTATAAGGTCAACATTGAGAATCTGGAGGAGAGAAATCCAAATGGAACCAATTAACATAAGAATCCAGGGGTTAGAAGGAAAGGAAGAAAGCAGAATAGCAAAGGAAAGAAGCGAAGCAAATGGGAAAAATGGGGGGCGGTGGCAGCATAATCTGGAGAGCCATGTGCAAATAAACGAAGTCTAGGCTATAAGATCACAGACATTGAGGCCACCATGGCAGAAGTGGACCTGGATATAGTCACAATTATCAAGTCTTGGCTGAATGAAAACCAGGAATGGGATGTAGCCATACCAAGTTACACTCTATACAGAAGGAACAGGGTAGGTAAAAAAAAGGAGGAGTGGCTCTTTTATGTGGGACAAAACATAAAAGCTACAGAAATTCAGGGGAGTAGGGAGGAGCAGAGGCACTCTAGGTCATCCTAGAGACATAAAAGGGGTTGCTATTCTCACAGGAATAATATACAAATCTCCACCACAGGGATAGAGGCAGATAAGGATATGCTGAAGCAATCCAAAGGATGACAAGCAAGGGGAGGGATTGCTGGTGGGGAACTTCAATCTACTGGACATGTACTGGTGCCTCCCAACTGTGGCAACAGTTAGATGGGGACATTCTGGACTCCCTGCAGGAAATGTACCTTAGGCAACTAGTTAACATAGAAACAAAGAAATTGTCGGCAGATAAGTACCACTAGGCCTATCAAGTCTGGCCATAAGACTTGATCATAGCTTCTGAGCCACTTGTGGGAGGGAGGCAATACTGGACCTGGTACTGACAAACGGGAACAGTGTTGCTGACATAATGGTGGGTAGCCATCTGGGGACCAGTGATCATTGCACTGTGTGTTTCAACATCAAAACTGGGCAAGAATCAAGTCACACTAAATGAGGGTCCTGTGCTTCAGGAAGGCCAACTTAAAGAAAATGGGAGAATGCCTCTGGGATGCCCTGGTACGGATACAGAAACTGGGTGGAGTCAAGGAAAAGTGAGCAAAAATAAAGAAGATATTGAGAAGGCAACACACCTCTGTGTCAGGCAGGTTAACAAGGGCAAGAGATAAAAAGACCTCTATGGCAAGCAAGGCAAAGTTTATTTCTATGACACCCATTCCCAGGGTTCTGGGCACTCACATAAAAACTATGGTTCTCTAAAGAAGTAGCAGAGAAAGTAATGGCAAAAAGCTAGCATTTAGAAGGTACAAGATGACACAGAAGCAGGAGGATAGTAGAGATATCAGGAGAAATAAAGGAAGCAGAGAAAGCAGTTAGGAGCACAAAGGAGGAGAATATTGCCAAGTCAGTAAAAATGAAGGATAAACCATTCTATACTGTAAGTATATAAGTGAAAAGAGAAAGACCAAAGGAGGGCTAGTAAGGATAAAGGGAAGCGTGGAAAAGGACCAAAAAAAAGCAGATATATTCAGTAAATACAGTACTTTTGTTCGATATTTAAAGAGGAAGGGCAGGTGACAGGCCATGCATAAGGGACAAGGGCATTAAAGGAAGGAGGTGGGCACTAGTCCCTTTACAGAGGAGAGTCCTCAAGGAACTAAAACAACTAAAGATGTACAAGGCAGTGGGGCCTGACAAGGTACACCCTAGGATACTGAGGAAGCTCAAGGAGGATGTGGCTGCACCTCTGACAGCCCTGTTCAGTCTAGCACTAGAATAATGGAGGAAGTTCTGGAGGATGGAGGAGGGCAGATGTGGTCCCGCTTCAAAAAGTGGTAATAGGGAGGAGGCAGAAAATAAAAGACCTGTTATCTAGACTTGGTGGTGGGTGAAGTAATAGAATCACTACTGAAGGAAATTACTGGGGAATATCTTGTAACCAGTGGATTAGAAACAGAAACAGATCTTGATGGCAGATAGGGACCACTTGGCCCACCCAGTCTGCTCATTTTCCTACCTATTGGATAAGCTGCAGATCTTAGTTAACCAACAGCCTACTTACTCCTACCCCCACAAATATTGCCTCATGTCTGACCATGCATTCTTTAATTCCCACACTGTTTTTGACCCTATGTCAACTACAGAATCCGAGGCAACATGGTTTCACAGGAGGAGGTATTGCCAGACAAATCTGATTGAGTTCTTTGACTGGGTAACCAGGAAGTAGATCAAGATGGAGTAGTGGATGTGGCCTTCATAGATTGAAGTAAGGCCTTTGACACTGTTCCACACAGAAGACTGGTGAGCAAGCTAGGCAGCCTAGAAGTGGGTCCAAAAGTAGATAAATTGTTAGGAATTTAGCTAGGCAACAGAAGTCCAAGGATGGTAGTAAATGGTGTTCACTCTGAATTAAGCAAGGTGACTAGCAGGGTGCCACAGAGGTCAGTACTAGGCACAGTCCTCTGCAATGTCTTTATTAGCGACATTGCAAAGGCTGGAAAAGGAAAATATGCCTGTTCATGGAAGCCAAAAAAATCTGCAAAAGGGTGGACACACGGGGGATAAGGGACAATCTGAAAAAGCAGGAGTACTGGTCAATGGTTTGGCAACTGTGTTTCAGTGCAAAAGTCTAACATAGAAGTTGACCGCAGATAAGGACCATGAGGCCCATCCAGTCTGCCAATTTCTTTTCTACCTTATGAATGTGCCATAGGCCTTTGCTCTGTCAATGGCCTGTCTATTCATACTCATCTGTATTGCTCCCATTTGCCTATCCCATGCCTGTTTGAAGCCCTGTACTGTATTTATATCCACCACTTCCTGAGGTAGGCCGTTCCATGCAGCCACCACCCTTTCTGTGAAAAAGAACGTCCTCACATTACCCTTAATCGGCCTCCCTCTAATCTCATGCTGTGTCCTCTTGTCCTGCTATTTTCTTATATTGAAACATGTTAGACTCTTTTCACCTTATTAATGCCCTTAAGGTGTTTGAATGTTTCAATCATATCACCTCTCTCCTCCTTTGCTCTATGGTATACATATTGAGTTCAGTTAATCTGTCCTCCTATGGTTTCTGATGCAGTCCTGCACCATTTTGGTTGCCCTTCTCTGGACTGCCTCAATTTAGTTAATGTCCTTGTGAAGGTGTGGCCTTCAATACTGCATGCAGTACTCCAGATGTGCCCTAACCAGTGTCTTGTAAAGAGGATTATTACCTCCCTCTTCCGACTTGTGATACCCTACTAATACACTCCAAGATCCCTCTAGCTTTACCTACTGCTTTAGAGGTCTGCTTGGATGATTTCAGGTCATCAGTGATGATGGCGCCCAAGTCTCTTTCTTCCCTTGTGACTGCCAGCAACTCACCTCTCAGCCTATAGGTGGCTTCAGGTTTCTCTTCCCTATGTGCATGATCTTACACTTCTTTGTGTTAAACTCCAGTTGCCACTCTTCCGACCATTTTGCTAGTTTATCCAGATCTCTTCTCATTCTGCCCACACCATCTGGATCATCTACTCTGTTGCAGATCTTGGTGTCATCTGCAAACAGACAAACCTTACCATCCAGTCTATCTGCAATGTCACTGATGAAGATATTGAAGAGGACTGACTCAGGACTGATCCCTGAGGTACCCCACTTGTGACTTGCATCTCTTCTGACTGTATATCATTTGCCACCACTCTCTGTTTTCTACCCATCAACCAGTTTGCCACCCAGTTGACCAATGTCTGACCCACCCCGAGCCTACCCAGCTTATTAATCAATCTTCTATGTGGAACAGTATCGAAAGCTTTGCTGAAAGCAACATCAGCTGCTCCTTGGTCCACCACTCAGGTTACCCAATCAAAGAAATCTATGAGATTAGTTTGACAGGACCTTCCTTTGTAAACCCATGCTGTCTTGGATCCTGTGCTCCTATGGATTCCAGGTGTTACACTATCTTTTCCTTAAGGAGTGCTTCCATAATCTTTCCCAATACTGAGATAAGACTGACTGGTCTGTAGTTCCTGCCTCCTCCTGCTACCGCTCTTGTGGAGTGGGATCACATGAGCCCTTCTCCAGTCTTTTGGGACCTCTCCTGTGCTCAGAGACTCACTAAACAGTTCTGATAATGGCTCTGCTAGTTCCATCCTTAGCACCTTTAGTACCCTGGGATGAATGCCATCAGGTCCCATTGCCTTGTCCTCCCTGAGCTTATCAAGCTCTTGTAGGACCCTTTCTTTTGTGAAGGGACTAGTGCACACCTCCCTCCACCCTGTGTACATGGTGTGGAGCTGTGGGCCTGCCCTACCTTCTCTTCAGTAAATACTGAGCAGAAGTATCTATTTAGGCGAGATGCTTTTACATGGTCCTCCTCCTCACACGCCCCTTATCCCTTTGATCTTAGCAATACTCCCTCTGGACTTTCTCCTTTCACTAACGTATCTATAGAAAGTTTTGTCACCTTCTTTTACTGTTTGTGCTAGTGTTTCCTCAGTTTGGGCCTTTGTCTGCCTTACTGCATTCCCTGCTTCCTTAGGAAAGTTTGGTATGCCTCCCTATCTTCATCCTGCTGCGTTCCCTTATATTTCCTGAAGGCCAGTCTTTTGGCTCTGACCTTTTCTGCTACTGTGTTTGAGAACCAAAGTGGTTTCCTTTTCTTTTTGCACTTCCCTTTCTCACTAACACAATGGGATGTTGCTTCAAGTATTTCATCTTTAGTGCTTGCCCACTGAGCCTGTACCCCGCACCTGTATTTTTTGTTTGCCAGGGCTAGCTTAACCCTGTTGGCCATCTTATTAAAGTCAGCACCTCTGAAGTCCCATATTTTTGCCTTGGAATGGGATGATTTTGTTCTAGTGGCCAAATTGAACCATACCATGTGATGGTCACTGGCCCCAGGTGACCTCCTACCTGAAGATCTGTGATCCTTTCCTGTTAGTCAGTACTAGATCTAGGATAGCCCTGTCTCTAGTGGGTTGTTGGACCAGTTGTTTGTGGCCCTTGCCCTGCTGAGATCCACCATGTGTCTAGTTCTGGCAGATGTCCCTGCTGGTATTGACCAATCTGTATCTGGCATGTTGAAGCCTCCCATTATCAGAACCTCCCTTTAGCTGTCATGTTTTGTATATATTCTAACTGTAATGTGTCTATGTCCTCCCCTGGTCTGGAGGCCTGTACATAACCCCAGTTCTTATGGCTGTCCCATTTCCTGTTTCCAAGGTGACCCATAGTTCTTCTGGCTCCTTATGTATTCTGAATTACTGTAGCTTTGATATTTTCATTGACATAAAGGGCCACTCCACCACCCCTTTTTGCACCTCGGTCTCTTCTAGAACAGTACATAGCCAGGTACTGAAGTCTCCCAAGTGTGGTTCCTGGTAAACCATGTCTCGCTAATGGCTGCTATGTTCAGTTTAGCCTCTGTCATTATAGCCTGTAGGTCTGGGATCTTGTTTCCCAGACTGCGACATTATGTACATTATTTTCCATTGGTCAGATTTCAGTCTGCTAATTGTTGGGTGAGGTCCGGCATTTCCCCTGTGCATCGTATGGGAGCCGGACCTTTTCTTACCTGGTGGTAAAATGAACTACAAACATGTTGAACTCCTGTTTGACCACTAGCTGAGGGGAGGGTGTTCTTCCCATTCAATGTTTGGTGCTGCACCCTCTCCCATTTGCTAGTTTAAATATTCTGCAAAGACATCAAACTTCTGCCTCAATGCACTGACTCCCTCATTAGTCAGATGCATTCCATCAAAATTAAAGAACTTTCACTCCCAAAACTGTTGCCAGTTCCTACAAATTTGTGTCCTTTTTCCGGGCACCAGCCCTTGGGCCACATGTTTAGCTCCTTATCTCCCTTCTCTGACCTTCCGTCCATCTGTCCCCTCTCCCAGACTGGCAGGATCTCAGAGAAGGAGATGCCAGACAAAATGGATGATAGTTTGTCACCCAGCCTGGTCAGGTGTTCCTTGGTCT
The DNA here is from genome assembly GCA_016271365.2 of Neoceratodus forsteri. Classification (NCBI taxonomy): domain Eukaryota; kingdom Metazoa; phylum Chordata; order Ceratodontiformes; family Ceratodontidae; genus Neoceratodus; species Neoceratodus forsteri. The sequence continues at coordinate 322,853,934 of CM028131.1, read as the reverse complement.
CCACAACTGACTGGCTGGTGTGATCGTTAGTCCCTATATGTACCAGGACATCAATGTTTTCTCTTGCTTCCTGAACAATTTTAGTAATGTAGTCAATGTCTCTCATGCTGATGTATCTGGGAGACATCTGACCATTACCCTGGCTGGAGATGCGTATCAACTCCCGAATCATGGAGTCTCCTATGATCAGAAGTGTTTTTGATTTCCTTTTGCTTTTTTGTTTTGGTTCATATTTTGAGTGCATTTGTTGTGCTAGCTCCTGTGCTGCAGTGTCCAGCTCTGCAGTGTCCTCTGCCCCTTTGTTTGATTTCAGAGACAGATACCTGTTTGTAGTTTTTATATGGTTTGTGGAGGTGATATGTTGGAGAGCACCAAGTGATGGGGCACCCAATTTGCCCTCATAAGCACCTGCCAATCCCTGGACCAACTACCCTCAATGGTTGAGGTGCTTCTGTTGAATGTTGGGGAAATGGCAGGCACTTCTTATAGCATATTTCCTCTTGAATATGCAATTTGAGGTACACATCTCTGCCCATGCTGCCTGGAGTTGAGCCCTTAGATCTCCAATGATCCCGCATGTATGACAGTGTCCTAAATCCTGTAAAACTGCCCTTCTGAAAAGTGTTCAACAGTACCTGCAGTTAATGATATCCATTCCAGGTAAGTTGCTGGGTTTGTAACCTGGTCAGAATAATTAGAAGGAAGAAAATGAAAGCAAAAGTTTGATTTTGTGTTTTATTTGTTTGTTTTGTATAACTTGTTATAGCAAGTTAAATTACTAGTGCCTCTGTAAATGAGATCACTGTGTGGATACCCTCTGAACCTCCCTTCCTGCTCTGCTAAGGACATGTCACAACTGTGCTTCCTATACAAGGAGTGTAGTGTGGCATGATTGGGGATGGGTGGGTGGCTGGGCCCTTCCCCTGTTGAAAAGAAGAACCATGGTGAAATAAACAAGGAGGTAGAGCAGACACAATCAGCCAGCAACAGATGCAGTAGTCCTGAAAGCTTATCCTAATGACAGCTAAAACTGAAACCTGCAAAGCACAACCTGTAATAATTTCACAGAAGATATGCCCTGTAAGAAACACTTTGCAACAGAGAAAAATAAAGCAGTAACAGAAGATAGATATTGAAAAGACAATTTTAATCAGAAGATTACAGCAGTAATCTGTAAGCACACACCTGTAGGCACACCTGTAATAATACAGCAGCATGTATACCCAGCAACAACAATTTGAATCTGAGAAAAATAAAGTAAGAAAATGTTAGCAACAAACAGTAGCAATCCCTTGTGAGTAAAAATAAAATAACAACACACAGTAAACCTGCCTAGCCAAAAGAAGCCTTAATCCTTATTGTTGCTCTGGTAAGGTTCTTTGCTCTGTCCTTTCAAGCAACCTAGAAGAAAAGAGCTCAAGTGAAGCTAGGTGCCTTGGCCAGCAAACCTAGTCTCCCTAGCGAGGCCAGAGAGAAGAAAAAAGACAAGAGTGGCACAGGAAATGGAATGTGACTCCAAAAATGTGTTTGAAACTGAGTGCAAAATCATGCACTTGGGCACAGAAACCTGGAGGCTACATACCAAATGGGTGAGGAAGTATTGGCAACCACAAAACAGGAATGGAAACTGGGGTAATCATTTCTGGTGACCTGAAGGTAGCAAAGCAGTGTGATAAGGCAGAGTGTAAATCTAGCAGGATGCTCAGGTGCATGGGGGTATCACCAGCACAAAGAGAGAAGTAGTGTTACCCTTTACAGAGCAATGGTAAGGCTCCACCTTGAGTACTGTGCCCAGTTCTGGAGATCCCATCTATGGAAGGACTCAGACAGGGTGGAAGCAGTACAGAAGTAGGCAACGAAATTGTACAGGGCTTGCATCAAAAGCTCTACAATGAAAGACTCAAGGATTTAAACATGTACTCTAGAGGAAAGGAGGGAAAGAAGGAGATGATATAAAACTTCAAATACCTCACAGGTATTAATAGGGTTCATGAAGGTAGCATTTTACATAGAACATAGAATGCTACCATTTAGCTTTCAGGAAATATTGTTGGGGTTGATCTTGAATCTGTTTGGCTAGATGTAATAGGATTTTATGAAACAAAATTTATATTAGGGACATTCTATAGGCCTCCAAACAATAGCACTCAAGCCACTGATGCCTTAGTGAATCAAACCTCAGAAATGTCTGGGAGGGGAGATATGATAGACACAAAGGCAGAGAGTTCTGTTTCCTGTGACATCACCGGATGAGAAGCCGCACACTGCTGAGCAAGAAGCCAGAGAGCAAAGTCTGCTGAGAAGCTTAATTTTATCTGGAAAAGAAATGCCACCTATGTTAAAATCTCAGCAGATTTTTCCAGTCAAACTTGTGTTGAATGCCCGGTTACCAATCCAGTATAGGTGTGCTTTCTGTTTTCCTTAGGAGGAAAGCTGAAGGTGGAGCTGGACAGAAGAAATGCCAAGGACCCTCAGGAAGGTTCAAACCTGTGTAGGTGAACCAAGGGATAAGTGAACCAGAGAAGGGGCTCTGATCTGAGGAACTAGAAGAGAAGCAGTAACACTAGCGAGGCCAGAGAAGAGAAAGGACAAGAGTGGTGCAGGAAATGGAATGTGACTCCAAAATGTGTTTGAAACTGAGTGCAAGGAAGAAAGCTAAAACTGAGACATGAATGATAAAGTAAAACAAGCAGCTAAATAACTGAATATCTGAGTACTTGAGTATCTTAGAAAGAAATGGGAAGGGAAATGGGGGATGGTGTTACTGAGGAGGAGTGCAGTTGAAACACAGTAAAAACACTAGAGTCTTTTCTATTTTGAGATTGTTTGCCATTGAGAGAGAAGCGAGAAGGCAGACGTTAACTGAAAGTTGAACATTGTGAGTGCTGCAAGGTGAAACAGTTGTTCAGTTGCAGTGCTATACCTAGCACTTGAAACTCCCTCAAACTCCTAACCAACCCCAGGATAAAGATACAAAGAATGAAACTGACACTAAATGTGAGAAAAATGGAAAATTAGAAATGATATCGATAACGTAATCATGGCTGAAATGTATATGTATACTGATGAATATTGAAATGTTTTGCCACTTGCACACTTCACATAATGCACTTTATAGGTTACACAACAGCTTGCACAATAGTTGAGAACAGTGTTTCATGCTTTATATAAAGTGTTTTTGGTTTGCTTAAACAGTCTAAAAGAGTTTAAAACTGCTTTGAAATTAACAGCTGGAGTAACTAGCCAGCAGTTAATTATATTCAATTACAAGTGGACATTGAAGTGTACTAATTAGAGTGCCTTGTTACCTGGCACACTGCATGACACTTACTACAAGCACTTTACTTATCTTTACCACCAATTCAAAGAGGAACCTGTTTGAGAATACATGATTGCATACTTTTTTTACTATGGCCAAACAGCTTAAAGCTTAAAGAAAAGAGTAATGGGTGTTCACTAAACAAGTTGTGCTACAATTAGTAACTAATGTGATTAGTTAAACTAGCCAATTATAGTCAGAGTGAATCGCATTGCATTGAATATCTAGCACCTGGCATTTTGTAGATTGTGCTTTAATTAACCTGATTGAACTCATACTGATAGATATACTCAGTGGCTGCTACTTAGTATTTTGCACAAGGCACATTATATTTGTGTACTTTGCTTGTATAACAAATACAATTAGAATAATTGGGACAGTGAGTACAAATGAAAAGTAAAAGAGTGTAACTATCTCAATAAGAGCTGGCAATACTTAAGATGCCTGAAGATACATATGAAGTGGCTGGCTGACAGCAATTGATGTACTGTCTACTGTTTTATACAAATAACTTTTTTCTCTGAGTATACATTAGAAATTGAGAAGAACACTGGATTGGGGAAAAGAGTAATATTGGCCTGGTACTTGAACTCGATCTTAGGAAGAATACTAGGAAATAGTTGGGCTGAGAAAATCTGACTAGTTACAGTTGCTCCACCCAGCCAAAAACTATTCAAATTAAATATTGATCAAAAGAAAGTAAAAATGCCAGTTGAGACCACAGTGGTAAAAAGGAATTAAACAGTGGAAGTAATACAGAGTGAGCAAAGTCCAGAAACACAGGGGCAGTTGGAAGCACAAAATAAAATGAAAAGGCTCCAAAGATAAACAAGAAAAAGCAATTAAAAAAAGAGAAACACCCAGTCAAAGTTAAAAGAAAAATTCCCAGCTTTAGCCTCAGCTTCAACACCCATGGATAGAAGAACTTTAGATATCAGACAGTTCCTAGAAAGCAAAACCCTGGTAAAACTGGGAGAAAAGAAACAAAAGATTGAAGAGAATAAAAGCAAGATGAAGGAAAACAGGGAAACCTGGGAAATATAACTGTACATAAGTAAGAGGATAGTAATAGTAATACAGACTTTACAGGGTCCTAGTTAATTTAAAGTCATTAAGCAAAACAGTGGGTGATATGAGAAATTAACTACATGATTCAATAAATATAAATAAAGATAGGAACAGGACAATGTTAGAAGAAATGAGTATATCAAAAGACAAGAATAAGGATGTAATTGAGAATTTACAACAAGTGGAATGCAGGGAAGACAATGTCCATGATTTTAACAAATCAATATATTTAGAAGAATCTTATTACAGTCAAACAAAGAGTCAAGAAGAATCTGAGGATGAAATTTCATATGAAAATGTAATAAAAATTTGGCTAGAGTTATGCAAGACCCATATGAGTTTAATATAATGATATTTGAACAAATTACAATAATAAAACAAGAATTATCATTTATTAAAGGTATGTTTTGGAGAATAGAATATTATTGGAGAACACCAGACAAAAAGAAAAATAAGAAAAGGAGAGACAAAACAAAGAAACAGACAAACGAGGATTAAACTGCAAGAGAAATGGAAATGAAAATAGAAAATGGGAAAAGGAGGAAACACAAAAAGACAGAGATGATATGATAATGTTGAGTGATGAAGAAAACATTATATCAGAAGGAGAAATACAAAGAACAGAAATAAGTGTAGAAAATATTGAAGATAAGGAAACCACCAAAGAATCAGAGACAGAATTGTAATTGTAATGCTACAAGGAAGACAATAGGAAAGACAATATAGTGTAGATGTTAAAAGCAAGGCATCTAACTTTGTGGGAAAAAGGAGAGCTCAAAATGAGAGAAGACAGAAAAAGAAAAAGATTCAACTACATCAAAATAAATAAAATAAAAACATTAAAGGAAAAAGAGGGAATAAAATGGAAAATTGTATCAAATCTAAATTCACAGAGTATAGATTCAGAAAATGAAGAAGAAACAAATTTAAGTATGGGACAAAATGATAAAAGGGCAAATGAGAAAAATATTAAGAAAAGAAAAGGCAAGAAAAAGCCAGAGGAAAGTACTGAAGCAAAGACTGGGGCAATAGGAAAATATAAAAAAGTGGACACAGAGGAGCAAGAAAAAGCTAAAAATAAAGAGGGACAAATAAAGGAAATGAAAATTAAAAACAGATACCAAGGAAAACAACACAAATATAAAAGAAAATAACCAGAAAGATTTCAGGAATTTCTGAAACAGACTAAGGGTCAGACTTTGTACTGACCCTACATAAAGTAGGAATTCTACCAAATGAATATGGAAAAAACTTATGTAGTATATTAATGAAAGCCCTGATTTCAGTAATAGAAGGAAATATAAATCTAGCAAAATACATTAGTGTGTGTAGACCAATAGACAATTTAGAATTAGTACTATTGGTCTCAGATCAATTTACATATTAAAAGCCATAGAAAATGTGGTAGACAAAATAGGAGCATGGGAACTGAAGTTGGTGAAGTTACCAGCCTGGATATGACATTTCCAGAATACTATAATTCAGTAAATAAGTTGATCAGTAAGAGCGGAAATGATACAATATCCATATTTAGGCTGGAACATTTTCCAAATGAAATGAGGCAAAATTTGAAAAGAAAGGTTGAAGAATTATTACAAAATATACTAAAATGAAAGATCTAAATAGCATCCTGGATAAAGCCATAAAATGGAGCAGGGTGGACAAATAATATTATGGGTTAATAACAAATAAGTATAGGCAGATATATTGAGTAAAATGACAATATTAGATCTATTAGGGATACACAATATAGAGGATGCCTCCACAGAAGAACGAGAAAATGACAAAATGGAAAATTTCAGAACTTGGATGGATTGGATACAGACAACCAATAGGTTCACTCCATTAATGGACCTAGAAGAGAACTGACAAAATTGTAGAAAAGAACATAAAGGTATGAATTCTGAGATGGAGGAAAAGGAAACACAGTGAGTAGGCAATAAGAATAACAAGAATAACATAGTATTGTAGAATGTTTCAGGCTTAGGAAATATAGTATGTGATCCAGAATTTATAGAATACATAAATAAGTTTGACCTGATATGTTTCCAAGAGACTTGGTTAAAGAGAATATAAACCTTAATGGATATACATCGTATTATAAGGCACAAGTAAAATAAAACATTTCGGAAGAAACTCAGGAATAATAACATTGAGTAAGAATAAGAGAGGAGTGATAACTAAAGAGATACAAACAGAAGATGAGACCATATTAGCAATAAGAATATGGGAAGGGATAATGAGACTGTACTCTTAAATGTGTACCTCCACCAAAAACTAGGAAACAAAAGAAGAAAACTTAATAAATGGAATTAGACAATTTATAGAGGAAGAGAGGGACAGAAACCCTCAATGAAAAGTAATAATAACAGCAGATTTCAATGCAAGGGTGGAAAACACTTACTGTAAACCCTGGAAGAAATAGCTGAAGTAATAAATGATAATAAAATATAAAAATATTACAGAAATCCATGAACAATACATCCAATGAGAGAGGAAATAATGTATAAAAATTATGACTAACTGGAATTTTCTCCTGTTAAATGGGAGACTACCGGATGATTATTAGAGAACTACACATATATCGTCATAGTGGATCATCAGTAATAGACCTAGTATGGGTTTCATACTATATAATCTTGGTATGTAAGAATATTAAACTAGGAACAAAGCAGAGAGTGCCCATGGCCCAGTAGAAGTGAGAATTAAGAAAAAAAAACTCTGAAGAAGATGTAACACAAAAGTGGCGGACAAGATTAGTAGAAAAGAAATTGCACACAATGGGATACAATCAATAGAAGAGATTTCTTAGAAAATCTAGAAATGCATGGGATTATAGCAGATATCTGGCAAAGCATAGAGAGCGAAGCTGAGGATACTTATTTTATAAAATAGAAAATATAATAATCAGAATACTTAATATAATAAATAAAGAAAAGACATTTAAAATAAGAAAGGATCCTGCTGGTTTGATAATGAATGTAGAATTGCAAAAGGAAATTGAATAAACATCTAAGGGTAACAAAACAGACTTCTAATACGAATAACAGAAATATGCTTAATAAATTAATGAAAGAATATAATAACATAATTAAAGACAAGAGAACAAACTATAGAGATGAGATTTGGAGTGCATTTGAACAAGCTGTAATAGAAAAGACAACATCAAATTATAGAGAATGGTGTCAAACGGCATAGACAATTATATGGAAGAAGTAGAGAATTATTTAGAACCAGAGACAAGGATACAATATTATAAAATTTGCTATGGGAACAAAACACAGAAAACCACAAAGATAGAATTACCTGTGAAGTAATGAAAGGTACAACAACGCAGAGAAGTAGAAGAAGCCATAAAGGCATTCCCAAACAGGACAGCACCAGGATCTGATAGGTTCCGATGGACATATTTTAAAAAGGACAGAAATGAAAGGAATATCTATGAAAACATATAAATACATAGTTAAAATGGGAAATATTCCTAAATCTTTGGTGAAAATATAACAATACCATTATACAAGAAGGAAGATAGAAGCAATCCCAATTACTACAGGCCAATAAGTTTGCTAGATGTCACAAAAAGATTTTCAGATGGATTATAAACAACAGGATTATGAGATGGGTTAAAGAAAAAAAAAATATTGATGAAGTTCAAGCTGGTTTCATGATAGCACATGCCACAATAGACCAGTGTTTTACACTAGCACATACTATACAGATATAATAAGATTAAAAACAGAAAATATTCTGTATATTTGTCAATCTTAAATCTGCTTTTGACAAGATAAACAGTAACAAACTATGGAAAGTGTTAAAACCTATAGATTAGAGGAAGCATTAATTAACATCATAATGACACTATAATAAAACAACATGATTAATGTAAAATACAGTAAGGATGGTAATAAAAGTAACAAATCTGGCACAAACAGAGGCGTGAAACAGGGATGTGTACTATCTCCAATATTATTCAATTTATTCATAAACCAGATACTTAAGAAACTCTACAATGCAGAATTTCATATGCTGAGGATGGGAACCAAGAGCTGCCCTTATATCATGCTATGGGACAATATCGTGCTTATTCCAACTAGGTTTCTGGGAATAAAAAAACTTTAATTCTCTACAAAAGAAATGGAAAGAATGGACTTAGAAATAAACTACGACAAGACAAAACTGATGCCTGTGGAAATATTGGAAAATGTCAGGAAACTATAAAATAAAAATCAATAATAAACATATTGAGACAGTGGCCCAGATATTCAAAGAGTTGAGGCATGCGCAATAGGGTTGCGCCTGTGTAAGTCCGAAGTGCGCCATTTCTGCGATATTCAGCAGGAGACAGTTGCACCCAGAAATCATGCTGAGCAGCAGCACAATGATAATGAAGGCATGCCCAACCGAAGGGAGGAACCAGCATAAATGGCGCAGAGCGATATTAACGACTCTGCACCATGTGCAATAGGGGAGCAAGCAGAAGTTATGCCTACAGCGGAAATGAGCCAAATAAAAAGGAGCAAGGGAGAAGTGCAAGAATGCTACAGGGAAGCCACATGAGTTAGAACCATAGGCAGACAGACAGGGCAGGATGCACAAACAGGGCTAGCCAGGAAAGGGCACTCTGAACAGCCAGGCACAGGAAAGGTGTGGGGAACCACACAGCACAGAAGGCCAGCACAGGCAGGTGTTCCAGGTGCAGGGAAGTAGCAGCCAGGACAGGGGGAATACAGCAACAGCTGCCAGGGGGTGAACACAAGCCAGGGACATGACCAGTGCCACCTTCCAGATGGAGGCTGTTATGAGGGGGTGAGAAGGTGGGCAGCAGGGGCGTGGCGTGGAAGGGCCCATCGGCAGTATGCCCCAACAGGCAGTACTGACCCGCACCAGCTTTGAGCTGTACACTAATACTGGATTAGAGGCCAGCACCGCCTGAATAGGGCAATTGAGGCGGCTCTGTGAGCTGTGCAGTGATGTGATGCAGGCACCCACCGACAGGACCATTCCCTGTCAGTGGAGACTAAGGTAACAGCCTGCATGTGCTTGCTCACCATGGGTACTTTCAGAGACCAACTGGGGACACCACAGGCATAACCCAGTTGGATACGTCACGCCACTCCCAATTCCTCAACACACTGCTGCCACATGCTGTGGAGTACATCCATTCCCCAGCATAGCAGCCGAGCGCACAGCAAACATACAGGAGTTCCAAGGGTGCACGTATGCCTGGTGTGCTTAGGGGCAATAGACTGCACCCATGATACACACACACCATCTGGCCCGAGGGGCGCATACACTCAGTCGCAGGGCTATGTCAGCATCAACTGCCAGGTGGTTATGCGATGCCGGGGTGCATAACCAATGTCTGCCTTTCTCACAGCACCCTGGGGAGCATGATTGGATTCATCTCTGGCACCAGTCGGCACTGTGCCACAGATTCTGAGGTGAGGACATCCCCACCAGACACCTAGTGGGTGAGTATGCAAACCACATGGACAATCATAGGGGCCTGGGAGGGCATGGCCAGAGGTGACATGGGTAGTGGCCTACATGGCCTGGGGCAGGCGATGCTGATCACCAAACTAACCTCCACCCTCTACACACAGGTGACAGTGGATACCCACTCCATCCCTGGCTGCTCACCCTACCCGGTGGCCCGACCCCATCGCAATACCACAATAAGGCACAGCCACGTAATGTCATCAAGCAGATGTTCGGGATGCTGAAGGCACGTTCCGTTGCCTGGAGACCTCTGGCGGTGCCCTACAGTACAGCCCCTCAAAGGTCTGTGGGCTATTCCTGGCCTGTTGCATCCTGCACAACATGGCCAATGAATGTAGGATAGTCATACAGGTCGAAGAGGGGACAGCAATGGGGACTACGGAGACGCCGGTGATGATGGTGATGACAGGCCCCCTGGCCAAAGGGACCTCGACTGATCCGCTGGCACAGCTGCACCGGGACACCATCATGGAGAAGCACTGCCAACCCAGGTAAGTGCGGGGCCATGTGCAACCACCACCACTAAGGCACAACCCAAAACACGATGGACACACACAAGGGTGCATGCCGACAAGGAAGTGGCAGAGCACGAAGCAACACACACAACCAGGGATGGGTGAGGATTAACATGCCACATGGATGGACACACACACACACACACACACACACAACAGCACCAAGCGTGCACAGAGGGCAGGAGGCACCGACCCACAACGTCAACCCTAGCATCACACATGTCCACAGGCCACCACGCCCACTGTCTGTCCATGTGCATGTGTCAGATGCTGAGCACCATTGCACATCGGTTGTACAGCGCAATGCAGGCATCATCATGCACACGTAACTGCAGACAGCAGCCGGGAGGGTGTGCAGGTGGACTGTGGCGTGCGGGGCTGGGTACCCACCCGTGCACTGCCCAGTGAAACACACAATGCACACAGGGCAGCACCAGACATGGCAGCTGGGAGACAGGTCAGTCATGTGACACAGTACCGGCTGCCACGGATGCGTGGGTGGCCCGCTGAGATCCGCCAGCACTGACAGGCTGACCACTGGCCTCATGGGGTGGCACTGATGGTCCCCAGAGGTTCCACTGTGTGAACATGACCATGCTCACGCAGGGGTCTGCAACACACCGAACATGCCTGCGCCAGGAGTGCTCGGAATGCCCAGCTGAACCCGGTGTCGACAGGGTGGGAGTCGCTCGACGCTGGGGAATTGGGGTGGATAGTGCACTGCGTGGTGTCTGCGATGCATGGGCACCTGACTCTGTGCCCATTGTGGCCATGACAGCAGTGAATGCCTGTGCATGCCTGTCAATGGCAGCGGTCATATCCTCCTGCAAATGGTCCATCCCTGCCAGGATCATGTGGTGTCCCGCTGTGATGCTCCTCTGCCTGTTCCAGAGCCACACGCAGTGCATCCACGGATGTCGCAAGCCGCATCTGCTGCTGGATTGATGCTTGCAGTAGGCGGGTGCACTCATCAGAGGTCATCAACCTCCTCGGCATCCTGTCCCTCAGGGTGTGCACAGTCCGATGATCAGCACCCTTGAGGGTGGTGCTGCGCACCAGGACCAGGTCTGGGCATGTCCACAGGTGGTGCACAGATGCTGCCGCTGAACCCTGTACCCCCAAGCCCATTGGGTGACTGCTGATGCTGCACCTCTGGCTGCCGCCCCCAGGGCTCAGTGGTGCCGCTGCAGTGGCGCAACAGTCCCACTGTCCTGAACAGACACCAGTGCTGCCCCACTGGTGCTGACGGCACAGGCTGGGACTGTGCTGACATCTGAACCTCCATGGCAGCACCACCCACAGCCACAGGAGGAATTGCCCTGCTGTGTGGCCATCCCATGGCACACACATGTCACTGCCCATGATGGTAGCATCATCATCACTGGTGACGGACTCTGCACCAGCCACAGTCACAGCATGCTGGCATCCGTGGATTCCAGCACACTGGGACACAGGCAGAGCTTCCCACATCTGTTACAATGACATCAGTGTGGACAGCCAGGTGGCCCCACTGTCACAATGCTCCACGTATACCTGTGGAGGTGGATGAGCCCTCCTCCAACTCCAGCTGACTGTCCTCAGTGGACAGGCCCACCACCGCTGACCCATGCAGATGCTCCAGGATCTGTAAGGAAAGCAAAGTCGCGTTACTGCATGTGACCTACCCTGCCCCCCATAGACAGACCATGACTTACCATGCAGTGATGGGCCACCACCTGTCTGGAAGCCACCACCGGAACACCCTCAATGGCACTTCGCTGCATGCTTTCAGCAAGCCTCTCCTCCTGTGGGGTCAGCTGTACCACCTCCGGCTGTCCCCCACCTGTTGCAACACGTGCTGCCCTGAAGGCATCCACCTTCCTTTATCCTCCTCCTGTCCATGCCCATCTTTTCTTACACCCTGCACGGAGCACTGGTGGCTACAATGCAGGTTCACAGCACATGCCACCTCCTCCCATGCAGCAGCATGGGCTTGAGGTGTTCCCCGCTGTCCACTGAGAAGTGGCTCCTGATCCAGGTAGGCCTCAAACAGGGCCTCGGTTTTGGCATTTGTAAAGTTAGGCCTCCTCCTCCTCCTCCTCCTCCACCACTGTGTTCCTCCTCTCCAACAACTTGCTCGGTCATTATGTAGCCTGTAAGAATGGCAGTTGTTACCTGTGACTATGCAGTCCCATGCATGTCCCTAAATCCACAGTCCACACTCCCAAACAGCATGCAACTCACCAATAGACTGCAGTAACCGACTATGGCCACTGCAGCACAATGTCACACTTTATAGCACAACCCATGCAAATGGCGAGGAGTAACTTAAGTACATGCAAATTGCAGTGCTGCGCCATTGAACGGCTGATTAGATGATTTGCATATGACTGAATATCACGCTGTTGCACTTTGCGCAATTGTGTTGAACATGCTGAGTCAATGGCGCAGTTCTGTGACATGCGTAGTACACACCTCACTGCGCATGCCCAGGTTGCTGATGCAGGCATCTGCCACGCTGATGACATGCTGTGTGCAGTAGGCAATGCAGGCACAGCCACCATTGTGCCAGTGGTGCTAAAGCGATGGTCACTACATGGCGCTGTGGCACTGGACCATCATAGGTGCAATGGGAAAACTGCGCGGTAGGCGGCTATGGCTGGCACACAGGCAGCCAATCACGCTACATGCATTGTGTTCCAATGGCGCTGTGCATGTCCATGCGCCAGAGACCCGTGACCCTGTGCCCGACCTTTGCCCCGATGTGCCATGCATCAGGCATGGGTGCACCTCTGCTCGCGCTGTTCAGTGACAGCACGATGGGAATGGCAGCGCTATGCCCGCGCGAGCATCTGCGCGTGGGGAGCCTCAGCTGCAGAGCGCCATATTGCCAACTAGAATAGAAAGAGATAGCGCAGAAGGGCGGCCCAGTAGTCTGCAATTGAATTAGCAAACCTAAGGCCATTGTGGAGCCACACCATGGGCCTCTTTTCGGGAGGTGCCCTGGACAGGGCCAGGACCCAGGTGTGGCAGGAGGTGGCCACTGCCCTGGGAGGAGGCCACCGGATGGGGGAGGAGTGCAGAGCAGTGCAGGCACCAATCACAGGGACCTGCAGAGGAGGGATCGAGACTACACCACGCCTGCGGACACGTGCCAGGAGAGGCACAGGTGCCATGGCCAGGTAGGGTCTCGTCAACACACTTTATCTTCCATATGGGTAACAGTGTTGTATGTGTCCAGCACATAGGGAGGGACCGTCCGGGTTGGCTGTTGTGGTGTTCACAGGGTGTGGGGTGGGTGAGTCTGGCTGGGTGGGAGGGCACACACCTGGGGGCAGGGGGACTTTGCTTCAGGATTGTACTGATGTTCCTCTCTCCTTGTTTGCCCCACAGGCCGGAGGAATGCCACCGTGTGAGTGAAGCGGCGCAGGAGGATGGTGCAGCCAGGCAGGGTAGGCCCTCACCGCCCACCTGACCGGCCCGATGAAGGTGAGTGCCATACATCCATGACTACTATTACATGCTGTGTGACAGGGTGGGCAGCGGGGCATGGCCACCATCCATCTACACCACTGACATGCATGCAACTTGTTACAGTCAACACTGTCCAGTGGCAATGCATGTCTGGAGTGCATCAATGGTGGTCCATCGTGCACCAGGTACATGGTTGTGCCACTGCCTTTGCACCACATAGCCATGTCCTAAATGGCCACGGTGGTGCTGTGTGTGACTTGGCCGGTGGGTGTGAGCAGCATTCCACATGGCTGTATGTGCCTGGGTGGGCAGGTCCTGTGGGCGTGATCACTGCGGTGGTCACACCATCACAGTGGTATGTCCCACAGCCATGTCATGCACAGTGGGTGGGCTGTATGGGGTTGTGCATTCACACCTATTGACTGTGCTCCCTTTCCTAGGTATCCGCCATCTTCGTGAGATCGGGAGGCACTGTGGGAGATATTGGTGGTGGCACGGGCGTCAGTGGACATTCTACGATGCATAGATGAGGCCGGGGTACTGAGGAGGCACAGGGCCCAGAGGAGCCAGAGTGGGAGAGGTGCTCCTGCTAGGGATGGATTGCTCCCAGTATTCCCCTACCCCCTGGACCCATCCTCCACCCCTCCTTCCCCATCCCATTTGTCCACCTCTGCCCTCTACCCACCCCCACCTTGTTTGTGGCCCCCCAACCTTGTATATAGTTCCTATGTTATATTGTATATAGTTCTTGTATTATTGTATATAGTTGATTGTTATATATTTTTCAATACATTTAATTTTGATATGAATACTGTTGTGGTCTCTGATTTGCAGCAGGCTATAGGTGCTCAGCTGCAGTGGTGTGCATGGTGTCAGGGTGAGTGCGGTCATGGGTAGTGTGTGTGTCCATGTGGAGTGACTATGGTGTGGGGGTAGCTATCAGTCAGTGTCTGTGGTGTGCGTGTTGTTCCCTGTGCACTGGATGACTGTGTGCAGTGGTCCATGGTGCATGCTCTGTGTCCATGGTGCACCATCGGCCCATCCATGGCCTGTGCAGCTGACACACATGCATGTCTGTGACCTGCATGGTCACTGGCATGTCAGTGGTGGCAGTCCCAGGGGCAGCCACTGTACCCATCACATTGTTGGGTTGCTTCCTGTCACTGGTGTGGTGCATGCCTGGCTCAGGTGGCACTGTGGGTACCACGTTGTTGTCCCACCTCCATGTTGTGCCTTGTGTGTGTTGCAGGGGATGTGCCCACTGTCTGTGACTTGTGCTCCAGGTGACTGATGGTGGTGCACGGGTCCACAGTGCCTGCGCAGTGGCTGGCACTCCAGTGCCATGGAGAGCTGTGGGTTGTGTGTACAGTTTACATGGGCCCACAATGGGGCTTGGTTGCTCCAGCACTGTGTCCCGTGTTGTTGCCCATGGGTATGGGTGGTGTCTGTCCATACACTGTGTGGCATCCTGTGTGGTGCATGCTTCCATGCACCACTGTGAGTAACTGTGCTGGCTGTTGTGACCAGTGGAGGTCAGGGTGTGTCATTGGACTACTATGCAGGGTGCTGTACCACTGGTGGTGGTGTCAAGGGCCACGCCCTGTGCGTGTGGGGTAACCTCATGTGCCGGCGCATAGTTGGTCTCTCAGTGGCAACCGGGCGGGACTGTGCATGGTGGCACTGTGTCTGCCATTGTTGCATTGCTGTGTGCTGCCACCCACTGATGGGTGCTCATGGTGGGGCTGACTTGCATGGTTCTGTGGTGCACAGGGTTGCAGTGTCATAGTGGGGTGGTGGCATGCATGGGGTTTCCTGCAGTGGTGGTCACGCTCATGGGGAGTGTCTGGCGGTCACGGTGCAGGGGTGTGTTCTGCATTGGGGGATGGTGTGGCACGGGTGGTCAGCCCTCCTTGTGTGCCAGTCACAGCTTGCTGGTAGGTGTGATGGGGCACCGTGGCCGGCTGTGGGTTGTTTGCTTGTCTCTATGGGCCAGTAGTTATTCCATTCCTCCCCAGTTGTGCAGTGCATGGGGTGTGGGGGACGATGTCTGTTCTGCTGTGTGTTCCTGTGCCCATCTGTGGCATGGTGGTGGGCCCCTACCTCCCTGGTTGTGCAGTTACATTGCTCTGCTGCTGGGGCGTCCCTGGTTGCGCTATGGCGCCTCTGTACTGCTCAGCTGAACATCCCTTGTTCGCTATGGTGCATCAGATCTGCTCAGCTTCCCCTCCCTAGTTGAGCTATGGCACAGGTGGTGCGATATTCAGTCGTCGGCTGTGAGCGCGAGTTGGCCTGCTCCGTTTTTTGAATACTCGTCTCTTCTTGCCGAGCACAATAGACTTCGCTTGCTCCTGCTATAAGCGCTTTTTGGGAGCAGTTTGAATATCTGGGCCAGTAACAAAGTACTGTTATTTGGGAATACAGTTTAACAACAGACTAAAATGGGGTAAACAGAAGAAGAACTAGATGAAGTTTAGAAGATTCTCAGCTGCAGTGAGGGATTTTGTAAACAAAATAGGGGATGATCAATAAAAGGATGCGTAAGATAATAAATACAAAAATAAGGAATCAAGTTTTATATGGAGCTAAGATTTGGGGCTGGGAATTAAGAGAGGATTGAGAACCTATGATAAACATACATTACAAAAACATTTTGGGACTTCCAAAAGTGCACCAACTGCTCTTGAGAGGATGGAAATTGGACACTACCAATCCAATATAACATAAAGTAAGAATGATAAAGTATTGGTTGAAGGCATATAGTATGGAGGAGACCAGATTACCAATAAATGTATAGAGGAGGCAATCAGCTACATAAAGCAGTCTGAGACATTTCCATGTATGCAAACAGCTGAGAATATTATAAACCCTTATGGTTTATTAAGCAGTATTGCAGATATAAATATAAAACTGCAGGAAGAAATTTATAGTATAATAAAAGGAAGGATAAGAGACATATACATGCAGAGCGATATGAGACTAAGCAAAAACTATTAAATTGTCATCTGATCCCTTCTGGCAATGACCACTCTCCACCTGCTAGCTTGAATGCATGTTGGCAACAGTTTATTGAACACCAAATTAATATTTACATTTCATTTTAAAATCCACATTTACATTTCAGTCAAAACACATTCTTAAACCATCCCTTCATTTACATCTCTGTGATCTTCATTCTTGTTCCTCTTCTTAGCTTCTTGCCTTCAGGGTCTGGACACCAAATCAACTTCCACACTATCACCAGTACCAGGTACCAACTTACCAGGACCTCCTCCCTCCTAGGTCCATGCACTAAGATCTGACCTCTAGCCTATCCCTTGCTCCCTCCCTCCTTTTACTTCCATGCCTGGGTGCCATTTGACACCAGCCCGTGTTGCCCTGCTCCTCCCCTTCTGCTTACCCCTTTCTTCCTCTCTTGCCCCCTTCCCTTGTTTCCCACTGCATAGGCCAATTGCTGCCCCAGGCTCCATCAGCCCAACCACTGCTGCTTCTCCACAGCCACCCTGCTCTCTGCCGGGTCCCTCCTCTTACCTAGTCTCTAGCCACCCTCCTCTGGCCCCAAGCATCCTTGGCCCCATCCCAGCCCCTATCCAGCTCCATAGCTACAGTGAGGGTGGGTGGGATCAAAGTTCCAGCAAAGAGGGGACCTGAGGGCTGCATCACCTTTAACCCCCTCAGGACCCCAATCCAGGACCCCCATAGCCCCTCCCCTACCAATCCAACCTGGCCCCTTCACCTGCATCAAATGACACTGGATGACTCTTCCAGTGACCTCCATTAAGCCCATCCCTCAACCTTCCTCTCCACTTCCTTACTCTTCCACCTGTCTCTTTATTCTCTTCATTCCCATCTGGGCCATCTGACAATTCAGGCTGCCATTAATGGCAACCCTATTTGTCATCTGATCCCTTTGGCAATGACCACACTCCATACCTGCTAGCTTGGATACTGTTGGCAACAGTTTATTGAACACCGAATTAATATTTACATTTAATTTGGAAAATCCACATTTACATTTCAGTCCAAACACATTCTTAAACCATCCCTTCATTTACATCTCTTTGATCTTCATTCTTGTTCCTCTTTTCTTGCTTCTTGCCTTCAGGGTCCGACACCAAATCCAACTTCCCACACTATCATCAGTACCAGGAACCAACTTACCAGGACCTCCTCCCTCCTAGGTCCAGACACTAAGATTCGACCCTAGCCTATCCCCTCCCCTTTTACTTCCATGTCTGAGGTGCCATTTGACCCCAGCACATGTTGCCCTGCCCTTCTGCTTCCCTCTCTTGCTCCCCTTTTCTTCCATTGACCCATCTCCAGCTTAGCGTTGGGAGATGGGCTCTACTATGGGCTAATATTTATGACCCCTCTTATCTGTTTCTCCCACCAGGGCTACTAACAGCCTTAGGAACAAATACATGCCAGACTCTGATAAGTGTACCCTGTCTGACCTATAAACCTCAGGCACTTCAAAGATGATATCCTTGTGCTGTATATGCACCTCCCCATTTTGATCATCAACCTGACTACCTTCCTATTGAGCCACTTCCTCCTTTCTCCACTTCCTGACCTCTCAGATGTGCTGCCACACCTCCGGAAGGTGATTTTGGACCAGCCAATCATCACCCCAGCCACCACTCTTTACCTTTCCAAATCTGCTATTATGGCCTGTATCAATGCTCCCCATGAAGTCTCCTCAGATCATTACCACCCAAGTGTATGATTAACATATCCGGCCTGCTCCACGGATCTGAGTTCCTCAATAGTGGCATGAACTGGGCCCATTTCATGCCCAGTATCCCTTCCAATGCACTTTAGCGTGATTCACCTCCATCCACAGCTGTGTCCCACCACTCACAGTTGCAGCAAACTTTTGGCTCAATAAATAAATGAGTGCCCCACATCCAGATGTACCTCAGTGCTCCTCCTGCCAGGTAAAGGGAAAACAGAAAACCATTATCGTCAGCACTCAACATACTTTCTATAACATGTGGACCTCCACCGCCCACCTTCCTCACCTTTTCTTCTGACCCCCCATCAAGGCCTCAGAGGCCATCCTGATCTGGAATGAATGGGGACGAACAGCTCTGGGTCTTCCCAACAAACCTTAGTGCCTTCTTAAGGACCCCCACCTGAAAACCTGTCACTGGACTCCTGCCCTGTGTCAGAATCAAGCACCCCTCCCTCCCTCTGGTTCTCCCATACTTCTCCAACTCCCTGATGGCACAAACCTCCCGGGTGTCTGCTGCTGAAGCTCCACATGCTCCCCCTGCCCAGCTGGTCAGTTTTTGACCTGCCTTGCCTACCACCATGGTGTCTTGCCCAAAATGACTTTGCTTGCTTGCAGACTCACTTGCTGATCTGACTTCCTCAGGGCCACCACCTCACTGATCTTGAATGCCCTCTTACCATGAATGCAAAGACAGGCTGGAACAGACAAGCTTCTTTGGCTGATGTGCTGCAGTGCCCTTATCACCCTGTTAAGAAGCTGCCCTAATATGGGCCTCATCCTGTTGCTCTTCACCCTGTGACCCTTCTGCCAACCCAGGAGCATACATCTCACCACCCTGCCCTTGGTTGTGTCCAGCCACACCTGTCCTTACAGATCCACCCTATCCCCACCAATTGAACCCCCATGGTGGTGTGGCCCATCCCTTCTCCCACAGCTTGACCATATACTGCTTAACCTGATCCACTGTGGCCAGAACCACCATCTACAGTCACTCCACATGCCTGGAACTCAGGAAAGCCCCATGCTCTTGTATGCTTTCAGCGTCTTGGTCAACCAAAGGTTCCAGTACAGCCATCTGCCTTTTTCCTTCCAATCTGCCACAGCTGATTTTGAACCCTGGTCCTGTGTGCTGCCGCTGAGGAGCCAATTCCCAGAATCTGTGTAACTGCAAGTGGAAGATACTGTCAGCAATGTCATTCTGAATACCTTCAATATGCTGTGCTTTAAATAGTAAGTTCAGCTGCAGCCCCAATACTACCAGCTGCTGCATGACTCTGCCCACCATGTCCCTGATCCCCTTGTCTGTTTGTCACCTCCACCACCCCTTTGTTGTCACACCAGAACAGTATGCACTTCCCCTCATCCTATCACCCCACACCTTCAAGGCCACTAAGATGGGAAAGATCTTCAGAAAAGTAATGCCTTTCAGCAAACCCACCTCCCCAAGTGTTCAGCCAGGCCTCAGAAATCCACTCCCCTCTAAAGTAGGCCTTCATCCCCAGGGCCCCAAAGGCATCAGTGTACAGCTCTAAGTCTGTGTTATAGGGCCAATCCTCCTGCCAGAATGTTACCCCATTGTAATTCTCCAGAAACTCTATCCATACCTCCAAATCCTCCCTCACCCCTCTTGTGATATACCCAGTGGTGTGGCATATTCGTCTTACCCATTGCCATCACTAATCTCTGGGTGAAGTTCTGCCCTGAGCTTATGGCCTTGCAGGCAAAATTACGGTGCCCCAGTGGCACCCTCCTCCTCCCTTGAATTGCTCAGCAGGCCACTAAGCTGGGCCACCATGTCCCCTGGGAGGTGGAAACATTCATGCACCATATTGACCTCTATCCCTAGGAACCAGCTTGCATGCTGGCCCTCAGTCTTACCCTCCACCAGCAGGATTCCTATGGCCCCACACATTTCCTTAAAATTGGCCAACATCCCTCTGCCTCTGCCTTGTCACTCCTGATGATCAAAAATTGTCCAGGTAGTGGGCCACCCTCTCTATGCCCATATCTCCACTCAAAGGCCCACTGCACCCAAAAACCAAAAGCTTCAAATATCACATGCCAAAGAACAACCCATTGACATGGCTTTGTCAAAATACAGCCCACCCTCAAACTGAAACCCAAGAGATCCCAATTTTGGGGCCTCACCAGTAATCGCATAAAGCAGACTCTATGTCCGTCTTCACTAACCATGCCCCCAACTGCCCTGATCATCAACACTGCATGGTCTAAAGATGTGTAGGACACCACCTGTAGATCCTCAAGGATCCCATTGTTCACCAAGGTCCATGGAAATCCAATGACCTCATGGCGGTGGACAGCACATATAGCCTGCCTTTAAAAGGCAGACTAGGCAGTGCTAGGCAGCTAAATGCTTCTCCTGAGCACCAGTGAAACACTGATGCCTGTCCAAAATTACATCCCCCTCGTTGAAATGGGAGGGTGAAAAGCCAGAACACAAGTACACAGAAAACAAATGTCCCACAGTACCTAAGAGAGCCTGCAACCCCGCAACCATTTAGATGGGAGAAGATGAATAGTACACTTCTTAATACTATGCCCACTTTACAAAAAATATGGAGATAGGATATTGGGTGAAATTTAGCTAGATTAGAAACCGAGACAAAGCAGATGAGCTCATATTTACTAAGATCGCTGTTCAGTATACATACTGGAGAAGATAATTGCATTCTGTAAAATTATAGAACAAAAAGATGCCTATTATTGAAAAGACAAGTTAAAATACTGAGGGTCGGATCCACAAAAGACAACTCAGGATGCAAAGCAACTTGCATCTGAAACAATGGTGCAAGTAGCACTTGCGTCCTGAGTTGTGTCTTAGTGGATTCACAGAGGCAGCCTGTGACATACTGCAGGCTGCCTTCACCCAACTACACCAATGCATCTAAACTCCTTGTGACAGGGCATAATGGGGTTTTAGGCAGCAGTTGCACCCTATTCACAAAGGGTAGCTGCTACATCCAACATCGAGTTCAGGAACAATCCCCAGTGGACATCTGTCAAAGACCACTTACACCACCTATGATGTGGCGTAAGTGTTCTTCTGCATCCACAGGGGTTGCCACTGTGCCCTCAGCTCTACAGCACCTGTGGACTATAGACCCCCAACAGCCCCAGTTCCTAGGTATGGCACCCACTGTGCAAGGATGGGTGTGCGAACATTCCCCATGCCAAGACCCCCACATGTTGAGAGCCACCCTTATGCCCATTGGCCCCCACATACCCTAGGATAAGATCCTCCCTCCATCGCATGTCCAATATAGCCCTGGTGGTCCTGTGGCCCCACCCCCCAGCTGACAATGCCAGCCCACCCCCTCCTCTCACCCCCCACACATGCACCAGTGGATGAGTCCATGACTTAACTGCCCCCCTCTCACCAGCATGGCCAACTGGTGACTGAGCTGTGCAAGATCATATACAGTAATAAAAGGTGCTCCGTGATTGACAGCTGCTGTCATTCCACGAACTTATATACTATTCGCGATCTTGGCACAGTTCAGTCAGTGGCTGGCCATGGCAGTGAGAGGTGGGTAGTGCCAGTTGCCAGTGTGGGGGAGTGGGGTGTCTCATACTGATGGGTGCGGGTGGGGTCATGTGTGCCTGACTTTGCCCTGGATTGGGGAGCATGCAGGGATGCTGGTGCATCTGTCTCAGCCTTTTCCATGGCTTGCGGCATGTGTGGTCATTGTACCATCTGTGTGACCTATGCCGCCAAGTCGTGAGGTGCAGACCCCTGGACCCGCTCTGATGCTGAATTGGGTGCAGGGTCCAGGTCACAGGGATGGTCAGCACAAGCTGCCATTGTCGCAGCTTGCAGCTGACCTTTGTGAATCCAGCCTTAAGTCCTTAGACTTGTGAAACATAAGCACACAAGCGCTTTTAATAGAATTTTGAAAGTATGTATATTTATATTGTTATACTATTATATGTACTTTGTTTTTAAAATGATGAACTGTGATTATTGTAAGATATTGAAATTAGATCAATTGTCAATCAATAAAAATAAAAAATATCTGATGATAGTGATATCATTTTGGGGATTTGGATTTACCTAATGTTGACTGGACAAAGGCAAAGCCAACAGTGCCCAGGACCAAAAATCAACATTATTGAATCCCTTGAGATACATCAATTGGTTACAGAGCCAAAAAGAAGTGAAATGTACTGGATATTGTATTAACTAACATACCAATGGGAATTTGCAATATTATAATTAATGCTCCCCATCAAATAGTGACCACAATATCATCAGTTTTATGATCGATAAAGGGAAAAAAAATACACCAAGGTTGTGACCACTTTCAAAAATTACAATGAAGTTGATTTCACAGCTACGTAGTTATTGAAAAATTTCCTACCTTGAGGTACCACCAGGTAATTTGCATTTACTGTAATGTGATCCTGCCTTATTCTGCCTCAGTATACCTAGGCATAGCTCAGTACTGCAAAACTTTTCTATGACTACTACTGTAGAAGGGTGTGACTTACCAAATAAACTATCAGGGTTGGATAAGGAATCAGCTTGGACCCTACTGAACAACACTATTAAAATGTTAGAAAACAAGTCTGTCCCAGACAACAAGATATATAATAGTATGGGCAAGAAACCAATGTGGTTTAATCACAAAACATAGAGATTAATCAGCAAGAAGAAACAGTTTTCGGTTATGAAAAAGTTGCAATTACTAACCAATGTCAGGAAATACAAACTGTCACTGACAAAGCTAAAAATATCTATAAATAAAGCATGGAGTGAAACAGAATTTCATCTAACCAATTCAAAAGATAACATGAAGGGTTTTTATTCATATATTAATGGCAAAAGAGGTTCAACGAGAGTCATTGGTCTGCTTATCCTTGACGGGTACATTATAACAAACCAGAGGATAAAGCAAGAAGTTTTAGCAATTATTTTGCTATGTATATGTACAGGATGGTAATAAATTGAAAGACATCAGGTTTGATACGTCTAGATGCTTCCAAAGTAATATCCTTATTTGTAAACCTGATTATATTCATGGCAAGCTAACATCACTAGACTGCAATAAATCACCAGGTCCAGATGGACTACATACACATATGCTCAAGGAATTAGCTAAGGAACTGGCTCCATCTATTGCCATCATTAGGAACAAATCCATTAATGAAGGACATGTAACAACAGATTGAAAAGGACTGTTGTTGTCCCAAAATATAACAAGCATTTGTCAATGCCAAATGTTTGCTTGCTAGTATTGGCATTGGTCCTGCAGAAGTTAGAGAGGCATAATAGTAAAGGCAGGATGTATTGAACTAATGCCAACTTCTACCCCCTACCCTTCAGAGACTGACAGGCATTGGGGTGTGCCTTTGGGTCATAGGCCATAATACTCATGCCATCTACTTCACTCCACACTGCAGACACTGACAAGTGTCACGGTTTGCCTTGGGGTCTTCAGTCCTTACTCTCATCCCATTCCATAAAGAAATAAGTTGAGATGGGTGCAGTATAGGAGAATGGGGTGAACGTTAGGGTGGAAGACCCCACAGCACACCTCGATGCCTGACAGTGGCTGCAGGGTGGGTATGGAGATGGAATGGCATGAGCGCTACAGCCGATGACCCTCAAGTCATGCCCCCAACACCTGTCAGTCTGTATAGGGTGGCACATTATGGTTGGAAACCCTAATGCCCGGTGTTTGTTGGTATTTTCAGTCCAAAGTTTCAGCATGGGCTTTTGGAACTACTCATGAACAGTGGCAGTATCATTTCATTACTCAATCCTAAAAGGTGATTTCACACAGCGAGTGTGCCATTCAGTGCCATGGGTGTAAAACACATTTTGGGAAGGATGTGAAAAATGACAGCTGTACTGTTCATGAGGCGTGTAAAGAAATGGCATTGCTGAAAAGCTGGAGTGAAAATATGAAAAAGTGGCAAGTTATGAGTGTATGTAGAAACTGTGCAAAGCACATTTGTAACGCAGTTATTTTTGGACTGTTTTCACCTAATTTTCAATTTGGCCTTTGGGACCTCCTGTCATGAACAATTTTGTTAATCTGTCCTGAAAGTTGATTTTGCACAGAGACGAGCCATTCTGCAACACAGGTGAAAAACACATTTTGAGAAGGATGCAAAAATGACTGCTGTACTGTTCATAAGGGGTGTGAAAAATAGGAATATTGGAAACTTGGAGTGAAAATATTAAAAATGATGTTGTTGCAAGTGTGCATACAAACTGCACAATGCACACTCAAAACACAGTTATTATTTTTGAGTTTTTCTACAAACTGGCAACATGGGCTTTTGGTCCCCACCTCATGAACAGTGGCACTGTTGTTTTGTTAGTTGGTCACAAAGGTGATTCCACACAGGAACCACAAAATCACTTTTGGGCCTGAGAAACAAAATGACAGTGTCAGTGTTCAGAGGTGGGGTCCAAAACCCCATATTAAAAATTTGGGACCAAACTACCAAAAATGGCTGAGATATCAACCTAAATTGAAACCCCCATTGATTGCCATTATAGGGCTTACCCAAATGATTTTCTTCAGTTTGTGCTCAGCTTTTGAACAGTGCGGACATGTTCCCAGTCCACAGAAGATTGCAGCACCAAACCTCAGGAGGTAAGTATGGGTGAGGAGGGGTGTGGGGTGCGCAGAGGGAGGTCAGGAAGGGAGGGGCGGAGGGACTACAAGGGACCATTTTCTTTTCTTTAGGTTTAAAACAAAAGACCTTGGGAACAGTTTTCTTTTTACAGGTGAAATAGTAGGAAAAATAAATTTCGAACAACTGGGGTGGGCACCCAGCATGCCAGACTAGTGGAGAGGGGGAATCAATGCCACCAGAGGTGGGCACCCCAAGGTCAGCTGAAAAAAGCGGGCATAGGTGGTGCATCTGACACTAGGGATGAGCATCCCAGTGTCAGAAAATATATAAATTACTTTGGCACACTGAGATGAGCTCTCAGTGTGCCACAATGAGTGGGGAGAGGGGTATACCAACACAGGTATTGGGCACCCGTTGTCGGTAAAAGATATGTTCAGGCTTGGGGGCATGCCAACACCAGGACTGGCACCCTATTGTCTGCAAAGAATATGTTCACTGGTAAAGGCACACTGGGCAAAAGAGTTGTTTGAGTGCAGCCATGTGCATTACAGTGCACTGTAAAGTACATGGCTGTAATGTGCCTAGTTTTTGAGGGGGGGATCTTCTGCTGCAATGATAAAACTGTTCTGTGATTGGAGTGGCAGATTTCTTTCACATCTGGTGCTCACTCTGAAACTGCCATCATTGGCAACTTCCCTGTTGATTAGTGGCTGAGGGACATGCCCATTAAAGCATCCACTGCATTGGCCACAACATTGCCACACCTCTGCAATGCTCTACTAACCTCAACATGTTCGTTTGTGTGCTCATGCATAAGCAAACATAAAAAGGGTAGCAAAACCATACTGTCTAATTATAGACCAGTAAGTCTCACATCGATTGTTGGGAAAACGTTCAAGTGATCATTAAAGATGAAATATCTAGGGACCTAACATTTTGATGCAGGTTATTTCAGAGCCCACCCAGCTCAGTCCCCACTCTGCTAACCATTCCTATTAGACTGGGTTCTAACCTCCCACCCCTACTGCATTATGGCTGCTAGTATTTTGCCAGATGCCTTTAGTGACCACTGTATGACCTTCTGTGTCAGAAAAATATGATACCCCCAATACCTAAATATATCTGGGCTAAGTCTCTCCAGTCACTAAATATTGACATTCTACTGAGCTTCCATACTGCCACCAACTGATCTGACGTCCTCACTGCCTCAGATATCAATGTTGCCCTTGCTCTTTTCATTCCAAATTCTCTGCTGTCTGGGACAGGCATGTCCCTGTTAGGAAACTCAGAGTAAAAACATCCATTATCCCTGGATTACCTTTGATATTATAGAGCAGTGTAAGTCTTGGGACTGTGCTTTGGATCATTACAAATTATCTTGCTCCTCCTCTGACCACATCTTCTACAGGGCTCTGAGGAACAAGTTGCACAAGGCTGTCCAGTCAGCTGATTTACATTTCAAAGCCAGCCTCATGTCAAACCTTAATTCACCATCTAAATTTTGGAAGGTTACACACTCCATTTGACCCCCCCACAGTCAGCCCCTCCCATATTCTCATGAAAATGGTTCACCTGTGTCTGACCATGTCTCTGTTGTGGCTCTCTTTAACGGGTTCTTCACAACCTATGTCCTTCCATCCTCCTCTTCTACTAGCTACCCCTCCTACTCCTCCCTTATCCCATAACCCTCCAGGTTACCACTTCCTCCTGTCACTGTCCAGTAAACTCCTATTTGCTCTTTCCTCCTCAACCCATCAAAGTCAAGTCTTGATTTTCTTTACACCAATTTTCTACACCCCTCTGCTTCTGCTATTGCAGCTTCCCTTACTCACCTGCTTATGCTTTCCTTCACTCTCTGCACTGTTTCCCAGCCTGGAAGATGGCCAGAGTTATCCCTCTTCACAAATGGGGTGACCAATCTTCTCCTGGTAACTATCGTCCCATCTTCCTCCTCCCTCCCTCTTTAAACTGGAAGAGAAACTGGTCCATGCCAGACTCCTCAACTTCATCTCATCTACTAACTTCCTGTCATTTTTCCAGTATGTCTTCCAGAAGCACTATTCCACAATCTACTCCCTGCTGCAAGTCACTGATGCCTTCTTCTTCATTATGGTTCAGGGCTCATTACTGCAGCAATTTTTGTCGATCTGGCCAAAGCCTTCGACTGTGTCTCACCCTCTTATGGACGAGATGAGAAATGCTGGACCTCTGCAACTGCTTTTGCTTGCTTCCTCAATGACCTCCCCTCTGCCTGTGTCAACTCACATATACACATGTATGCAGATGGCATAGTCATCTTCTCCTCTGATCCTTTCTTTGCAGCAGTAGAAAACCTGCTTCAGCAGGACTTCAACAATGTCTGCACTGGTTCCATTCTAACCAAGTTAGAGTTTCAGCTAAAAGACAGTCTGAATGACCGTTGATACCAGTCGAAACTAACCAGACTCACACCCCCCACCGTCTTCTCCACTCTGGATGGTACTCCACTTGAAGTGGTTCTATCCTTTAAGTATCTGGGGGTGTGATGTGACAGTAAACTTGACTTCTCAGCCCACATTGACACCATCCATGCCAAGCTCCATCCCAAGCTCAGTGCCCTCTATCATTATAAAGATTGCCTATCTCTACATGTCCACAGGGAGCTGATTACCAAAATGGTGCTCCCTGTCTTTGACTATCGGATGTAATCTATGGCTCTGCCTCCTCTACTTCCTTCAAAATACTGGATACCCTCCTCAACTCCTTGTGCCATTTTGCATCTAACTCTCCTCCATGAACACATCATTACTCGCTTTACTCCTCCCTTTCCATCCTCCTCTGCCATCTTCCTGACAGGCCCATTGTGCTATGTTCATCTCCAAATATTAGTTCAATACCCTTCCCTCTTATCTCTCTTCACTCCTATCCCATGTCCCCTGCTTCCCACTCCCTCTGCTCTAGGATCACACTTTTGCCATTCTTCACCCACTCCTCTACTGGACAATCTGCATTCTCCTATAGGCTTCCTCTCTCTGGAGCAAACTCAACTCCTCCCACCATCTCTACCCATCCTTTAACTCCTTTAAACTCCTGCTGAAACATCAACATCCCTCTCCACTTGATCCTGCTACCCTCTCCCCTTACCCTTGAAGTCCTGATTTTAACTCATGCATGTTTTGGGCAGTGATTCTAAGCACTGCTAAAGTTTACTGAACTTTATTTAATTGTGGTACATGGAAATTCTCTTTATTTATTCTATTATTGTAACATGTTGCTCATCTATCTATTCAGATGTTGTTTTGATATTGTCTACTGCTGTTTCTCAATCTCCCACTTCCCTGGGTCGCACCTGGAAACAAGCCTTGGCTCAGTGTGCCATTTCAGGTTACCAAATTTTAAATAAATAAATATTACTAAAGGAACCCTTCCAAGTGCAAGTCTTACAAAGGAGCTTAGGGCTGATTTGGTAGTAGGTTATCAAAATCCAGAAACAAGACAAGCTGTACCACTTCCGTAATCCATCTGTGTGAGGGTTTTAGTAGACCACTGTTAGAGAAATTGGGAGTCTGTCACAATCCAGGAGCTGCCTCAGAAGCTGTCGTGAGGAGGAGGAGGAGGAGAAGATAGGCAACATAT
The DNA here is from genome assembly GCA_016271365.2 of Neoceratodus forsteri. Taxonomy (NCBI): domain Eukaryota; kingdom Metazoa; phylum Chordata; order Ceratodontiformes; family Ceratodontidae; genus Neoceratodus; species Neoceratodus forsteri. The sequence continues at coordinate 322,825,124 of CM028131.1, read as the reverse complement.
CCTGTACATTTACATGTGGAGCTGTGGGCTTAGCAATTGTAGGAGCCACCACCTCTGCTTTTAGTCTGGCTTTGCCCAGCAGGCTTGGTTTTGGTTGAAGGACTTGACCTAGTGGCACTGCTGATACTGCTGCCTTTATTTCTGCTGTGAGTGCTGCTGGTTTTGTGAGTCATGAAAAGAGCACCTTTTGGACTTTGCTTATTGGTCTGTTTAGTGTTGCTGACTAAAGTGACAGAGTCCAGCATTATACTGGACTTCTCAATTCAAGTCAAGTGCACCTTGGCCTTCAGTCAAAACAGGTTCTTCACAGTGAAGGGAAGGTCTTCCGTTCCACTCCTGGATAGATGAAGGCCATCCCATTTGTACAGGCCTCTATCCCTCCAGGTATGATTCCAGTCCCCTATGAAGCCAAACCCTTCCTCCTTGCATCATGCCTTCAACCAGCTGTTGAACACCATGGTGTGGTGTGATCTCTTCTCCACAGCCTTACACAGTAGCACATCAGTGAAAGCTAGTGGTGAGCTACCTGCCCTAGGTCCCCACTGCTCCTAAACCTGTCGCCAGCACCCTGGCTGCATCACTTCTTATTGTTGTCCCCAGTGGGACAATGACATCCAACTCCCCTCCTTCAAACCCAAACATATGAATATCAGGAATTTGGCTCAATGAGTCTTTAAATTGGGAAGCTCACATAAATAGTGTGGTAACTAGTGTAGGAAGACAATTAGGTGCTTTGTATTGTGTTAGGCATTGCATGAGTACTGAAATTAGGGAGAAAGTTGTGCTCTCGATGGTTTTGCCCTCTCTTCTCTATGAGAGTTTATTTATGTCAGTGTTAAGAAAATTGATATGGATAGAACTGATATGTATTAAGGTAAACTAGCCAGATTTATTCTAGAAACTGATAGGTTTACTCATAAGTGTTTCCTAGTCAGCCACCTTCAATGGTTGAGACTGTCTGAATACAGGCAGGAGCACCTGCTTGCTTTTATGTGTAGATGTTGGATGGGAACTTTTCCCATATATCAATGTAGAGATTTCACAGCAAACTAAATTATGTTCACTAAAGCTTCATATGCCCCTGAGTTTATTGTGCCCGTTATCAGTTAGAGATTGGCAGACATTCTGTTTTATAGAGACCTATGGCCTGGAATAAGATTCCACCTGCGATTAAGTTTTGTGAAGCGGAAACTATCTTGGCAGAATATTAGGGCATGGTTCAGACAGCAGGCTATATAAGGTTAGGGAATGTTGTTATTAGTGTAACATATTTTATTTACTATGTTTATTTTCAATTTATTGTGTTAAATGTGTGTCTTTTCACTGCAATAATGTATGTAATGTGAAATTGTATATATGTGTGTCTCTTGGTGTGGAATTTGTATTTATTTTAAAATTGTTTGCATAGAACTCATTGTAAATGAGCCTCGCTCATTTGAGTATATCCTTGTTCATATGAATAAAACTTTTACTACTATTGTCTTGGTGATCTGAAGGATCTGCTCCACATCCCTCCATGCCAAAGGCACTGGGTAGGCACCTCACCCCCTCCTTCCCTCCCATGGTGTTCCCAAAGTGAGTTCCCTCAGACATTGCTTCATCTGCTGCTGGGGTCCTCTTTCTCCCACCTTGACCCTTTGCTCTGAATAACCCCATCTCCTTGCCAACTAACATGGGTGCCTTGTCTCAGCAGTTCCGTTCTGCTACAGTGGAAAAAGAGTTCTGTAGTGGCACTGGCTGAGAAATGTATACCTGTATCTGGACCTCCATGTCCACCCTCTAAAACCACTGCAGTCCAGCTGGCCTTCCTTCCCTCTGAGTCATTGGTGGTGGACTTGGTGGCCTCTGGGTACAGGAAGAGGTCTGTTTAAATGCTAGTTAGCTCAGCCCAGAGTCTAGAGACCCCATTAGCCTAGAGGGTGAACACAAAAGGAGCATCACTTCAGTCTCAAGGCAGTCTCTAAAGACTGCCACTCCACTTCACTGCATTACCACTCCCACCATTCCCAACTCAAATACCCCTATTACTTGTAAATAAAGTTATATGCTTACCCCAGATGGTGTTTCTTTAGTTCCCTTTTATTGTCTAGATTACCCCTGTTCATATACCATCATTAGGTACTACTTTGCTTCCCTCTTAATTAGGGTGTTGCACCAATTCCCAATTTTGGCCTATTATTTACCTTCCACCTGACAATACAGTGAATGCAATAACAGGAGCGAGCAAGTGCCTTACCTTAGTCAGCCAGCAGAGTCCCCTGCCTCCCAGCTTCCTCCTGTGAATGCCTAAGGCACCAGTCTTACATGTGTTCCACTCCTGTCCTATTCCATTCACATGTGGGGACATGAATGAGTGAGTGTGGGACACTTTGGAGTGGTTATATGTATAGCCCTAGAGGCCCTGTTTCAAAGAGAACTTCCTGTAGATGTACCTACTTTGATTTGATGTGACCTCCCTCTCCTGTTCTCCAACCTTGAGCAGCAGAGAAATCATGACCAGGAGCTGCTGTGCTGCAGAAGAAAACATTCTATAATATGCAGGTTAGTGATCACAAGCTGTCAAACGTCACTTCCTTCACCATTTCTGTTTTCCACTCTGTGCGCCCCATGTACTAACAGAACTGCCCTGTCTGCTAAAGTCTGTATTTACTCAGGTACACAAAACTCACACTGTGTGTCCCTTTACTGAATATCTCTGCCTGCTTGAGTTTGTGCTGATTTGGCTTTGTAAGTCCTTACCCAAAAGGTAGTTGATTTAGTATGTAAAATGAAGTTTAGTGATTTTTCTAGTCAAGTAGGGAATGAACTGGCAACTTTTCAAATCAAGTTATTTTTTTACACATACAGTACTTTAAATATATTTTTCTTCTGTGGGGGAGAGGCTCTGTGGAGCCTGAGCTTGCTGGAAGGAAATTTCAACAGCTTCTTAACTTCATATTAAAATGATATAAAATAGCTATTTTGGAGCAAAGATTCAGAGCTAATTATGGTACAGTACCATTAGAAAGAGGAGTCTTAAAACCTGTCATGGGCACTCCACATAAAGATAGAGGTAGTGGTATGGGAAGAAAATCATCTGGGACTTCTCAGCCCGCATGGTCGGGCTCGAATTTCAGTCTGCTTTACCACCTGAATCTGAAGAGACTATGTCCTTCAGTGGTGTGAAACTGCAAAGACTGATTTCTTCGGTTTCAGATTTGAACACCAAAATGGATGCTTTCGACACCAGAGTGACTGTGGTGGAGAAAATGGTCTAAGTGCTTCAAACAGATATGAGTGACCTAAGACAACACTCAGATTGCTCATCAGCAGCCACCATGTTACTGGTTAAAGAGAATACCCACCGATGGGCTAGGCTGGAGACATTGGAGAACCAAGCCTGATCATCTCATGTGTGGATCCTTGGTTTACCCGAATGGATTGAGGAGATCATCTCCTCATGTTTCTACAGGACTAGCTGGGGACAAGTTAGTGCTGGAAGGTCAAACTATACACTCTGAACTGCAAAAGTTTACGGATTACACCCTGGAGATATCATGAGGACTTAGATGACCTATGTACTCTGCTGCTCATCACTGATGGAATGGGTACCTGGGACAAGATTTTGAGGATGGCCAGGCAAGCAGGACCCATCACCCAGGATGACTGTTCTGTATATCTGTTCCCAGATATCAGCTACACTACTTGGATGTGCAGTAAGAAATTTGATGGCATCCATAAGCAGTTAGAGGAGGCATTCATTACACATGCCATGGTCTTCCCTGCTCTATTGTGGTTAGTGCACAACAGAAAAGTCTGGGTGCTCTCAGACTCAAATGAAATGGGTAAATGGGCCTCTCATTTTGTTCCAAGTTGCTGGAATCCATGTCAGGAGCTTGGAGCTGAAGATAGTGAACTGAAGGAGATTAAGGATGGCTGAATAAATTTAAGTACTGTATCAATGCTCTTTTCATTTCTTTTAATGTGGTCTTCCTGTAAGTGACTTTTGAACTTGTAGTGAGTGATCCTTAAGAATTTTATAATAGGCGAACCAGCCAATATTATTTGATGTGGAGGCCAGGACATGAGTAATGTTTTTAAGTTACTTGATATTATAAAGCTCTGTTTTGTTTTAATGACAATGCTCTGGACTTGCTCTGAAGTTGGATTATGGTTGCATGGGTGCTTATATATATTTAGCCTAGTTATTTAACAAGTGTAGATTTTTATATCACGTTAAGCTCCCAGTTGAATATTACCCATACGAGGGTAATGTTTTTAACTTCATATTATAAACAATTTGCTGCCTTAAATGATTACTATAAGGACATTTACTATTCTTTAGATATATAGTATGATGTCATGAACCCATTTTGGGTGTGTCATATTGGACTTCAAAGTTATAGACTTTAGCTAATCAAAATAGTCATACTGCTCCTGGGCTCCTTGTTTCAGCTTTTAAATGTTTGGCTTACTAGTATTCACTTTAGTTATCCCTCCAGGCAAGGTATCACAATATTTGGGATACATCTATCCTTTGATTAAGGATAATGTAATATTTCTCTAAGTGGTATTTAACTCTGTAATTGGTTGTTTCAGATATGGTTTTGTTATTTGTATAATAACATGTGAAAATAATAAACACAAAGCTAAAAAAATTAATAAATATACTTTTCTTCCACTTCTGTTGATACTGCTGCCTTGTCCACTTGTCTTCTGTCAAAGCTTATTCTACCTTTTGCCCAGGAATGTCAGTGACCTGTTTCCCTTAGTTTGGCATTCTGTAGTCACTCATTTCTCAAACAGAGCACTCTTTGAAATATCATTTACACTTACTAATTAGGAAAGCAATCTTTTTTTAATCCCATCCACTGCTAATGCATTGACTGTGGATATGTTTAATGATTCATCGCTTCATAGACTTAAAATGTGTTTGAGAACACATTTGTTAGAAGTGAAATCTGTCAATGCTTTGTTTTATTACTGGGTTTGATAATGTTTTTATATTGTTGTTTTGCTTATCTCTTTGCATTTTCCTCCCTTTACACTGCCCTCACTTCTACAGTGGTAATAAGGTCAAACACTAGGATGTCCTTCTCAGTGGTTTGAAAATGTTCTTTACATCTAGGACCATTAACTGAATGGTAACTTTCCAAAATGCAGATGGCTCAAGTGTAGTCCCCATCCTACTCTTGAGGACCCACAAACAGCAACTTAGAAACATAGAAAAGTAAACATTTGTGGCAGAATAAAACCATTAGTCAATCCATTCTGCCAAGGTATACCCTATTCTGCCCTGATACCTATTGACTGGAAGGGTTTTGCCCTTGCCTTCCTCCACTTGACCCCTGTCTCTCTGCTACCACTCTTTCTGTAAAATAAAATGTTCCATGTCCCTGTCCCTCCTGAATTCCCCTCCACCTACCAGCTTCAACTCAAGTCATATCCCTTATTTTGTAACTGCCTTTTCCTGCTGAATAGTTTCTCATAGTTAACCTTGTTCATTCCTTTCAGGAACTTGTATCTCTAGCAAATGCCTCTCTCCTTCTAGCCTCTAGGAGTCTTGTTCAGTGCCTAATCCGAATCTCATAGGAGCTGCCTGTCGGCATCAAATCATCTTAGTTGATTTACATGCAGTGTCTCTAGTCTGTCTTTGTCTTTTCTTAGGAGGGACTCCAGAACTGGGCACAGCATTCCAGATCAGGCCTCCAGTGATTTATAGAGATGTATTATTACCTCTTTCCTCCTTCTATGGAACTACCTCCCAATATGCCCCAACATTCTGGTTGCCTTGCTGTAGGTCTTGATGCTCTGGCTAAATAGTTTTAGGGAGTCGTCAATCACCAGTGGGTATGTGGCCTAGCACCAATGGCAATGGTCCACATCAAGGATGGTGCCTAAACAGTCAATTTAAGCATCAGTGGCCATCAGTAAATGGCATGGCAAATCCACAAATCATTCCCTTCTATACCCTGACTTTCTTTTAAGACCTATGATTGCATTCCGTGTAGCTATGTGCTACTGCAAAGTCAAGGTGCACAAAATATGTGGACAGTAGGATCAAAAACTGATGAAATAAAAAAAAAGAAAACCTGAACACATTGCAGAATCTACTATACAAGCATATATACTGGCTAATAATCCATAAACTCTCCCAACTAGACCTCTCACAGGAGACCACCAAATGGTTTGCCAGCTACCTCTCAGGGTTCTCCCAGAGGTAAAAATCAATGAAGCTCTATCTGAATTAAGGCCAGTGACAGTTGGAGTCCCACAGGATCCATACTGGGTCCACTGTTGTTCAGCTTATTTATTAATGCCCTACCCATGGCCTGCATAAGTTCCACATCCTACTGTATGCAGACATTGCAGTCATCTTCTCGAGCAGCAAGATCCCTTCTGAGCTTACCCATGACCTTCAACAAGTCTTTGCTCCCTTGAATTGTGGTTCCTCCACAATTGACTAATACTAAATTATAAGAAGACCAAATCAATGTTTATCACCTGCCCCAGGAAAAGAAGCTCACCCCCTAAAATCTAGAGCAAGGGAGGTACAGTCCTTGATCCAGTTTATACCTTCAAATACCTTGGGATCCACATGGATGATACACTAATGTTCTTCCACCACATTGACCAAGTCGTAAAGTGGCCAACAGAAAACTAGGAACCCTATACAGGCATAAATCATACATGACTTCTAATGCTAGGAACCTTGCAGTTTCTGCATCCATCCTTCTGGTCACAGATTATGGCTTAATGGTCTATGGAGCAGCATCAGATAAGGTCCTCAATAAAATCAAGGTACTGTTAACAAGGCCTGTTGTCTTGCCCTAGATTCTGATAGATATACCCATACCTGTAGGCTGTACTCCAATGCTAACTGGCTACCCTCAAGCAAAGAATCAAATTCCAGATTTGCCTGATGAGTAAGAAACCTCATGGGACTCACTCCCCCAACACTACAGTCTTTCTTCCAACAAACTGCCAAAACACATCAGACAAGAAATGTGAGTAGAAATGCCCTCCATGTTCCATTTTGTAGGATCAGCCAGGCTATGAGATCCTACTGCCGATGTGCATCTCTTTGGCTAAATGAACTTCCTCCATCACTATTAAAGCTACCCAAAACTGAACAGTTTAAAGGGAACTTAGAAAACATCTTCCCCCATTTCCATGACAGACCATCCTCCTATCACTCTCTCTGCCTTCCCTACACATCTCTCCTCCTTTTGCTCCCTCTCCCATCTACCATCCCCTTTCAACTTCTCACTCCCACACCACTTCCCATCTGCCATCCCTTTCAACTCTCACTCCCTGACCCCTTTACAGCCACCCTCCTCCCATATTTAACCTTCCCATCTCTACCACCTCCTCAACCAACCTTAACCTTTCCCCTAACACTGTTAGGCATAATCGCCCTCCCACCCCTTCCCATCTTTACATTACCTCCCACTGTGCCTCACCTCTCCTATGCCCCTTGGCTACTTCCTCCCACCCCTCACACCTCCTTACAAAGTGAATTACTGCATGTAGTGTTCACTTGGGAGCTTAAGCAACAGGCAGGTAGGAAAGAGGGCTGGAGTTATAGTCTGTTTTAACTGAAATATTTGAATAGTTTGTAAGTGAAATTAGTTTTATGTGTTAAAATTATTACCTTGAATTAGAACTGTTACATTGTAACTTTGGTGGCTATGGGATAGTTGTTTGCAGGGATATAGAGGAAATTTAAATGTGTTGTTTGCCTGGTGGTTGGGGGAGGGACATTCTGCAATTACCTTGTCTTTAAATAGGAATTACCTTGGCTTTCATTGTTCACTTGGGAGCTTAAGCAGCAGGCAGGTAGGAAAGAGGGCTGGAGTTATATTCTGTTTAACTGAAATATTTGAATAGTTTGTAAGTGAAATTAGTTTTATGTGTTAAAATTATTACCTTGAATTAGAACTGTTACATTGTAACTTTGGTGGCTTAGGGATAGTTGTTTGGCAGGGACACTTAGAGGGAAATTTAAATGTGTTGTTTGCCTGGTGTTTGGTAAGACCCTCCCACCCACCCTGTTTTGTATGCCTTCTTAAATACTGAAAAGCCACTGGGGGTTGGGATTGAAGGGCTGAGTATTTCTGTTTGGGACTGAAATTCAGAGCAACAGGAGCTGGTGGGCCTGTGACATCATATGGTACCTGATGTCTGCTTACACACACTGTTAGTGGGACCGAACACACACTGGACTGTATGTGTTTGTGAGACTTGGGAACGTTATTGGTGGAGTTGAAATTGGGTTTGTAAATAACTACAGTCAGTAGAGAGAAACTGTACTCCAGGGAAAGGGACTGAGAAAAGGGGGTGTGCTATTATAAACAGGGGATAATCAGGTGGCCATATTCCACCATGGCAGGCATCTTCGGAAGGGTTGTAGGCTGCACAGGCTGTGGGATGGCAATAATTCTAAATTGGGCCTGGAGAGAGGAGGCTGCCCACTCTGTAGACAGCTATCTTGTATCAGGAGTGAGGTATATTGGTTAAGGAGTAAGCTGTGGGAGCTGGGGGTGTCAAGGATAAGGGGTGTGGATATGGGCAGCAGAAGGGTGGGGCTGAGGGAGGCTGGGGCAACGCTCTGAAATTACAGGACGTTATGTTACAGCAAGAAGGAGGGGGATATTAGGACAGAGGACCCTTAGATAGGGAAGTTGATGCTAAGGAGAAGCGTACAGGGTGAACATTCTGAATACAAAGAGACTGGAGGGAAGAGTCAGGAGGGCCTGTTGTGTGGAAGCCTAAAACAGCAGACTGTGGGAAGGAGCTTCTAAGGTGAACAGTGCAAGAGAGGAAGAAGAGGGCAGTTTAGAGATGCAGTCAGGAAACTCGGTTACTGATGGAGGCTGACATAGAGTGTCACAATAAATTTGAGCTACTAAGCAACCTAGGGGGAGGAAGGGGTTGGTGGAAATGAGGAAACTTATACAGAGTCCGGGGAGGGAGTTGGATACCCATAGGGATCACAGACCAGCTATGGAAAGGACAGACATAGTCCCAGAGGAGAGGGAAACATATATGTTAAGCAAATGGGGAGATGCAACATATTCCAGACATGAGGAGGAAAAGCATGATTGAGAGAAACTGGGAGACAAGGAGGTGGGAGAGGAGCCCCATTCAGCAGGGAGGTCAGTACCAGGATGGGGCCCTAGCTAAAGGGGACCCACAGAGAGCCTCTGAGGCAGGGTACTATTACAAGGGGAGGATGGTGGTGTGGGGAAGCGGAAACCATCAGGGCCAGGATAAATGGTTCAGATAAGAGAGGGTTAAAGGGACATCTATTCAGAGGGGTTTGAGTTAAGTGGGCAAAAAGCAAGGAGGCAGAAAGGGAGGGTGACAAGGGGTCTCTAATAAGGCAGGAAGACTCCCATGAAATTGAGATCATGAATAAAGGGAGGAAGGGGGCTGAGGGCATAGTGGAGGTAACCATAAGGATGATGGTGGTGTTAAGGTTCTGTTACTGGGAGACTCGATGATTAGGGGTATCCATTGGGAGGGACAGGGGGGTGGATGCCATAGCCAGGTGAAGGTAGTGAGAGTAACTCTGGAATGACAGTGCACAGAGCAAAGTTCATATGTGTATGAAATGGTTAGGGATTGTGGAGGAAACCGGTTTCCTGGTGCATTTGGGAACTAATGATCTAGAGGAAATAGCATTTGGAAATCAAGCAAGGTTCCAAGAACTTTCCAGAGTCTGTCGGGATAATGGATGCAACATTTTTTTCGGAGAATATTGCCAGTACCAAAGGCCTCAGTGGAGAAAAAAAAACACAGAGGTTAATGACTGGCTCAGGAAGTGGGGTGAAGAGAATGGATTGGGGTGTTAGGGAACTGGAATGGAGTTTGGGAGGATAAGGGACTATATGCCAGGACAGGTTTCATCTTGCCCCATTAGGAAGGAAGTCCTTAAACAGGGATGGCTGACTACATACAAGAAAGGTGGGGTTTAAACATGGGGGGAAGGGATGAGGAGGGCTGACCGGAAGCCCTCTCCTCCAGATGAGGAGTAGCCGTCAAGCCCAAGAGGGGAGGGAAACAGACTGGAGGTGGAGGTTTCAGGAGGAGCAGGGGAGGATGGAAGTATAAGGAATCTGGGTGGGGTTCGACAAAGAGGATCAGGGATAAGGGTGGGGTTTGGTGTTAGTAAATGCCAGGAGCTTGGGAAACAAGTTGCCGGAGTTCCAGGCCATGCTGTTCAGGCGGGGTGGATGTGGCGGCGGTCACGGAGACGTAACAACAAAACCATGACTGGGACCTAAATGTACAGGGTACACTATGCTTAGGAAGGATAGAAAGGAGGTCAGAGGGGTGGAGTGGCTATGTTCATTAGAGATGATATAGAAATTGCTATGGTAGAAGAGGCAGAGGAAGCATGGAGGCCTTATGGGTCACTCCACGATCCCCAGCAGGAGATAAGGTCAAGCTGGGAGTAGCATATAGGCCCTCTGGGATGAGTGATGTTCTAGAGGATGGTTTGCTGGACAACATCATTGCCCAGTGTGGTCCAAAAGGGAAGGAGTGGTGTTGATGGGGACCTTAATATGCCAGGTACAAACTGGGGAACCATGTCCTCTAAGGTGGCCAGGAGCAGAGGCTGCTGGATGGCTTCCAGGATGTGTTCTAAACACAGCATGTGATGGAGCCCACAAGGAGGGGCATGTCCTGGATGTGGTTCTGGCAGATGGGGATCTGGTAGGGACATAGTTGTACAGGACCCACTGACTGGGAGTGACCACAGTACTGTCTGGTTTCAAATAAGCATGGGGTAGGAGTGAGATCTAGGACACTGGCAGTGGACTTCAGGGGCAGACTTTATGGGCATGGGAAATATTCTCAAGGATCACTTGAGGGATTACCTCAACGACAAGTGTGAAAAGGAGATGGGAGGTCATAACACGGGACTTCATGAGGCAGTCAGGATCTGCGCTAAGTTGAAGCGTAGGGAGCAAGGTCACGTAAACCATGCTGGTGGTCCAGTGAGGTACAGGTAGCAGTCAGAGAAAGAAGGCGGCCTACAAAAATATAAAACAACAAGAGGGATAGGATAGGAAATGTACCAGCTTGCATCTAGAAAAGTCACCCGTATGGTGAGGGAGTAAAGTCCAGTAAAGAGCAGTGGCTGGCACAGGGGATACATGGAGGGGAAAGGGGTTCTTCCGGTACATTGGGGAGTGGAGAAAACTAAGGGCCATCTCAGCAGATTGAGATCAGAAGGAGGGTGGGTGGAAGAGGTGAGGACCAGGCAGAGGTATTTAACCAGTACTTTGCCTCTGTGTTCACTAGGAGGGGATGGGATATCTACAAAGCAAGGCATGAAGGGGATAGAAGCGGAAGGAGTGGGATCAGGGGAGCAACAGAAATGGAGCAAGAGGAGGGAAAGGTACCCCAGGGGTGTCACATCTGGATAAGGATAAAAAGACCTGTAAGGGAGGAGCGGATGATGCTATCTCCACCAAAGAGTGTGTGTTAGCCCTCAAGGCCCTAAAGAAAAACAGATCTCCTGGGCCGGATGGCATTCATCCGAGAGTACTATGGGAATTGGCGGACATACTGGCTGCACCCTGGCCGGAGCTTTCAGCAGGAGTCACTTGAGACAGGGAGGGTACCTAGGGATTGGCGAGAGGCACATGTGGTACCAATCCATAAAGGGGTCGAGGAAGTACCAGGTGAACTATAGACCCATCAGTTTGACCTCGGTGGTGGGAAAATTAATGGAGAGTATACTAAAGGAACGTTGGGGTGTACTTGGAGGAGGTGGAGGTCTGGACAGTTGGCAACATGGGTTTGTGCCACATAGATCATGTCAAACCAACCTTGTGGAGTTCTATGAATGGGTAACATCAGAACTGGACAGGGGTAAGCCTGTGGATGTATTATTCTTGGACTTCAGCAAGGTGTTTGACTCTGTCCCCACAATGGTCTGGTGGAGAAACTGATGGGGTTAGGGTAGGCCCTTTGATGGTCAGATGGATTGAAAACTGGCTAGCTGGACGCACTCAGAGAGTAGTGGTCTGTGGGGGCTCTCGAACCCTAGAGAGGTTGGTGTGGGGTACCACAGGGCTCGGTCCTGGGTCCGATCCTGTTTAATGCATACATATCGAACATCAGGGAGGGTATAGGGTGTGAAATGAGTCTCTTCATGGATGACTCCAAGATGGGAGCAGTAGTTGAGGGAGAAGGGAGGGTGGCCTGCAAGGGACCTGGACACCCTGGAAAGCTGGGCTCACACATGGAAATTAAATTCAATATCACCCAAGTGCAAGGTGTTGCATCTTGGTGGGAAACCTAAACACAGGTACACCCTGGGAGGGGAGTCGCTGGAGGCCTCAATAGGGAAAAGACCTAGGGGTCATGGTGGATACATGTATGAATAACTCTGAGCAGTGCAGGAGGCAGCTAGCAAGGCAAACTGGATGTTGGGATGCATCGTGAGGGGGATCACCTCAGGAGCAAGGAAGTTATTCTGCCGCTGTACAATGGACTGGTTAGACCACACCTTGAGTACTGTGTACAGTACTGGAGACCACACTTGAAGAGGGACATACAGCTTCTGGAGAGGGTACAGAGGAGGGCAACAAAGATGATACGAGGGCTAGGGGATTTGACTTATGAGGACAGACTTGAGGAACTCTGCCTGTTTTTATTGGAGGAGAGGAGAGACAGGGGACATGACTGAGGTCTTCAAGTACCTCAAGGGAATAAATAGAAGTAAACATGGAGGATCTTTAGACTAAAGCAGGGAGGTATCACCCAGAGGGCATGGTTTGAATTTGGAAGGTGGAAGGTGAGAGGGAAAAGAGGAGGAGGTTTTTCACCGAGAGGTGGTGGACCCTTGGAATGCACTGCCTGGTGAGCTGGTTCAGAGTTCCACAGTGGAGGGCTTCAGAGAGGGTGGGACAGACACAGAAAGTGGATATATCAGATGATGGCCTGTCCGGGGGGTGGATGATAGGGGTTTCTGGAGCACAAGGGATGGGAGGGTCTCAGCATCCAACTAAGGATCTAGGTTTGAGCAGACTCGATGAGACCGTAGGCCTAATCTGCTGGCAAATAGTGTATGTTAGTATGTTAGTGCAAGACAATGCCACGTGCTGCTACTCTGTTTATGCGACTCTATTGCTACTTATTTTGTAATACTATTGTCATATTATTTTATTATTGTTATTCTGTCTGTAATGTTATACTGATGTGGAACCTTAGCAAATGAGCTATGCTCAAAGGTGTTATCTGAACCCAAAATAAATAAATAAATAAAATAAGCAGCAGCCAAGAAGGAGGTGACCTATTTTATCAAGCAGAAGGAAAGATCTGAGAGCAGTGTGTGCAGAGCAAAAGACCACATGAGTGGTAGTAGGAAGACTAAAAATCATTGAAGACCTTTTTACAGTGACTGAGTGTGCTCAATGTATAACTACCATAGTGTAGAAGAAATTGAATCAGATATCAGAGTAGTCAGGAGGGTGCCTTGGAACATGGCATGTGCATGCTTGCACATGTGCATACACACAGGGGAAGAGAGCAGATGAAAACGGGAAGAAAACAAATAAAAGCATCATAGAAAAAAAAGAAGCATTATTTTTTACTTTTTGTAAAGTGATCAAATACACTTTAAAATACATGCTACAGAGTTTTGTCTTAATTGCTACAGTAGCAGTAGTTTGATCAAGTAATGACCCTATATAACCTTTACTCAGTATGGCATAGGATCTGCAATTTTTATCAGTACAATATGGATAATATTCACTCAGTCTGATTCTAGTGTGGTCTTCCAGCCAGATCTGTAAGGTTTGTATCACAATATCATATGATTTCTTCAAACATTTGAAGTCTGTTTACCAGCTATAGGATATTTTCCCACCGCTAATTCTTTCCTTTTTACCTCGAGATATGAAGCTTATATTAAACATAGAAACATACACAATGTTGACAGAAAAATACCATCAGTTCATCCAGTTGTCCTGATTAACGATCCTACTTAATGACCTTGCATGTTTACCCTATCCTACTTAATAGCCTATAGTCTATTTGAGGCTTTCACCTTGCCTTCAAATCTTCCTCCTTAGTGCTACCCACCATGTAATTATTAATCGCTGTTCTGTATCCTTGCAGTTCTTGTACCCATTAATGGTTATTGCACAAACCACCTCAGACAGTATGCTGTTCCATGGATCAACTACTCTCTCCATAAAATAAAATGATGTCACATCCCTCCTGAATCTGCCCACATCATCTTCCACTCATGTCTCCTCATTTTTGACCACGATTCCTGTTGAATAGTTCCTTACTATATGCATGCTTATTTCTTTCTGGAACTTGGAGGTCTCTGTCATGTTGCCCCTCTCCCTTGTGATCTCCAGGAATACATGTTCAGTGCCCTCTGCTGAACCTCATAGTATTTGCCCTGTTAGTTAAAATAATTCATGCTACCCTACACTACACCATATCTCGCCTGTCCCTGTCTTTTCTTTGTTGGGGAGTTTAGAACTGTGCAGTATTCAGATGGTGTCTCAGCAGTGCTCTATAGAGAGGTAGCATTACCTCTTTCCTCCTGCTATCAAACTCCCTCCCAATATACCTCAACATTCTGATTGCCTTGACATAGGCTTTTGGTGCTTTAGCTAGTTTGTTTTAAGGAGATGATTATAATGACTCCCAGATCCCTTTTCTCAAAGTGGTACCCAGCTTAACTTCCCATACAGTATTATGTCTTGTTGTTCATGTCTCTATGTGTGTCATCTTTGCACTTTTGGCATTGAATTTCAACTGACAAACCTTGGTCCACTTCTTTTACCTTTATGTTTCCCTCTGCAGGTCCTTCCCACTCCTCACCATCAATTCTACCACATTACTTAATGTCATCATTGAAGAGAAATATCTGATCTGATATTCCTTCACCTATGTCACCGATGAATATATTGAGAAGGACTAGTCCCACAACTGACTCCTGTGGTACCTCTTTCATGACCTCCACCTCCCCTGATTTGACCAATTTACCATCATCCTCTGCTGTCTCCCCTCTACCAACTTCCCAACCATTTAAATTGGTCCATGACTGCTTTCAGATCCTCTAACTTCATCAGCAAATTCTTGTGTGGCACCAAGTCGAATGCCTTGCTAAGTCAAAGTACAGTAAAACTACTGCTTGTCCTTTTCCACCACTCTTGTTACCCAGACAAAGAAAGCTATCTGGTTGGTCTGACAAGTAAGGTGTGCAAAAAAAAATTCTACAGTGGAATTTCAGCGAAAATCAGATTTCGCTTCACAAAAAGTCTTGAAATCATTTAGTCAACTTTAGCATTAACTACTGCGGAAATCTGTGGAATACATTTAAGAAATGCAGGTTAATTAACTACTGGTACAATGCTGGCTACCAGGTGTGTGTGTGTGTGTGTGTGTGTGGAAGGAGGACCAGATCAGGACCACAGTATTGAAAATTGGCTACCGACCATGGAGGTGGGTGGGTTATGCTGTGTCGCCCATTAGATTTGCATTTACAGCACTATGTGTTCTTTAAAATTACAACTTTGTGTGAAATGTTGTTGGGGAGGAGGGTTTTGGTGCTATTGGAAGGTGGGGAAGGGTGGTTCTCTCTATCATTGCAGGATCCAGGCTAGGGAGGAGGGTGGGAGGTTCTTCCCAAATACTGGATGAATAGTGCATTATTCATTATTTGGAATCTGAATAACGAATAGCACATTATTTGTGGTATTCAGGAAATGATATTCGTTACTCACACAGCCCTAGTACCTATGTACACTTCTATGCAGCAGGTGTGGTGGTCAGATGATCAGCAGCAGTAGCAGCACTGTCTCTGGTCCTAGTAGTTTCTCATTAAATCTGTTTATTATTTCTGTGTTGTCAGTGGTTGCAGCTTGCAGGCTTTAATGGCATAGCAGGAGTGGTGGTCAGATCAGTGGAAGCAGCAGTGGCGTGTAATCAGCATACTTGAAAATAAATCATAAAAAGAGAGTTGCAGAGAAACAACACAGCAATCAACTTTTAGTTTTTAGTTAACTTACAAAATGATGATTGGTTCTTCAATAAAGCATCTTCAACAAAAGTAATTATCCTAGTAGGCAATGTCTAACCTGACTGAACATAACAATAACAGCAGTGGTTTGATCCTTAGGCTACATCACTACTTCAACCTCTCCGACCCCAAACTTGTCATACTTTACTACTGACAGACCTCCATGCATAAAAGAATGTGCATACTATTTACAGTGAGTTATAATCTGACACTTTTTAATGTGTATCTTTAAGGAGAAAAGATGTAACACCCCACAAGAAAATATACTTACCTTAACAAGAAAAAAAAACACCCTAGGTGGCCATACTCCATGATGGTCCTAAAAGTTTATCCCGTTTATCCCAGACAGCATGAGCAGCGGTAGCAGTGACATATGGGTGCAGGAATGTAATCAGCATACCTTGAAAATAAATCAGAAAAAGGAAGTTGCAGAGAAACAACACAGCAAGCAGCTTTGATTTGAGTTACAAAATGATGTTTGGTTCTGCAATAACAGCAGCTTCAACAATTATTATCCTAGTAGGCTACAAAAGTGAACATTCTTTCCCTTTCTGTAGTGACACTAAGAATCACAATGAAATACTTAACTGAATGTCTTCCTTGCTTTTCATTTGTCTAAAAAGAAGTTTTATTGTAAAATATACAGCCTTTACCATAACCTGCAGCTACTACAGTATCACCAGTAACACTTTGCTGTGCAACACACATTGGAAATATAACTCAAAATGCTTGCCTGAAAGATGTCCCGAATCAACACTAATCAAACACATAACCCATTAACTAGTTTCTTGGTTTCACTAGACATTTAAATGAATATTACGTAGCTTACATGTGCATTTAATTAATAATTAACAACTCTACTGTACTACATAGAAACATAGAAGTTGACGGCAGATAAGGACCGCAAGGCCCATCCAGTCTGCCCATTTCTTTTTCTACCTTATAAATGTGCCATCGGCCTTTTGCTATGTCAGTGACCTATCTATTCATAGTCATTTGTATTGCTCCCTTATGCCTATCCATGCCTGTTTGAAGCCCTGCACTGTATTCATAGCCACTACTTCTTGTGGTAAGCCATTCCATGCATCTACCACCCTTTCTGTGAAAAAGAATTTCCTCACATTCCCCTTAATCGGCCTCCTCTAATCTCATGCTGTGTCCTCTTGTCCTGCTATTTTTCTTATATTTAAACATGTTAGACTCTTTCACCTTGTTTATGCCCTTAAGGTGTTTAAATGTCTCGATCATATCACCTCTCCCTCCTTTGCTCAAGGGTATACATATTGAGCTCCGTTAATCTGTCCTCATATGTCTTCTGATGCAGTCCCTGCACCATTTGGTTGCCCTTCTCTGGACTGCCTCAATTTGGTTAATGTCCTTGTGAGAGGTGTGGCCTCCAATACTGCCGCAGTACTCAGATGGGGCTAACCAATGTCTTGTACAGAGGATTATTACCTCCCTCTTACGACTTGTGATACCCTACTAACACCCTAACACCCCTAGCCTTACCTACTGCTTTAGAGGTCTGCTTGGATGATTTCAGGTCATCAGTGATGATGATGCCCAAGTCTCTTTCTTCCTTTGTGACTGCTAGCAACTCCTCCCAGCCTATAAGTGGCTTCAGGGTTTCTCTTCCCTATGTGCATGATTTTGCACTTCTTTGCATTAAATCCCAGTTGCCACTCTTCTGACCATTCTGCTAGTTTTCCAGATCTCTTCTCATTCTGCCCACCCCATCTGGATCATCTACTCTGTTGCAGATCTTGGTGTCATCTGCAAACAGACAAGCCTTACCCTCTAGTCCATCTGCTAGGTCACTAATGAAGATGTTGAATAGGACTGGCCCCAGGACTGATCCCTGAGGTACCCCACTTGTGACTTGCATCTCTTCTGACTGTATACCATTTACCACCACTCTCTGTTTTCTGCCAGTCAACCAGTTTGCCACCCAGTTGACCAACTTCTGACCCACCCCGAGCCTACCTAGCTTATTTATCAATCTTCTATGTGGAACAGTGTCAAAAGCTTTGCTGAAGTCAAGGTAGGCGACATCAACTGCTCCCCTGGTCCACCACTCTGGTTACCCAGTCAAAGAAATCTATGAGATTAGTTTGACAGGACCTTCCTTTGTAAACCCATGCTGTCTTGGATCCTGTGCCCTATGGATTCCAGGTGTTGCACTATCCTTTCCTTAAGAGTGCTTCCATAATCTTGCCCACTACTGAGGTAAGACTGACCGGTCTGTAGTTCCCCGCCTCTCCCTGCTACCACTCTTGTGAGTGGGATCACATGAGCCCTTCTCCAGTCTTCTGGGACCTCTCCTGTGCTCAGAGACTCACTAAACAATTCTGCTAATGGCTCTGCTAGTTCCTCCTTTAGCTCCTTAAGTACCCTGGGATGTATGCCATCAGGTCCCATTGCCTTATCCACCCTGAGCTTATAGCTCTTGTAGGACCTTTCTTTTGTGAAGGGAGTAGTGCTCACCTCCCTCCCCCTGTGTCCATGATGCTGAGCTGTGGGCCCTGCCCTACCTTCTCTTCAGTGAATACTGAGCAAAAGTATCTATTTAGGATAGATGCCTTTACAGGGTCCCCTCCTCACATGCTCCCTTTTCTCCATTAAGCTTAGCAATACCCCTCTGGACTTTCTCCTTTCACTAATGTATCTATAGAAAGTCTTGTCACCTTCTTTACTGTTTGTGCTAGTGTTTCCTCAGTTTGGGACTTTGCCTGCCTTACTGCCTTACCTGCTTCCCTTAGGGCAGTTTGGTATGCCCCCTATCTTCATCCCGCTGTGTTCCTTATATTTTCTGAAGGCCAGCCTTTTGGCTCTGACCTTTTCTGCTACTGTATTTGAGAACCAAAGTGGTTTCCTTCTTTTTGCACTTCCTTTTCTGTCTAACACAATGGGATGTTGCTTCAAGTATTGTATCCTTAATGCTTGCCCACTTTGCCTGTACCTCCTCACCTGTGTTCTTTTTGCCAGGGCTAGCTTAACTCTGTTGGCCATCTTATCAAAGTCAGCTCCTCTGAAGTCCCATATTTTTGCCTTGGAATGGGATGATTTAGATGTAGTAGCCAAACTGAACCATACCGCAGTGATGGTCACTGGCCCCAGGTGACCTTCTACCTGGAGATCTGTGATCCTTCTTTGTTAGTCAGTACTAGATCTAGGATAGCCCTGTCTCTTGTGGGTTGCTGTACCAGTTGTTTGAGGCCCTCCTGCAGGAATCCACTATGAGTCTAGTTCTGGCAGATGTTCCTGCTGGTATTGACCAATCTGTATCTGGCATGTTGAAGTCTCCCATTATCAGAACCTCCCTTTAGCTGTCAGTACGACTAGCTGTACTAGCTGTACAAGTAGTTCAAATAACTGGAGAATTCAAAATGTATAGTGCGATTTTTAAAATGCTGAAATTTATTTCTCAAGTACTAGCAGAAATACCTTGAGTAACGTTATTTAATACTCATTTATTCCTTAGTGCTAGAAATAATTATGCATGTTTTATATCAGTATCAATCATAATTGTGGAATTTCTTTAGTTTTATGGAATTGCATAATAAAAATTGTGTCTATACAGGCGGAATGAAATTCACTGTTTCTGGTTTATTTCTGTAATTGCGAGGACAGTGTGAGTTGTAGAGAGTGCAGGTCAGGTCACCAGTTAAAGAGAGTGAGAGAGAGAGAGACTACAGTACTTTGTTTTCTGGTACTTTTAGTAAAAATGTCATCCTGTGAGTCTGCAGATTTAGGTGTGGTGGGAGCAGCAGGACAATGGATAAGGTCAGTGTGTCTGCTTCTGGCACTGGGAAAGATAATGGAGGGGGCCTAGCAGGTTCAGCACAAGATGATGGAAGTGGTGCAGCAAGTAGGAGGACAGCAACAGGACCAACAGGCTGGTCCTTCCAACACTTGGGAAAATGAGGAAGGTCAAGAAAAAAACATTTGTGCCTGCTTTCAACCACAAAGAGGTAGCAATAGTTGTCAGGAGGTAACAGCCCACATAAATCAACTATTTAGGCTTGACAAAGTCCCTAAAAGGACAGGGGCAAAATCTGGGAAGGCATCAAATTGATGCTGGACAGAGGGTGATGGTGCTGTGTTCTGCACCATAAAATAAAATCTAAATGGGATGCCATACAATGTAGGGACACAAGAACTGTTGGAGGCCCTGGGTGAAACAGGACCTTAAAGGAGCCTTGGAAAAGGGGTAGAAGACCAAGGGCAAGGGATCCAAAGATGCATCTAAGGAGCCAGGCCTAGCAGACAAGGGAGATAGCATAACCACCAGAGCCAAATCCAGGACCGGGAGGAAGAGGCATAGATCTGTATTGGCAGATTATAGTACTACTGATGGTAAGCATATTACTTAAAATTTTTAATTAACTGTCATCAAATATTCTTTCCATCACACTGTACTGCATGATTGTTGTACCAGCCTGTGCCTGATCATGGTTTGCCATGCTGCTTTAAATGTCATATGTACACTGCAATATATTGTTGTTTTTATTTATTAATTTAATGATCTGAATAATAAAGAAGTTTGAGTTGGAAGCTTGTTACATAGGTTAGTTGTTCGCATGATCAAGTAAACAAATAGAATAATGTTTACAGCAGGTAAAGGTAAGCAAGAACTTAGATATAAAATGTTACAGTGTATTTGTATGGCACTAAACACTACTAATCACGCTTAGCATATCAAGTATTATAGTAAAGTGATGGGACTGTCTTTACAACTGTTAGTCATGGCACTGAAAATGTATGACACTGTAAAATGTTTGTACCTTCTTAGTTATTAGACAGTATGGCAAACTAGAATAATACTGTTAATCAGCAAGTGTTGGCTATTAAAATTGCCACAACTGTTCAGAACTATAGTATTGCATTCCTCTTTTCATTATGAACAGGTGGTGATCCAAAAACTAATGTTAGTGCTACTACCAATTCGAACAACCTGAAGTTGCATCCAGCAGCACAGTGTCAGCTGGAGAGGGTGAGGGAGCAGGCAGCAGTGCAGAGAACACACTGTCTGATGGTAAGTGATATACTGTTATTTTGAATGTGCTGGTGCAAACTCCATGCCATTAAAACATATATCTACTCTTGGCAATTCTCTGAGCATCATCACCCTCCTCCTGTGCAACTCCTCAGTGTTGTAACATATATGTTATCTGGTTGATATAAAGAGGTTTGCCCAATTTAAAAGGGCAGGACCCATTGTCCCACGGCCTATGCCAAAAATGTAAGGCTCAGTAAGGGAAGGGAGGTGTGAGAAAGGGGGTGGGCTAGGAAGAAAAGGGGAGGTACAATGACATCACTAAAGGGGCTGACAATAGGACAAAGGGGCAACAAGGTGACAATGAAGGCAAAAAGGGGAATAAGCAAGCGGTTGGGGAGTGTGCATAAGAATAAAGCACAATGATAGTAGGGAGGGGGGAAGGGCGGACAATGCAGAAAATGGTATAAGAAGGATGAGAAGAGGTGGGGGTGGTTTATCAAAAAAAATCCACATTAAAAAAGGGATATAGATACGTTAACGATACGGAAGGGGGCTATGTGGAAAGCAGTGGATGATTGTGTTAACAGATGTTTGACATTATAGATACAAACAGAGAATGGGCCAAGAAAACAAAGCCCAACAAGGAGGAGTATTTCAAAGCGGTGATGGATTTGGTTGAGAAGGCAAATGGGTTGCTGGAGGTGGCAGAGCCAGAGGGTGTGGAGAAGAGTACAAAAGAAAAGGAAGATGGGAAGGCAAGGAGGCCAACAAAGGGTGCCACTGTGGGTCACCTCTAGGGAGCCCAGTATGGTGATACAAGTGGTGGAACCACGGGCACCTTCCCCGGAGAGCCCGAAACCTGAGCCATGCCTGGACAGCACCCTGGGGCTAGGGATAAGAGTGGATCCACCAGTACCGATTTGCCAAACCATTCCACCAATACCAGTGGTAGTGCCAACACCGCTGCAGTTGAGCTGTCCCCAAATACCCGGGAATACTGATGCTGGGGCATGGCCCTTCGCGAGACAACCATACCAGGTAATCAAGGGTGTCAGTGGAGAACAGTATAAAAGAATATATAGCACAAATGTTAAAAGTATGGGGCATATGGGATTGGCCAGCTAGAAAAGGCATTGGGGAGTTAAAAGGGGGTAGGGACTAGGGAGGGGGCGATGGGGGTAAATAAGGGGTACAAAAGGAGGTAGGTGCTCCTGGAGTACTACTAGCTGACCATGTGCCTCACAGCAGTGAAAGAGAAGATATAGAAAGGGAATACGTCAGTATCTTTGCATTAGTGAATGTGGATAGCATGGAAAAATATAAGGAGAAAGATAGCTTTGAGAAAAAGACATGGCAGCAGCATTAGTTCTGCTCAAGAAGGAAGACGAGGACAAAACCTGGAAAGGAAAACGTGGACAACTGGGCTACTGGCTTTACATATTTTACAGCCATAGTAATAGAGAAGTGGGTGGAATTAGCCATACCCCTTCTCACCTATTCTCTCATTATAAAAATGCATACAAAAAGGGAGGGCAAAGTTGGTTACGGTATGATGAAAAGTTTAGGAAGAGAATGGCGAATTCGGGGATGTGCAATGGGATGCCAGGCAGATAGATTTGTGATTGGAGAGTTACACAGGCCCATCAGACAAAGAACGGATGGTGACAAAAGGCGGTGGCAGCAACAAAGGCATGTTGGGGATACAATAGGGCAGCCTGTTCTTGGCAGACTGCCGCTTTCAACATTTATGCTCCAAGTGTGGGGGCATCACCCAGTGGCAACATGCAGGTACAGTTGGGAAAAGGGACAAGCAATCAGGACAGCACCCCAGACAGCCTTTTGGAATGGGCAGAGTCCATTTCGGGGCACCAGTGGGGAGGGGAACAGGGGAGGGAACAGGGAAAATGGCAAGGCTATCAACCTCGACATCAGGACACATAGGGGATGGGCGGGTGTTTCCAGCTGGCGTGGACCCCCATAAACATAGGAAGGATGGAAAAATTGTTGGGGATATCCAGACAAGGGAGGCAAAATATTGAAAGAGGGTTTTAAATATGGTTTTAGCTTACAGTTCAAAGGTTTGAGGAAAAGATTGTGGCAAAAACTTAAAATCGGTACAGGGGAAGGAAGGGGTGTTGACTAAGAAAATTAGGGAGGAAGTAAGGGCAGGGGAGGGTCGAAGGCCCTTCATGGCCTTGCCACTTGCCAGCCTGAGGATTTTGCCCTGGGCCTGGTCCCTAAAAACAAGAGGGGAGTATAGGGTAATACACCTCTGTCTTACCCAGAGGAGATTCAGTCAGTGATGCCATAGGGAAGGAGGACAGCAGAGTCACTTATGCCACACTGGAAGATGCAGTAAAACTGATTAGAACAAAACAGGAAGCATGGGTGGTAAAACAGACATAGAATCAGCTTTCGCCTCTTACCGGTTAGGCTGGAAGACTGGAACTTACTGGGTTTCCAAGTGGAAGGAAAGTATTATTTTGATAAAGCCATGCCAATGGGGTGTTCAATAGCTTGTGCGACATTCAAGATGTTTAGTACTTGGTTATAATGGGTTTTCAGAACAGATTTGGGTACCAGGCAGTGGTGCACTATCTGGATGATTTTCTGATCATTGGGGAAGGTAAGGTAGAGACCCAGGACATACTCAGAAAATTCCAGAGATTATGCCAAGAGGTGGGGTCCCACTAGTCGAAGACAAGACGGAAGGACCGAGTCGCATAATTGAGTTTTGGTTTAGAACTAGACACAACAAAGGAATTGTTTGCCTGCCGAGCAGAAGGTTAAGAAGCTGAAAGAACTATTGAAGGCAGTAAGGAAATGCAGGAGGGTGAGGCGCAGCAGGCGCAGCAGTTACTGGGGCCACTTGAACTTCGCATGCAGAGCCATCACACCAGGACGGGCGTTACACGGTGTCTAGTATGGGCTACAAGAGGGACCACAAGGTCAAAGACCACTGGGTAGACATTAATAAGATGACTGGGGACATGGTGGCATGGGAGCAATTTCTGCAAGAATATAACAAGCACACATTCTGGCAGGTTGATTGGGTCTATAACACGGACTTACAGTTATGTACAGATGCGGCAGGGGTATAGGGATGGGAGGGTACCTCAGGAAAATGCTTAGCTGAACCGTGGCGCCGGGTTGCAAATGGAGTTACAAAAGACATCACCTTTTGGAAATATTTCCCATATGGGTGGCGATGGTAGTATGGGGAGGAACTCAGGAATAGGCAAGTCACATTTTGGAGTGATAATAAAGCAGTCGTGGAAGTACTGAACAAAAGAGGACAAAGTCAGAGGGTTATGAGGGTTTTGAGCAGAATGGTGTGGGAAGGTTTGTCCTTGAATATGTCTTTCAGGGCAAAACACGTCAATGGAGTGGACAACGTGATAGCTGATTGCCTCTCCGATTGCAGATGGACAAATTCAGGACCTTTGCACCTGGAGCAGAGAAAAACAGACTGCCATTCTGGATCAAGTATGGAGATTGGATTGGGGAGCTGAGGCATTGTTCCACAACTCCTGGGCCCCTCGGACCCTGAGAGCATATAAAACCTCCTGGAGGCCTTTCAAAAGTTCTGAGATGAGTACTGTGAGCAGGTAAGTGGTCCAGTAACAGGGAACAAGTGGCGAATTTATAGTCAAGGGTTCGAACCAGAGCATAGCACACTCAACCATGGGGGTGCACTTGCAGCCATAGGACAAATCTGCACAATAAGGGGTTGGGAGGACCCCACAGAAACTAACCTTATTAGAAGAATGATGCAGGGCTGGATGAGGGGGACAGGAAGAGACAAGATAGCAGGAAGCTGATATCAAGGGCTGATGGTGTGGCTATTGGGGCTTTACAGCATATCTGCATGTCTGTGAGGAGGTGGAGTTATTTCAGGCGGTATACACCACCATATACAGTGGGGGCCTTCAGGTTGAGCAAAATAGTGGGATACAGCAAGAAGACGGAAGGTGGGGGTTTAGTTGGGAAGACATGGAGTGGCAGAAAGAAGCCATAATAGTCAATTTGCTGGAGTCCAAAACTGACCAAAACAGGGAGGAAGGTGTGGTTATGGGCTCACTAAAATAAAGCCATTTGCCTGGTGACGGCTCTGCACATATACAAGCAGACTGAAAAGCCAAGGTAATGGAAGAATATTTTACACAGCGATGGCAGGCCAGTATTGGGGTACCAGGTGACTCGGTGTTGAGCAAGGTACTCCGTTTATTGGGGAGTCAACGGAGGATATTCCTCACATTCATTTAGAATTGAGTAGCGTCAACAATGTCTGCACAGGGCAAGGGGCTGAAGAGATTAAAGAGAGAGAAGATGGTCATCAGGATGCTATAAAAATACATAAGAGAATTACAACACTAAATGTTTGTTTTCTCCCATAAGCAGGTGTATAAAGAAGAGAAAGGGAGGAGGGGAGAGAGAAGGAAGGACATGGACAAAGACTCATTCTTATGCTTTGATCAACCAGGTACAACCACAAAGCTTGAGGCATGGATTTGTGGGCACTCTTTTGTGCACTGGGCAGAAAATGGGCAGCCTGGTGGCATGGGGAAACAACTGTACCTGGATATTGACACGATAAGGCTGGTGTGGAAAGTCCTATGGGGCATGAAATGAGCACAGCTGTTGCCAGAACTGAGGGAAATCGGAAGGACCATAAGCTACTGGACCTGATTGTGGTACACTTCGGGGCAATGACTTGAGAACAAGGCCTTGGTTGGACATTTTTATCAGATAGATCATGATGTTAAAATAATCAAAACATGGTGGCCAGAGGTTACGTTAGCATGGTCAGAAATCACTCCTCGGAGGGTAGGGAGGCAGGCAGAGAACCACAAGAGCATAGACAGGGCCAGAAAATGCATGAATGCAAGAGTAGGAGATTATTCCAGAGTATCGGAGGAATGGTGATAAAACACGGATCACGGAGGAGGTAGAGCGAGTATTAAAGAGGGGATAAAGTGCATTTGTTGGGGCTTGACCTGGCCATGTTCAACACCGAGATAAACGCAATTGAAACATGGGTAAGGACAAAAAAAAGTGGGGAGCCTAATTCATCGCAAGCGTGGAGGTGGACTAGTGGAAAGAAGAAGCAGGGCACAGTGTGTACGCCAGTGCCCCGTGCAGTGACATAAGAATAGAGGCTAGGATACCCCCGACGCATGTATGTCGGGGAGAAAAGAGTGAGAGAGCTGGCTATTAAATTAAAGAGAACAATAAGAAAATGATATAATGTATGCACCAAAAGGAAATGTAAGTTATGTACAGATGATGGGAATATTAAGAAAATGTACCAAAGTAAAAATGGTGAATTATCAAATCATATCAAAAT
The DNA here is from genome assembly GCA_016271365.2 of Neoceratodus forsteri. Classification (NCBI taxonomy): domain Eukaryota; kingdom Metazoa; phylum Chordata; order Ceratodontiformes; family Ceratodontidae; genus Neoceratodus; species Neoceratodus forsteri. The sequence goes on along the minus strand of CM028131.1, from coordinate 322,798,739 downwards.
CAGTAAAATAATTGCCAAGACTGAGCAACCTCACACTACTATTCTGTGTCTTTATTTATTAGCTGGATTCTGGGGACAATGGCAATGTTTGTGTGTTAAATTCAGATGTGGAATGGCTGTTTCTTCAGGATACAGTTACCACTTACCTGGCATTGGGGTGGGCATTCTGGGGCTGAGACACTGCAAGGTCCCAGTGTTCAAACATAGGTGTGGTTGTTATCTGGGAGATGTGACAGCAATGTTTGTGTGTTAAATTCAGCTGTGGGCTGGCTGTTCCTTCTGGACAAAGTTACCTCCACCTGGTGTTGTGGGTGTGGGTATTCCAGGGCCAAGACACTGCAAGGTTTGAGAGTTCAAACATAGGGAGATGCTATCTGGGAGATGTTACAGCAATGTTTGTGGGTTAAATTTGACTGTGGGCTGGCTGTTCCTTCTCTGTCCTTACCACTTGCCTGCTGTTTGGCGGCGGCATTCACTGGCCTGAACCCAAACTCTGTCCCTAACCCTTTCCTCACCATCTTTATTTTTGGGTATTGCAGCACCTGTGACAGCAAGCATGGCTGTACAAGAAGAAGAGGCTGAACAGTCTGTAGAGGAGGGGAGATGCAGGCGCCAGACATGCCTCCAAACCGAGGTTGCAGAAAATAATACATAAAATCCAGAAGGAGCTGAAAAGGATGGTGGCAAAGGAGAAGGTGGTAGAAGATGCCTCACAGCAGCATGCCGGAAAAGCAACAAGACATGCATCAATTGACCAGTACTTGACTGTTCATGGTGAGCCCATCCTCCCCACCACCACCATCAGGACAGCATGTCCACCAGGCTGTTCAAATAAAGAAACCTGCTAAAGAAATAAAAGATCTGAAAAAAGGTAACGTCCCTGGAGGAGCACATTCTAAAAATGGAGTGTGGGATCAACCAATTATTAAAGCTGTTTTGCGTCGCAAGCAGGCAGGAGGTGCTTCAGGCACACTCTTTGGGTGTGCTCCTCCAGGGCACAGACAATGCTAGCTTGTGACTGAGTTTTACTGTAAATAGTTTAAAATTTCTTCTATTTTTTTCATCAGTGTTGTTGTTTGTTTGTTCACTGTTATTATTAACAATGTGAATTGTGTGCGATGTTGTTGTTCTTAAAGTTTGACATTGTTGTGGTTTTAATTGAAAATATAAAAGTTATCTTTTCATAACACTGTAGTCATGCTTGACTTGGTTTTGGGTCATTGACTGACTGTATCTCAAGGTGGTTAAGAAAAACTTAGTTTGCCATGTTTGCTTGGGCACCACACAGGCACTTTGCTAGGCAAGAATGTGACCTCTCATCAGGCTTTATGAACACTTTCTAAGATACATACAGTACTATCTTTGACTGTTAATTGTGACTGCCTAACTCATCCACTATCCTAAAAATTCCTCAAACCTCCACCTTGTGTGTGCCCCCAGCAAACAACCACTCACTTGCTACCCCTACAGCACCTCGACATCTTGAGGAATGACAGTAGGTATACCACTACTACAATACTTACCTGATTCCTTGGCTGACATTGACAGAAAAGATCAAGGTTATAAAATAGAAAGGTTTTCAAAAATATCTTACTTGGTTAGTTGTGATAATGAACACATCATGAGAAACATGGTAGCAGTGTCAGGTATGATCCTGGCATCAACAGCAGCAGCAGCATGTGACAGGCCTGGACAGGAAATAAGTCATGATTACATAGTTAAAGAAACAAAGGCAATTTTGCTAGCCAAGATTGTGACCTCTTATCTTATCAGGCTTTATGAACAGTTTCTTACATATGGTACTATAATTGCATACCGACTGTGCCTACCCTACCAACGACCATCCTAAATCTTCCTAAAACCTCCACCTTGTGTGCCCCCCCAAACAACCACTCGCTACCATTAAAACACACAGCACATCTTGTGGAATGACAGTAGGAATACCACTGCAATATTTACCTGCTTCACTGGCTGACATGGAAAGAAAAAGATCAAAGGTATTAAGTAGAATGGTTTCCATACAATATATCTTACCTAGTCAGTTGTGATGGACACATCATGAAGAAACAATCAAATGCAGCATCATGTATTATCCAGGCAGTAGCAGCAAGCGTGTGAAAGGCCTGAAAGGCAATAAGTCAGGGTGAGATAGTTACAGAAACAAAAGCAATTTTGATATCCAAGACTATGCTAAATTGACATTTTATCAAGCTTCATGTTCTTAGATACATGACTGACTATCATTGTCAATGCCTGCCATTCTTGCAACTATGACTGCCTACCACACTATTATAGTATGACCTAAACCTTGTGTATTCCACTCTCCTTCACTATCCATAATAACACATTCCTGTAGTATGACAGAATTATAATAATAATGCAATACCTACCTGATTACCTGTTTTTCATTTTGAAAATAAAATATTGAGAAACCAAAGTGAGACTTACCTGGCATTGGACAGTTCCACAGAACACATTCAAGGGCCACAAAGTCTGGAACTGAATATTGGTCTAATCATCACATGAAATGGGAGCAGTGTGGAAGAAGCAGCATCAATGATCATATCATAGTGTCAGTGGCTCAGTAGGTAGCACACTCGCCTCTGAGGCCGGAGATCAGAGGGCTGTGGGTTCAGTTCCCACATCTGGCATTTGGGTTAATATCCCAGTACTGGCACTGTAGTGCAGCATGAGAGGGTGCTGCACTTCCGAGGTGCTGTCTTTCGGATGAGACGTTAAACCGAGGTCCCATCTGCCTGGATTGGTGGTAGTTCAGGTGGATGTTAAAGATCCCATGGCACTTATCGAAAGAGTAGGGAATTTCCCGTGTCCTGGCCAAATTTCCTCATTCACTAAAAATACCACCAACAGCTTAATCTGGTTCAAGGTCAGTTGGCATTCATCTGTATCCCTTCCCCTGGTCGCCTGAAAATAGGCAGGATTTGTCTAGTGCACTTACCCGTCAACAAAATTAAATAAAATAAATAAATAAAATGACCAACAGTATAAATAAGGAAAATCACTTTATGGAAGCAGTGACATTATTGAATATAGCAGTGGTTAACAGTAGTTTAAACATTATATAAGTGCTACACACATCTCTCTACAAAGAGACTTTATGACATACTATAAATACAGAAACAAAGTACCTTAGTACTGACACCCTCCCCTCCCTGGCTCTGATGTCAGTGTCTGCACATACACACCCTGCAGTACAACCAAAATGCATTTTCTATAGGATAACCTGTTAGATGACTTGACTAAGATTAAGAATATAGTATTTACCATTATTAACAAAATTACTTAACTACTACTTAACATGATGTGAGAAGAATGAATTGTCAAGTGATAATACAAACCTGTGGTTTGATTGTAGATTCAGAATAATCAGTAGCATCCAGATTCAGCAGCTTTGCTGGAATAGTGGACATGGTAGTTCCTCTTTCTGTTTTTCTTTGTTATAACAATAACAAGATCAACACTGGTGGGTAGATTTGATGATTATGAATGTGTCGGTATAAGATGAAGTATTTTTCAGTCATATTATTTTCTCTTTCTGTAGTTCTATGCAGCGTCATACACATCATGGTGTTGCTGATGGGTTCTGGAAATTGATCATCATCAGCTGGCTTACTGCAGCATAATACCTTCTTTGGATGTTGTTATTTGGAATGACAAACAATGATCCAAGGGTATGGCATCTGCAGGAAATGGGTCATCAGCAGAATTTATGTAGTGCACAGTAATTCCTGTGGATGTTGCTATTTGTATTTGGTATGGTTGGATTCACAGTGGTTTCAGATTTGGTTAATGTACCAGTATCAGTTGTAGTACCATTTATTGTGGAGGACAGTGCTTACTCAGTTGGTTTCCCACAGGGCAGAATGCACGTAAACAGTTCACGCACATAAAGTTTGTGGTATTCATGTTTTTCTTTTATTCGATCGTAGGACCTCGAGCAGCCAGTGCAGAAAAGTGTAAATAGTTTGAAATGTACAGTTGCCAGTATTTTCAACAGGAATAATTAATATGCAGTTGCAGTAACATCACAGTATGCAGCTAAGCACTTCAAACACTGTTCAAAACATTATTTGCTGATAATTATATTTATTTTCCGTTTGGGAGGGAGCAGTGCCAGTGACATGAACGTTGGAAAACTTGGAAAGGTGCTGCAGGTGCACCAGTTTACTAAACATTATGAGTAGTTGTACATAATCAATACGGGACAAGCAAAGATGTGTCTGGTAAATTTTTTGGTATTTCTATTTATTTTTATTTTTAGGACGTGGACCATCAACATTGGTCAACTTGGGAACATTAACAGGTAGCTGAGTTTTTCTGTCAGCAAGTGGCATACACCACAAGATCCATATCAGGTACAGTAACAAAAGACAAGCCAACATGTGTCTGGAAAATGTGTTTGGTATTTCAACCAATTTTTTTTAGGGAGGGAGGCCATCAACATTGGTCAACTTGGAGACTAACTGAAACTGACTGTTGCACACAGCAAGTGGTGCACTTCAGAACATGCCAATAATCATTATCAGTAGGGACAAACAAATGTGTCCTGAATTATTCTGGTATGTATGTTTTTTGTAGCGTGAGAGGCCATGAACATCGGCCAACTGGGAAAGTAACTGGAATGTGATTGCTAAGGGTTGCCCCAGCAAGTAGTGCACCACAGAACACATAAATCATCAATAGCACATCCCTGCAGGTCGCAGACACATGATCTATGTCTCTCACCTACTCAGGAGAACTCAAACCTCTCAGCTGTGTCTTCATCGGAGGGCACTACTAAACTATCTTCATCCTCTGATGATTCCTGCTGCTCACCACCTTCTTCACCAGGATCATGAAATCTTTGTGTTGTTGACAACTTGTACTGCTTTGGGAAGAAATGGGAGTTCATTTCACCAAATGGTAGATACTCCAGATTACATTCTGATAGGTGGCTTCGGCAGTTAGTCGCAATTGAACCAGCAGCACTAAAAACTCTTTCTGAGCTTACGCTGGCACGAGCAGCTGAGGTACTCAATGGCAAAGCAGCAAGTGCAGGCCAGATTTGGAGCTTGCTTCATTGATAGTCAAGGGGCTCATCTACAATACCCAGCAGATGTGGGTCATCAAGATATGACTCCACCATATGTCATGCAGACAGCTGAAGCTCTGTGCTTCCTTCAGGTGTCTGCCATGTGGAGACACCAATGTCCTTCTGCATGGACCAGAGATGATTTGTGCTACCCCTACTAACCTGTGACGATGAGGGTGATGGAGCAGATACTGTACTGGTGGAGGAGAGGATACTGGGGAAGAGGTGGTTGATGCTTGATGTTTGTCCCCTGCTATTGTTTTTTCCACCTTACCTCAGACTTACTCATCCAGTTTTTGACCTTGCCACGCAAGATGACTACATAATAATCCAGATCATCCTTTCCACCAGGAAGACGTGAAGTCATGCCCTGCTTGTACCTGGGATCCAGCAGGGTTACTAGGATATATGCCTCAGAGTTGGTAATATGAATGACACGGGGATCATCGTCACAAAGATGCCTGATGAGGTCAGCAAACTCAACTCCAACTGAGTCTGCAGCCATTTCAAATTGCCCCTTTCATTGTACAGTGCACGGTGTACAATGCACAGCAATGGTATCACCTGGCTCAAGCATGTGTTGTCAGCTCTTACCACCTGTTCCACCTGTTCCAGTGGTTGTAGTACCTGGATGACACTATCCATCAAAAACACTGCGATGGAGTCAGTGACGTGGCTGATTAGCTATCCGATCCTGCATGTGCATAATATACTCGTGGAATGGCTTGCACTGTTCATGCAGCCACTCAAGCATATAGAGTGTGAATTCCAGCTAGTTGGCACATCGAGCTTAAAGCAGTGCTGTAGTACATTATTTACCTTCTGTAAAGCATGAAGATTTGCTATAGCCAGTGCTGAATGACTGAAATGGCTGCAGATTTTATGGCTGACTGCCAACATGGCACTAACTGCTTTGTGCTCCAGGAGGACCTCACAATTAGATTCAGCACATGTGCAAAACAGGGGACATGATAAAAGCAGCCATCAGTGAAGGCTTTGATGGCATTCTGGGCATTGTCACTGGCAATATATGCTGCATTGAATCCATGAGGCTTTATCCAGTGTGTGATGGCCTCATTGATGCAAGTTAGAATTCTATCTGACATATGGGACCCATGCAAACTCTCCATGCTTAATGTGGCATGCTGTTGACAACCAGTAGTACTGCCACCAGTATGCAGCGGACAAGTAGATGATGAGGAACAGGAGTGCAGAGCATATACATGAGGGAAACAAGCCCTATGTGCAGTAATGCACATACAACTATCACCTGATGATGGGCCACTGGTCCAGATGTCTGTAATGAGGTGAAGGCTGGCTACTGCTGAGTGTGACAGAGCATGGGGCACCATGCATGCAAGGTAATTGTACATATAGTAGCTGAAATACCCTTAGTGCTAAAATATGTTCCACTAGGAATTTTATATTTAGGCACAGCCTTCTCCATAAGTTTTCTAAACACCTCATTCTCACCCAATGAAAATGGCAAAAGGACTTTTTGCTAGTATCTTGGCAACAGCCGTATTGACCTCTTTTGTCACCGGTGTTTATGATGATATTTTGTGTGCTTGCTTAATGCTGATTTGATATATGGCTGCTTAAACCTCTGAGTATGCAGGACTGTGGGTTGTGTTTTGGCTGTGGGTTGTGGTTTACCAAGTATGGTCATGTGACTTTGGCTGACTTTGGTGGTAGCAAGGACATGCTGCAGAAACCTCCATATTGGTACAGATGGATCATCTTGACCACTACCTACACTTGTATCTGCATGTGTAGGGGTAGAACACAATAAGGGTCAAATGTTACATCATCTACTGCCTAGGAACCCTCACTTTCAGTAGTAAATTTAGCCAAAGTGGGCATGGATGACAACGGCTTATGTTGGGTCCACTTAACAGGGTGCTTTGTTTGCATATGACTATGCATGCCAGTCGTCCCATAGTGTGAACCTGGTTTGCCACTGCTAATCTTGGAACAACGGATGTTGCACACTGCAACACTGTCATCAGACTCAACAATTACCAAGAAATCCCACACCAATGAATGTCCCGCACATGCTGGATTTTGTGGGTGGTGGGGCAGATGGGGACAATGACACTTAGGGTTGGGCAAAACTGTTTTCTTTGCATGTTGCTGCTTTCCCACAGATCCCAGTTTGCCACTTGCTGACAATTGACCATGACTCGTTGCTGCTTTGGGACTGATGGAAGAGGATTACTTTCCTTTGCCAATAACAGTTTTGTTTGCTGCTTGTGGACAGGGTGCCTGCCAACTAGGGTCTACTTCTGGATCATCATCACCCTCACAACCATAATCACTACTACCCTCTATGCTTTCTGTCATTTCCATTGGAGAATGCAAAGGCTGTCTATATACAAGGTCTGCTTCCTCAGTGACATTCTCTGCAACATGAACACTGCCACTAACAGTGTGTTCACTATGAGAATGTTTGCACTCAAAGACACATTAAAAGCTGTATCTGCTGCTCATTATCTCCCCACCCCACAGTAACTGCTTCTGCAACACCCTTACTGTTATCATGTCATACTGCCTGCCACTGTATCAAAACCCTGTTTGCTCTTACTCGCTACCAGCTTCTGAGTTATATCATGGGTCTCCTGGGCTGTGACTGTTGACTGTTTTCAGGATCATCCTAGAGACCACTGGGACTTCTCACATAATAGTGTGGCAACATCAAATGCACTCTTTTTAGGCGAAGAACTACACATGCACTGGGTGGAGCAGTACTCGCTGAGTGCCAAAGAAGCTTGATGGTTTGATTCCTTGTGAAGCCAATACTGGCACAGCATATGGTACAGAAGGCTTTGCAGTTCCAGAAGAACTTACAGTGCTGTTTCTAGTAGCACCATCCACAGCACCCTCTCCATGCCCTTGTGACACCCTTCTGAATGATGCAGTACCTATCACACTTTTTCCATGTCCTGCACCCTTCCTACTGCCGTTGCCTGAAATGTTCTACTGTCTGTACTTTGCTGGACACTAAAATACCAGAAAATATTAAAGAAATAAAAGAGACACTAATACGCACATAATGCCCAGTGGCGTGCTGTTTGTTTCTGACAGCAATACCAGGTGGGCTGGGTTCAGGGAGGAATAAGTCACTAGGCACAAAGGCTAGGTTTGGCTACTCTGCACAGGGGCACCCAAGTAATTCGAACACAGGAAGCAATAACTATAATGTCCAATACCAGAAGTGGAGTTCTAAAGTGTGGCTTTATTCACATCCAAATAGAACAAACAAAGCATAGATGGACCCCACGAGGCTACACTCCTAGTAATGCAGATTAAAAGAATCAAAACACTTCCTCAACACTTTAGCCCTCAGGCTCTGAACCCACCGGCACACAGCCCAGACTTGCACGCTGCTTGGGTACAGCCCGAACTTGTACACTGTCTCTGGATTTCCTATGCTCGGCTCCCTTGCCAGCCACTCAGACACCTTCCATATGTCATTGAAACATTTTCTGGTGGCTCCCTAAACCACCTAAGAGCACCTCAGCTCTATCAGGGAATTCTCTCTTTAATCCCACGTCTGGTGACTTTTCTCAGGCACTGGCCAAGTACCTGAGAGAAAGTAAAGGAACCTCAGAGCAAAGCTGTAGAAGTGAATTTGTTACTACTGATGGGGGTCTCCACCTCGCTCCCACAATTCATACCGGCCATTTCTCTGGACAATAAACACCTCATACTGTAAAGCTTGGCAATGTAGATTCTTGCTAAATGTATGTCACATTCCATCTACTTGTCTTGCTTTCCTTTGTTTTGGACTTGAACATACTTTTAAATGGCATAGCCCATTGCTCTAGGCCCCTCACCGATTAAGCAATCCAGTCCCCACTTTACAACTGTACTTGGCTGTCTTTTTCCTGACCCCACCATAACAGTCCATTTAGTTTCCATCTGTTAAGGTGAAAACACTTGGCCCTCTTTCAGAGCGACTCACCATTTGGTTGCAGGTGCCCCACAGGTGATTCCTCCACAGGAATTTCTCTCAGAGCTTTTGGTGCCACAGCACAACTTGAATAGGCAGCTTCTTCCTTTAGCTGGAATCAGGAGGGTTGCCCCTGTAAAATAGGAAACCTTTCCCCTTCCCTCAGGAATGGGGCACTTGGACCAGTAACAGCAGTCTCCACCACTTAAACTACCAGATCCTGTGTTCCTCTTATGGTGGAAACACACACCTTCCTAATCAGTAGCTCTAAAACAGAGCTTAAAGCTCTGAGATCCTGCACACAGACAGCTGTACTACTGTCTCTCACCAAGACTGCACACAGACCTAATTCAAAATCCCCAACAGTTCTATGCTAACCTCCAACTGCAACATTCCAGTGTGGCTTATTCAGCTGTGAAAGTTCTATAGTGATGTCATCCCTCAGTCTCAGCTGAGACTGAGAACGGATGAGACAGTGTGAAATCCATTTAACTGGAGTTTCACAAGCTGCCTTCCTGCCTACCACTAGGTCTTACTGGGATTCTAGTAACCCCTGGAATAGGGGTTGTACAGACTACAGAAGACAGAGTAACACAAGATATGTGTTAGCAAAAGATCAAAACAATTATGAATTATCCATGACACAGCAGTCAAAGTACAGATAACAGCAACTTATATTTCTTCTACAGCAGAAAACTGGTGTATTTAATCACTCAAAAGCCTGTTCTGTTCTGTTCTGTTCTATAGAACAAACACAGCTCTTACCTCTTCAGATATCAACTGCAGAGTGAGTAGCTACACAGTAAGAAATGTGTGCTACTTCCTCCACCTCCCTGCACCTCATGTGGCTACAGAGCTGAAAAGCATGTGATCAGAGCTAGTCGCGAGTGTAATTTGACCTTTCCTCAGGATTTCAGTGCTTAAATGTAGAATTTGCACTGAACTGTGGAATTTTTAATCTAACCAGGCTGCACACCATGTGACTGCAGAACTATAAAACGAGATCAGAGGTAGTTATGGAAAAACACGGCATATCCACAAGATTTTTGACCTTAGCTATGGAATTCCAGACTGTACACCATGTGACTGCAGAACTGAAAACATGTGAACAGAGGAACTTGCTGAAAAATTGGCATATCTGTGAGATTTCTGAGCATAACTGCAGAATTCCAGGCTGCACAACACATACGACTGCAAAACAGAAAATCATGTGATCAAGTACAGTAGATGAGGAGAAAATTGACATTTCTGCAAGATTTCAGTGCTAATTGTGGATATTTCACAATACTGAAGAATTCTAAGAAGCCCAAAATCATCAATTATACAACATTTCAGAGAAAAACATAAATAAGAAACCACACAAACAATTAGTTACAGAAAAACAGTTAAGGTGCTCAATAGACAAGGTGATTACACTCAGTATGTGTCCATTGCAATTAAGATACAACCTTTAGAAAATGAAATATGGACACAATATATGGCAGGAAAAAATACCGCATAATCACATTGAAATCGTGGAAAAATACATGATATGGCTAAATTATTAACAAGAAACATTATTTCTGCAGTTTTCAACAAAGACTGCAGTTTACAAGTAATTGCATACAGAACTAGGTGGAAATCTGCAAAGTTCAGAATTCCACTGTGCGGAATAGCGAAGATTCTAAAAAAATTGAAATTTCCCAGAACTTCTGCGATGCAGAAATCCGTCGACTTTCACCCAACCCTACTGACAAGACCTCCCTACCATGAATCTATACTGCTTACTATCCTAGAGGCCATTTCTCTCTAGAAGTCCACTGAGTCATCTTTGATTAGTGTCTGTCAGTTTACCTACAATTGAGGTAAGCCTAATCTACTGTAATTTCAGTTCCTGCCTGTCCCTCCCTTGTGGAGGTGCACCTGTCCGCTATCCTCCAACATCTCGCTACCACACCTGACTGTAGTGAGCTACTGAATAGCCCTGCCAGGAGTTCAGTCATTTCAATGCCAACTGCCTCAGTCCCTTAGGGTGCATCCAGCCCAGACTGACCATGGAGCCTTATATATTTCAGGTCTGCAAAGCTTTTCTAACCTTTCTCCTGTAATTACCAGCTGTGCCATTTCTAGGATCCCCTTGCAGCAGCCTTTATGTCACCTGGCAGAGACATGCTGTTCTCTACTGTGAATACTGAGAATAAGTAGTAGCTAAGAATGGTTGCCTTCCACTCCATTCCTCCTCTAATTTTCTGCCTCCCACTTAGTCTAATAATTCCACTCTTGTGTTTCTTTACCTGTTGTACCTGAGTAACTGTTTTCCTTCTCTTTGCCCCTCCACAATATGCAGCTCTGTCTGCTTTTGCATCCCTTACTGCCTTTATGGCCTCCTTTATCTTTGCATTGTACTGTAATAAAGATATATTTTGCTTCACTGACTCCTGACTTTTGCAGAGAACCAGATTGATCTCTTGTACCTGTTACCTTGTTAATTGATCTTACGCATGATTTAGTTGTTTCAAAACGCTTTAAATTTTTCTCCACCTCTCCAATGCCCCCAATTTTGTCCACTCCAACTAACTTAGCATTAACTATTTCTGTCATCTGGTCAAAGTCTGGTCATCTGAAATAGAGCAGAACCATGACCACTGAGGGAGATACAGGTACCCAGGGCCAGTTCAAGCTATATGGTAGGCCATTGACCCCAGTGATTCCCTCTGGTGCCCACCTACCATTTTGAGTTGGTAAGAACCACATTGACAATGACAGCCTGTCTTGTAGGTTCTCTGACCAGCTATACCAGTAAACTGTCCCACAATGTATTTAACAGTGCCTGATTTCTGATGCTTTTAGCTCCTGCAATGTACCAGTCTATGACCAGTGTCCCCCAACACCACTACTTTACACTTGTGGCACCCTTCTTATTTTTGCCTCTAGCTTTCTATCCCTCCTCTCCTCCTCTTGGTGGTCTATAGAGTACCCCCATATGTGACTTATTTCCAGTGCTATTACAAAATGTACACACATCAATTCAATCTCAGCATTTCCTCCCCTAATGAACCCATCTTCTACCACCTCTATGTCTTCCTTGACAGAGTGGGCTACCCCACCTGCTTTTCCCTTACCTCTATCTTTCCTATACATGGTATACTCAGTACTGCCAGGACTCAGTCATTATTCCTGGTGGTCTGTATTTCTGTAATGGCTACAAGGTCTAACCCGCATCTGCAACCATTGCCTGAGATCACTAATTTTGTTTTCTGGGCTTTGGGCATTTGGGCAGACTCACATCCAGCTTGTATATACCCTCTCTTTCTTGTCAGCTTCTCTCCCTTTGTCCTCCCTTCCCTCCTTAACTTTCTAGTTTTCCTGCTTCCTGCTTGGTTTGTAAATGCTAACTCTAGCACACTGTTTAAATTTATTATGGACCCTGCTTTGCAGATTTCATATTTGATTTCATACCCTTAGGTTTCTAGCTCCCATTTATGGGGATTCATAGATAGGTTTGTCTTTTGCTCTCTGTCCTATGTGGTTCCCCAAACATCAATCCCCCAGCTTAAATGTCCACCTACTGTATGTAAAATCAAACATTTGCATAAATGCACTGGCCACTGCTCTTGTTAGGTGAAGGCCATCATCATTGATGAGCCTCCTGTCCTAGAATTCCCCATTTTCTATAAAATGGTGCTCTCTTCCTGTCACCTCCTCCTCAACCAACCATTTCATTTCTCAGCCTCCTCCATCCTTACCCTATCCTTCCCCTACCACAAACAGGCAGACCTCAGAAAAGGCCAGAGAAGCTGAGTGTGCCTTCAGTTTGTCCCAAGCATTTGGAAGTTATGATTCACTGTCTCAATAGTTTGGTTTGCCAGTTCATTGGTACCCAAATGTATCAGCACTGCAAGCTCCCCTCCCTTCCTCTGCCATCCTCCATAACCCATGCATGTCCTGGATACCTGATGTACCTGGAAGGCATCTGACCACCCTTCCTCTTCCTGTCATCACCTTCTGCACCTCTAAAGCCCACTACTGATAGGATATTCCTTGCTGTCTTTTTCCTGTTCTTATCATTGGGTGTCACCATGTCATCCTGATCCCTTTTCAAGCTACTCAGAGTCCCCTTCTAAAAGAGACAGGTGTCTGCACCTCTTCCAGTGATGTAATGTGATTTAAAGCTGAGATTTGGTGATTTTGGATGACTTTGTTGTGACTGCTCCATTTGCCACTCCCTTCCCACCACCATCCAGCCCCCAGGCCAGTGGACCTCTGGGTGGGGGATGGGGGTTCAAGTGTGTCTTTGGGTACCAGTTCAGCTGTGATTAGAGATGCAGCGAAATAAAATTTTGCTTGCAAAGTGGGAGCAAAGTGGGCACTTCGTGTTGCTACTCCACTAGGTGAAGTGCCCATTTTGAAGCCTCACTTTGCATTGTAATTATGACTTTGCATTGTCACTCCATCTTAATTCACTTTAAGGTGGAGTGAGAAGTCTAATGGCAGCCTTCACACATTACGTGGCTTACACTTCAGTGTAAGTCACATGCTTTAGCCTGGCAGGTAGGAAGTGACTCATGCTAGGAAGAGAGTTTCACTTTTGCCTGCATATGAGAGAGGGGTTGTTGTTGGAGAAGTTGGAGGGTGAGAGAGGAGAAAAGCGCTTTTAAAAAACTAAATCTTTCTGTTTTTTTTTTGCTCTCACGTGCTTTTGTTTGAGTATTTGTTCAACGCTGGTGATTGGGTGGGCATTCAAGTGTGAGGCCCTTTTCAACTGGACCGAGCAAGATCTTGATGGCCCCTGAAGCAAGAGATATGGGAGTTGGTGCTGTTGCCATGGAGCCACCACCACCTCCTTTGGCACCACCTACCAGTGCCCCACCAGTGCCAGCAGCAGCAGGAAGAAGTGAATGAGGAGGAGCCACAGCAGCAGGAGATGGAGCAGCAGGTGTTGTGCCCCCAGCTCCAACTATAGAGCCACAGCCCATGGCTCCCACATCATCTGGGGCCCCCACCTGTGTCTGGTCCTCCCGCACCTCCCTAGTTTGGGATTTTTTGATTCATTACAGGGGACAGTAGCATAGTGAGGTGCAAGCTTTGCAGTGTCAAGGTGTGCCGTGGCCCCGAGGAACTCACCAGGGACAGGGGTCAGTGCACTCACATGCAGAACCATCACCACCAAGAGTGGCAGGCTGCAATTGCAGAGCAGGCCAGCAATGCACCTGCTGGCCCTGCAGAGGCAGTGGGGCAGAACAGTGGCCACCTGCACATGGCATGAAATAGGGAGGGCCACGCAGAACCAGCTGCTCCACCACCACCTCCACCATCATCACAAGATGCAGCACCTCCTGCTGAGGGTGGCAACCCTCTGAAACTTCCTGTAACTCAGGCTGATTTGGCCATTCTGTGAGATGCACTTGATGCTGCAAATCACCGGCTCACCAATGTAGAGCAGCAGTTAGAGCATCAAGGGCCACTAACTGCAAATAATAGGGATGCTCCAACTGCTGCTTTCACACCATAATATTGGCCATTAGGTTTTAGTCTGTCCTTGCTTGAACTCCCCACCACCACCCTCTGTGATAAAAAATATATCCCTATCTTGCCCGATCCTTCCCCCTCTATCAGGAAATTGTTTTCCCTTTTTATGCACATTTTGTTCCAGTCTTCGTGTCGTCTACCCTGTTGTTGAGTCCATTCTGTAGTTTATAGTTTCTATCCTCCCCCTTCCTTTGGTTAAGTGTGTGTTCTGTTTTGGTTTGCATAACCTTGTTTAACTCCTGTAAATGGTGATAACCATGCCCAAAAACAGCTGAAATAAAATTAAGTGAAAAGAGTTGTCTTTGCCCTCATTATATTCCAACTTAACAAAATAGAAAGCCATAACTCCACACAAATAGATGCCAAAAATATTTTCACTGCTAGTGCAAATGTATTTATGACAAAAGAAGGCAAACATTAATGATTATTGTGCTTTGGCAGTTAGGCCTTCATTAGTGTGCCCCTAATGAAGGCCTAAGTGCCAAAGTGCAGTGGGCATTTGTGAGTGCCTTGTTTTGCCATCATTGAAGTTGCAGTACCATTGAACAGTTTTTGGCATGTATTCATGTAGAGTGGTGGATTTGTGGGTTTCTTGCACTTTTGGAGCCAGGTATTGTGTACCAGCAGCCGTCTACATTGTGCAGTGTGCTTCTTGTGCCCTGGTATACTCTGACTTAACAATGTTTACCCTGAAATATTTTGGTGCCTCAGTAATGTTTACTTTCTGTCATGGAGTGTTTGTTAAAAAGCAGGACTGAGCAGTGCAATAATGCTTTGCTAAACAGCATGTGTCAATGTACTGTCCTGTGCACACACTGCCCAGCTTCTTGCAAACATATATATGATGAATTGTTCCACTGTTTATGGTATAAAGAATAAAGATAAGAATATATAAGGTATATTTTATTTGTACCATCATCATCAGTGGACAAAGTCATATAATATGTTTTCAGAGGACTTGTTGGGCAGTGTGCACTTTTGTTACAGTGCACACATGAGGTTTAGCAGATCATAGCACTGCTCACCCTGCTTTTCAACAAATCCTACCTGACAGAAATGAAATATTGCTGAGGCACCCAAATATTTCATGGTGTACAGACATTATTAAGTCAGAATATGTACAGATCCAGTCCACTATCACCACACTGAGCTAACACTGGGCTGGGTCATGTGCTGGTGTACAGCAGCTTGCTGCAAAACTGCCTCTGCCAGTCTAAACCAGAAGCCAGCACTCCAGACCCAAAAATGCAAAGAAAAAATGTTCACAGTCTGGTACTGCAAATGTATTGATGGCAAACAAAGCACAGAAATGACCCTTGTGTTATGGTGGTTAGGCCTTCTTTGGAGCCCCATAATGAATGCCTAAGCGCTGAACCACAGGTGTCATTTTTGTGTGTCTTGCTTTTCCATCAAGAAATTTGCAGCAGTGAATATTTATTTTTGCATTTTTGGTCTGGAGTGCTGACTTTCTGGTTTAGACTGGCAGTGGCAGTTTTGCAACTAGCTGCTCTACACCAGCTGATGATGGTACAAATAAAATATACGTTATATATTCTTATCTTTATTCTTTATACCATAAAAAGTGGAACAAGTCATCATATATATGTTTGCAAGAAGCTGGACAGTGTGTGCACATGACAGTCCACTGCACACGTGCTGTTTAGCAGAGTATTATTGCACCGCTCAGTCCTGATTTTAACAATGCTCTATGACAGAAAGGAAACATTACTGAGACTACTAAAATTATTTAGTTTTGGAAACAGACATTATGAAGTTAGAATATAGCAAGGCAGGGAATTAATGAAAATCCCCTGTCCAGATGAAGAGAATGAGAGCGTAACAACAAATGGAAAGATTCCTGAATTAATGGTACACTGGTCAGGTGTGCAGTGCTGACACACGGTCCCCAGAATTAATGTGCATCCCAAAATGTTACTGTCTTGTGTCCAGAAAATTCTTCCTTTCAGATAAAGAGAAATGAGAGCATAACAATGAATGGAAAGACTCCTGAATTCATGGCACACTCAGTCAGGTGTGCAGTGCTGACTCAGTCCCCAGAATTAATGTGCATTACCAAAATGTTACTCTCTTGTATCCAGAAAATTCCCATTCCAGGCAGAGAGAATGGAGAGCATAACAATGAATGAAAAGTCTCCACACACTTCACACTCCAATAAGAACTAAGTGCCCTGCTGCCTCTTTTGAAACTACATGTAATGCTGCTGTTGACCTGACTGAGATGTGATGATGCACAGTGTCTTTCAAAATGGTGTGCTAGAAGGATAATCTGACCATTGAGTTAACCATCCAAGATGATGAGCCTGAGAACGCTGTTGGTTCCAAAGTGTGCTGCACTGACCCCAACAGTAAGGATGCCTTTTGTGTGTACACTAATGCTACCCTTGGTAAGCTGAATAATGTACCTGCCTGGCACCATCATTGTTTTCCACAGAACCTGACCTTAACTGTGTTTTATCTATCTATCTATCTATCTATCTATCTATCTATCTATCTATCTATCTATCTATCTATCTATCTATCTAATTTGTTTTCTATATATATATATATATAAAAAAATATATATATATATATATAGTATATATATATATACTAAATCATTGTTTTGTTTTGTGTCACACAGCATGTAGTTGCAGTTGGTGTGCATATTTCTGTGCTTGATGCAGAATTGTGGTGTTACAATACTGTCAAGCTGGTGAAGATAAGTATTTTTTTTGGGGACATTTTCAAGCAAGTTTCATTAATGGTTTATTGTTTGGTTAATTCTTCACAGGTTGTATCTGCATCCTCCTCCAGTCCAGTACTGATGGTCATAGTCATGGATTCATACTACTTGTGTCATGTCTGCTGGCCGGGGATATGATGTTGAACTTGTTATTTGGAGAAAGCAACAATGACAGCACACAGCATCAGAAAGTTTCCTCCTAAAAGAGATGAAGGCGTTATTATTAGCACTTGATTGCAGTAACACATTATGTTTAAAGTGTGGCTGTTCCATCCTGTCATATATGCTGATTAACAGATACCAAGCTGTCTCATTAAGCCACATGAAGACCAAATCATCACAATCACAAATTTAGTACCTGTAACCCATACACTGTGTAACTGTCCCTATGTCTTCACTCAGGTTACATTGTAAAAACTCATCTTGTCAAGTCATGACCTGGATCAAACTTTGCTCAACACTGGCATGGCTGCAGCAGCATACAGTGTGTGATGTGCATGACAAATATATATATATTTTTTTATTTAGTTGTTTAACCAGGTATAGCACACTAAGCTGGAAGCTTTTTACAGGAGCAACCTGAAGCACAAGGAGGTTAAGCGACTTGCTCAGGATCACACAGTATGCAAGTGGAAGCTGGGATTCAAACCCAGGTCTGGTCTGCTGGATGTCACCGATTTGCAGCTCAGAGCCTTAGACCACTGTGCTATACTGCCTCCTATTATGTCTGTCTCTATTATGTGACGTATATTATCACCTACTTTATATTACTCATCAGTCAGATTTGTACTCTTTAGAAAAATGAAAAAAAGAACCGATGAAATAAAATTGATACACTTACCGATCTGGAAATGGATATCCTGTAGGTTGCTGTAGACAGTAGTGCAGTACCATAGTTCTCCAGTGAAGGAGAGTGGTTTGTTAACCTGTAAAAACAAATAAGTTGAACTTATGTGTTTGACCACTGCATCTCATAAAATCAACAGGAAACATAACACAGCTAAAGGAAGTTCAATGCTATGAAATATTATTACAAATACTCACGTTAAAGTATTGCTAGTAACTCAAGGAAGCCTTGTGGCTATGGCTGATGTATGGGGTCTCCTCTTCAACTCCATCTGCCATGACATGGGCAGGACGATAATGGAAAACATCGCATACTGGTGGTGGTGGATGGTCATGGGCACATCATGATGATATTCTCTCACATTTATCTGCATCTGGTGGCTTTGTCTAACAGTGGTTTTCTAGTGGTGGTCATGGGAGCACATGATGACATTCCTCTCACATTTATCTACATCTGGTGGCTTTGGCTAGCAGAGGTTTTCTGGTGGTGGTTATGGGGCACATGATGACCTTTCCTCTCATATTATCTGCATCTGGTGACTTTGGCTAACAGCAGTTTCTGTGTGGTGGTCATAGGGGCACATGATGACATTCCATCTCAAATTTATCCGCATCTGGTGACTTTGGCTAACAGCAGTTTTCTGGTGGTGGTCATGGGGAACAGCTGCAGCCTGCAATACATTCACTATCACTGTCAGACACACAGGTGGGTGGGGGAGGATAAAGTGTGCACTGTGTTACAATTATGACATATGGAATTTGAGTCATTCTGAGTGGGATGCTGATATAGCTTTATAAAAACAAAACATGTACCATAGAAAAATGTGACAGCCTTTTAACTACTTCCCTTAAAACCTACCAACATCAACCTCATCATCATCCTCATACAGAAAATGCCCTACAGTCATCAATGTCTGAATTCTTCCCACTAGGAAATTCTTTCTTCATTGTGTCATCATCTATCTCACTGTTAGGCCATTTCATGCTGCCAGAACCATTTGACCATTTATAATATATACGAACCTCTCAATCTGGTTTTCGTAAGAGGCACAGTACTGAG
This sequence comes from Neoceratodus forsteri, assembly GCA_016271365.2. Classification (NCBI taxonomy): domain Eukaryota; kingdom Metazoa; phylum Chordata; order Ceratodontiformes; family Ceratodontidae; genus Neoceratodus; species Neoceratodus forsteri. The sequence goes on along the minus strand of CM028131.1, from coordinate 322,779,538 downwards.
ACTGCTCTGCTTCAGGTGCTCAATGATCTCCTGATGGCGAGAGGTCGGAGAACACGCTCCATCTTAGTACTCCTGATCTCTCTTTGCCTTTGACACTGTGGACCATGGGGTTCTGCTCAGTGCCTGAGCTCCATCTGTGAACTGACTGGTACAGTGCTCAGATGGTTTTCATCTTTCCTCACGGTAGAACTCAGAGAGTTGTCTGAATTTATTTCCTCTGAGTCTTTCTCTCTGCCTTGTGGGGTGCCCCAGGGCTTGGTGCTGTCCCCATGTTGTTTGCAGTGTATATGCTGCCCCTTGGAGACATTGTAAGAGGGTATGGGCTGAGGTTTCACTGCTATGCTGATGACATCGAGCTCTACTTGTCTTTTGCCCCAACCAGGTTATTGCTCTCTCAGTATTTAACAGCTGCCTCACTGAAATCCAAGACTGGATGAATTCCAGCAGGATAAAATTGAATGCAGGCAAAACTGAAGCTTCAGTAGTGGACCCAGGACACTGGACACAGGGGTTGAGGACTGATTTGCCCTCTGGTTTATTCTTGGGGAGCTCAGATCCTTCCCTCTGAACAGGTGCGTGACCTGGGAGTGATACTTGATGATGGGCTGACCCTTCATCATCAGGTGTCGACAGTCGTTAAGTTAGCCTTTACCATCTTAGGAACATTGCCAGGATCAAGTACCTTGTTCCATCCAGTGATCTGCCCATTTGGTCCACACCTTTGTGACCTTGCACCTCGACTATTGCAACTCCCTTGCTTAAGGGCTTCCTGGGGTTGATATCCACTGCTTGCAGCTAGTGCAGAATGCAGCCGCATGTTTATTGACTGGGGTATCTAGAGATCTCATATTCTAGTGCTGCGCGATCTGCACTGGCTGCCAGTTCAGTGGTGGATCACCTTAAGGTAGGTTTCTTAACCTACAAAGCTCTACACAGACTTGGTCCTGACTACTTGAAAGAGCTTCTGACTCCTTACACCCTGTGCACAGCTCCGCTTGACTGATGAGGGTTGCTGGAGATTCGAGGTTAGTCTGAATTCATCTGGGGCAGTTGCTTTTGTGTTTGCTGCCCCAACCCTCTGGAATTCTCTGCCCTATCAACTGCAGGAGTGCAGGACTGTGGGAAGCTTTAAGCAGGCACTGAAGACATTTTTATGGAGTAAGGCATTTTCTGATTTGCTGTGATTTTAATTATGTTTTATTGAATTATTTGTGAATCTGTGAAGCGCCTTGATATTGTGAAAGGCGTTCAATTAAATAAAGTTATTATTATTATTACCCAAAGACTGGAGGACAGCAGATGTAGTCCCCTTGTACAAAAGCAGGAACAAAGAGGAAGCAGGGAACTACAGACCAGTCAGCCTGACCTCGGTACTGGGAAGATCATGGAAGCTTTACTGAAGGAGAGACTGGTGGAACATCTGGTTGCCAATGAGCCACAGGACCCAAGGCAGCAAGGTTTCACCAGGGGAGGTCATACCAGACCAACCTCATTGAATTTTTGTCAACTGGGTGACAAGGGAGGTGGATCAGGGAGGGCAGTGGTAATTGCCTATCTGGACTTCAGCAAGGCCTTTGACACTGTTCCACATAGATGACTATTAAAACAAACTGAGAATTTGGGAGTGGCAGGACAGTACTGCAGTGGGTGGGTAATTGGCTGGGCGGCAGGACACAGACGGTGGTGGTAAATGGCTGTCATTCCACAGAGGGAAGAGTGACCGATGGGTACTGCAGGGATCAGTGCTGGGACCAGTCCTATTCAACATCTTCATCAGTGATATTGCACAGGATCTAGAAGGCAGAATTTCCGGTTTGCTGATGACACAAAGCTCTGTAATAGAGTGGACACAACAGAGGGTGTGGACAGAAAGAGGAGGGACCTACAGAAGCTTGAAGAATGGTCAAGGGTTTGGCAGTAGAAATTTAGTAGAAATTCAATGCAAAGACGTGAAAAATAATGCATATGGGGCACAAAACCCTGGAACAACAACTCAGTAGGGGTGTGAAGCTATAGCATGCACCAAGCAGGAAAGGAACTGTGGAGCTATCATCTCTGATGACCTCAAGGTAGGAAACAGTGGGACAAGGCAGCAGGTAAAGCAAATAGGATGCTGGGATTCATAGGCAGGGGCATCATCAGCAGGAAAAGGGAAGTCATAATTCCACTGTACAAGATACTAGTGAGTCCCCACCTGAAGTGCAGTGCACAGTTCTGGAGGGCAACAAAGATGATACAGGGATTGCATCACAAATCCTATGAGGACAGGCTGAAGGACTTTAATATGTATTCCCTGGAGGAGAGGAGGGAGAGAGGAGCTGCTAGAGACACACAAGTACCTTACTGGGAGAAACAGGGCGAAGGAATACACTATTTTCCAATGAAAAGATGTTCCAGGACTAGAGGGCATGGGATGAAGTTGGAGGGAGGGTGATTCAGAGGAAACATGAGGAAGAATTTCTTCACAAAATGGTGGTGGACAAGGGAACACCCTGCCAGAGGAAGTGGTTGGGGTCTGAAACAATCATGGGATTTAAGAATATATGGGATGGACATAAGGAAATCCTGGCAATCAGGAGTGAGGGGCAACAGACTTCTAGAAAAGCGTAAGGGGACTTACAACTTCAAATGGGCAGACTGGGTGGGACACAGGCCCTTATCTGCCCACAGCATCCATGTACCTATGTCTCTATGTAACAATACAAAATGAATAATATATGCACACATCAAAAACAGGAAGACAATGTATTATTTGATGTAACAAACTCAAGAAGTGCTAGGATGTTGTATAAATTCAAGATTAAAGTAGGATAAGGGCAAGTCAAGCAAGTGAATGCTGAGGCAATATGGAGATGGTATATATAATTAATTAAACACAACTACAAGGAGGGGGGACCATAAGGAGGAGTTGAGGACATTAGGGGACCTTCACAAGAAACTCAATCCTGTGTCTCTCTCGGCCTGCTTCCTCGTCCTGCTCAGGTCTGCTGAGCCATGTCATGTGGTCTACATCATTCATCTTCTTCATGCTTCTCTACAACCCAGAATGGTATTCCTTCCTTTTAAGACCCTCAAAATGATCACAAATTCACCAAGAATAGACTGTCATTAGTAGCATCATTCTTCCAACAGTTATTCCACTGCTACACTTTATTCACTATCTGTGCATGTGCCTTTACAACAAAATCACTCCTATATTCCTCAGCCTGCTTCCTGGTCTGCTCCAGTATGCTGAACTGCTCATGTGCTTGCCGTTTGCTACACAAATAAAAGTAAGACCAGAAAATTATTACAAAAATCATTAAGAAATCAAGTTTAGCATCCTATTTTGTGAAGTATGCATGACATAATATTGGAAACACCTAATATGCTATATTACACATAACACTTGACCTGGCACTCCAGTTCACTTTATTGTCCTTCTTTCCTTTTCTTTTCTTCTGACTCATTTTTAGTTACTAGTTTACAAGATAAAATTGCATCATTCAAAAGGGATTAGTAGTTCTCTTGTGGTAATTCTAGGTCAGCAGATATTAAATGCATGAATTACCATAAACAAGAACATGGTTAATTGTTGATTTAAAATTCTAATAGTAGGCCTGTGCATATTTCACTCCATCAGAAAATGTCTTTGAATTATTGATCAAATTTAATTGTTCTCACCTGAAGCCACTGGAACCACATACATACTTTCAACATATGGCATATCTTTGTTTTAAATTCTTCATAGATATGTCCCCTACATGGGTCACACTGCCCTGAAAATTGCCTATGGTAATGTGAGATAGTGAAAAAAGCTATAGATGTTTTATTTATTACTATTCAAAACAGGCACATTATCAAGAGTAAAACTATCAGTGATATTGCATATTGAAAATGCAAATTAATGGCATTAATTCATGAAGTCGAAATAAAGGCATCCTGTCTTACAGATATCCCTGAGGAAAAAGATATTGGAGACAGATGGAAAATAGGTGGTGGTTGATACTTAGCTATACAAGAATATTGAGAGGTAGATAACCAAACAGCTGTCCAGCTGATCAAGTCCATTAACATTTATTTGACAAAGTGTGATAATATTTTAATAAATAATTTAAATCTGGGATTTTTCTAGAAACTTGATATGGACTGGGCCTGAAAGTAAACAAACAAACAAACAAAAAACACTAGGTGATCTTTTAAAACATTAATCTGCAAACACTTCTCATATCACCATTTGTTCTGACACACTGACAACCATCCACTTTAGGTAATTTCAGCTAGTAATAATATCAAAATTATCTCATCAACAAATACATCACCAAAGGCTGACACTCGGATTGTTCTGTAAATAAAACCCAATGATGCATGCCCTGAATCTGACATATTGAGGCTAATGTGTAGCACCAGTATGTGGCAGCGTTATGGGTGCTTCACAGAGCATACAGTCAGATAGCATAGCAATAGCTGTAATCAAACATATGAAGCCCTGAGAAAGCTTTTTATAAAGAGGAGAAAGTTCAAATGATTTGGAGCCTTTACTCCTTCTCAGCACTGATTGTTAGATATTGTTTATCTATTTTTTAAGATCTATAATATGTATTCTTAGTTAAAGCACAATATAAACACAGAGTAGTCCTTTTGCAAATACAATGATGTGTATGCATTTTTTCTTCCAGTTGGCTTGCCCTGGCAGCTTCCTTAATTTATTTTTTGATATTTCTGAAAGCTGCCAGCTATAGGATCAGAGAGGTCATGCTGGGAGACTTCAATTTTTGAAGTAGTACAGTTAAATTGAATGCCAGAAAAAAGGATACGTCTTTCTATACTCATGTGGCCTTTGTGTGCAGGAAGGTGGTTTATGAAGAGGCCATATTTTTATAACACTATATTGACAGTTGACTTTAGTTTACTCATCTTACTGCATATTTTATTTTGCATGTAAAAAAAGTGTTGAAATTATATTTTGAGCTACTGAAAGCACTGAGTACAATCAAGCTTATTCATAAGGGATATAGCTGTGAGTTATGGGTGATTGATTTTATGCTGCAGCAGAGCTTGTAGAAGTTCTCATTAACACTCACAGCACGGAAAATTCCTGCAGCTACAGTACAAAGTTGTAAGGGATGTGAGAGTGTACAGCAGACTTTTTGTTTATATCCCCACACTTTAGTTTTTGTCTTTCAAAGAGCATTTATAGAGCCATTTCTGGACATGTGGGAGAACATATGGTAAAGGACCTGAGGTGGGCAAAAAACAGAATGATTTATTTCAAGGTTATTGCCCTGTGAGGAGGGGTAATCACTTTGCCACTTTGATCCCAGTTCTTTCAATATGTTATGTATTATCTAGGCCCTGAGATGCCAGTGGGAGAAGACTTTTGCAGAAACCAACTTTTATTAAATGGCAAACAGTGGCCTTAGTATTTTAGATGTTCACTCTTAATGATAATTTAAGTGAGCATTTTAGGTTGTATACTTAAATTACTACTTTGGGGCCTCTGAAAGTGTAAAGGACAGCCACCTGGGGTGACTACAGCACACTGACAAATGTATTGTTCTAGCCAATGAATCTGAAGTACAATGAAAAATAAATAGTGCTGATTCATAGAGTCACACCAAATCCTATTGGGATTTATATCTTTAAAGAACTATGGGGAAATACTATTTTAGCTTCTAGCTTATTTTAAACATATAACTGTGTTGAACAAAATGCAGTTTAACCCAGCTGTATGATACAGTACAGGAAGGAAAACAGACATACAAAATGTTCCAAACACTAATAATAACTGCAAGTTACTAACCCTAAATACTAGTTTAAACCTCAAAGAACCTGCCATGGCATACTTGATTTAATTCTGGAAACTTTCTATACTGACTATAAAACAAAAAACATAAGATTATGTATCCAGCTTAGTGACATTGAGGATAGCACATTCCACAGTATCAAATAGGAGACCCTGATTTGTGTCCCAAGTGCATCTCCACTACAGACTGATAAGAGTTTAGTAAAAGCTGTGGAGGCAGTGCATCCAGTCTCTGTAGGAAGTATCTGAACCCTTTTAGCTGAGCTTCTTTAGTGGGAACTTGAAGCAATGTTTACTTGGGAAACACACAATGTCAGACCTGCCATCAAACAAATGATGTGTCTAATGGGTAAGTTGGAGGGTTCCATGGTTATAAATTAGAGGTATACATCTGCATGATGCACCCCAGCTGTCCATGCCCTTAAGTGCCACTCTGTCCCATAACAAGGTCCCCAATCCATGTAGAATTCTGGACAATGATAGTCCTCATTACAGTGGGGGTGTCAAAGAGGTGATAATATGGAATATGAACTGAGTAGGTTCATGATACTGGGAGTTAGGGCTAGGACAAGAAATCTTCAACTCCCCAGTGGTTAAAAAAAGAGGTTGAAAATGAGAGAGAAGGGAAGATATTTTGACCCAGCAATTGTTAACAAGTACAAAGAAAATTCAGTTAATAAATCATTTGAACTGCTATTGCTACTGATGTTCAGGAAAAGTATTGCAGACATAGTTGCAAGATTTTCCCATGTAAAAAAAATATATATCCAAACTGAATTTCTTTAAAAAGTGTATGAGGTTATTTTTAGGTACCAACAGCATAGCAGTTAGCATCTATTGTGGACAGCCTACCATTGTATGTATTAAGTCAGATTTTCAGTCAGTGGAGTGATTCAGCTCCATTATGTCATTGATGATGTCAGTGATAAGGCTTTTAGGTCTAGGCAGAGGTTTTCAGACCTACACAAGTCTGGGTTTTAGCCACCGTATTGCATATTTTTTCTTTCTCAAAACAGCTTTTGCTGTATGAGAGAAATTGTTAGATGTCATTGCTGATGTAGTGAAGGGTTTCAGCAGAGGCGAAATAACATACTTTAGACATTTGAACTTAGTTCTACAGTATGCTATTGTCAATTAAATTAGACTCAGCTGAGGCTTGTTTAGGTTTGAATACAATTCAAGTCATCTGTTTTGCAAGTTGTGATATAACTTCAACACCATAGGACCTTCAACTCACTTTTCTGTAACTAATCGGTACAGTGAACGTGTGTTTGCTTAGCAGGCAAAGGATTAATGGATCAAACCTGGCAGGAACTAAAATCTTTTTTGAAAGATGGAAACTCACGAGTTGTGGTTCATGTTAGTATGCAGTTTCAATACTAAATTAAATGAGAAGTAAATATAGCTAAGAACAACAATTTGGGAAGGTTTATCACCTGCTGGGAGTGGATCCCAGTCACCTGTTTTGCAGGTTGTGATATAACCTATACACTATAGGAAATACAACTCACTTACCTAATGCTCTGTGGCACACTGGTTTTGTATTTGGTTAGCAGTCAAAGGATTAGTGATTCAAATACTGTCAGGAATAGTAACATGTATTTTTGTAAGATTCATGGTGGTGTGGAGTGGAACAGTAATTTATATGAGAAGTAAATTTAGCTAAGAACACCAATTTGTGAATACAAATTGCCTGATGGGATTATGTCCCCAGCTGCCTGTTTTGCAGGTGTGATGTGACATAACGTCCACATCATAGGAACTGCAACTTAGTTACCTGCAGTTCAGTAGCACTCCGACTGTGTGTTTGTGTTGTAGGTGATGGTAAGTAACTCAAATCTGAGCGGGACTTCAGCTTTTTATTTTTTACATTTTTAAGACTGAAACTCACTTGTGTAGCAACTCATGCTGGTGTGGAGTGGAATAATAAATCATATAAGCAGACCATTTGTCAGTGGGATATCCTAACCTGAAATAATGCTCAAACACTATATATTTGGGTTCTCGACTGGCAAGTTTATTAGCATATAACTATTCACATCTAAAACTGTTTTACTTTCAGCACCATATATCACCATATTACATATAACCACTGCAACCCAACTTTCCCTATTCAAATATCATTTCCACTGAACTTTGTCATTTCAGGCCTGGGTGTGTAACCTGGTTGCTAAACACCTTCCTCAATCTGTTGGCCTCTGTTCTTCTTAGGGCTCAGGTGATGCACTCAATGCCCCCTCTGTTCCTCTCCATCCTGCTGGAACATCTTCTAAAGGTGCCCCAACCCACCTGGTTGTTGACTCAGCCAGGCCTGCCACTAGTGCCCCCAACCCTTGTGCCCCCATTCACCTAACTTCCTTTGTCATTGCCATCTGCCAGCAACCCAAGTACCTGCATGGCCCATTGCTCTCTGTCAGCAAACCAAAGACTGCCATTGGCCTGTCCAGGGCAGTTGCCCTCTTCTGGCAACTCATGTCAGCACCAGCCCTATGTCTCTGCCACCCTCGGTCCATATGCTAGCCCTGAAAAAGAAGGGGGGGGAGTCTCAAAAGAATGTCAGCAGGCAAGTGGCAGTGTAGTGGCTGCAGTCTCACGTATCCCCAGTGGCCACACCCCATTATGCCTGCTGCCAATCCCTGAGCACCTTCCCCTGACAGACTCACAAACCCCACTCCTTCTTGCTCTATCCCCCTACCTTATCTCTCTCTCTCTCTCTCTCTCTCAGTCTCTCACTTCACTATCCACATCCCCAACTTCCAGACTAGGTTGCCCTTGACAATCTGGTTCACCCTGGATTGGCAACCCTTTGTCAATGGATATCCTAACCAGGAATGACATTCAAACACTATATATTCGGGTGCTCGACTGGCAAGTTTATTAGCATATAACTACATCCAAAACTGGTTTTACTTTCAACACCATATATCAACATATTACATATATCCATTGCAACCCAACTTTCCCATATCCAAATATAATTTCCACTGATCTTTGTCTACTCAGGCCTGGGTGTGTAACCCAGTGCCCCAAATGCCTTCCCCAATCCATCAGCCTCTGTTCTTCTTAGGGGCTCAGGTGCACTGGATGCCCCCCTCTGTTCCTCTCCATCCTGCTGGAATATCTACCAGAGGTGTCCCAACCAGCCTGGGTGTTGACCTGAACTGGGCCTGCTGTAATGGCCCCAATCCTTGTGCCCCCATTCATCTAACTTCCACTAGCACACCTCCAGCTCTCCTTTGAAGGTGCTCTTCCCATCCTTCCTCTCTCCAATTCCCATTCCTCAATAACCTCATTGAACCTGTTTGTGATCATTGTGGTACTCACCTCAGACAGATGTCCATCCTGTCTGTAATCCCTCAGGCTATCATGCGTAATGACATGCTTTATGTAAATCCTTCCTTGTGGCCCTGCTGAAGGCTGTCATTCTCCTGTTCAGCCTCTTCTTTGATTGATCCACCCCTTTAGAAGCCATAGCCACCTTGACCCTGGGCCACCAATTTTATAATATGTATGTCCCTCTGTATTTCTAATAAGTCCACCCATGGCCATTCCCCAAGTCATTCCTCCTAGATGTATGATTAACAAGTCTGGTCTGGGGACTCTGATCTTTAGGTCCTCCAGGAGTGGCAGAAATTGTCCCCATCGCATGACCCAAATACCTTTCCAGTGCAGTCAGATGGAATCAGCTTCCTCTGCAGCTGTCTCCCCTGGCATGCAGGCTGCTCTCTTTCAGCCACAAAATGAAAGAATGGCCCAGGATCCAGACCATCCTCCTGTGACCCTCACCTAGAACAAAAGAAAAGAGTACCGTGACTTCCATTTCCTTACATATTTCTTTTGTAACAGGCCATTTTCCATCTCCCTTTCTGTTTGATCACCTCCTCTGAGACCACAGTGCAACTGCCTCTGATGCAGCCCTAATGTGGATTGAGAGAGAAGAAAATCTACTAGCATCTTCCCAAATAAATGCCATGCCTTTTTGTTCACTGTTGAGACCTGGTAGGCCAACATTGCCTCCCCCATTTCCATGAACAAGAAAGGGCTCCATGCTGCCAGTCTAACCTCCCAATACTCCTCCATGGCCCTTACCACACAAATGTCCTGATCTGCATTGTGCGGCAACCTGATCCCAACTCCCACTCTGGTCTGTCTTTGACCTCCTCAAGTTAATAACCACCCCCCACCTATCCCGCTGCAAATCTTTGATCCACATCCCACCCTGCTTATGTCTCTGTCTTCCACTACTACCTCACTGATCATGAAGGCCCCCTGGTACATGACCAAAATAGCACCCTGAATAACCTCCTCATATGCCGGCTGCAAATCTACTGTACCTTAGGCTTTCCAACAACTTTTCTAAACAGCCTGCCCTGAATCGGATGTTCAGTTCAGGTCACTTTATCGTGAAGGGATGGAAGTCCATACAGCAAGCTCATTTGTAAGGAGGTCTCTTGTACAACACACTGTACTTGACAAAATACAACAATGTGCACTATATGACACAATACATGGTAGCATGTAGAAAATATCACACAGCAATGACAGTACAAGTGAGGATAAAAAAGAGCAAGACTTAAAAATACACAATTTACAATAAGTACACAAGATAAAAGGATCCATTGATGCTGAGAATGAAAACAAAGAACAGAGAATAAGTGCAACTTACTGAAGGAGCCAATTCATGAGAAAGACAGAGAGGAGGTGTAAGAGCTTTGAAAGGGATTAGAAACAGTGGCAGGCTTCAGTAGTAGTTTTATTAATAATCCTTTGAATGCATTTAATGGATTAATGTCTGAAGCTTTAGTGTGGAGTGGAGCTTATTCCAAATGGAGGGAAGTGGACAAGTGCCATCGGGTGTCTTCCCTTTAACCTCTGCCACCCTTGCATCATTCTTCAAACCACTGGTGTCCTGGAGAGGCCCCCATCTCTTAACCTCACAGACCACCCAATGCCTGCCAAATACATGCCCATGGTGGAGTGGACAGCCCCTCATCCCACTTACATACCATGCACCTGATAACATGGTGTTCTGTGACCTGTTCAACTTCCTCACACCCCCACTGTCATTGAAAATCTGGAAATGCCTTCCACACCCCTTGTATGACCTTAAAGTGTTCACAGATCAGAGCACTGGTACAGTGATGCTGGCTCTCCTATCCAATCTCACATGGTGAGGAGGACGACTGTCCTCTTGGCCACCGTAGTATGTGCCACCTCCTGAACCTGCATAACTGGAAATGGAAAAGACTGTCAGCTACCTTGTTATGAATGCCTACAATATGTTTGGCTTTAAAAGACAGATTCAGTCACAACCCTGTTAACACCAGTTGCCACACTACCTGGTCACCCTCTCTATGGAACCCCATTGCTGGCTCAAGATCTCCACCACTGCCATGTTGTCACACAAAAATAATCTTTTGCTCTGAAGCTGCAAGCCTGTACCATCACTGACACCCAAATGGGAAATAACTCTAGAAAAGTGATATTCTTAGTTAGACCTTCTTCCTCACATCTGCTCTGCCAGACATCAGATATCCATTCTCCTTTAAAGTATGCCTATCCTGAAGACTCCAGCTGCATCACTGTACAACTCCACATCCATATTGTACACCTCCCTCTTGCCAGAAAGTAATCCCTTTATATTCATCAGAAAAACTGCTCCCAGACCTCCAGGTCCTGCCTCATCCCTTTCATAATGTCAACCCAATGGTGGGGAGCTTTGCCTTGCCCATAGCTCTGGTAAGGCAGCGAGTGAAAACCCTCTGAGGGGCTACTGCTGTGCATACAAAATTCAGATGTCCAAGCAGCTGCTGTATCACTGACAGCTACACCTGCCTCCTACCTATAACCAAAACCAATAACACCTTTGTCAATCTTGTCCCCGGGGAGCCAGAATACCTTCTTCTGCATCTAACTTGATCCCCAGAAACTCAAGCTTCCTTAATGGCCCTTCCATTTTGTCCTTCACCAATGGTACCCCTAGGATCCGGCACATGCCCTGGAGCCCCCAAAATCTTACTTGTCTCCTCTTCCCCATCAACTACCAAACAAAATCATCCAAATAATGCACCACTCCTGGTATCCCCATCTCTCCTGAATACCAATTGCAGCCAAGTGCTGATTGCCGTAAAGGCCACGCATGCCTCTGAGCATCCCATGGGCATCACCTTGTTGAACTAATACTTCCTACAGAATTAAAACCCCAATAGATCCCAGTCCTCCTCTCTCACTGGTAGCAACTGAAAGGCAGACTCAATATTCATCTTTGCTAACAATGCCCCATCCACTGCCCTGTTCAGCTCAATGGCTTGATTCAGCATGGTGTGGACACCACCCTGTCTCCCTCAGGAATGCCATGATTCACTGGACCCCCTTCAGGGTAAGATAGATGGTTTAAATCTAAGCAGGGACTTAAGCTTTTTTTCAAAATTCAATTTATAAGATAGAAACTTACATGAGTTGTGATTCATGGTGGTGTGGAGATGAAACAGTAAATTATATGAGAATGACATTTAGCTATGAACAAGTTGTGAAGGTAAATTGCCTGGTGTGATTAGACCCCCAGTCCCTTCATTTGCAGGATGTAACCTATCCTCTACATAAGAGGATCTGAAACTTCCTTACATGTAGCTCAGTGGCACACTGGATGTGTGTGTTTGCATAGCAGGCAAAGAATCAGTGTTTCAAACACAGGTATGCACATTTCAAATCATGGTAGGGACTTAAATATTTGTTCAATGCTTTATGATGGCAACTAACTTGAGTTGTGATTCATGGCTTTGTGGAGTTACAACAATAAATTAAATGAGAAGTAAATATAGCCAATAGCAACAATTTGTGAAGGTTAATCACTTGCTGGGATTATATCCCCAGTCACCTGTTTTGCAGGTTGTGATATAACTTTTACATTATAGGAATACAACTCACTTACCTACTGCTCTGTGGCACACTGATTGTGTGTTTGATTAGCAGTCAAAGGATCAGTGGTTTGAATCCTGGCAGGAATAGAGGAATGTCTTTTTGTAAGATAGAAACTGAATTGAGTAGCCATTCATGGTGGTATGGAGTGGAACAGCAATTTATATGACAAGTAAATTTAGCTAAGACTACTGATTTGTGAATGTAAATTGCCTCTTGGGATTAGGTCCCAATTTATCTGTTTTACAGGTGTGACATACCTCCACATCATAACAACTGCAACTACTTACCTGCACTTCAGTAGCACTCTGACTCTGTCTGTGTAGCCGGCAAAGGATCAGTGACTCAAATCTGAGCAGAAACTTAAGCCTTTGTTTAATTTATTTTAAGATGGTGGTGGAGTGTAATAATAAGAAAATTTAGCTAAGAACAACAATTTGTGAAGGTACATCATCTGCTGGGATCAGATCCCCAGTAGCTTGTTTTGCAGTTTGTGACATAAACTATATACCACAGGAAATGTGACTCACTTATCTGTAACTCAGTGGCACACTGAAAGTGTGTTCCTAACAGGCAAAGAATCATTGGTTAAAATTCAGGTAGATATAGTTTGAATCCTGTGCTTCAAACACAGGTATGCACATTTCAGATCAGGTTAGGGACTTAAATATTTTTTCAAGTTTTTAAGATGGAAACTCACTTGAGTGGTGATTCATGCTGTTGTCAAATTGGAATAGTAAATTATATGAGAAGTAAATCAGCTAAGCACAACAGTTTGTGATGATACATTGTATGTTGGAATTAGATCCCATTTGCCTGTTTTGCAGGTTCTGACATAACTTCTACACCACTGGAAATGTAACCTGTTTATCTGTAGCTCAGTGGCACACTGCATATGTGTCTTTAGCAGGCAAAAATCAGCAATTCAAATCCTGGCAGGAACTTAACATTTGTTTCCTTTTTTTTTTTTTTTTTTTTGTAAATGAAATTCACTTTAATGTTAATTCATGGTGATGTGCAGTTGGAATATCAAATTCTACAGACGTACATTTAGCTGAAAAAAAAAAATTGTGGAAGCAAATTACCTCCTGGGATTAAATCCCAAGTCCCTAGTTTTGCAGGATGTGACATAACCTCTACATCATAGAAACTGCAACTCACTTACCTGTAGCTCAGTGGCACACAGAATGTGTCTGTTTGCTTAGCAGGTAAAGAATCACTGGTCCAAGTACAGGTAAGAGCAATTCAAATCTGAGGGACATAAACATTTTTTTAATTTTTTGTAAAAGAGAAACTCACTTGAGTTGTGATTCATGGTGGTGTGGAGTTGGGATAATATACTATATGACAAGTAAGCTTAGCTATGAACAACAATTTGTGAAGGTAAATCACCTGCTGGGATTAGATCCTCATGTGCCTGTTTTGTAGAGTGTGACATAGCTCCTACACCATAATAACTGCATTTTACTTACATGCACACTTAGTGGCACACTGATATAAATTTGCTTAGCAGACAAAGATTAGAGGTTCAAATCCAGGCAGTGACATAAAGATTCATTTTCAATTGTTTTTGTAAAATGGAAACTCAAGTGGTGATTCATGGTGGTGTGAGTTGGAATAGTAAATTATATGAAAAGTAAATTTAGCTAATAATAGCAATTTGTAGGGTAAACTGATGCTGGGAATAGATCCACAGTCACCTGTTTTGTAGGTTGTGACATACCTCTACACCATAGGAACTGCAACTCACTTACATGCAACTCACGGTTATGCTGAATTTATGTTTGCTTAGCAGGCAGGGGATCAGTGGTTCCAATCCTTACAGGGATGTGAACTTTTATTTTCAAACTTGTTTGTAAGATGGCAGCTCACTTTAGTGGTGATTTATGGTGGTATGGAGTGGAATAGTAAATGGTATTATAAATAAATTTACTCAAGAGCAACAATTTGTGAAGGTAAATTGCCTTCTAGGATTTGATCACATTTGACTGTTTTGTAGGTTATGACTTAACATCCACAACACAGGAACTGCAATTCCCTTACCTGCAGATCAGTGGCACACTGACTATTTGCTAAACAGGAAAAGGATCAGTGCTTTGAATCTAGGTACTTTATATTGTAGTTTAATACGTAGTAATTTCTCACTTTACAAATCTTATTTGGCATCATTACAACCATTGGTACTTTGATTTTATTTTCTAGGAGGAGTAGGTAAAGTTTTTTAGCAAAACTGTTCAACTGTTACAGAATTTATAGTCCTCATAAACATGTTGCATCACTTTCTAAACAGCGCAGTCTTGTATAGCACAAGTGATAACATTTATCAAATCCCTATTTATATTTTTGCCCATGGGTTGAAAAATAGCATACTTGTACCAGTGTGACCAAAATGCACCATGATGTTCCCGTCATCTAGTGGTATTCTGGGGTGTGATGAAAGGTTTTGTAGAATCAGTAAGACATACAATTAAAAGAGCCTGCACTCTGCCAGCATGTAAGAACAAAGATACCAAAACAAAACATTCCAAATTGTGAGGTTTTTTTATCTGAGCAGTATTCATCAGTGGTATATTTTCTTACATAAATGCTTTACTTTTACCTCTTTTATCAATTGCAATAACCTAGAAAAGATAATGTTTAATCAATAATGTCAGTGCCAATAATGCCTTTGTATGTAACTTGATTTGTGATGCTTTTTGTGTTCTATTTTTGGGGCCTTGCCACCCATAGACTCATTTGGTAACACTTCCCATTAATTATCATCTACAACAACTTTACATGCAAATTGAATGCTCTGGTGGCATGGATGGCAGCAGATAAGCACCATATACATGGCAGGATTTCCAGCTGGATCAGTCCATCTGTATTTTCAAAGTAGACTTCTGTTTGCACTGTTAGACAATTGATTATAGGATCTAGCAGTTTTGAAGCAAAACATAGAGCTGGAATCCAAAAATGACATACAGTATCTTCTGTTGTTTGGATGCATGCACCATTTTATTTTTTATTCTTTGATAACTGGGTAGGCCACTAGGCCCAGGCTTGTTTACAGAGGCTACCTGGGAGCACAGGGAGGTTAAGTGACTTGCTTTTGGGGTCACACAGTATGCAAGTGGAGGTTGTGGGACTCAAACCCAGGTCTGCTGGATGTACCAAGAGCCTTCACTGCTCACTACTCTATACGTTAAGCAATACTGATGATGCTGTAGGCTATGCTGCTGATGATGAGATTTTAAAGGGCAGGAGCAAATGCATCATTCCTATTGTGAAAAACTGTTGTAGCTCAGTTTTTAAAGTGTCCTTAGTGGCCTGACCTGGTGGCACTGATAGTTGAGTGCTGGATGCCACACCTCGCTCCACACTGGTGACCGGGTTCGAGAATGGACTTAAGGGTGCCGGGGGCGGCAGGGGCGAGAAAGGATTGAGCATCTCATGACTGCTCTCCTTCCTCTGGGGGTGGGTACAGGGTATGTGGTGCACTGCAGTGGCTCCTAGCAGAGGCTAAGTGCACTGTCAGTGGCATGCATTCCAAGGGAGGAAGCGTGGTGGATGTCTGCACATGGGTGAGGCAGACATCATTACATATCTGGCCCCCTAGGGCAAAAGTGAGTGGAAAATTGTGGGGTGACTATGGCGGTTCATGGCTGAGCCCTGGACATGAGAGGCGTGGCCACCTGGTTCCCAGTCACAGGCCCCCAAGGGGGGTGTCCTGTTAATTTCATCAGGGACTGTGTGAATCAGACACCTGCAGACATGCTGCCAGACCTGGTCCGGGAGCTCGGCGATGATGGCCAGCGGTCACTGGGGCCCACTCCGCAACAAAGGAGGAGTAAAATGTTAAATTATAAAAAAGTGTCCATAGTTTTGTGACAGATTCCGCAATTTGAAGCAACTTCCATGAAAATTCCACCCTTCTCTTCCATGAGTGTGATGTAAACCATTGCCCCATGCACCAAGTAATGTTTCAGTCACTGTTGATGTTGAAGTCCACTACTGGAACCACTCCAAGCAAAGCAGTGGTTCTGCTGAAAAGGGCTGCCCAGACTTTGTAAAACAAAATTTGATAACCCTTCTCAGTGTCAGCAATTTGTGCTTAAGTAGGGCATTCATGCAGCAAGTCTGTTCACAGTTTGAATTCTCCAAAAAGGTGTCTGTAACCACCCTCACTTATTCCTGCCATCATAACACTCATTTCTCCTGTCGCTTGCACTCATGAATAAAAATAAAAGTTGCTAAACTCCATCTTTTTTACATGTGTCTTTTGTTTGTTGCCTGCTGCCAGTAAACACTCCCACACATGCCATTTTCTGAATGCCAATAAACACCCTAAGTAATGCTTTGTGGTTCATGCCATAGCACTTTTGACAGTTTCCAGTCATTTAGGAAGCAGTCTGCTCAACTGAGATCTTTGCTCTTGCATGGCACAATTTAAGAATTGCTATTAACTGGGTATGGAGGGTGATTGGGCCGAATGGGTGATTTTTTTTTTTTTTTTTGTTAACTAAGAGAGAGACACACTAAGTTTGTTTACAGGTGTGACCTGGGAGCAAGGAAGTTAAGTGACTTGCTCAGGGTCACACAGTATGCACGTGGGAGCTGTGGTTCAAACCCAGGTCTCCAGGTTTGCAGCTGAGAGCCTTAAACCACTGAGCTATACTGCTGGGTGGGAGGATGTCAGAAAGCGGTTCAAATGTGAGTTGAAGACATTGACAAATGTATAGAGGTATGCAGCAACTGGTTTGTCAGGGAAGAAGATTGGTTTTGGTTCCTAAGGAAAGCTCCTAGAAAACATTTTATAAGGGTCTGGAGAGGAGGAGGAAGTAGGAACTAGTGGTGTATTGGACACAAGGTAATGTAGCAATTCAAACAGTTTGAACTGTTAAGAAGTGGGAAAGGTGGCCGTCAAATGGAGCAAGCTTGCTGTAACCTGAACCCTGACAGGATAACATTGATTTCACTGCTGAGAGGCACTCCCAAAATGAAAGCCTAGTACTACTTGAGGTAAGGGAAAAAGTTGAATCTGTTTCATTTGTTATACCTGAAACTTGAACCACAACAGAAGGAACACTTGTGTGGGGTTTGTGCTATTTGACTGAGAGGCACAGAGTTATAAGCATTTGTCAATGCCGAATGTTTGCTTGCTGATATTAACATTGAATGTGCAGGAGTTAGACAGATGCAGAATAGGAAAGGCAGTGAAGTACTGGACTCATGCCAACCCCACCTTCACCCTGTAGAGATGGATAGACATTGGGGTGTGCTTTGGGTCATCACCCATAATGCTCATGGCATTCACATCACCCAATCCTGCAGACACTAACAAGTGCTGAGGTGTGTCTTAGGGTGTTGACTTACAGTCACCCCATTTCATAACAACATACATTAAAATTGGTGCAGTATAGGAGAACAGAGTTAACTCTGGGGCTGAAGAGTCAAGGCACACCTCAATGCCTATCACTGGCTTCAGGGGTAGAGTGGGGAGTGGAAAACTGAGCATTACGTGTCCCGGCAATCAAAGGCACACCCTGGCTTCTACAGTATGTACAGGATGGGACGTTATGGTTAGAAATCCTAATGCCCAAGCGTTTGATGGTATTTGCACTACAAATGTTCAACATGGTCTTTTGGTGACCCCCACCTCATGAAAGCATTTGGGACCTCTGCTCATGAACAGTGGCACTGTGATTTTGTTTATCTGTCCCGATCGTTGATTTCCACAGTGACCACTATTCTGTGCCAGATGTGTGAAAACACAGTTTGGGCAGGATGTGAAAATGACAGCTGTACCATTCATAGGGAGGTGAGAAGAGATGGCAATACTGAAAACCTGGAGTAAAATTTAAAATGCTCGGACTTCTGAGCATACGTGGAAACTGTAGCAATGCACACTGTAATACAGTCATTTAGTGGAATTATTTCACCAAATTTTCAACATAGGCATTTTGTGACTTCTGCTCATGAACAGTGTCATTATGATTTTCTTAATCTGTCCCAAACATTGATTTCCCACAGCGACCGCTGCCATTATGCGTCACAGGTGATAAAACACACTTTGAGCAGCATGTGAAAATGAAAGCTGTTCTGTTCATGAGGAGGTGTGCAAAATTGACAATGCTGAAAATCTTGGTGAAAATATTACAAATTCTCTAAAGTTATGAGTGTGTGTGAAAACTGTACAATGCACACTCATAACATAGTCATTTATGGACTATTGACCAAATTTTCAACATGGGCATTTTGGGACCTCCGCTCATGAACAGTGTCACTGTGATTTTCTTAATCTGTCCTGAACATTGATTTCCACAGTGACCACGCTATTGTGTGCTGGAGTGCAAAACACATTTTTGCCAGGATGTGAAAAATCACAGTTATACTGTTCATAAGGTAATATGAAAAATGCCAATGTTGAAAATCTGGAGTGAAAATATTACAAATTCGCAAGTTATGAGTGTGCATGGAAACTGCACAATGCACCTCCCATAACAGTCATTTCAGAATTTTTCAAGCAAATTGCAACATAGGCTTTGGAAACCCACCTTCATGAGCAGTGACACTGTTGTTTTGTTAAATTGTCCCAAAATGTGATTCCACCCAGTGATCGTAAAATCACCTTTTGGGACCAAATAACCAGAAGACAGTCACTGAATTCATGAGATGGGGTCTCAAGAACCCCATGTTGAAAATATGGTGCCAAAATTCGAAAATGGCCAAGATATCCTCCTAAGTTGACCCCCATTTATGCCATTAAATAGCTTATCAGTATTTGTTCAGTTTGCGGTTGGATTTGAAGAATGCAGGCGTGTTACCACTCCACGAAGATTGTTGTGCTGGGCTCTGGAGGTAAGTATGGAGTGGGGGTTTGGGTAGATCGTGTGTGCAGAGGGTGGGTGCGGGTTGGGAGGAGCACCAGAGACAACGAGAGATGGTTTTCTGTTTTACAGGGTTTAAAAAAAAAAAGACCTCGGAGGACAGTTTTTCTATTACAGGGATAATGGGCATACTGGGGGTAGGCTCCCAACATGCAACCTGGGTGTTTAGGGGCTGTAGCCAACAGGGATTAGGCAACCCATTGGCACATACAGAGTGTTTAGGGGCTCATGAGCTGAGGGGATTGGGCACCCCTCAGCACACAACAAATGAGGGGGACATTATGCCGATGGGGACTGGGCTACCCTGTCGACTAATGAACTGGGCAGGGGCATGTCAACAGGGTGATTGGGAACCCTGTCAGCTTTCATGGGGACTATGAGAGCTGGCCAGTGACACCTGCCACCATTTTTATTGAAATGGGACACCAGACAAGGCAAGCTGTGATTCACAGCTGAAATCAGGGACTGCCCCAGCAGCAAAAACAGCTGATTGTTAAATGACGGGGCACTCCTGATTGCAGCGATGATTTCTTTCAAGTTGGTGGCATGCTACAATACTGCTGTCATTGACAGTGTGCTCCTCTATTGGTGACACAGAGACCAGCTCCAAAATGGACTACTGGCATTGACCGCAACACTACCACACCTCCACAACTCGCTACATACAGCAGCCACAATATGTTTCTTTGTGCATGTGCTAAGCAAACATAAAATTGGTAACTGTTCTACTTTAAATCATCTCAGTGGACCTTTCTCACTGCCACCACCCCATCTCTGCTCTTCCACATGTATGATACCAGATTGGCAGACATTACTCTAGGTGTTGCCATGCCCAGGATCTGTACAAGGGCAATATCCCTCTTGCCTCCTACTGCTGATGCCCCTATCTGTGCACTCAAACTTTCTATTTGCCTTTCATGCTGCTCTATTACACTATGTCGATTGCTTTAGATTCTCCTTAATTATACCATTAGGTCCCTATTTTGGGTGATGCAATATGGTGGCTACGCTAGGCTAGCCATCAGCAGCAGCAGTTTTTAGAGCTGTTGCCATTTTAATTTTAAGATTTTAGTTTTATTTTTGTTGTGTTGGGTTTTATTTATTATATAGATACATAGATACATGCATAGATACATAGACAGTGTCAGCAAATAAGGGCCTATGGCCCACCCAGTCTGCCCATTTGAGCTTGTAAGTTCAGTTTGTTTTCCTAGAAGTCTGTTGCCCTTACCCCTGACCTCCAGAATTCCTTTATGTCTATCCCATGCATTCTTAAATCCGTGATTGTTTCAGCCCCCACCACTTCCTCTGGCAGGGTGTTCCACTTGTCCACCACCCATTCTGTGAAGAAATTCATTCTTATGTTTCCTTTGAATCGTCCTCCCCAACTTCATCCCATGCCTCTAGTCCTGGAACATCTTTTTCGCTTAAAATAGTGTTTTCCTGCACCCTGTTCCTCCCTGTAAGATACTTGTATGTCTCTATCATATCCCTCTCTCCCTCCTCTCCTCCAGGGAGTACATGTTCAGTTCCTTCAACCTGTCTTCATAGGACTTGTGATGTAATCCATAGCAGCATCTTTGTTGCCCTCCTCTGAACCTTCTCTACCCTGTCTATGTCCTTACGTAGGTATGGTCTCCAGAACCGTACACTGTACTCAGGTGGGGCCTCACTAGTGTCTTGTATAGCGGAATTATGACCTCCCTTTTCCTGCTGGTGATGCCCTGCCTATACATCCCAGCATTCTATTTGCTTTACCTGCTGCCTTGTCACACTGTTTCTCTACCTTGAGGTCATCAGAGATGATAACCCAAGATCCCTTTCCTGCTTGGTGCATGCTATATCCTCACCCCCAACTGATATATTGTGCCAGGGTTTTGTGCCCCATATGCATTATCTTGCACTTCTTTGCATTGAATTTCAACTCCAAACCCTGACCATTCTTCAAGTTTAATGTTTTACTTATTTTTGTTACTTTTCATTTATTGTTAGTAAGTGGCAAGCTAGCTTAGATAGGGAATTTAGTGAGTCAACTAAATGATGCTGCAGCAATCTCAGGTCTGATAGTGTAGGTTGTTGCTCTTTTATTCTGTCGTATGGTGCTGAAAACAATCACTGCTCCTTGCTGTGTTTCATTTCATAACAAGGCTATTTAAACCACAAACAAACTTTTTAGTAAACTGCACAAAATCTGCCTTACTTACCAGTTCTTTGATGCCTTATGGAGATCTTGTGGAGGCTGTCGATGAACACTGGGTGGCCAATGGAATTTCCTGATGGGGTGTGGAGAACTTTTTCAGTGAGGTCATGTTGGCTGGAATGGTGTCGAATGGCTTTGTTGGTGGATTCCCAGCAAGAACATCACCAGAGCCCAGATCTGCTGGGATTGCCATGTTGGACTACTGTGAGGGACTGCCATGTTGGATTGTCATGAGTGTGCCTTAGTCTGTTTTGGAGGTCAGTTTGGGACCTGGGGGTTGGGGGCTTCCTTGCAGCTGTCCTCTGGGGGCTGTTGTTGGATGCTGATCCCAAATGGAAGGCACTAGGTTAGGAGCCAGCTGAAGGGCTGATTCTCACTTGGGTGCCTCCTTGGTCTCTGGGGACATCTAGCATTGGCTGGACATGTCCCTTAGGGCCGCTGGCATGGTATAATTTGGGCCTGATTATCTCTCTGGTGGTGGGTGTTTTGGGAGTTCCCTCCATGGTTCTAGCTAATGTGCCTACCTGCTCTCATGTGTGGCAATGACTTTTCCCCTGGGACAGCTGTGGCGAGGACTGCCACTAGGTAAGGCCTGCACCAAGGGATTAGCTTGCAGAGTATATAGAAGGATCTTGAGGAATAACTTATCTAAAGAAGATCATTTCCTGTCTTCTGAATTATCTTCTGGATTTATCTTTGGACTAACAAGGAGCTGGTTTGGATTTTGGCTGATTTGATTATCTGTATAAAGCAGTGAGAGTGCCTCTTTGGTTAAAGTGCATATTTATTTGCTGGTGCACTGCTAAGCCCATATGAGACCTGGTGGCTTATCTGAGTATTTGTTGGATTTTTCAGTCCCAAAGAGTTGGGAGGGACAGTCATGTGAACTTGCCTTATAGAGACTCAGCAACTCTTTTATCAGTGGACATTTAAAATACACCATACCTGAGGACTTTCTTTGCCATACTCAATTGTTGGTTTTACATTTTGTGTTTTTATATTTAGGGGTGCTGTTTGGATTTTGGGGGTTTGTAGGGGCTGTTTGATTTTTTGTATGGTTTTAGTGTGATAATTGTTGTTTTGTGTTGTTGATTAGTGCTGCTGGGAGTATAGGCAGTTGTTATGTGTTGGGAGGATTCCTTGCTGGGCAGGCACTTCTCCCCTCGAGACAGAGGGGTCTGTGTCCCTCAATTGCCTCCCACTGTCAACCGAGGTCTATAGGAACTGTTGGGTCTTGGAGATAGCGCTGAGGGGTTGGAGGTTAGGGCCCCATATCTGGTGGGGAGAGGAGCAGGCCGATTGGTGTAGTGGGTTCAAGGAGCTCCTGGGGTGCAATGGGTCCAGGAAAGGGGCCCTCCCTGCCTGGGTCACATACCCAAGGGCTCTTACTATTGGTGGACAAATGACGACTCTTTCCTTGGCCACTAATTCATCACTGGTAGTAGTTATGCAATGCCAGGTCGATAAAGAACAAGACAGCAGTAATTACTGATCTTGCTGGAACATCTGACCTGGCTTGCATCACCCAGACCTGGCTTAATGAAAATGCTGGCTCTGTGTTGGAATCAGCAGTTCCAGCAAGGTACTCAGTGATATACCACCTGAGATTGGATTGTAGGGTTGAAGGTGTAGCCACCTGTTTCAAGACAAAACTGGGTCTTGTTGATGTGCCAGTAGGGGACACTAGATCCTTTGAGTGTATCATGGGCACAGGTGTGCATTCAAGGATAGTCCTCATCTGCTGTCCACTTGAACATGGGAAAGTTTTCTTGCACAAAGTTGCAGACTTCGTGATAGACATGGTGTTGGAATCCTCCAGGTTGTTGGTCCTGGGGATTTCAATGCCTAGGTCATGATGAACTCTTGAATTTTGGTCCTGACTTCCTCCAACTGATGATTTAATTGGGCTTCACACAAGTAGTTACCTCTGTGACCCATAATCATGGTCACTTTCTGGATCTGGTGTTCTTCCTGGGGATGGAGGTCTCCGACCTGGTGGTGGAACTGGCTGGTCTGATCATTACACTATAGGGTTCAGTTTTGCAGCTCCCCCAACATCCCTGCCCTTCAGAGATGGTCCAGTACCACCTTTAAGGGTGTGAACCCGAAGGTCTAATGGCAGTGCAGGACCTATCGAGTTGGCGATGGAATGTTTGGATCTAGGGACCTGGTATTGTACTATAATAGTGTGGCATTGGGGCCCCTGCATTCCATAGCTCCTGTCCGCATTTGCCCACCCACTCTTCATCCTCAGTCCCCTTGGTTTGATGGAACATGAAGGAACTGAGGCAGGGGGAGGCGAAGGCTGGAATTGTGCTGGTGGAAATCTGGCTTGGAGGATGACAAGCTTAGACTGATGGCCTATTACTTGGACTATCAGTCAGCAGTCTCCCATAAGAAGGAAGAGTTCCTGTCCAAGGAGATTGCTGCAGGAAATTGATCGGCTCAGCTCTTCTGGACTGTCAGCAGATTGTGTAATCCAGCCAGTCTTCAGAATTGAGATTGGTTTCACAATCTAAGTCTGAGGATTCACTCGATTCTTTGCAGATGAGGTTTTCACTATTAGGGCGGAGATCTGTCTTGCACATTCTGATGAGTGTTGCAGTTGTCAGTGGAAGATACAAGCACCCAGTCTGTCTGGGTGAACTTTGATCAGTTGGTGACCACTAATACTGTGAAGATTGTCAAGGGCTTGTGACCAGCTTCCTGTGGTTTGGACCCTGGTCAATCCGCCTCAATGTGGAGTGCATGGAGGTCATTGGGCCAGTCCTGGCTGAGATTGTCTGGTGTTGGTTGAGAAGGGTGTGTTTACAGATGCCTTGAAGGAGGTGGTGGTGACACCCCTTTGAAGAAATCTCCCTCAACCCGACTGTCTTGCAGAACTAAGTCCAGTCTCTAACCTGACCTTTATGGGTAAGGTTATTGAGAAATGATTGTGTTGCAGCTCAAAGATTATCTTACTACCTACAAGGTCTATGATCCTCCCAATCTGGTTTCAGGAAAAGGCATAGTACCAGACAACCCTTGATTGGGTACTAATGATCTCCTGATAGCGAGAGATCAGAAGAGCCATTAAGTCTTGGTTCTTCTTGATCTCTCTGCAGCATTTGACACTGTGGACCATGGGTATTACTGAAGTGCCTGCAGCTGATCTGTGGACTGTCTGGTACAGTCCTCAGATGTTTCATTCTTTCCTCATGGACAGGACCCAGAGAGTGGTGTCGGGGATTTTTCCTTGGCCCCTCTCCCCTGATTTGTGGGGTGCTGCAGGGTCTGTTTTGTCTCCCATGTTGTTTGCAGTGTACATGCTACCATTGGGAGGCATTATAAGACAGCAAGGGCTGAGTTTTCACTGCTGTGCAGATGATAGTCAGCTGTACATGTCCTTTGTGCCTGAACAGGATGATGCCATCTCGGTCTTTAACAGTTGTGTAGCCAAGATTCAAGACTGGAAGAGTGCCAGTTGATTAAGGTTGAACCCGATAAGACGGATATGTTGGTGGTGAACCTAGGTCATCAGGTAGAGGGTTATCTCCTGATTAGCCTTCTGGGATTATGCTGGGGCAACTTGTTGAGGTCCTCAGAGCAGGTGCGGAATCTTGGCATTGTACTTGATGGCAAGCTAATATTTAAGTCTCAGGTGTCAACCATCATCAAATCCTTATTTTACCATCTTAGGAACATCACCGGGATAAAACACCTCATTCCACTTGATGATGTTCCAATGCTGGTCCATGCTTTTGTGACCTCCCACCTTGGCTACTGCAACGCCTATACCTATGGCTCCTGGGGTGGTACATCTGCCATCTGCAGCTGGTGCAGAACATGGCAGCCAGGTTGCTGGACTGGCATGTTGAGATCTAGCTACACCTCACCTGGGCTCTGAGAACTGCACTGGCTGACTGTGTTGTGGGGAACCACCTTTAAGGTCACTTTGCTGACCTATAAGGCCCTACATAGACAGGGACCGTGTTACTTGCAAGACCTCCTCTGTCAGTACTGCCCCTCCATCCTCTCTAATCTCTGATGAGGGATTGCAAGAGATTCCCAGGGTCCATTTAAAAGACCTTTGGGGCCAAATCTTTTCTTTGTGGCCTGATCCTGTGAATTCCTCACCTCAATGGTTTGGAAAGTGCCTGTCCACTGAGACCTTTAAATCCACTCTAAAAATGTATCTATTTGGCCTGACTTTTCTGATGATATTTAATCAGTAATTTGCCTGATCTGCCTATTTTAACTTCTGTGGTTTTATTTAGAGTGTTTTCTGATTTTACTTTTATCGAGCACTTTGATAATTGAAAAGTGCTTTCAAAATAAAGATTGACTTGACTTGACTTCACTTGTTTCTTCTAGCTTTACCCTCCATCATTTACTCTGTTCTCAGATTCCTTGCCCCTAGATGGAATACATGACCTTACACTCTTTGGTATAATATTTCAGTTGCTAGACCCTGGACCATTTCTATTGTTTTCTCAGATCCTTCCTAATTGACCCGACACCCTCCTTGAAGTCTGTACTGCCACAGAGATTGGTATAATCTGTGAAGAGGCATTTGTTTCATGAATCCCTTCCCCAATATCACATATGAAGACATTAAAGCGACTGTACCTGGTACGATTCTAGGAAACTACACTTGTGACCACCTTGTTACTCTTTCTCCTACCACCAGGTCACTCAACGTTTTACTAAACATTTATGTGGGACTGACTCAAAGGCTTTGCTAAAGTCCAGGTGCAGCACATCAGTAACCTGGCCATGAACAGTTGCCCTTGTGACTTAGTTGAAGAAGTTGTTTTACATAACCTTCACCTTGTGAAACCATGTTCCTTTTCATTCTTATGTCCAGCCCCAATCTTTGGATCATGGATTAACTATGGTTGCACATTGTTAAACCATGGATATATATGACTAGTAACCATGGTCATTCATGGTTTGTTCATGATTTTAACAATGGTTTTCTGAAGAACCACTGATGGTAAATAGCCCAGTGACAGATCATGGATTGCCCAGGGACACACCATGAATGACCATGGTCAATATAGTTTAAAATTATTAAAGTTTACTGTGGTCATCCATGGTTACCCTTGACTATTAATTTCGAAGTTGAATGTTTTGTACTACTCAGGTAATTACATTTTTCCAAAAACTTTAAAATTCTCTAATGAATACATGTTTCTGTTTCAGAGGAGGGCATCCAAAATGGTGCAGGTCTGCACCAGAAGACATCTGAGAAGAGACTAAAGCAGCTTAATATGTATACCCTTGAGGAAAGTAGTGAGCGAGGACATGATAGAAACTTTCAAGTATCTCAAGGGAATTAACAAAGTACAAAGGTAGTATCTTTCAGAAAAGAGATGTGCAAGAATAAGGGGCACAATTTGAAGATAGAGAGGGATGGCTCAGAGGTAATGTTAGAATGTATTTTTTCACAGAGAGGGTTGTGAAGGCATGGAACAGCCTTCATGAGGAGGTTGTGGAGTCTGGAAGATTGGGATAATGCATGGGACAGACATAAGGCACTTCTAGTGGGGGTAGGAGGAAGTAAGCTGTTGATTAACTAGACTCTGCAGCTTATCCATTAGGTAGGGAAATGGGCACATTGGGTGGGCCAAGCAGTCCTTATGTGCCATCAAACTCTATGTTTCTATGTTTCATATAATCCACTCCTACTTTTGACATAGATTTCATTTGCTTACCTATAACTGCTGCTGCTCTCTTCTCTCTAGTATTAGTTCAAGTTCAAGTTTATTGCAGGAAAGACTCCGTTGAGCAAGCTCATTCACAAGGAGATCCTGAGGCACATACATACAGTTCACAATTACATAGACAGGAGATATAAAATGTAGAACAACAAAGAAAAAATATATAATACAAGAGGTATACACAATAGAAGTCCTTATGCTATATATGCAGTACATTCCAGCTTTAACCTTGCCTAAATTATGCAGCATTTCATCTTAATAAGTAGAGGGCCAGTTGGTACCTAGGAAGTTGACTTGGCATTGGGGGCCTAGTAGCACCTACATATGTTTTTAATTTAGAGATGGCAAGTGTTTTGTGGAGTAATTGATACGATGCTGGTTAGCTTCAGCATGGCTTGTAGTTGGTTCCAAATGTTTGGGAGGCATGAGACAGCTCTTTGGCCAGCTGTGGTACGTGTCCTGGGAACATCTAGTAGGATAAGGTTGGATTTCCTTAGGGAGTAGGCGCTATCACGAGATGTGTATGAGAGCGTTAAATAGACAGTCAGTTTGTGGAGTAGTAATTTAAGGGTCCAAATGCCAGCATGCAGGATCGTCTGGTGGCAAGAGAGGTCCATGCAACTGCTGTATAAAGATCACAGTGGTGGGTCCTGTATGCAGAGTTAGTAATGAAGCGAAAACACGGTGATAGAGTATGTCCAGTTTAGATAGGCTCAAGATTGGGAGGAGATAAAGATAATGTCTCCTTAGTCAAGCAAGGAAGTAATGTTGCTTGGACAAGTATTTCAAGTTGTTGTGAGAGAAAAAGGTCCTATTTCTAAAGAAGAAACCCAAGCGTGCTTTTAAGCTTCTTTGATAGATCCTCTATGTGGTCATTGAAGGAAAGCTTTTGTCTATCCACATACCTAGATATTTAAATTTAGATACGACTTCCAAGGGTTCACCTAGGAGGTAACTATAAGTTTTTAGGTGTGGTAGGTAGGGCACCAGACAAGGCAAGTCTCGAGAAAATCATTGTCTTGGTGTTTTGGCATTTAAGAGAAGCTTGGCATTGATAAGATTGCTTTCTAACTGGATAAAGTCAGCTTAGAGTGCTTCCCTGACTTCAGTTAAGGACGAGCCTGATGCATACAAAACCGTATCATCCACAATGAAATGTATGCTAGAGTTCTTTATGTAGGAGTCAAGGTTGTTGATGTACAGGAAAAAGGATTGGTCCTAGGATGGAGCCTTGAGGGACTCCTCTGGCAATTGGAAGGGGCAGATAGTAGGCCATCAGCTTTGACTTTTGTATCCTTCCTGTGAGATAACTGTTAAACCACTGTAAGGTAAGTGGAGTGGCACTTATGTAGGCAAGACAGGTGATTAGGAGGTGATGTTCTACAGTGTTGAAGGCTTTACTGAGGTCTAGAAAGACTGCACCAGTAACCTTCTCGGTGTCCATAGCATGGATCCAGTCATTAGAGACTATAGCCAAGGCTGAGATGGTACTGTGCTTTGACCTGAAGCCAGATTGGGCTGGGTTTAGGAGTGAGTGTGCTTGAGCTGATTTTTAGTTGGTTGTATATAAGTTTTCCAGCACTTTGGAAAGAACGGGCAAGATAGAAGATAGGACTGTAGTTGTTTAAGTCACAAGGATCTCCTGATTTGAAGAGAGGAAGAATATGGGCAGATTTCCAGCAGGATGGAACAGTGGCTGTGGTACTAGAGAGGTTGAAGATGTGAAGGATGGGGCTGTGAGCTGGGCATAGCTTAACCGCAAAGAAAAATGATTCAAGGCCATCGTCCCTGCACTTTTCTTGGTGTCAAGACTAAGAATTATGGCTTCAACTTCTTTGTAGCTAAACAGGCACAACTGGAAGGGATGAGGTGGAGTAGCATGTGTAGTATCTGGGCTAGTGTTGCTATTCACTCAGCTAGCGTATGGGAGGGGTTGAATGCCAACCCAGCAGTGGCAAAGTGAAGGTTAAGTTCTTCGAGGATTCACAGTTTATTTTCAACCATCCCGTCCTTGGCCAGAATCTTGGTGAGGAAGAGGAAGCAGCAGGATGGCTTTCAATGGATCTCAGTGCCTTCCAGATTTTTGGAGTTCCTTTGGCCTGCTCCAGAGTGGAGATGTAGAAGTTTGCTTTAGTAGCAGTACACTTTTAACACAGGCATTTCTGGCAGTTCCAAATGCCTGCTAGTCTGCTGGTCCTTTGTGTGCCTGGCCCTAGCCCATAGCTTGTCTCTATTGGTAAGTGCAGATTTGAGCTCTTGGGTGAACCATGGATGAGAGATTTTCCGCACCCTCATTTTAATAAGAGAAGCATGCTTGTTAATTAGGGTGGTGAGGTTGTCATTTAGAACAGAGGCGGCAGCATCAGCAGATTTGGCAAGATATAAGTCTTGCCACCTGATCGTAAGCTAGATCAGTTAGGAAGTTTACTGAGTTGAATTTATGGAACGAGCATTTGATTCTGAATTTAGGGTGCTGCTGGTTTAGATTGGAATCTTGTATATACAATGATACTGTGGTCGCTCATGTCATTATGGAAAACTGCAGAACGTGAGATTTTATGGGGATGCGAAGTTAAGATGACATCTAAGAGTGAGCTGTTGGCAGAGTTAGAAGCATTGATTCTTGTGGGTTCAGTTACTATCTGTATAAGACCCAGCTCATCACAGATGGCTTTAGGGAGTGGGATTTGCAGTGAGCCAATCCATATTGAAGTCCCCAAGATTATTGTTTCCGTGTTAGCAGCCAAAGTTATGGATTTCAACGCGTTAAGAATTTCTGTGCCTCCTGATGGGGTCTATAGCCATCAATGATTGTGATGCACTCTGAGGATGGAAGGTGAAGTTCAAGTGAGACAATCTCGTATTCCTTGGGCTTAGTTCTACAGGAAATTCTGCTATCATCAAATTTTGATTTGGTGTATACAACCACTCCCCCTCGAATCCCTATCAGCCCTAAAGAGCTTGAAGTCTGGTATAGTAATTTGTGGATCAGTGTTGGTCTTTTTAGCCATGACTCAGAAATTATAATCAGATCTGGGTCAGTGTGGGCTGCTTAAACTTGAAGATGATCAAGTTTTTGAGCCGGCTTAGAAAATTGACCATCATCAGTTTCATCCAGGAGCAGCTGCAAACTCCGACGGAGAAGTGAAATGAGTTGGGGACCTGGATTTAGTTTGACATTGCCTGAACAGAAAAGGAGAATTAGAAACATTATCTTGAGGGCATTTATTAGGTAGAAGTGGGCTCTTTTCGTATGGGTTCTTGTGTGGAGTTCAGTCATTGAGGTGCTTCTAGCCAGGGCATAGGAGATGCTGATGTGGCCATTCAAGGCTAGCAGGGAAGTGCATGGAAAGACATTGGTGAAGGGAGGAGGGCAAGAGGAGAGGGATGATAATTAAAATGAAAACCTGACCGATTAAGAGTAGGGAAGCAATATGAAGATGCAGCAGGAAATATGATTGTGGGTTCCCAGGCTGGGATGACTTCTGACTTAGCATGGATCAGTGCTTTATGAGTCATAATTTTGCCAGGATTAGAAGTAGAATGATAATGCAGACCATATTGCCAATGATTGAGTACAGTAATTTGTGTAGAAAGACCAAGAATCCCTCCAGTGGCAGATCTGTACAACCTGCTAATGGAAAACTAACAACTTCAACTACACAGTTGAAATGTGCTTAGTTCTATCAAAAATCTATTTGTAAAAGTGCCACGTGGCTGAAGCAGGCCCGTTCAAGGGCAGGCAGCTAGAGAGAAGAAAAAGAGCAGGTATTAAATAGCATAGAGGTTAGGATGGGTTAGATTTGAGCAGTTCAGTAAGACAAATGGTAGTTAGATTTTTCAATGACAAGGCAGAGTGCTTGGATGGGGGCTGCAGGAGGAGCACTGAGACAGAAGAGGTGTAATCACTTTAAAACACCAGTAGAAATTACAATCCAGCTAATACAGTTGAAAAACTTCTATTACACAGTTGAAAAGTGCTTAGTTCTATCGAATATATATTTGTAAAAGTGCCAGGTAGCTGAATCTGAAAAGTCCTGGCCAATCAGAGCTGAGTTTGCTGGAGGCCCGGGTTCCAACCGGCTCGCGCTGTCGATACCTTCCAAGGAGCTGCAGGCGGCGTCATGGTCTCGGTCGGTGGCTGGTTGGTGACAGCCGACCGTGGGGAGCAGAAACAGTGCCGTTCATGGGCAGGCAACTGGAGAGAAGAAAACGAGCAGGTCTTAAACAGCATAGAGGATAGGATGGGTTAGATCTGAGCAGTTTAGTTAGACAAAAGGTAGTTCGACTTTTCGGCGCCAAGGCAGAGTACTTGGATGGGGGGCTGTAGGAGGAGCACTGAGACAGAAGAGTGTAAGCACTTTAAACACTAGTAAATTACAATCCAGCAAATTCAGTTGAAAACTTCAATTACACAGTTGAAATGTGCTTAGTTCTATCGAAAATCTATTTGTAAAAGTGCCAGGTGGCTGAAGCAGGGAAAAGTCTGGCTAATCAGAGCGGGTTTGCTGGAAGTGCCCAGGTTTTGATTGGTTGCGCTGTTCTGTACCTTCAAGGAGCTGCAGGTGGGCATCCTGGTCTCGATCGGTGGCTGGCTGGGTGCCGGCCGACCGTGGGGAGCTGAAACAGCCCGTTCAGGGCAGGCAGCTGGAGAAGAAGAAAGAGCAGGTCTTAAATAGCATAGAGGTTAGGATGGGTTTATTTGTGCAGTTTAGTAAGACAAAAGGTAGTTCGACTTTTGGCACCAAGGCAGAGTGCTTGGATTGGGGGCTGCAGGAGGAGCACTGAGACAGAAGAGGTGTAAGCACTTTAAAACAGTAGTAGAAATTACAATCCAGCTAATACAGTTGAAATTCTTCTATTACACAGTTGAAATGTGCTTAGTTCTATCAAAAATCTATTTGTAAAAAGTGCCAGGTGGCTGAGCGGGGAAAAGTCCTGGCCAATCAGAGCGGGTTTGCTGGAAGCCCTGGGTTCCAATTTGCTGCGCTGTCACATACCTCCAAGGAGCTGCAGGCGGCGTCCTGGTCTCGGTCCGTGGCTGTCTGGGTGCCGGCGACCATGGGGAAGCTGAAGCATCCCGCTCAAGGGCAATCAGCTTCAAGGAGCTGCAGGCCGGCGTCCTGGTCTCGGTCAGTGGCTGGCTGGGTGCCGGCCAACCTTGGGAGAGCTGAAGCAGCCCCATTCAAGGGCAGGCAGCTTCCAAGGAGCTGCAGGCGGGAGTCCTGGTCTCGGTCGGGGATGGCTGGGTGCCGGCCGACCGTGTGGGAGCTAAGTAGCCCGTTCAAGGGCAGGCAGCGATCACCTCACCTCATTAATAGCTGGTGGAATGACCTAAAAAGCTCTTTCAAGAAACATAGAAACATAAAGTTGATGGCAAATAAAGACCGCAAGGCCCATCCAGTCTGCCTATTTCTTTTTCTACCCTATGAATGTGCCATCAGCCTTTGCTCTATCAATGGCCTATCTATTCATACTCATCTGTATTGCTCCTGATGTCTGTCACATGCCTGTTTGAAGCCCTGCTCTGTATTCATATCCACCACTTCCTGAGGTAGGCAGTTCCATGCATCCACCAGCCTTTCCATGAAAAAGAACTTCCTCACATTACCCCTTAATCAGCCTCCTCAAATATCATGCTGTGTCCTCTTGTCCTGCTATTTTCTTATACTGAAACATGTTAGACTCTTTCACCTTGCTAATGCCCTTAAGGTGTTTGAATGTTTTGATCATATCCTCTCTCTCTCTCTCTCTCTCTCTCTCTCTCCTTTGCTCTAGGGTATACATTTTGAGCTCCGTTAATCTGTCCTCATATGTTTTCTGAGTGCAGTCCCTGCACCATTTTGGTTGCCTTCTCTGGACTGCCTCCAGTCTGGTTAATGCCCTTGTGAAGGTGTGGCCTCCAGTCCTGCACACAGTACTCCGAGGAGGCCTAACAAGTGTCTTGTAAAGTGGGATTATTACCTCCCTCTTACAATTTGTGATACCCCTACTAATACACCTAACATCCCTAGCCTTAGCTACTGCACTAGTTGTCAGCTTGGATGATTTCAGGTCATCTGTGATGATGATGCCCAAGTCTCTTTCTTCCCTTGTGACTGCCTGCAACTCCCTCCCAGCCTATAGGTGGCTTCAGGGTTTCTCTTCTCTATATGCATGATCTTGCACTTTGCGTTAAACCCCAGTTGCCACTCTTCCGACCATTTTGCCAGTTTATCCAGATCTCTTCTCATTCTGCCCACCCCATCTGGATCATCTACTCTGCTGCAGATCTTGGTGTCATTTGCAAACAGACAAACCTTACACTCCAGTCGATCTGCAATGTCACTGATGAAGATATTGAAAAGGACTGGCCCCAGGACTGATCCCTAGGTACCCACTATGACTTGCATCTCTTCTGACTGTATACCATTTACCACCACTCTCTGATTTCTGCCTGTCAACCAGTTTGCCACCCAGTTGACCAACCGACCCACCCCAAGCCTACCCAGCTTATTAATCAATTTTCTGTGTTGAACAATATGAAATCTTTGCTGAAGTCAAGGTAGGTGACATCAACTGCTCCCCGTTGGTCCACCGCTCTGGTTACCCAGTCAAAGAAATCTATGAGATTAGTTTGACAGGACTTTCCTGTTGTAAACCCATGATGTCTTGGATCCTGTGCTCCTATGGATTCCAGGTGTTGCACTAAACTTTCCTTAAGGAGTGCCTCCATAATCTTGCCCACTACTGAGGTAAGACTGACTGGTCTGTAGTTCCTGCCTCCCCTGCTACCACTCTTGTGGAGCAGGACCACATGAGCCCTTCTCCAGTCTTCTGGGACCTCTCCTGTGCTCAGAGACCCACTAAACAGTTCTGATAATGGCTATGCTATTTCCACCCTTAGCTCCTTTAGTACCCTGGGATGTATGCTATCAGGTTCCATTGCCTTGTCCACCCTGAGCTTAACAAGCTCTTGTAGGACCTTTCCTTTTGTGAAAGGACTAGTGCACATCTCCCTCCACTCTGTGTCCATGGTGCTGAGCTGTGGGCCCTGTCCTACCTTCTCTTCAGTAAATACTGAGCAGAAGTATCTATTTAGGATAGATGCTTTTACATGGTCCTCCTCCACACACCCTTATCCCCTTTGATCTTGTAATATTCCCATGGACTTTTCCTTTCACTAATGTATCTATGGAAAGTCTTTAGAAACATAGAAACATAGACTTTGACGGCAGATAAGGACCGTGTGGCCCATCTAGTCTGCCCATTTCCCTCCCTACAGGATAGGCCGCAGATCCTAGTTAACCAACAGCCTATTTTCTTCCTACCCCCACAAGAATTGCCTTATGTCTGCCCCATGCATTCTTGAATTCTCCCACAGTTTTAGACACCACAACCTCCTCAGGAAGGCTGTTCCATGCATCCACCACCCTCTCTGTAAAATAATACTTCCTTACATTGCCCTAGATCTTCCCCTTCTATCTTTAAATTGTGTCCCCTTGTTCTTGCACGTCTCTTTTTCTGAAAGATGCTACCTCTTGGACTTTGTTGATTCCACTGAGGTACTTAAAAGTTTCATCATGTCCCCCTCTCCCTTCTTTCCTCAAGGGTATACATATTAAGCTCCTGTAGTCTCTCCTTATACGGCTTCTCTTGCAGACCCTGCACCATTTTAGTTGCCCTCCTCTGGACTGCCTCTATCCTGTCTATGTCCTTGCGGAGATGGGGTCTCCAGAACTGGATGCAGTACTCAGATGGGTCTCACCAACTGTCTGTACAGAGGGATAACAAGTTCCTGTTTTCTGCTGCTGATGCCTCTCCTATGGATCCCAGTATACCCCAGCCCTCCCTACTGCCTTCTCACATTGCTTGCTAACCTTAAGGTCATCTGATATGATTATCCCAGGTCCCTTTCCTTTTGTTGTTGTTACTACCTCCGCCCCATTATGTCTTCTTCCCTGGGTTCTTGTTTCCAGGTACATTATTTGCACTTCTTTGCATTGAATCCTAGCTGCCATACTTGACCATTCCTCCAACCTCATGTCCCTTCTCATCTTTTCACGCCTCCTTGTGTATCAACCTTGTTGCAGATCTTTGTGTCATCTGCAAAAGGCATACTTTCTTCCAGTCCTCTGCAATGTCACTGATCAAGACATTAAAAGGACTGAACCAAATACTGAACCCTGCGGTACCCACTAGTAACCCCTCTTTCTTCAGAGTGGACTCCATTTACAATTACCTTCTGGGTCCTGTTGTGCAGCCAATGTTTTACCAGGCTACCACCTGGGACCCACTCCCAAGGCTAGTTAATTTGACTATTAATCTTTTGTGTGGGACTGTGTCAAATGCCTTACTAAAGTCTAGGTAGGTCATGTCCACAGCCCCTCCCTGGTCTACTACTTTGGTCACCCAGTCAAAGAAATCTATTAGATTCATCTGGACATGGCCTTCCGCTGTGAACCCATGCTGCCTTGGGTCCTGTGCCCCACTGGCCTCTAGGTACTCAACTATTCTTTCCTTCAAAGTGACTCCATCACTTTCCCTACCACAGAGGTCAGACTGACAGGTCTGTAGTTTCCTGCCTCTGTCTTGGTCCCACTTTTGTGAAAGGAATCACATCCACCTTCCTCCAGTCCTCTGGTACCGCCATCCTCCATGATTTATTAAAAGATTAGCCAGTGGTTTCACTATTTCCTCCATAATTCTTTAATAATTCTGGGGTGAATTCCATCAGGACCCATTGTTTTGTCCACCTTCAGTTTTAGGGTTCTTGCAGAACCCTTTCTTCTGTAAAGAGGACTGGAATTGACCCCTCCTACCAAGAGTGCTTCTGTTGATTGGATTAGGCACTTCCCCTCCTCTTTTGTGAATACTGAGCAGAAATATTCATTCAGTATCCCTGCTTTTTCACTGTCCCCTCTGAGCACCCACCGTTCATTCTATTCAGCCTCACTATCCCTCCCTTTGTCTTTCTCGCTCGCTGATGTACCTATAAAGGTTTTATCCCTCTTCTTAACTGAGTTGGCTATCTTTTCCTCAGTTTGGGCCTTTGATATTCTGACTTCCCTCCATGCTTCCTTCTGCCTTAACTGGTACAGCTCTCTGTCCTGCTCCTTCTGTGTTTCCTTATACTTCCGGAATGCTATCTTTTCTTCCTGACTTTCACAGCCACCTCTTTTGAGAACCATAGTGGCTTTTCTTTCATTGATTTATTTGCTTCACACAAAGGCTATTTGCCTCTGTGATGGCAGTTTTGATGATTCCCATTGTTGATCCACACCTCCTTCTAGCCTGTTTGCTAGTGCTTTTCTGAGCACTCTCCCATCTTGCCAAAGTCAGCCCTGCTGAGTCCAATACCCTCACTTTTGTATGGCTTGACTCTGTAGCTGGGTTTAACATGAACCACACTGTTTGATTGTCACTTGTTCCCAGATGGCAACCCACTTCTAGATCTGAGATCCTCTCACTGCCCCGTTTGAGAGTATGAGGTCTAAGATTGCTCCCTCATGAATGAGTTCAAACTAGCTGTCTGAGGCCTGCTACCTGAAGGGACCTGCTCTTGGATGTGGCTGCAGCAAGTGTGCTCCAGTTAACATTTGACATATTCAAGTCTCCATCAACAGTATCTCCCTTTCTCTTGCCATTCTAAGAATGCCTTCTATCATATCCTTGTCCATTCCCTCCCCTGACATGGGGGTCTGTACACAACCCCTGTGCAGATTGTGGTGCCCTTTCCAGTCTCAAGGTGACTCACAGTGCCTCCTCTCCCTGTTTACTCTTTTGTTCAGTTGCTTTTATCCTTTCCTTTACATGAGAGCTACCCCTCCCTCTTCTCCCTGCCTGTCTCTCCTGAGGTTATGTACCTGGTATGTTAACATCCCAGTCATGGTTCTCTGTGTACCATGTTTCTGTCACTGCTACAGTATCCAGTCATCTCTCTTCTATCAAGAGCAACCAGCTCAGGAGCTTGTTGCCCAGACTACTAGCATTGGTACTCATTATCCTACATTTCCTGATGGCCTTACTCCTCTTGCCCCATCCCTGTCCTTCTTGCCTTTGTCACTTTCTCCATTTACCCTGCCCTTCACCCTATCGACACCTTTATGTTGGTGTTTGCCACACTTACTACCATGATTTTTTGGGAGGCTAGGATTTCCCTGCTCCTTTCCAGTGCCTCCCCTTGG
Source organism: Neoceratodus forsteri (assembly GCA_016271365.2). Taxonomy (NCBI): domain Eukaryota; kingdom Metazoa; phylum Chordata; order Ceratodontiformes; family Ceratodontidae; genus Neoceratodus; species Neoceratodus forsteri. Next base: position 322,741,898 of record CM028131.1, on the reverse strand, counting down.
CTGGTTAAGTACTTGCCAATGAAGCATTTAAACCTATCACCTAGGATCCTGGTTCCCTCCTGGACAGATACAGCCCATCATGCCAGCATAGGCTTGCATCACTCCAGGTGGACCCCAGTCCCCAATGAAGCCAAATCCTCAGCTCCACACCAGTTTTCAACCACTGATCGAATCCCATGGTGTGAACACCAAAACCTTTCCTATGCTATAGATGGGCAGCCCTCTGAGAAGGTTACCGTGCGTGCCTACTTGTCTAAGGCCCCTCCCCAATTCCACAAACTCTTCCTGCACTTCTCTAATCCCTTTCTTAGCCAGGTCATTTGTCCCTAGGTGGACAATGACATCCAGCTCCCTCCCTGTGCAGCTGCTCTGGCAATCCTGAGGATTGCTCCTCTCCCTCCAAGACGTGGCGCCAAGCAGGCACCTTACCTCCTCTCCCTTCCTCCCCAGTTCTACCTTCCTAACAATGGGTCCCCACCAGGAGTTGTTGCCTTACCCTGGGGTCCCCTGCCACCCTCTTGTGGATCTTCTTTGTGGAGGTTCCCAGCATCCTCCTTGGTCTCCACTGTGGTTGCCTCCATAGAGGAACCACACTTTGCCAGAATGGCATTGGAATTGTGGAGGTACAATTGGAGGATGCACCTCTGTTCCACCACCCTCACCTCCCTGAGCCCACTGTGGTCACCACTCCTCTTTCTTGGCAACCTGTGAGGCAGCGGCAGTGGAACTGGTGGCCCCTGGATGAAAGAGGAGGTCCCAAATCCTGGCCAACTCAGACTGGAGATGATCAACCTCCTCCCTCAGCCCAGAGAGGTGCCTGCAGATGGGACAACACTGCATCCTCCAGAACATCTCCCAGAAGACTGCTGCCCCACAGCTACTGCACTGCACCACTCCAATCATGTCTTATTTCTGGCCCCTTAACTGTTTGCAATCCTTACTCTTTCCTCTGTTTTTTCTCTCTCTCCTTACTTTCTGCCTGTGCCCTTTAAGCTCCTGATTGTCCTGTTCTGAGACAAGAATATCCTATATTTCTCAGTAGACCCTTACTTGCTCAGAGGCAGACCTGCAGCAGCTAGAGGGGCCAGAGGCTACTCTTGCCCTTCTAGGATGGTGGGTCTTTGGTGGCTCTTGTGATCACTCACTTCCTGCTTCCAAACAGGAAGTTCATGTTGTCAGTCAAATCCTGTGCCTATAAAAGTAGAACTAGCTTTGGGTGGGAGGGTGGAGGGAGGAAAGAGGGCAAAATAGTCCCAGTAGAAGTCCAGTCACACAGCAGTCCTTTCTCCAGGTGTCTTCTGCCAAGCTATTAGCAGAATCTTTCTAAGGCAGTCTTTAAATGTAGCTTCCTTCTAGCTAAGCCACTTCCCCTACTTACTAGATCTTCCTACAAGTAATTTAAATGTCACAGCTATTAAGTCCTTTCAATCACCTGAGATTTACACCTAGATAACTGTTCGGATAACCATTCAGTTCAGTTAACTCAGACAAACATACACTTTTTTTTGTTTTGTTTGTTAGTTTTTTACCCTAAATTAAAGGTCCAAGTACAAGAGTTCTACTTCTTTAGTCCCAGCAGAAAGTCCAGTCACACAGCAGTCCTTTCTCCTGGTGTCTTCTGCCAAGCTATTAGCAGAATTTCACCTTCTTGTCACCTTTCTTTTACTGTTTGTGCTAGTGCTTCCTTGGTTTGGGCCTTTGCCTGTCTTACTGCCTTCCCTGCTTCCCTTAGGAAAGTTTGGCATGCCTTCCTATCTTCATCCATGCATTCCCTTATATTTCCAGAAGGCCAGCCTTTTGGCTCTGACCTTTCTACTACTGTTTTTTGAGAAACAAAGTGGTTTGCACTTCCTTTTCTCTCTAACACAATGGAATGTTGCTTCAAGTACTGCATCCTAAATGCCTGCCCACTTTGCCTGTACCCCTGACCTGTATTTCTTTTTGCCAGGGCTAGCTTAACTCTGTTGGTCATCATATCAAAGTCAGCTCCTCTGAAGTCCCATATGTTTGCCTTGGAATAGGATCATTTAGTTCTAATGGCCAAATTGAACCATACCATGTGATGGTCACTGGTCCCCAGGTGACCTTCTACCTGGAGATCTGTGATCATTTCCTTGTTAGTCAGTACTAGATCTAGGATAGTCCTGTCTCTTGTGGGATGTTGTACCAGTTGCTTGAGGCCCTCCCCTGCAGGGAATCCACTATGTGTCTAGTTCTGGCAGATGTTCCTGCTGGTATTAACCAATCTGTATCTGGCATGCTGAAGTCTCCCAATATCAGAATTTCCCCTTTAGCTGTCGTGTTTTGTATATCTTCTAACAGTAATGTGTCCATGTCTTCCCCTGGTCTGAGGCCTATAGACAACCCCATTTTGTATTGCTATCCATTTCCTTTTTCCAGGGTGACACACAGTTCTTCTGGCTCCTTCGTGTATTCTGAATTTCTGTAGCTTTGATATTTTCATTGACATAAAGGCCACTCCACCACCCCCTTTTTGCACCTCGGTCTCTTCTGAACAGTACATAACCAGGTACTGAAGTATTCCAATTGTGGTTACTGGTAAACCATGTCTCGCTAATGGCTACTATGTCCAGTTTAGCCTCTGTCATTATTGCCTGCAGGTCTGGGATCTTGTTTCCCAGATTGCAAGCATTATGTATGATTTTCCATTGGCCAGATTTTGGTGTGTTAGTTGTTGGGTGAGGTCTGGCATTTCTCCTGTGCATTGTATGGGGAGGCGGACCTTTTCCTTACTTAGTGATGCAAATGAACTGCAAACATGCTGAACTCCTGACAGGGAGGTTCTTCCCATTCGACGTACTGGGTGCTGCACCTCTCCACATATGCTAGTTTAAATATTCTGAAAAGACATCAAACTTCTACCCCAATGCACTGACTCCTCCTTAGTCAGATGCAGTCCATCAAATTTAAAGAACTTTCACTCCCAAAATGGTTGCCAGTTCCTACAAATTTGTGTCCTTTTCCTGGCTCCAGCCTTTAAGCCACATGTTTAGCTCCCCTATCTCCTCCTCTGAACTTCCATCCTTCTGATCCCATCTCTCAGACTGGCAGGATCTCAGAGAAGGAGATGCCAGATGAAATGGATGATAGTTTGTCACCCAGCCTGGTCAGGTGTTCCATGGTCTCCACAACTGACAGGTTGGTAAGATATTAGTCTCTATGTGTACCAGGACATCAATGTTTTCTCCTGCTTTGTGTACAATTTTAGCAGTGTGGTCAGTGACTCCCATGCTGATGTACCTGTGAGACATCTGACCATTACCCCTGGCTGGAGATGAGGTATCAACTCCCTGTATCATGAGTCTCCTATGATCAAAAGTTTTTTTTATTTCCTTTTTGCTTTTTTTTCTTTTGGTTCTTGTTTTGGGCGAGTTTTGTTGTGCTAGCTTCTTGTGCTACAGTGTCCTGCTCTGCAGTGTCCTCTGCCCTTGTTTGATTTTTAGAGTTGGGGCAGATGCCTGTGTGTAGTTTATGGTTTGTGGAGGTGATATGTTGGACAGCACTGAGTGATGGGGCACCAATTTGCCTCCTAACCACCTGCCAACCTCCTAGACCAACTACCCTCTGTGTCGAGATGCTTCTGTTGGATGTTGGGGAAATGGCGGGCAGTTCTTATAATACAATTCCTCCTGAATATGTGATTTGAAGCATGTAGTCTCTGCCCATGCTGCCTGGAGCTGAGCCCTTAGATCTCCAATGGTCCAATATGTAGTACAGTGTCCTAAATCCTGTAAAACTGCCATTGTGAAAAGTGTCCCTCAGTACCTGCAGTTAATAATATCCATTCCAGACAAGTTGCTGGGTTTATAACCTGGTCAGAGAAATTAGAAGGAGGAAAATGAAGCAAAGTTTGATTTTGTGTTTTGTTTGTTTAGTATAACTTGTTATAACAAGTTAAATTACTTCTGCCCCAGTAAATGAGGTCACTGTGTGGATACCCTCTGATCCACCTTTCCTGCTTTGCTACAGAAAATGTCATGATGTGTTTACCTTATAAAGGAGTGTAGTGTGGGATGGTTGGGGATGGGGGTGGGTGGTGGCTGGGCCCTCCTGCCAAAAGAAGAACCATGGATGAAAGAAACAAGGAGGTAAGAGCAGAAACAATCAGCCAGCAATAAATGCAGTAGCCCTGAAAGCTTATCCTAATGATAGATAAAACTGTAAAACCTGTAAAGCACCACCTGTAATAATTTCACAGAAGATATACCCTGTAAGAAACACTTTGCTACAGAAAAATAAAGCAGTAACAGAAGATATACCTTGCAAAGACAATTTCAATCAGAAGATTACAGCAGTAATCTGTAAGCACACCTGTATGCACACCCTGTAATAATGCAGCAGAAGGTATACCAGCAACAACAATTTGAGAAAAATAAAGCAATAAACTGTTGGCAACAAATAGTAACAATCCCTGTGAGTACAAAAGAAAATAATAACACACAGTAAATCTACCTAGTCAAGAAGTCGTAATCCTTTCCCTGCTCTGATAAGGTTATTTGCTCTGTCCTTTCAAGCAACCTAGAAGAAAAGAGCTCAGGAAGCTAGGTGCTTTTTGCAACAAATCTAGTTCTAATATTACTTTTTTTATGGCCATATAATTAATTACTATGAATAAACCTCATTTTGTCTTCACAAATTAAAAATATAATATATATATATATATATATATATATATATATACTGTATATATATATATATATATACACATATATAAAATATATATTATTGTAATTATCTATATGTTTTTAAAGTATCCAGTTCTGTAATTTGATGTGTCAAAAATTATGCAGATTTGTATTCTAGCCCATGCTTGTATGACCATGATAAAACATAAAGGAACTTGGCTGACCATAGTTGACCTTAGTATGTACAGAACATTTACAAATCATATTAGTAATGGCCAGCATACATGGACATCATGCTTGAAGAACTGTATAATAACTGGTCAGCAATTTTCCTATGGACTAGACCAGTTGATATTTCCCATAACAACCAGCTGGTTGTTATGACATTCATGTACTATGCCACTCAAATGATGCCACTCCTGCATTGGCTTATGAAATGGATGTGGGCAGGCTGAACAGTCTTTGAAACATGACACTCCATCTGTTGCTTCCCAAGAAGCTGCCACAAAAAGAAAACAGGATCATCCTTCTTTAGTTTTTAAAATGTATTTATCTGATCCAACCTTTACCCCACTAAATATCTGGTTGATGCTGTCGTCTGACCATTTTGGCACCGGAGCATACCCAGTGAGTGTCCTAGATGCAATCTCAGTGGTGAAAAACTGTAAGTAAAATAATTAAAAAAGAGCAATCATCAGGCACCAAAATTTAAAAAGAAAAGAAAAGGAGAGAGGCAGCAGAAGAGGGAGTCATAGTGTGTGTATGAACATTAAAACAGACAGGAGTGAATGTCTGTGTGTCTGTGTTCTGTGTGTCTGTGTGAACACTAAAGACAGGCAGGAGAAAAATTGCTGCTCAGTGTATTATGAAAAATAAAGATGGGGATTGTGGCATGCTTAAATATAATGCACAGGCTTGGTGTGGATGCTTTAATAAACCACTGAGGCTTTGCCCTCACGGTTTATGTAACATCCCACACCTCGGTGTGCATTAAATTCTCATAACACACTTCCCCATCATTTATTCCCCGTATAGCAACGTTGACCAATATCTGTAGCCAAATGTACCAAAATATTTATTAATTAATATGGTTTATGATAAACTGTAGGTTTTAGGAATATGGCTGCATGATGAATTTATTTTGAGAAACCGTGTTTTAATTCTAGAAGCAAACAAAAGCATACTGGAAATAAAAAGAAGTTGGTGGACTACAGCACTGAGAGGTTAAAGAGCAACTCTATTATAGCAAAAGCTTAAAAACACTAGATTTAATACATTATGCATTAAAATTGTTGTTTCTAGTTCTTTGATTTTGTTTTACTTTCTGCAGCTGTTGGTTAAAGAAATATTGTAAATATTGCAGCAGTTACTTCACACAGTCTTTCAAAATATATCTGCCCCCCTGCTAACAACATACTTGCTGTTTGTGACACCAGAATCTGCTGTCATGGTGGGCACTGTGATGCCATAAACAAAGGCACTGTGATGCTAATGGGAGATAAATGTTTTCAAATGTTTTCTGTAAGATATTTTAAATGGGCTACAAAGATGGAAAGGAACATTGAACATGAAAATGATCTCTAGTAAACTATAACAGTGGAAGCATCGTATTTGTGAAAGAACATGTTGAAGTGTAGAGTTGCTCTTCAAGTACATACTCAAGGCCACATAGTGAGCATTTGACACTGTTGGGGTTTAACATATGTGAGTCAATTTACAAAGGTTCAAGAATTGCCACAAGCCCTGGGTGCACCAGACACATGGTGCATGGAGCTTTAATGGTATTCCCAACTGGCAATCAGGAATCTTGATCCTGTGTGCCAGGTATTATAAGTTAGACCACTTTCTGGTCTAACATGCAATTATCTCAGGTATTCTTTTTGCGGTGCTTGTGCCATATGTTTGGCACAAGCTGCTGTAAATCAGTAGAAGTGTCACAAATGTGCCCAATCTTCTTGAACTGGATGCATTTGTGGCAAAGTGTTTGCTGCAGCACACCAAGGAACAGTTTTTGGAGGGCTTGACACAGGACCTCCATCCCATTTGTGAAATAGGCCCATGATTTTCTAGTTCAATGCTGGTGATCTAACAAGTAGACCACAATAAAGGTAGAGGAGTGGGCAGCAGACAAGTTCAATTCACACTCGAGTTAGGCCCTACAAATTCAGTTTGGCTTTCAAAATTCAGACAAACTTTGACTCTCAATGCAATAAAAAATGAAACTCAGCCTTCAGAGGAGCAATAGCTTTTCTTCAGTTAATGTCCTTCGGTTCCATAGCATGAGGAGACTGATGTAAGTGTAGGACATAAAGGAACATAAAGAGGTGTATGAGGGGAAAATTACTGGGACACTAACAAGGAGGGATTCGGGTGCCAGCCTGGTGGCACTAAGAGTTGAGGCACTAGCCTTACCTCACACCATGCTGGTGACTCATGTTTAGGAGTGAACCTGGGTTGCTGGGGGTGGCAGGGGAGGGAAGTATGGAGCAACCAATGACTGCTCTCCTCTCCTGGGGAGGGTGGGTTGTGCATCCCCACAGTTCCCATGGCTCCCAGTAGAGACTGGAAGTATGCAGCTTGTAGGGCACATTCAAGGGGTAAAGAGGTGTGGCCGGACATCCTGCGGGTGAGTGTGGGAGTGCACCCATTGTGCTAGGCGATCATTGCCTCTGCACCCCGGGGACCAGGAAAACATGAAAAAGCCTGGCACACCACACACAACAGTTCTCAGCAAAAAACATAAACAAAAGCAACAAAAAACTGTTCCACCAAGTTTGTTGTTGTGATTAAGCTTATGACAATAACAACTTAACAATAAAACTTAATAACAACCTGACAGTTGTTTCCTGTGAATAACAACCATCTGGTAGTTGATGGCTCTTGGTTATGCCTCAAGCCACCCATCCCCCATCTAGTCAAAAACCCAATACATGATCGGCTATTTGGCCACTATTTCATAAGTATTTGGACCACAAAAAATGAACCAAGAGATCCCAAAATAGATCTCATTGTCTCATGTTTTCACTTGAGCTCCTTGGGCTTCCATCTTCTCAACTATACATCTGGATACAGCAGGATTACTCTGCAAATGAGATGCCTTTTGTTAGGCTATCCTTCATAAATAAATGGAAATCTGAAATTGCATTCAGTTGCCAAAATAACGCTGCACAATACTAAGTTTGATGGCATATGCAATCATTATCTTTCCAGTCCTCGATGGCAATGTTTTGATAAAAGCAGTCTGACACAACACAGTCAAGTGATGGTAATACACAATGATTTACTCAACATTTTGTATTACCTCCTTTTGACATTATGTAAATCAGTTTGAATGCAGGTATCATTTCAAAAGTGAGCAATTATAATTTAAAATAAGACAATCCTTATACAACTTAATGCATGTCAAACTGCTGAACATGATGAATGGAATGAAATGCACATGAGCATAGTCTTGCTGCATGTGATTTTATTGCCATGTATAAGAAGCAGGCAGTTTTCCTGGCAGGGTGTCATGTTGTTTTCAAGTGCTCCATTTTAAGATAAAGGTAAATTACTGTCACTGAATACTTCAAATGCAAAGCTCCTTGTAAGATGTGATGAATAGTGCTAGCTGAATAAGGTTCCCAGCTATTTAGGATTGATTATTTGTCTACATCTGAGCACTCAGCAAATGAACTAGTATAGGTATGTAAAACATTTAGATTCTTCTTTTCCCACACATGTGGTGGTAGGAGCTAAGCCTCAATAAATATATAGCTATATCTAGGTATATTACAGGAAATCCTATTAAAATGAATCAGAATTTTCTGTGCTATACTTAAAATAGATCAATCAAGATATACTAGAGCTGATCTCTGGCTACCTCTGTATACAGTACATACCATACAGTAAGTAAACCAGCCAAGGCCCTCAGGTTCCACCTCCCAGACCACCCAAGGAGGTCAGCCTGGATTGCAAAAGTTGTGCTATACTGGGCAATCAGGTCTTGCAGTGACAGTCTGCCTCCATCTGGGTAGCAATAAAGGATACCTGGATATTGCATGCAATACTATCACTCCCCAAGCAGGGATAGAATAGCATTTGCCCAATCAGCCACTTCAGAACATGCAGCACTGTACAACAATAAATACCAAAAACTAACAAATACTGTTTAAACAAATGATTCATTTAAAGGAAGTGTAAATGACAAACAAGAGAAGAGTAGGGAAAAGTGGGAACAATAGTTTGTGCCTGGGACATGTAATTTTATACAGTTCATCCATGCTTTCTTCCTCTGTCCAAAATATACTTTTGAAGGGCTGAAACCCAGGTGGTTACTCATAGTTTTGCTGACTCTTACGATACATCTGGTGTCCTGATTGCTGAGCTGGAGAGATGCGCTATGCTCCCAGATGGAGGACATGCTTCTTTAGGAAGGTTTGGTTTCTAAATTAAAATGTACAAATTGTAAATAATTATTTTCTATGTTTAAGCATATAAATACACTGTATATTGTTACATTTGAAACTTGCTGCTAAGTGTTGAGTTCTTTTTTACTCACAGCTATTTTTCTTCTCTTTTTCCAGATACGGTGGGCTTAAATAACTATATATTTGTAGCAGATCCCTGCTGGAGCTAATATAGCCCTGGTGTGGTAATCACAGCAGAAAATGGCATTGCAATCCATTAATCTGGGAAACTCTGAATTTTGACTTGATCTTTTGCTACTAAACTTAAAACTTGCAAAATTAGCTATGTAGGATGCCCCTACCTTGCTCCTGATAGTGATGTGTTTGTTTTTAATATAAACTAATTGAAGATGACTAACACTTTTTCATATATTTGTATAATTTTCGTACGATGGTACCCTGGGTGTTTTACATAATGTATTACAAATCCATTTGTGTGTATTAGGAATGTTGCAGTAACTGTTATGACTAAAGCTATGACAACACTCTACCATATGTTATCAATCTGAAAATGAGCAACCAATAAAACTCTTTCATGGCCTCAGTCAAGGTATTTAATATGTGATATCTTGTCCAAGAGCCCACTCCCTACTAAAGACCTAATTGGTTGAAGGGCTTGATCAGTGTTTTCCTACCACTGGTTTTTGTAGTTGTCCACTTTATGGGATGTTTTCCAACAAATTTGTTGCTTTGCAGTACACATTGTGTGAGCTGCTTCATTTCTAGTGTTCCTCTTCCTGTTCCTTGTTTGTTCAATTAGGGCTGGGTGTAGCCATGAGGCAGGACAGGATCCCTGCACCTGCTGGAACATGAGCTGATTTTGTGACCCTTCTGATATCTGAGTGCCTGATAGACTGGGCATTCCCCAGCTGGTGGACATTCTGGGCTCTATCACTGGTTTCTTTGGTTCTACTTTGGTCATTCAGCTGCTGTTGCATGGGGTCCAGTGACCATGTAATGGGCAGTCACCTCTGTCATTCGGTTGCATCTTGGTGGAGGATGACCCTGAAGGAAAAAGTCACTGATGGACCAGGAAAAGACCCAACTCCAGTTCTTGTCTTTTTCTCTCAGTTCTGACTACAACTGATTTCTTCAATTCAGATCAGGCATGCACACAGTCTTCAGTGGCATTCAAGGACTGTAGCTCCTGGCAACCAGTAAGTCACAGAATCATAGCTTCCTCTGCCTTACAGACATTCAGACTAAGCCCATATCCTCACTTTCATCCACTTTATATAGTAGTCATCTCAACATCTCATTATTCTATCCTTTCCTAGGCTGACAGCTGTGAAATGGCCACCCAGCCATACAAAGATTACATGCAGTCTAAGAAGCATCATAGGGCACCTATCAGTCCAAATTTCTGGTAGAACTGTTTGTCACCTCTAACCCTTTTCTAGAGGACAGACAGAACTCCAGGAGGAAGGAGCTACTGGTATAACTAAAACTTCTCTACTGGGATTAAGAACTAGATCTCTTGTACTGGGACCTTCAATTAAGGGTAAAAACAAAAACAAAACAAGAGTTGGTGTGTTTGTCAGAGGTAGTTGAAGTAAATTGTTATCTGTTATCTGTGTACTTATCAGGTGCTTATCACAGGTGTCAGAAGGAATTGTTATTTGTAAAATTAACTAAGTGTAGAAAGATTTGCAAAGTAGGGGAGTGGCTTAGCTAGAAGGAGCCAGGTTAAGACCAGATATAAATACTGCCCTAGATAGCTTCTGCCAGAGGACAGACAGAACTCCAGGAGGAAGGAGCTACTGGTATAACTAAAACTTTTCTACTGGGACTAAGAACTAGATCTATTGTACTGGGACCTTCAATTAAGGGTAAAAACAAAAGAAAAAAAGAGTTGGTGTGTTTGTCAGAGGTAGTAAAGTAAATTGTTATCTGTTATCTGTGTTATCTGTGTACTTATCTAGGTGCTTGTCACAGGTGTCAGAAGGAATTATTATCTGTGAAATTAACTAAGTGTAGAAAGATTTGCAAAGTAGGGGGTGGCTTAGCTAGAAGGAGCCAGGTTAAGACCAGATATAAATACTGCCCTAGATAGCTTCTGCCAGAGGACAGACAGAACTCCAGGAGGAAGGAGTTACTGGTATAACTAAAACTTCTCTACTGGGACTAAGAACTAGATCTCTTGTACTATGACCTTCAATTAAGGGTATAAAACAAAAAAAAAGGAGTTGGTGTGTTTGTCAGATGTAGCTGAAGTAAATTGTTATCTGTGTCATCTGTGTTATCTGTGTACTTATCTAGGTGCTTGTCACAGGTGTCAAACGGAATTGTTATCCGTGAAATTAACTAAATGTAAAATGATTTGCAAAGTAGGAGTGGCTTAGCTTGAAGGAGCCAGGTTAAGACCAGATATAAATACTGCCCTAGATAGCTTCTGCCAGAGGACAGACAGAACTCCAGGAGGAAGGAGTTACTGGTATAACTAAAAAACTCTACTGGGACTAAGAACTAGATATCTTGTACTGGTACCTTCAATTAAGGGTAAAAACAAAAAAAAAGGAGTTGGTGTGTTTGTCAGAGGTAGTTGAAGTTAATTGTTATCTGTTATATCTGTGTACTTATCTAGGTGCTTGTCACAGGTGTCAGAAGGAATGTTATTTGTGAAATTAACTAAGTGTAGAAAGATTTGCAAAGTAGGGGGAGTGGCTTAGCTAGAAGGAGCCAGATTAAGACCAGATATAAATGCTGCCTAGATAGCTTCTGCCAGAGGACAGACAGAACTCCAGGAGGAAGGAGCTACTGGTATAACTAAAATTCTCTACTGGGACTATATTGCCTCCTTCCCTCCCTCCACCCCCACCTAAACCAGTTCTACTTTTATAGGTACAGGATTTAACTGACAACAGGAACTTCCTGTTTGGGAGCATGAAGTGAGTGATCATAAAGCCACCAAAGACTCACCATCCTAGAAGGGCAAGAGTAGCTCTCCATCCCCCAGCTGCTGGAGGTCTGACTCTGAGCAAGTAAGGAGACTACTGAAAATATAGGAACTTCTTGTCTTAGAACAGGAAGATCAGGAGATAAAAGAGCACAGAGGCAGTAAGTAAGTAGGGAAGAAAAAATAAACAAACAGAGGAAAAGTAAGTATTCCAAATAACTAACGATTAGAGGGCCAGAAAAAGACATGATGGGAGTGGTGCAGTACAGTGACTGTGTAGCAGCAGTCTTCTGGGAGATATTTTGGAGGATGCAGTGTTGTCCCATCTGCAGACACCTCTCTGAGAGGGAGGAGGTTTCTCATCTCCAGGCTGAGTTGGCCATGATTTGTGGGACCTCCTCTCCCACCCAGGGACCACCAGAGTCACTGCCGTTGCCTCAGGGTTGCCAAGAAAGAGGAGTGGTTGGACCACAGTGGGCTCAGGGAGGTGAGGGTGGTGGAACAGAGGCTCATCCCTCAGTTGTACCTCTTCACAATTTCTATGCTGTTCTGGAAAAGTGTGATTCCTCTATGGAGGCACCCACAGTGGAGACCAAGGAGGATACTGGGAACCTCACAAAGGAGTCCCAAAGGAGGTGGCATGACCCATAGGGAAGGAAACAACTCATGGTGGGGACTCCATTGTTAGGAAGGTAGAACTGGGGGAGGAAGGAGAGGGAGGTAAGGTGCCTGCCTGGCACCATGGCTTGGAGAGACAGGGAGCGATCCTCAGGATCGTCAGAGCAGCTGCACAGGGAAGGCTGGAATTCATTGTCCACCTAAGGACAAATGACCTGACTAAGAAAGGGATCAGAGCAGTGCAAGAAGCGTTTGTGGAGATGGGGAGGGACCTTGGACAAATAGCACAAATGGTAACCTTCTCAGAGGTGCTGCCTGTCTATCGCACAGGTGAGGCTAGGTGCTACACACCATGGGATTCAATCAGTGGTTGAAAAACTGGTGTAGAGCTCAGAATTTAGCTTCATTGGAGACTGGGGTCCACCGGAGAGATGCAGGCTAATACTGGCATGATGGTCTGCATCTGTCCAGGAGGGAACCAGGATCCTAAATAATAGGTTTAAATACTTCATTGACAAGTATTTAAACTAGCCGAGGAGGCACTGGAAAGGAGCAGAAATTCTAGCCCTCCAAAATATCAGGGTACTAAGTGAGGTAGACACCAACATAGAGATGTCAATAGGGAAAGTGCAGGGTAAATGGAGAAAGTGACAAATGCAATAAGGACAGAGATGGGAAAAAGGGGTTAGGCCATCAAGAAATGGAGGGTAATGAGTACCAATGCCCATAGTCTGGGCAACAAGCTCCCTGAACTGGTGGCCTTGATGGAAGAGGATGCCTGGATATTGTAGCAGTCACAGAAACATAGATACAGAGAACCATGACTGGGATGTTAACATACCAGGGTACACAACCTACAGGAAAGATAGGGAAGGTAGAAGGGGAGTAGCTCTCTATGTAAGGGAAGGGATAAAAGCAACTGAACAAAGAGTAAACAGGAGGAGAGGAGGCACTGTGGGTCACCTTAGAGACTGGAAATGGCACCACAATCTGCACAGGGTTTATATAGACCCCATGTTGGGGGAGGGAATGGACAAGGATATGATAGAAGGCATACTTAGGATGGCAGAGAAAGGGAGATACTGTTGATGGGGACCTTAACATGCCAGATGTTAACTGGAGCACCTTTGTGGCAGCCATATCCAAAAGCAGGGCCATTCTTAATGCCCTTCAGGTGGCATGCCTCAAACAGCTAGTTTGGAACCCACTCATGAGGGAGCAATCTTAGACCTTGTACTCTCAAATGGGGACAGGGAAAGGATCTCAGATCTAGAAGTGGGTAGCCATTTGGGAACAAGTAACCACCAAACAATGTGGTTCATGATAAACTCTGCTACAGAGTCAAGCCATACAAAAGTGAGGTTTCAGGACTTCAGGAGGCTGACTTTGGCAAGATGGGAGAGTGTCTTAGAAAAGCACTAGCAAACAGGCTAGAAGGAGGGGTGGAGCAACAATGGGCAAATATCAAAACTGCCATCACAGAGGCAACAAGCCTATGTGTAAGCAAATAAACAAATCAAAATGAAAGAAAAAGCCACTGTGGTTCTCAAAAGAGGTGGCGGTGAAGGTTAGGGAGAAAAGATAGCATTTAGGAAGTAAAGGAATCACAGAAGGAGCAGGACAAAGAACTGTACCAGTTAAGGCAGAAGGAAGCAGGAGGGTAGTCAGAATAGTAAAGGCACAAACTGAGAAAAGATAGCTAACTCGGTTAAGAAGGGGATAAAACCTTTTATAGGTATATCAAGGAGCATAGAAAGACAAAAGGAGGGATAGTGAGGCTGAATAGAATGGATGGTGGGGGGCAGAGAGTGACAGTGATAAAGCAGGATACTGAATGAATACTTCTGTTCAGTATTCACAAAAGAGGAAGTGGGGAGGTGCCTAATCCAATTAACAGAAGCACTCTGGAAGCGGGGTTGATCCCAGTCCTTTCACAGAAGAAAGGGTTCTGAAAGAACTCCTAAAACTGAAGGTGGACAAAGCAATGGGGACAGATGGAATTCACCCCAGAATTCTAAAAGAAATAAGCAGAGATCTAGTGACACCTGACTACGCTTTTTAACAAATCATGGGAGGATGGTGTAGTACCTGAGGACTGGAAGAAGGTGGATGTGATTCCCTTCACAAAAGTGGGTCCAAGACAGAGGCAGGAAACTACAGACCTGTCAGTTTGACCTCTGTGGTAGGGAAAGTGATGGAATCACTTCTGAAGGAAAGAATTGTTGAGTACCTAGAGGCCAGTAAGGCACAGAGACCCAAGGCAGCATGGGTTCACAGCAGGAAGATCATGTCAGATGAATCTACTTGATTTCTTTGACTGGGTGACCAAAGTAGTAGACCAGGGAGGGCTGTGGACATGGCCTACCTAGACTTTAGCAAGGCATTTGACACAGTCCACACAAAGGAATAGTAGTCAAATTAACCAGCCTGGGAGTGGGTCCCAAGGAGGTAGCCTGGGTAAAACATTGGCTGAACAACAGGACACAGAAGATAATTGTAAATGGAGTCCACTCTGAAGAAGAGGGTTACTAGTGGGGTACGCAGAGTTAAGTTCTGGGTCCAGTCCTTTTAATGTCTTTATAAGTGACATTGCAGAGGGACTGGAAGGAAAAGTATGCCTCTTTGCAGATGACACAAAGATCTGCAATAGGGTTGATACACAAGGAGGCATGGAAAGGATGAGAAGGGACTTGGCAAGGTTGGAGGAATGGTCGAAGTGTGGCAGCTTGGATTCAATGCAAAGAAGTGCAAAGTAATGCACCTGGGAAACAAAAACCCAGGGAAGATTACACAATGGGGGAGGAAGTAACAACAACAAAATGGAAAGAGACCTAGAAATCATATCAGATGACCTTAAGTTTGGCAAGCAATGCGAGAAAGGCGGTAGGAAGGGCTGGGGGTTACGGGATGTATAGGTAGAGGTATCACCAGCAGAAAACAGGAAGTTGTTATCCCACTGTACAGACAGTTGGTGAGACCCCATCTGAGTACTGCGTCCAGTTCTGGAGACCCCATCTCTGCAAGGACATAGACAGGATGGAGGCAGTTCAGAGGAGGGCAACTAAAATGGTGCAGGGTCTGCAAGAGAAGTCATACAATGAGAGACTAAAGGAGCTTAATATATACCATTGAGGAAAGGAGGGAGGGGGCATGATAGAAATGTTTAAGTACCTCAGTGGAATCAACAAAGTCCAAGAGGTAGCATCTTTCAGAAAAGAGATGTGCAAGAACAAGGGACACAATTTTAAGATAGAGGGGATGGCTCAGGGGCAATGTGAGAAGTATTTTTCACAGAGATGGTGGTGGACACATGGAACAGCCTTCCTAAGGAGGTTGTGGGGTCTAAAACTGTGGGAGAATTCAAGAATGCATAGGACAGACATAAGGCAATTTTGTGGGGGTAGGAAGAAATAGGCTGTTGGTTAAATAGGATCTGCAGCTTATCCTCTAGGTAGGAAATGGGCAGACTAGGTGGGCCAAGTGATCCTTATCTGCCATCAAAGTCTATGTTTCTAGCAGTCTTTGTTGGGACAGATGGCTGTGGAACTGCATTTCAGTAACCATGTTGGTTTCCATATTGTCCCTTGGTATTGTCAGCCTGCTGCTGTTGTTATATTAGCCCTAGTGGACTAATATCCTCATGCTCTGGCTCCACTACCTGAAGGATAAACAAGAGGACTGCACCAGGACAGCTAGGACTGTGTCAATATTTTTGGTGGCTTGCCTGTTGCAGAACTGGAGGGCTTTTCTGATAAGAGAACTGGCAGGTGAACTACATGTGCACTTTCTGCCCCTGTTGCTATCGACACTGCATTCCTGTTGCTGAGGAACATTTTGTGTTAGTTCCTGACAGCAATTTCCTATTCTGTCTGGCCCCATGCTTGCCCTGGAATATGGGACCCTGTAATTGATTGCGAGGGCCCTAGGTTGCCAAAAGGGTCTCTGGCTAATTTAAAATTCATGCTCCACATGCATGGTAGTGCTTACTCCAGTTGCCAGTGCTGTGTTTTCTCCCGGACCTGCTGCCTGTTCTGGGGTCAGAGGGTCTGTAGCTGCTTCTGATGGCATTTCTTCATGGTCCTGGCCTAACAAACACTCCAGACTGAGATTGTAGGTCTGCTGTGCAGCTACAGCCTTGTTGCAGAATGGAGCCTAGGCTCAACTCCTGTCCAGTGCTCATGTATAGCTAATGACAGTGCAGCCCTGCAGGGTCCCATTTCAGTGAACTGATTGTGAGTCTGAAGGTGAAGAATCAATGCAGTGAGGTCTGGCTGGGGAGAGGTACCAGGGTCTATGGGCTGTGCAAGACAATCCTCCCAAAATAGAGGGAAGTGGCAACAAGTACATACTCACTATTACATATCTTTGTCTTGTCCATCCTTTCTTCTACAGTAGCAACTTATCTCCTGGTTCACATGGGTGGATAGCAGAGTTAGCACCACCAGTTATGTCACATTGACTCTCAGTCCTAAATACTGTCTGTCTGTATGTGAATTGGGAACCTCATTGAAAATGTGCCTTGGCTAAACTGAGTCAATTCTTTTTCATGTATTATGAATAAAGTTACTCCTACTAATAGTCATTGCCAGTCCACATTCAATAGATTGAGTACAAGCCCAAGTGCTATGAGAATAACTACCCGCCCTTCCTTTGATATGCTGAGTTCTGAAAACTCATTGCAGTGCATGCAGTGGATATTCTGGTCTAACTTAATTATGGATTCAGGCAACATTGAAGAGAACAACAACTTGGACAGTCATTTCAGTGGCACCATTGCTGCAATATACAAGGTTCTAGCACCTACTGTATAATATTTAGAGTTGTCAAACCATACAGTACACAGCCTTGACTCTTGGTGCTCACTGATCTACTTTAGTTTCACCCAGAGGAGGTATATAGAAAATAGGCAAATTAAAAGATAACTCCTTATTCATCACATGTTGCATACAGGTAGGTGTATGGAACTTATTTGTTTTGTTTTCACTTTAAGGATCTCTGTGATTTTTTTAATATTCTGTCTTTGATACAAACTTACTTGTAATTCAAATAAATACATTTTAAATAAAAATTCCACTTCAAGGGTATATAGTTACAAAGTGATAAAAGAACTGGTCTGTGCCAACCATTTCTGGAATCAAACCTAGAAGTCTGAAAAATTAAAATCTCTGACATGCATTGGATCTGACTGCCTCCTCAGCATTTCAACATTTTGTAAATTGGGAAAGATAGATAGATGGGGATAGATGTCAGAAGTAACTAATTGTTTCTAAATCCCTCCGCTTTGTCCTTTCAACCTTATTTTTAAGGGATACAGTAAATATATGCTTGCTTACTCATCATGTCTTGCCATTATATAGTATGACATGATGATAATGATGATAGGTATTTCTAGGTGCCTGAAATAATAGCACTTGTGGTAAGAATACTATGCTGTGGTTTGCTTAATTCTCGAAGTATAATATTGCCTGATGAAACTATAATGGTTTATAGCTGTTTTGACTTTGCCAGATACAATATGAACAGCATCAAGCAAGAACAAAATACTGCTAATTGTGAACTGTGTTTGCTTCCTCATGAATAAACAGCCCAAAGTCAGCATGGCAAGCTGTGAAATGTAATGAGCACAGGATATACTACAGAGGATTCTGTTTCAACCCATATTCATTGACAAACTACTCCCCAGAATTGTAGACTGCATTTAGCTAACAAGGTATCACAATGGTAAATAAAAAAAAAAACATTTCATATAGTGCTATTATGTGAAAAACACTATGTAAGATTATATAGGTCCCATGTTAAGATTTTGATTATAATATCTGGTAGCAATCATCTTAGTATTCAACCCCAAATTTGCTATGGATGCAGTACACTAGATTTTGTATTGTATGTGGCTATGGTTAGCTTTGTATTAGCAAACATTCATTTTTTAAAGTAAGCTGATTTCAAGGTATGAAATAAAAGTAAACAGTTTGCTGTTAATTCCACCATTTGTCTAACTGAGGAAAAGCAATTTAACTGTAGTAGCCTCTGCTCACTTTCCCATGATAGCGTTCATTACGGCCTGTAATCCATTTAGTGCTTTCAGCCTCTGTTTTCTGTACTGCCTAATACTGTAATTACCAAAATAGATATCATATTGCATTCTCAGCGTTTTTATTGGTTGTTTTATATTTTATTTATTTATTTATTTTGGCTTTTTTTCCCTTTGGCATTTACGGATCCCTTGAGTGCCGAAATAATGAAATATAATGGGTGATCACGTATCCAGATTACTTGAACCAATCTTTTATACCTAAGCTATTCTTTCCTCTTAGTATTAATAAATAAACTTGGAAATAACAATGCATCATGATCTTAGAAACAATTGGATGTGATGTATAGCAGTAATACATAAGAAAAGTAATTTCTAATATTGTACTTGTTTTTTTCCTTCTCCACAAAATATACTCTTTCCCAAACTAATGTTGTAGGAAATAGGATCTGTTTTTTCTATAGTGACTTTGACAAATAGGCAACCTTTAGAGTTTACTGCCAGCCTATGATAGAAAAACATAAGCTGAAGCCAAGGTTTATTACCTTATTATCACTGCTTTCAGGAATTTACAATTATTAACCTGTTAATTTAGTTTAAAAATATTAAAGCAACACTGTGGTTTTGATGGGTGGGCCATTAACATCCATATGATATCAGAAGATCAAATAAATTATGAGTGGCACTGCCAATGGTGAGATACTCAAGTCCCTCATTTGAAAATAAAGTCATAAATATATGTGCATGCAGTGAATTATTAGCTCACATATTGCAAATTACAAACTATATAGAACCAACTAGGATGAAAAACCACACTTGTAACTCACAAAAATATCCTTCATGTTGCATAGTTTTGTAGTCCAAGAAAGTGAAAATGAAGATTGAACCATTGTTTTAAGTGAACTGCTGACCCAGCTGCAGAATAAAGTGCTTCAACAAAATCTGTTCTTCATACTGTACAAAAGCAGTGTCTGTTACCGAAATGTTGTTAAAGTTTGAATCTTGTAGCACACTAGCAACCAATATGTACAATATTACAAGTGACCTCCTGGTCTGACTGCAGTACAAAGAAAAGCATGCCCCAGAGAGATGTTCCAAAGTGGTGGACTCATCACCAGAGATGTCAAAAAAATCTCCAAACAGGCAAAGTCGATCAGGTTCAATCGAGGCAATTTTATTGCTGAGTGTATTTGTACTATAACAATAGCGTGGCAGCAACTGTTACACAAACCCCTGCACTTCAACCAGAGGTCTTCCTGAGGGGGTGTTGGCTATGTGACTACAAGATCCCTTTACATACACTTTACTGCCCTCTAGTGTGGCACCTTATATCAATTGATGCTTATATATCAGTGGTTCTGAGGATTCAAACATGAGAACTGGATAAACATGAAATTACTATGTTAATTATCAAACTCGATAAGCATAGGCACTTCAAAATTAAATTAACTATTACAAAACCTCATATATTATGCAAAATCAATTACTAGAGGCATCATTAATTTTTCTCTCATGATACAATATTGAAATGACTTTTCTTATGTATTACTGCTATACATCACTTCCAATTGTATCTAAGATCATGATGCATTGTTATTTCCAAGTTTATTTATTAATACTAAGAGGAAGGAATAGCTAAAGTATAAAAGATTGGTTCAAGTAATCTGGATACGTGATCACCCATTATATTTCATTATTTCGAGGATTCAAGGGATCCACAAATGCTAAATGTTCATCATTCCAGTCATGATGGCACCTATATAGAACACATTCTGGCCAGAGCCAATAGGGCTGTGATGAGCTGCCAAGTCAGCAAAGTTACACGTGTGTAGAATTATTGAATGCCCGGATGAAACTCGGCCATTGTTTGGATGTGTTGCACTAAATTTTCAATATGGTCTTTTTGGTGCCCCTCCTCATGAAGAGTGCCAGTGACATTTGTTCACTTATCCTGAAAGGTGATTTCACAGAACAATTGTGCCATTCTGTGCCACAGGTGCAAAAACATGTTTTAGGCAGGATGTGATAATTGACAGCTGAACTGTTTCAAAGGAGGTGTGCAAAATGGCAATGCTGAAAATGTGGTGGGAAAATATTAAAATTGGCAAAAGTTAGGAGAGTGTATAGAAACTACAAAATGCACACTCATAACGCAAGTAATTTTTTGGAATTTTTAACTAAATTTGCAACATGGGCTTTTGGGATACTATCTCATGAACAGTGCCACTGTCTTTTCATGAATGGGTACCAAAGGTGATCCCACACGCAACCACAAAATCAAATTTTGGGATCAAGTAACAAAATGACAATCAAAGTTTTCATGAGGTGGGATCACAAGAAACCCATCTTAAAAGTTGAGGTTAAAATTCCCATAAGTGGCTTATTTATCACAATAAGTTGAAACCCCATTGAATGGCACTATAGCACGCTTACCTTTGATTCTTCAGTTTGCGGTTCAGCTTTGAAGAGTGCAGATGTGTCTCGGTTCAGAGACATGATAGCACGGATCTCTGGAGGTAAGTATTGAGTAAGGGTGTGTTTGCGGGAGATGGGTGCTCAGTAGGAGGGTGGGGAGGGAGAAGGACTGGGGCAATGATGAGGGCCATTTTCTTTTTACAGAACCCCCTGAAAAACACACTGGGGAACTGTTTTCTTTATTTACAGGTAACAAAAAAGAAAAGCAGACATTTGGGCACACTGCAGTGGGCTCCCAGTGTGCCACAGGAGTGGGGTGACATACTGCCAACATGGGATTAGGGACACCCGATATTGAAAAAAAAAAAACATTGGGCACACTGGAGGGCTCCCAGTGTGCCACATGAGTGGGAGGGTGCCAATTTATGCCACATTGGCAGAGATCATGCCCAGAGGAGGGATGGTTTTGGCTGCATTGGTGGCAGAAAGAAAGGAGCCCAGCTGGTTCTGTTGTAGGGCAGTGGGACAGAGAGGCCACATCTGACAGTGATCGCAAAGAGGAGGGTCTGTTCTCAGCCACATCAGCAGCTGAAGACAGCGAATGGCATTTGCCATTCACATGATGGCATCAGCAGACCTGCACATGCACATGAGTTGTGCATGCACAGTTAACTTTACCGCGAATGCAGAAGTAACAACGAATTTGTGGTTTGTTATTCCATAGTGGTCAATTGTGGCGAGAGGGTTCAAGCTCCATTCGGCTTTTGAAGGATACTTCCAAAAGTCCAACTGAAGGTTCCACAATTGGCCATTTTAAAAGCTAGAGAGCAATCCCAATAGGGCTGTAGGCTCCACCCACAGCCCTAAAAAGAAGAGAGAAGAAGAATATGGTGAAAAGCATAAAACTACAGTGTAATTCTTAATAATTTGAAAGCATTATTCATGTTATCATTTTACAGGATCACAATTTCATTTTTCATTCTCTCATATTATCATTTTTTCATTATTTCATTTTTTCAAAAGTGGTTTGAGGTCCGTTCAATTCAAGGCCTCTCAGTTGTAGCCATGTCAGGTGAACGATCCAAAAGTTTTTTCTCAGCAAGAGTTTATTAGCTCTATTGCCATCCCTTGAATTTCTTGTCATAATTCTAGTTCCATAAATTAGGTCCCACTTGGATCATTGTTATGTGTCTCTGTATAATGTTTAACTAAGAGTTTGTGAAAAAGACCATCTTTAATATTACGGATATGTTCTTGTATCCTTTATTTGAGTGGTCTGATAATTTTCCCTACATATAACAGGTTGCATGAGCACCAGGTGGCATACACTACATAGGGGCTGTCACAGCTCAGAAAACCTTTCACTGCCACAACCCAGTCATAGTTTTCTAACTGGAATTTGTCACTTTGATGACAGAAGCTACAGACATTGCACCTTCCTCACTTGGATATGCCATTTGTGAGTAGGGTAACCATTGTCTGAATTGTGGTTCTGATTGTACATGAGAACCTGCTGTTGACCAATTTGTCTCTCAGGTTCTCTGACCTACAATATGTAATTCTGGAACTCTCACGTAGTTTTTATTCAAAATCGGGTCATTCAACAAGATTTGCCAATATTTTCTTACAATGTTTCCTGCCTTTCCACAGCCCTGTTAAATTTAGTAATGAAGCAAACTGGTTGTTTGACTTTAACAGTTCTTTCCTTTGGTTTTAAATGATCAGTTCTAACCACATTTATAGGCCTCACTAATGCTGTATCCATGACTGGTGGCTCATATCCCTGTTTGTAAATCCTTGGTATAACTCTCTAGATTATGTATCAAAATCCTCTTCTCTTGAACAGTTCCTTTATAATCTTAGAAACTGACTGTATGGTATTGATTGTATTATATTCTTAGGATGTGCTCTGTCAGCTCTAAGTAGGTTGTTGGTGGAAGTGAGTTTTCTGTAGTTTCTAGTCTGGACTTTATTATGCTCATCTATGGAGAGTGTGATATCTAAAAATGCATCTTTTCTTTATCAGTTTTGTAAGTGAAACAGTGGTTTTGGCTATTTTCATTTATCCATTCCACTAATTTCTCTGCCTCTTCACCTGACTCAAATCCTTTACAGATGGCATCATCAATAAAACAATGGCATTTAACAATGTTCTAAAGCCAGCCCGGTGGTGTGGAGGATGAGGCATCATGCCTTCCCTCCTGCCACACCAGCAACCTGTGTTTGTGGTGCAAGCGGGTCAACTGGAGTTGCCCAGGGTGGGAGATAACTGAGCATCTGGAGGACAGCTCTCATCTCCAAAGGAGGGAGGGAGGGAAACAGAGGCCAGTGTTGGACTGACATCTAGCAGTGGCTGGGTGTTGGAGCACCTGGGTCCCATAAGCAATGGGGTGGGAGGGAGGGAGGTGAAGTTCGTCGGGTGGCTTGTTGTGGGCAGAAGCATGCACAGTTCTGCCATTGTTGACACCACATGCTCCTCCTCCCAAGGGATTGAACATCAGGTGGAGAAAACTGGTTCTGGGCATGTCAGATGACTGCCGATCCTGCAGATCCTGCCCCCAATAAAGCAGGCAACTTCAAACTGTATCCATTTCGGTGGGTTGAAGGATCCCTGCCACCCCACCATGGGGAAGAAGGATGTGATGCTGCGCAGTCAGGTGGATGGGGCTGGAGGCTGACAAGGATGTGGGCCACCCAGGATGGACAAAGAGAGTACAAAAAACTCAATGTTTCAATGAAATGATTCATCGTTGGATTTAAGAGATACATTTATTCTCATAATCCTACAAAGACGTTAGCATAGCTAGAGGTCATTGCTGATCTCATTGGCATACCTTGAAGCTGTAGCTAGAATTGGTTATTAAACTCAAAATAATTATGAGTTAAGACAAAATTCATAGCTTCTGGGATAAAGGATGTGGGGATGTCATGCACAATGACTTTCTCAAGAAAATGTCTACAAGCTTTTATACCTTTTATACCTAAATCATGTGGAATGCATGCATATATTGACTCCACAGCCACACTGAGCCAAATGTATTGCTTGTCCCAGGAAATTCCCAAACTTATCCAGCACATCCATGGTGTCACTAAGATATATAGTTAGTCTCGTTGTATAAAGTGAATGGACACATTCTATGTAGTCATTAGAATCCATTAGCCACATTTCCCCTTTATCTGCAGGGTTGATTATGATGTCTTTAGCTTCAGTTAGTTCTTTTAAATCCTGTCTCTCTTCTGGGGTTAAACTTCTACATTTAATGGGGAGCAAGTTCTTCAACAGATTATCAGTTTCATTAAGAACCACATTTCATATGTTCTAATGACTTGATTAGAAGTGTTTGGGCAGAATAAGGATTGTTCTCTAAATATATCTCTATCACCACCTAATGTATCAGTCTCAGTATTATAAGAATCACCCTCAACATGGTATCCAGTTTCAGTCCCTGGTATACCTTTTGTCTCCAACATTAATTCTTCTAAATTCATAAATTTACTGATTTATGCAGCCAGTATAGCGTTATGCTTGTGCAACTGTGTTAGCTTGGTTTTGGCTATTCGCACTCTCTAGTCCAGAGGAATTATCACCCTGTATAGTTACAAAAGGAAAGGAATGCTTGGAGGGTTCTACTCCTAGAGGAGCCATGGGATGATTCCCATGACTAAAGGTACTATAGTAATCCCCTAAGGAGAGTGCTGCTGCTGAAGGAGGAGTGGAGGATCGTGGTGCAAAAAAAATGCTTCACAATGAGGCTGAGAGGAACTGCTTATATAGCTCAGGAAGTGAGAGTGTCGGGCTGCTTGGCCACTGAACTCCAGGCAAAGTTTCCAATTCACTGACCTATACAGGCAGTATAGCATTATGCTTGTGCAACTGTGTTTGTTTGGTTTTGGCTGTTCGCACTCTATTTCAAAGGAATTACCACCCTGTAGGGTTACAAGGCAAGGAACCCTCGGAGAGGGTTCCACCTCTAGATGTGCCATGGGACAATTCCAATGACTAAAGGTACATTAGAATCCCCAAAAGAAATGTATAATCATCCCCAAAGAACAGGTCAACACAAAGCATATGAGCAAGCAGTAACTGTGACATAGGAGCAGTAACTGTAATGTAGTAGTAGAGAAGCATAGGCAGTTTGATAATGCAATGAGATGCTCAGTTGGATAATGTAATGACTGCCCAGGTTTGTGTAGCATGATAAGCACATGCCACTTCTAATGGACTGACTTGACAAACATCATTCTGTCCATTACATCGGTGTCTGTTACAATGATTAATCGAAAAAAATAAAACAACGGCGGCGGGAGGCGGTGAGGTATTCACCAGAAGTGATTTACAGCTCCTTTCAGAGTCAGTTGAAGTGTGCAAAAAACCTCAGAAAAACTTTATTTATTTATGTTTTTAAAATAGTAATAAAAAAACAAACAAATGTAGCGCTGATCGAGGTTTTGCTGTACTGTACTTATCTATTATAGAGAGCAGTAGATAATTTAGGTAATTTCTCAATCTCTTAATAATCTGGATTTTTTGGAAAGTGTAAGGCGTGTTCACTTACCAGAAGTATTCTTAGGGCACTCATCATTCTGCAGAAGTATAGCATGAAACCAAGAGCAGTGCTTACTACCTACATTATCAGAGGCAGCGAAAATAATGTGAATTGAAAACGAGTTAAAAAGCCAGTAAGACAGCTGGCAGTCAGCTAACCATCATTGATTTGCATAGTAAACTAGTGTTTTTACGAACTGATGGTTGTTACTGCAGGAACTTAAGGTCAGGGCATAGTTACAAGGGTGCAGGTGATGCAGTGGCACCCAGGCCCTCAAGGTTTGAGGCCAAAATCATAATTTTGATGTTTATTCAAAATTGGGGAGGGACCTGTAACATCACCTTGTACCCAGGCCCTTCAGGATTTTGCTATGCTACTGCTTAAGGTCCACTTTAATGGATAATTTGAACACTGCAATTATAGCAAGTGGCATTTGACAATTGCAAGATGTCCATTAGAAGCAGAAGTCCATTATCACGGAGCCAATATAAGTGGCGCATACTGTACTGATGATTTGCGTTGAGATTAGGGGATCCCCTAAGGAGAGAGGAATGGCAGGACATCTTCCACTTCCAATCAACAGCGGAATCTACCTAAAGAAACTAGGAAACAACTATGCTAACTAACTGTTATGACCTGAGGCAATGGAGGAGAGAAAAAACCTATGAGGAGGAAATCTGTGGGGATCCAAGGCCTGAGTCGCCTTCCTCCAGGCTTGGGATAGTATATTTAGTGATGGCTCTGCAAATAGAGGGAGGTGGAAAAATTCCAATTTGGAGGAAGGCTTTAACTCAAACCCTCTAGCAGGAACATCGTGGAAGGTTGCGAGAAAACTCTGCAAAAATACGCAACCAAGGAGCAGGAGGAGAGCAACGACTGCTGAGGCACTCACCTGGCCTACCCGCCCCTAAACTCAAACTAGGTGAACCAGAGGCAGTCATAGGGAGAATGCGGTGAAGGTGCCTTGCTAGAAAACTGCTAAAGTCAATGGCTAACCGTTATAGTGGAACAATAGAATCAAAGGAGATCATCATAACCACCCTTCACCGCTAGTCTTAAATTCTACACCAGGGTTGCTGTCGTGTAACAGGCAGCTAAAGCCAAGCCTGGGTGAGGACATTCCCAGCTATAGGCCAGGAGAAAAGGATCCCGCCCCAAGCTGGACATGCTCGAGATGTGGACTAAATGTAGAGTGAGACCATCGGCTGCAGGAACCCTGCACCAGATAGAATGACTGGCATGCCCCAGAATTGATAGAGAGCTGAAAAGCTGGTGAGCTGAATGAATATGGCATGTTAAGATCGTAATGAGCATTGAGTGCTGAGACCTTGCAAGGTTGAATGTAGATTGAGTGCAGCAGAATCCCAGAAGCTGAAGCTGAGGGGATGGCAGTAAGCATGAAGCAATGGTCTGCATAAGCAAGGAGCAACAGTTGCGTAACCAAGTGTGAACCTGCATGTAGGTCAGTAAACAGAGTAGTAATAAGTGTACCTGCATGTAGGTTTGCATAATGTAGGGCAAACAGCACTGAATAGTGGGCAAGCCAGCCAGGCATGTCAAAAGCCAAATCAAGGTGACAAACTCTGAGAATTTTCAGTGGCAAATACAGGATTCAGAACCTGAATAATTAGCCACATAAACCACGACCCCCAAACACCTCCCAGTCCCCACCATAGGACAAACAAGGAAGCAAAGCAAAGGCCAAGAACCACATGCAGATATAAAAGTTAATTTAATAGCCTCAGTAAGAGCTTTAGCTAACCTCAGAGTAGAACAAGGTACAATAGCAATGGGAGTAAACAAGAAGTAACAGGAAGCAATTAGACCTGTGCAGCAGTAGTAGAAAACAATTGAGTACACTGAGTTGTAACTGCAATAAACAAAATAAAAAAGGAAATGCAGTGCTCTGAGCACTGTCACCAGAGCAGTGCAATGAGACTTCTGCAATGAGGTAATTAGAACAAGCATGAGTGTGCTGTATAGCTAGGTTCAAGTAAATCTGAGTCAGGTGAAAGTAATTGAGTATGCAACATGGATCAGCTATAGCTGAGCTGAAACATACAGATCAGGTTTGCAGATGCAGTGCAAGTAATTTAAAAGTTGAATAACTGAAAGCAAGCAGTATGAGCCCTGGAGTAGCAGTATGCTAGGAGCTTAGAAACAAAGCACACCCCAAAGGAAGGAAGCACACACAGCCAAAGGCAAATACAAACCAGAAGCAGGAAATAAATGCAGAAGCCCAGCAGAGACAAGCAGGAGCAGCAAGGTTGAAGGGGTACAGGCCCCAGCCAGCCAGAAGGCATAACCAGTTCAGAGGACAAACCAACAGAATCTTTGACTACAAAGAAAAATGCTTCACAATGAGGCTGAGATGAACTGCTTATATAACTCAGGAAGTGGGAGTGGCGGCTGCTTGGCCACGAACTCCAGGCAAAGCCTATCCAATTATTATAAGCAAGTGCAGTAAGTTTTTGAGCTGGTTATATCAGGACTCAAGATTAGTGGTGCAGATGGGGGTGAGGATGGGGGTAAATAAGTGAGGTGTAGACTCACCCAATTCTGCAGGACATTCTACTAAATTAGTATTAACATTCCCATTCTCCTCCTCCCCAAATTCAACACTAATATCAAACCCATGGCTGCTTGCTTTCTTTTACCAAAAATTCCCTAAGTCATATCTTCTAAAGAAATCATACAGCAATGTGTGTCTAAAATATATTATTATCACATGCAGGTGCAAATGCAGTCCTTTTCTGAGTACTTTATTTTGTACTGTTGTAAGTTCTACCTGTGAAGATTTCACCCTTTTTTATTATTTAAACTTTATTGATTTTAAAACTAAAAATACAAACAAAGCAAAATATCAAGTTTGAATTGCCATACAAACAATCACACAAAACAGATCACAAAAGCGAAGAACAATAACAAACAAGGAAGTCTGCCCCATCAGCCACAGCCCCCCACCCCGAGCACACATACCAGCAAGGAAGCAAACATAAAAAAGAGAAAAAGGGAAAAATAAAAGTAAAAGTACACAGGACCTACACAGACTGACAAGGTCCCAAGTCATACCACACCCAAGATACTCAGGCAGCCTCTGTATAGAAAGAAGAGCATGAAGCTGCTCCCATTTATGCTGGTAATGATCCGCCGCTGGAGGAACCTGCCAATCTGTTTTTCAATAGCAAGTGCCTTTGTTTATTTATTTATTTATTAATTAATTAATTTATTTATTTTTGAAAGTTGGATTTACAACCTTTGAGTCAGGACTCATTTACAATAACACCTTGTGCAGGGAGGGTAGACATGGTTACAGTGTGAGATACAACAGTGGTAACATACAGGTGCAATACAGATAATAAAAGAACACAGTATAACAGTGGTTTATGGGATAAAGTTACATGAAGTAAATAGCAATCATATGAAGTATAACAATAGCAGAAGTCACAGCCGTGGCAGTACCAGGGAAATACTTAAGTGGAAGGGTGGGGGGACAGGGGTGAGGAAAGGGAAAAATGCATGCATAATTTCCCCATACCATTCCTTATAAGGTGGGATAATAGCATCACACTAGTGATGAAGAATAACAGCTTTTGCAACCACGGAGATCAATGCAATATCGCCTTATGATTCTCAAACATGGCAGGAAGAAAGTCTCCAACCAGACAGATTTCAGGGGTAAAAGCATCCTCAAGACCCAAAAAGGATCAAGGAGGCCTTAATCTGAGCTCAGAAAGTAAACACTTTGGGACACTTCCACATCATGTGGTACAATTGACCTTCCACCAACCTACAATGAGTACAGAATGAAGAATCAGACCATCCCATTTTGAACAGAATATAAGGAGTAGCAAAGATTATGCAATATACAGACTGGGTTCCCCAATAGTGGTCCCATTTAACAAACTAAAACAGATATGCCAAATGAGTCTCCAGGGTCAGAGTCAAGTTGCCAGTGAAAAATCTGCTGCCAGAAGAGTACACACACCAGAGGGGTAGAGCGAGATATCAGCACTGAGGATTGGGCTTTTAAAATAACACGACCCAATCCCCAGCACATGTCTTCAGGGCTACCATAGGGTAGGGAGGCCGGATGGGGGTTGCAAATATAGCACCAGGATGTCATGCTATGTACATGCATGGGGCAAAGCACACACAATGAGGGTGGGAAGGAATGTGAGGGGTGGTGCCATGGTGGGTTGCCAAACTGACCCAGAGGTGTGGTGGGTGGGTAGATGGCATTGGGCAACAGGGTACTGTGTTTGGGTCTGGGTGGTGGGGTATTTTATTGCGCCTGCCCAAACCTTTTTTATATGCTTTCAACCCCAACATGCACCCCCTGGAGTTGAGAATCCTTGAGGAGTGCAGGGCAAAGCCCCCTGCATAAAACATTGAAAACTAAGTCCCCAGTGCCATTTTGCTGTGCACTGGTGTGTCAGAGAACTAAAATAAATTTTCACACTATTGACTTCTCGATAATGGTGATCGCCTTTAGGCTTTCTCCATTGTCACATGTAACCTCTGGGTGGGTTGGGTGTAAGCTTTTGCAAACAAGCATATATTCTGCCACAGAATGGAGCAGGGCAACCAGGGCCAAGAGCTGTGAAAAGAACTCTCCACCTGTAAAACCAAGGGGCATGACCTAATACTGAGGTCAGGACTGAGACCACCAACATTTGAAAAATGCAAAACAGGAATACAGAAAGACTCCTGCATGTGCTGATGTGAAAGAATGACCCCATCCTCATCAAGGGATGCAACTGAAGATGACTCTGGCTGGGGTGCAGAAGGTGACCGGAATCTGGTGGCCACCAATCGTAATACTGGAGTTTGCTAAAACAGGTTGGGATTACTATCAGGACCATTCCACTTGGAGAAATTGCTTCAACTGCAGTCTAACCCTAGCCTACCATGAGATCGGGAATTTTGAGGACAGCAGGAAGACTAGAAAACTTAGCATGTAATTGGTACAATTTACACCTGCTTTCTGATATAATCTGGATTCAATGTGGAACAAGATCAGAGAATTACCTCCATCCTTGAGATCTGCTGGAGCCTGTCCCCAGAGCAGGAATTTAGCCACGTGGAGAGACAAATAATAAAGATAGAATTGGGGAGGCATAGACCACCCTGCTCCCTGGAAGCAGTGAGTTTGGAGTAAGCTCGCTGAACTGATCCATCACTCCAAAGAATGCAGTTCAAGAATCTCTGTGGGGAAGTAAACCAAACCTTAGGAAAAAACACCCCAGCCATGCTCAAAGGATATAGTAAGCAGGGAAGGATATTCATCTTTAGAATATGGAAATGACCCAAAACATCATAGGAGGAAGCCCATCTAGTCAGATCTTTCCTAATTGCCTGGAGGAGGGTGAAAAATTTGGGAAACCAAGTCCGAGAAAGATGATGGGGCAAAAAAACTAGATGCGTAAGCGTGTTAGGCTCCCAGGAGAGTCCCAAATCAACAATGTCCCTCTTAAGAACATAGGCATTAGGAATCACCTGGTATTGTCAAGGTTCAGCCTATAGCTCGCCAACTCAGAAAAAATCCTAATTTCCTTCAAGGCAGCCGGGATGGAGGTGACTGGATCAGACACATGGAGAAGCAAGTCATCTGCATAGGCAGAAATTTTATATCTCTCCTTCCTGGCCAAAATACCTTGAATGACAGGAGATGCTTGTAACCACCAAAAGAGGGCTCCAAATAAAATAAACAGTAAAGGGGAGATGGGCAGACTGCCTCTAACCCAGGCCCAATGGAAAAGCCACAGAAGACAGGCCTTTATAACAAATTACAACAAATTCTCACCAAAGGATTGGTATAAACACCTGAACCCATGAACAAAATTAAGGGAATGCCAAACATTTGCAAGACCTCAAAAAGGAAGGGCCAGGCAACATGATCAAATCCTTTCTCTGTGTCTATGGAGACCAGGGCCGCTAGGTATCCAGCTCTCCCCAGATGCAGAGATTAGGTGAACCAACTTCCTCAGATGATCACCAGAGTGGTATAAGGCCCACCTGCCCTGGTGAGATAAGGGATTCCCTATTGGATTGCAATCTAATAGCTAGAACCTTGGCCAAAATCTTAATATCAGAATTAAGGAGGGAAATGGGCCTATAACTAGTCCTTATCAGGCTTATGAAGAAGCATAATCCAAGCCTAGGTAAAAGAGGAGTCTTGCAGGCCATCAGTCAAAAGAGTTAAATAACCAGATGAGTTATGGGGTCAAGGCATCAGAAAAACATGTAGAAATTATTGCAAAATCCATCAGGGCCGGGTCCAGAGACATGGGAGAGTGACCTGATCCAAATATGCTATAAAATCACCCCTTTCATCAGAAGCTGACACCAGGGCCTCATAAAGATCCTTGTAGAATCCCCAAAGCGTCTACAATATCCCAGAGCCTAGTGAGCATGACAGATCCTGGAACAGGGTGAAGACATGGGACAACTCTCGAGTCATCTAATTGCCTAAGTCTCCAGGTGAGGAGCTGACCAGCCCTCTCCCAGACTCTAAATACCAGGACTTAGTGCACAGGAGCCAATTCAGCCTTTTTGGACATAAAGTCCATGTGTTTTAGTTGAACCAATTGCAGCTGCTGCCAGACTGTAGATGAAGAGGAAGATGACAAATCCTCCAAACATCTAATGTTGGCTAGAAGCTGTTCCCCTCCTGAGTATGGAATTTCTAATGCTCAGAGGCCAATTTAATACATTCCTCCCAGCAGCAGCCTTAAGAGCCCCCACAGCCAGTCAACCTAGAACACAGACCCCTCTTTAGCTGAGAGAAAAGTACAGAAAAAGTCCTTGAGATGCTGCACTAGAGTGGCATCCCAGAGGAGTTAGTGTTTAGCCATCAAACCCCATCCCACTCCTCCACCTTGTTCAGAACCAGGAGAATCTCAACCAGGACATGATCCATTAACACCTTGGGGAGGATCTTGGAAGAGAGCAAGCCCAGCAAAACACTCCCACTCATTAAAAAAAAATCTATGATGACGTACCATGGGTGGCGGAGAAAAAGTATAATGGTGATCACGGGGTGTAGTACCACCATGGATCTGCCAAACCCTTACTATCCATCAAATCCCTAAGTCTCCACTGACCAGGAGACAGACCATGCCTAATGGAACCCAATCAATCCAGGTCATCCTGACACACCAGGTTCCAATCCCACCCAAAATTATTGATAAACAGGAAAAGAGGCTATGTGAAATTCAAGAACAGAGAACAAAGAGGGCAAATCAATATTAGGCCATAAACGGAACCCAAACAACTTCACTGATACCCAGATGGCCATGCACTAAGATAAAACATCCCTCAAGATCCAAGTATTCTCAAATAAGCTGAGATGAGTACCTCTAGAAATTAGAATAGCTATGCCCCCAGCAGAATGGACACCAGCCCCAAAGCCTTGAGCTACCCAGCTTCTGGAAACCCAGTCAGCTCTTCATGCTCAAGTGTGTCTCCTGCAACATAACCACCTGTGAATGCAACTTTTGAAGATGACCCAAAATCATATAACTTTTTTCTTATTATTGGCCTCTTTAATATTCCACAACAAATATTTATAGTTGAAGCTCATATCTCCAAAAAAGGAAAACTTAAAACCAAAAGAAGATACACACATATCAACCAAGAAATAAGAAGTGTGCCTTAGGGAAACGCATATCCCTCACCAACCCTCACCCAAAACCAGAAAAACATGTCCTGACCCCCAAAACTATGTACCAACCACTCCTCCCTCCCCTACCAGTGCAATGAAAACTACCCACCCCACAGACCCCAACAAATCCAAAACTATGTAATAGAAATAAAAGAACCTCAGTGTCAACCCCCAGAAAATCAGCATAGATATGCAGTTGGAACAGGCCAACATTGAACAGTACCATAGTCCGTAGTCATAAAAACCCAAATCCTAACAGTAATAACGTCCAGTGAAAAGATACTCCTGCCATCCCAAATACAAACCCCTCCCCCACCAGACTCCAGAACCCTTTGCATAGTCCTGTAAAAGCACCAGATTAACCAAGATTGGACAGCTCACCAGGACCACAAAGCAAAGGAACCCGCTAAAAAACTGGTTCATGACCGTCATCCCTAAATACAGCATAATAAATACCTCCAACCACCCCACCTAAACAGTCCAATAACAGTATCGCAGCTAGACAATAAATAAGAATATCAAAGCTACACACAGTGCCCCAAAGAACTTAGCACTCTATAAATCGTCTTAAACATAGACCGTCAATATAATAGATAAACTAACAGGAATAAACAGATTCCCAATTAGACAGAAAAAGAACAGTAAAATAACATTAACATTAGCAAAGACTCAAAACATTGTCCGGAGGATGTAAGCACAGGTGTCCCCAGCTTCAAGTCCTCCTTCAAGATCCAGAGATAACAGCCAAATTGTCTAGGAAGTAAAATCCCAGATAGGCACACCAGTCCCAAACATCCAGCATCATAGGACACCAATACAGCACTGTCAGCTGAATCTCCCATACTGGACAATTTTAGGAAAACCAAAAAGGAAAAAACTCCCAGTCATCCAATCTTCAAATAGAAATAGGCAAAATAAGTCTGTGACTCTCCATAAAAAACAGTTTTGAAGCATTAGTTCCTTCACTTGCCTACCAGTCCATAATAGAGATGCCAGCAACTCCAAAAAGTCTTCTGGCATAATGGAAAGAAGGTCACTATAAACATAGTCCGTAGCTGGAAGCAACGTCAGTCCTGCTTCAGTTAAGCTGCACTGAAATGCTCCAGCCACATAGCTCACATCGGACCCAATGTGAGCAAAGAGAGAAACCTGCAGCTAATCAGTGTCGAATAGCATGGCAGACCAGACATCCTGGACAACTCACGGCAAACCTCACAGGGCAGAACTGAAGGGGTTGGAGTGACAGCAAGCCCAGGAGGCAACCTCAATAGGCAGGTCAATGAAACTGAAAATAATAGAACTACACAAACACAAAAGTCCTTGGCAGGTGAGGAGGCTCATAATGACAACAATCAAAAGTGTAGATTGTAGAAACTACACCGATCACCCAGAGTGCAAATCACCAACAGTTCTAAGCAGCAGATACTGAATGAGGAGAGTGCCTATCCTCAATGATCCTTAAAAAGTCTGGATATATTTTTTTAGCTCTGAGGGTTTGTTCAGCTGACTCAAAAGCAATCAATGAGCTCTGATGCAGAGCTGAGAGCCAGGAAGGGTATAACACCTTAAACTCAATCCTGCAGCATTTAACTTGGTCACAAAGGGTGGTATGCAGCCTGCTTCTACCATGTGACTGCAGGAAGGTCTTGAGTTATGCAGATTTTGGAGCCATCCCAAAGTATCTTCTGAAGCTCCCAAATTTTGAATAAAATGTACTGCTCATCCAAGTAGTTAAGCAGCTTTAGGATGAAGGGTCGAGAGGAGATCCATCTGGTGATCTGGGGCATAAGGGTGGTAAGCCCACTTAACCATGTAGGAGGGGCTGTCAGGAGAAAGCCCTGCAATTTTAGCCAACATCTTCTGAGTAAACAAAATAGGCGAGGTCCCCTCCGTATCCTCTGGGAGGCCTAAAATAACTAGATTATTTCTTCTGTTTCAGCCTTCCCAATCTTCCAGCTTTGTCTCAGTCTTTGTGAGCTTTTGCCATAAGGCAACAACATTGGAATCTACTTCTCCTCCAGTGCTTCAGAGGAGAGGTGTGGGCTGTGACATCTGATATTCTCTCCCAGTTCTGCCTGCAAGATTTGAGCTCACTGGTAAGCTCTTGAAGGCCATCCTGAACAACAGGAATTCAGCAAGAAATTTTTCTTTTGTGAGGTGGGCTGGTGCTGGGGTGGTAGTAGTAGCTTCCAGCAACAGCACTCTTGGTCCTCTTTGAGCTGTTGTCCATGGTTTGTGGTGGGGTGTGGTGTGAAGGAGCTTGGAGCATTTTAGCATCCTACACCACAAATCAAAACCTCTGACCTCCAGAATTGCCACAAGAATCACCAACAGGATTCCAAACACCACTGAAGGAATCTCAAGGATGAAAGGTAGGCAAAAAAACTGCAAAATATTGAAATTTACCTCAGTAGAGCAGTAGCGGTTGTGAGGAGCTGCTGATCTCAGAGGCTGCATCATGTGTCTTCGAGTTCACAAATTTCAACTCTTCTTCAGGAACCTCTCAAAGTTTTGTCTCTTCTTGCCTTTTCTCTCGTGTCTTGTTTTTCACTTTCCTTCATGTTTTCTGTCTTTCCCAGTTGTCTTCTCTTGTTTCTCTCCTTTTCTGAAAAAGGATCCCTGTTTGATGTGTTAGCAGCTGAATCGTCAGTGGATTCTGTTTGGGCGTTGCTCTGGGTTGGAAGTTAGGCGTAACTTTCTTAGCTGTTGTTTTGATCTAAACCATCCTCTGCTATAGGATCTGTCTTTCTTAGGCCAGCTAAAATATTGCCCAATCAATAGTCTTCCTTATCACATTCCAATTTATGTTGCTTTCATTTAATGATTTCTTCTTTATGGTGTTGTAGTTTATTTTGTAGTTGTCCAGACAACTCATAAAACCCTCTGAATGCTTTATACTTTCCCACAGAAACTTAGTTGTGTTGCTGTATTGGTACTTGTGACAAAGATCCAGGAAAAAAGAAATTGATACCTTTTATTGGACCAATACTTTTTAAACTCTCTAGATTTCTTCTATTAGTTTGTTTGTCTGTATATTCTGCTATCAAAAGTTATATATAGGTTTTGGTGCAAAGTGTAGATGCTTTTACCATTCAGCTTTTCAGGAGAAGTTTTCAATTTCACAGGAGGAGATTTTTGAATTCTCAGCCCTTTTGGTGATTGACCTTTTAAAATATTTCTTTAAATGGTGTGATGTTATATGTCGTATTAATGTCTGTAAAGTTCAGTCTTTCTAGAGAAATAAGCATTTTTCAACTCTTCTGCTTCTATTGTATTGCTCTCACTATTTGAAATGCCATTGATTTTACCTTTGCTTGTTCTTTCCTCGTTATTAATTCTTCAATGTCCTCAAGGCAGCTGAATTCACTTTCCGATGTTGATTCATCCTATATTATGCTTGTTGTAATCCATGTTGTAATCCACAGTATCTATGGCAAGAGAACACAATTGCACACAACAGCTGTAGTTCCAAAATACATTGATTCCTGGAAAAGGTTTATGAAACAAATGTCTGCTCCTCCATGGCTACAGAAACAGCTCTAAACAAACAAAATCCATAAAATGAGGTGTGCACAGCAGACCCAACCTGATGCTAACTCAGTTTACCAAACACAAATCCGATAATCAAAATTCTAAAGTAGTGGGCGCTCACCAGAAAAATCCTCAAAAGAAAAAACTTGATCAGGTTCAATCAAAGCAATTGTATTGCTGACTATATTTATACAATATCAATTGCATGCAGTAAACAGCCACACAAACCCTGCATTTCAACCATCCTTTTCTTAAACACATTGTTAAATGCATCTTTTGTTGATGATGCCATCCGTGTGTAGGAAAAGCTGGTCTTTTCACAAACCCTAGTTAAACATTATACAAAGGCACATAACAACAACCCAAGTGGGACCAAATTTATGGCATTGGATTTTGTGGTAAGAAATCCAAGGGAGAAAATAGAGCCAATAATCTGTTGCAGAAGGAAAGCTTTTGAATCTTTAACCTGCGATGTCTATGACCGAGAGCCTTAATTCTGAATGGGACCTCAAACCATTTTTAAAAAAAATGAAAAAAAGGTAAAATGAAAGAATGAAAAATGAAATATTGATTTTACATAAAAATGATAAAATGAATAACACTTTCAAATTATTAGAAGATTATACTGTAGTTATATATTTCTCACCATATTCTTCTCTTTTGTTTTTCTATATAGGTGACATCATGACTGGAATGATTAAAATTTGGCATTTGTGGATCCTGAAATCCTCAAAATAATAAAATATAATGGGTGATCACGCTACCAGATTATTTGCACCAATCTTTTATTCTTTAGGTATTCTTTCCTCTCAGTATTAATAAATAAAACTGGAAATAACGATACATCATGATCTTAGATACAATTGGATGTGCTATGTAGCAGTAATACACATGAAAAGTAATTTCTAAAATTTTAATATCGAGAAAAATTAATGATGCCTCTAGTGATTTCATTTTATAATATATTAGGTTTTGTTATATTTAATTTAATTTTGAAGTATGCTTATCAAGCTTGGTAATTAATTTAGTAATTTCATGTTTATCCAGTTCTCATGTTTGAATCCTCAGAATCACTGGTTTATAAGCATCAATTGATATAAGGTGCAACTAGATGACAGTAAAGTGTATATAAAAGGATTTTGTAGCCACATAACTACAACACCCGAAGACTCTGGTCAAACCGCGAGGGTTATTGCTATGTACAAATACACTCAGCAATAAAATTGGTTGGTTTGAGCCAGATTGAGTGCCTGTTTTGGGATTTTGCTGACATCCCTGGTGAGTGCTCCACCACATTGGAACATTGATTATCATGTCTGGGATTGGTAACCCAAGTGAAGCACCAGGTTTGGTCTGCAGTGCATAACTCATTTGGTGGATTTCCCAGAAGGACGTGACAGGTATTTCATGACTGTGCCACAAAATTGCAAGACTATTTGAACACAAACAAACAACCTGCATTTAAGCTCTTTTACAATGTCAGAATCTTGGACCCAAAGCCAAAGCAAGCTCCAGTATTGTCCAAGAATTTTCAGAACTACAACAAGGCAATCCAATACACTGGAAAAAATTAAATTTTATCATAATGCCCCTATTTGATTGAGTGGTTGAAGACAAATTGTCCATTAAAATAATATTTGCACATACAGTGGCTGCTGAATCATCAGTCAATATGTATACATTTTGGTAAGCTATGTACAAAAGCTAGTCCAAGCTCAGCCAGGAAACAAAGGTGATTTTGCAATGCCATGCAAGTCAGCCAATTCAAGCAAGGTTTTCAAATTGGAAGAAAATAGTCACCCTGAAGAGGTACTATTTGTCTGTAGACAACATGCATTTGTATATATTTTAAGTTTTAACTCATTACCAGTGAATATGGATTGAATGCATTTTTAAAAGGTTTAGCTGTGCAATAATGATGCTAAAATGCTAAATACTTTACCACAATGCAGTGTATTTTATGTACATTGTTTTAGATGTTGCATAGTAAGCAATGTGTTTCAGAAAAATAGATAAATTATTGCACACAGAAGCAGAAATGATCAAGCAAGTTTATTGAACATGATTGAATGCTGTGATAAATGCTGTTCATGTTTAGCACAAAGCAACACATTCTAAGCAGTTGTTTTAGAAACAGTAATTGAATACTGAAGCTGATATAAAATGATTGAAAATAATTGCACACAAAAATGGAAATACTTTTTAAAGAGGTGCACACAGAAAGCAGAAGCACAGATAGATAGAATTTGACTGCAGATAAGTTCTGCTTGGCCCACCCTGTCTGCCCATTTTTCCTACATCCATCATAATCATAGACTGTACTTGATCTACGACTCTTTCTCACTCCCTTTTTCCTTTCCACTATGATTCCCTTGTGCCTATATGATGCATTCTTGAACACCACCACTGTTCTTGCCTCCACCACCTCCACAGGAAGGCTGTTCCAGGAATCCACTACTCTTTCTGTGAAGAAGTACTTCCTCACATGTCTCTTGAATCTACCCCAGCAGCATCACAGCCAGAGGTATGTGAAGTCAGCAACTTTTTTCTGTGTAATTTTAGGTGGCGTTTTGTTATTTCCACTAAATTTACCCCTGGTGAAATCCAGTTTCGCTTTTTCTAATGATTTAGCAAAAATGTAAAATGTTGATTTCACTTGTATTTTGCCACTATCTGGATTGTCACTGATATGCAAAATGACAATTTCACTGGTGAAATTTGCTATTGATGCAGAATTAGCACAGCAGTATGTGATAGAATGTCATATGATGCTCTGGGGTTACATGTTGCTGAAGAACCTATGGGAAGCTGAATAGGTCATATCTGAGTTCAGTGTAGTTGAGAGTCTCTAAGAGAGCACATTGTGTTAGTCTGACTGATCAAATAGCACCCACTTTTCAGTCATAGAAGCACAGTCACTGTATTGAAGAATGCAGCTAAAGTTAGGTTTGAAGCACCAGCCCATAGCGCACGAAAAATGCCAACATGACGATTAAAGTTGTTTACTCCAGCTTCCCAAAGAAATGTCCAGCCCAAACTTCATGCCATGTTTGATTGTAATTTAAAATTCCCACGAATCACGTGACTGCAAGGTAGCTCAATGCAGCAGCTGCTGAAATGTTGGCAATTGATCTCCTGCCCACTCCTTTGTTGAGAATGTAGGTTTCCAATGGTTCATGGCCTGTGCATGTCCCAAATAGCAGAATATCGTCTCGAACGTACTTTGCAAAATGTGCTATTCTGGAATTGTATGGTAGAGTATCAGATATTTTAAATCATTCAGCAACACCTTATATACATCTGAGTATGGATATGTGAACTAATGGCAAAACAGCTGGCAGTTCATATTTATGCATTACAGCTCACTGGGCACAGATACCTGGGGTACTATTCGACTTGGGAAGTGGTAATAGTTGCAGCAAGGCAAACTGTGGTGGTACCAACATTCTGGGTCTTCATCAGCATGCCACACTGACAAGGAAAAGCATAGTAGGGTCACATACAGGTGAGAAGATGCTGGAAACACTTCTTTCAGAAATTGATGAGTGGATCCACCCATATTCACTGAAGGCAGGTTTTATTGCCAGTGATAATGGATCTAATGTCATCAAGCGCATTAGTGATGGCATTTTTCAGGTGCAATACCTGCTGCACTGTCTGAATCTCAGGGTCCAACAGTTTTCACCCATCCAGTCATTAGGAGATTTTGTCTGTTGCATGCCACATCTGTGTGCACTTTGCAAGGTCCATAAACACACATGACTTGCTCGATGAGCTGCAGATTTGCAACAACTTGCTTAAGCACTGCATGAAAATGGATGTGGTGACAAGATAGAACTCCATCATGTACATGCTGGATCACTTATATGAGAAGTACAAAGCGATTTCTGAATTTATGCTGGTACATACTAGCCGGATAGTGCTGGTGCATCCATGAGTCTCACAATGGGTCAGTGGCAGCAGATAGATCAATGTATCATGATTCTCAGTCCATTCAAACATGCCACACAGGCTGTAAGCACTGATAGTGCCTGTATGAGTCAGGCAATTCCACTTCAGCATGTGCTGAGGCAAACACTGTTGAAAGTCTAGCAACAGTTTGAAGCTGGTGTTGACACTGGTGCTTATGACTTGGTGGATCACATGCTGAATGTGTTGCAGTCCAACACACATATTACGTGAATCCTGCACTCTGAAGATTTTGGTATCACCACAATGCTTGACCCTCTATATAAATGTGGTGACTTCAATCATTAAAGGTAGATGCCAGCAGGTTAAGAATTTGACAGACCTTCTGATAACAAATATGCATGATGCGCAGATCTAATAAACACGGTGCAGAAGAAGGAAAACATGATGCAGCTAATAGATCCGGTGTTGCTACCACCACAGGGCCTGAAATGTGAGTATTGCATCCAAAACATGTACCATGAATGAAAAAATGCTAATCCCATTTATTATGTATTAAGTCTGGTGGGTGTAGCAGACATGTAAGACAATGAGGAGGAGGCTGATGATGAAGCAGCAGGAATGAAAGCAGCGCAAAGCATAACTGATGCATATCTGGTGGATACAAGGCACCTAAGCATTGGAGATGATCCTCAGATGTAATGGAGCACAAAGGTCTCTGATTGGCCAGCACTGACATCAGTGGCCATGAAGTACCAAAGTTGTCCAGCATCGAGTGTAAGTGTTGAGCAGTATTTAGTTCACCTGGTACCATAGTGCAGGACAGGTGCACCAGTCTGTCTCAAAATAGTTAGCATGCTAACATTTATTAAAATGAATCATGGACACATTCCAACAAAGTTAGTAATGGCAGTGTTCAAGCCACATGACAGTAGTGAAGAGGAAGAGGAGGGTACTGTCAGCACACTCAGTAGTAGGAGCAACATTGAAATGGAAGGAGCAGTACTGGAGAGAGAGTTTCTATCTGGTTATTGCTCAAGTCTGGAGGACTGTGAGGGCTGCTTCCTTGAGGATGTTGATTATAATATGGCATGATTTTTCAGTCATTGGTCTTCTGCAGTATAATCATTTCATTTATTTATATATTTATTTATTTATTTATTTATCGAGTATCCGATTACAATCTTTGAGTCAAGGACTCATTTCCAAAACTCCATGTCAGGTACAATACACAACAACAGGTATTCAGCATACAGTAATACAGTGATAGTACGGAAGGAGACTACAGACATGGAATTGGCAATACATTAAAGTTAACAGTATAACAGTGAGGAGTAGCTAAGATAGCAACAGGGGTAAGAGCAGTGCTGCTAGCTCTATACAGTAGGAAGCCATACAAGTCCTGAGTGGGGGCTGTGACTGTAAGTGAGCAGACCAAATGGCAAAAATGGTGTGGTCTGTATGCTGGCAGGTAATGTATGCAGCTAGAAACCAACTTTGTCATTGACACACAAAGCAGCAGGGCGAGGAATATACAATAACCCGGCATGCCATCGTCCACCTAGGCAGGTTCCTTTACTTATAGGGGACAGTGACAGTGACGGGATGAGATTATGTGGTTTTGAGGGCTGTTTTGAAAGGGTCTAATCTGGGAATCGATGTGATGATCCGGGGAGCTCATTGTATCAGGATGGCACTCTGTGGAAGAAGGACCATTGTGTGAGTATGGTTGACCTAGCAACAGCCCATGTAAGCTTATCTGCCATGCAGGCGTTTGCTGAGGTATGGGCAGTGCAGAGGAGGCAGAGACTCCAGAGGGAGTGATGCCTAGTTGGATTTTCTTTGTGAAGAGACATGTTTGGTAGGGTACTCTTTCGTCTAGGGTGAGGATTTTAGTTAGCTCATACAGGGTACAGCTGTGTGTACGCTTATCCACTCCAGCAATGAGTCTACAGGTTTATTAATGGCTAGGTGGATTTTATTTAGTGCAGTGTGGTCTGTGGCCAAGTAGATAGGTAGCCTCTAGTCTGCAAGGGAGAGCACAGAGGAGGTGGCGGCAAGGTGTAGGGCCTCTGGTGGTAGGCAGGCTTTCTGCTGGTACCAAAGACCTGTCGCATTTTATGGCAGAGGAAAGGTTACTAACATGGGTATGGAATGATAGATTAGGATCGAAGGTAATGCCTAGATATTTATATGTGTGGACCTGTTCCAGTGGAAGCTAGGTTTTGGAAACGATTGTTAGCTGGGCATTATAGTCCTTACACTGGCGATCGTAGAAGGGCATTGCTTTTGTCTTTTTATGTTGATGACGAGTCTATGGTCAGTGAACCAGTTTTCAGTGTGGTTGAAGGCAAGTTGTAGGGTGGCTTGAAGATTTGTGGGTTCGGGTGGGAGGCATACATTACCGCATCATCTGCCTATAGTAGTAGGTTACATGGACAGGGTTTAGGTAGGGTAT
The DNA here is from genome assembly GCA_016271365.2 of Neoceratodus forsteri. Taxonomy (NCBI): domain Eukaryota; kingdom Metazoa; phylum Chordata; order Ceratodontiformes; family Ceratodontidae; genus Neoceratodus; species Neoceratodus forsteri. Next base: position 322,698,733 of record CM028131.1, on the reverse strand, counting down.
TAAGGAAGATGCTGAAAAGCAGTGGACCAAGGATGGAACCCTGTGGGACCCCGAGCGGACAGGTAGGGTGGGTGAGAGGGTGCTATTTATCTTCACACATTGGTACCTATCTGTGAGGTAGCTAGTGAACCAAGCTAAGGGCCTGGGGACAGGCTGGAACAGCAGAGAGTATTTAGCGGGGGGAGACAGTGTCAACGCTTTTGACAGGTCTACGAATATAGCTCCTTAGCATCTTCTTATCAAGGGCATTGTGCAGCGAGTTGGAGAACTCTATGAGGGCAGTAGTTATTCTGTGACCAGTTCTAAAGCCATGTTGTTCTCTACATAGGATGTCGTGCTTAGACAGGGAGTCTGTGAGTTGTGTGGCGACTATTTTTCCAGGGCTTTTGAGAGGGAAGGAGTATGGAGATCAGTCTGTAATTATTAGGTAAAGTGGGGTCCCACTCTTTAGTATTGGTGTGATGGTGGCTACCTTCCAGATGGTTGGAAATTTCCTAGGCATAGGGAGAGGTTAAGGAGATCAGTCAGTGGGAGAGTACATAGTCCAGTATCAAGTTCAGGATTTTCATATCAAAGGAGTCTTTGCAGTAGTTTGAACCCACTAAGGCTTTTTAAGGTAAGAATTTGCTTTGCTCATAGTAATAACCCTGAGGTAGAAGGGGTAGGTATTGCTGGGTTCAGTGGTCATAGGAGTGGGGTCAACAAAGTTGTTAGGGAGAACTGTGCTCAGGTCAGAAAAGGCTTCATTTAGATCACGGTTATCATGAGTGGTTCTGAGGTGATGTAATGACTGATCGTTAGCTGGGAAGGGAGGCATCCTGGATTTTCATTCAGCTCCTTTAGGTTGTCCCAAAACAACCTAGCATTCCCCAGGATGAGGCCAGAGTGGATCTGTAGTAGTTGGATTTGGCCATTCTGATAGCCCAGATATACTTGTTTCAAGCCGCTTTATAGACTATCCTATCCACCCGCACACTAGAGGCAATAGCTTTGTACCAGAGGTTGTCACAGTTCTTAATTTGTTGGATCAATGCAGGTGTGACCCAGGGTGCATTTTGCTTTTTGTTTGGACCTCTGAGAGTGGGGCAAATGCATCACAAGCTTTGTTGAAGATGCGGGTGAAATACTCAAGGGCTACATCTATTGAGTGGCACATCTGATGGGGACCAATCACACTGGACCACGTATTGTCTAAGTTTACTGAGGCCACCTGGTTGGAAACGCGCAAGGCAAAGCTTGCTGGTTGGGGTAGTTGCCGCTGGCATGACCAGGTGAAGTCGATGGGGAGTGATTGCTTAGTGAGTCTGGGAGTACAGTTAGGCCTGAGATTCTGTTAAGATGATTGGTGAGTAGCAGCTCTAGTAGGTACCAGCACCGTTTCTGGGGTTGACTCTGGTAGGCTGGTTAACTAGCGGGCTAGGTCTAGTGCTGAGAGGCTGTCTTTTAGTGGGGAGGCAGAGGTTGATAGCCAGTTCACGTTAATGTCCCCAGAATAATGTGCTCTGATTTGGGTGGGAAGTTGGAGATGTAGTTGGTCAGGATTGCAGAGCTGAGGCTTGCTTACGTAGTGGGATGTACACCACAGTAGCACGCATTCAGGGGTCTGGTAGGGTCTGGTATGAGCTTTAGTGTCATAGCCTTGTCCCGTTGTCCATGGAGGGTGTTGGTAGGCTCTGGCAAAGTAGCGAGTCTCGTACGTAGAGTGCACACCCCACCTCTCCGTTTGCCATGTCTGTCAGCTCTATAGGGAGTGAGGCCAGGAGTGCAACGGCAGAGTCTGGGATTTTGTTTGACAGCCAGGTCTCAGTAAGGGCTAATAATCTGGCTGGTGCAGCTCCATCCAGCATTGTAGCTGAGCTATTTTTTCTGTAGGCCACAGATATTCATGGCAGCTATGATTAGCCCATGGCCTGAGGTGCCAGGATTGGCTGTAAGTGAACCAGGGTTAGGGTGAACATTGCCTGACATAAGTAGTAGTAAGGTGAGGATTCTGAATAGGGCCAGTGCTCTAAGTTTGCAGATGTTGGTATAATGTTTTTAGTTAGTGTGCTGCCGGAGCATGGGATGGCCATGGAGATGAGGGTGGGTAGGACTTAATTATGCTGTTGCTTTTATTTTCATTCATGTCTTGATGTCTTTATTTGTAATGTATTTACTTTCATTAATGTCAAAACATTCCCCATGCAAAATGTTCTTCGGTTTTTGACTGCCACCAAATTCAGTGTCTATCTCCAACACCATTGACATTTCTTGTTGCTCCACACAGCACCATACTGTGCAGCACTTATTCCTCTTCCTGCTCCAGTGGACTATGTTGTTCATATCCAGTGAGAAATATCATTGTCCAATCCACAGTGATGCAACATTACAAATGATTCCTCACCACCAGTCTCAATCCTTTCATAACTGTGTTTCAGATTCTACCATTGCTCCAGATAGAGTACTGTCCATAACCACCTGAATGTGGAGTCCGATAACATACCTGCTCCATACAGAGGGACATATCACTGCTTCATCTGCCTCCTCCTTCTCCTCTACTTGGCCTACTTGTGTTGCTCCTTCATGACCATTTTGGCATGCTTTCTCCTCGGCTCTTTGTTCAGCTGCAAGCTACCCAGCAGACAAGTAGTCGTGAGTCTGGTGCTAGCCCATTGACCCCCCAGCTGGCCACTTGGCTGTGAGCCCACGTCCCTGACTAGCGTAATCTCTTCTTTGTTCCACCTCCCCAAATTACTCTAATCCTACTTTTGTTTGAACTGTATTTAACCTTTTACCTTCTATTCCTCCCTCAGGAAGTCCTCCTCAGGCATACCTGATACAACCCGAATATCCTTGCCATCATCGAAACTTGACTGACACCTAATACTCCGGATCGTGCCATCTCTATACAAGGCTACAAGATATTCAGGCTGGATAGGACCTCAAAAAGGGTGGTGGATGTGCAATCTACATAAAGGACTACCTCACCTGTCTCCTGGTTCTTATCCCACCACAGAAACCTCAGTGCAACTCCTCCCTATCAAGATACTACTTGGTGCCCAAAACAAAGTCCTCATGATTGCTGCTGTCTATATCCCACCAAAGATCCTGATTCCAGCCTACAGGCTGTCCTCAAGTTCGTAAGTACACAATCTTCTGACATCGAACTCCTTCTCCTTGGGGACTTTAATATAAATTGGCTTGCTCCTGATGCAGGGTCAAACAAAGATGCCATCCTAGCAGCAAATTTAACACAAGTGGTAAACTCCCTACCAGGAAAAACTACAAATCAGGGACCAGAACCCTCATTGACTGGATCCTTACTAGCCACCCTACCGTATAACCAATGTAAGTGTTCTCCTGACTTCGCTCAGTGATCACTCTCAATAATATGTACCTGGACAAATAAGTTTTAAGCTGCTTCCAAAACCATCTATAGTAGAGTCCTACCTTATGGCAACCTTACTCATCTCAAGACCTGTCTTAGGCAGATAGACTGGTCCTTGATTTACAAAACTCAAGATGTTGACCTGGCCCTTGATTACTTTATTACTACTTTCAACACTGCCTGTGACACCTATGCCAGTAAAAAAGCGCAAAATCAAGCACTCACAAATCCTCGGCTCACGGCAAAGCCATTGGCACAACTCAAAAGTAGGGGATCACCTCTGGGCCACTGCAAGAGCTACTGGCACTCTGTCAGACATTCAAAAGTATAAACAGGCTCGCAACCACTGTACTAAACAGATCCACTTGATGAAGAGCTCCTACTTCAAGAATGCCCTCTCCAACTCCTGGGACGAAGGAAATCCTTCTGGGACAACATAAAGAATATCATGGGTCAGCAGTCCAAATCCTCTCCTACAATAATGAATGTGAATGGAACCACTACATTAGACCCAGAGATCATTGCAAACACCCTAAATGATACCTTCACAGACCTTAGTGGTGTCCTCTCATCTGATTTCTTTACTGATGCTGACCCTCAATTTCTACTTCTACTACTGCCTCTCCAACCAAACCACCCTTCCATTTCAAACTAGTAAAGGCACATGAAGTCTATAAATATGTAAAGAAGACCATTTCTAAGTCCCGAGCAAGCAGCACTACTATTGACCTTAAACTTGTCCCCACTCTGGAGAAGTACTGCTCCCTCACAAAAAATTTAATCTCTCCCTCTGCTACAGCCAATTCCCTAGGAAATGGAAGGCTGCAGTTGTCACTCAGTGCACAAAAGTGGTGATAAGTCACTGCCTGGTAACTATCACCCGATATCAATACTACCACCTCTCTCTAAGGCCCTTGAGCGCTTGGTGGCAGACCAACTTTCAGACTACCTGGAAAAGCACAGCATCCTATGCACTCAGCAGCATGGATTTAGGAAAGGGCACAGCACATCGACTGTCCTACTTGAATTCTCAGGAGCAATCCACAATGTCATGGACAAAGGAAACCTAACTGGAGCAGTCTACATTGACTTAACCAAGGCATTTGATACAGTTCACCATGGCCTACTTATCAAACAACTTCTATCCCTAGGGCTCTCTGAGGTCCTGGTGACTGGGTAAAATTACCTTGCTCAGCACTCTCAATCTGTAAAAGTAGCTGGAGTTCTCTCAGACTCAAACCGGTTCGCTCAGGAGTTCCCCAGGGATCCATCCTGGGCTCCCTCCTTTTCAGACTTTCCTAAACTCCCTCCCAAATCCTGCCCTGAACAATTAATCCTCTATGCCGATGATGCCATGATTCTTGCCTCTTATAAGATCCGAACCTCTTACGCCTCAACCTTCAGCATGCTTTTTCCAAAGTTGAGATGTGGTTCCTTGAACATAAGCTGGTTCTAAACCACAAAAAACTAAATCCATGCTCTTCTCTAACCCATAAAACAAGAAGCGACAAGTCCCACTCACCATTAATACATACCTGGGAAATACCATTGAACAATTGCCAATTTTCAAATATCTTGGAATCAACTTTGATCAAGGCCTAACCTTTGCAACTCACATTGATAGTACAGCAAAACTATTAATCAGCAAATTGGGATTCTGTATCGAACCGACAGCTTCTTACCCATTCTGCACTCAGGATTGCCATCCAATCTTCTATCATCTCAGTCGTTGACTATGGCTTAGTTATATATGGATCTGCCACTACTACAGCACTTAGTCGCATTACAACCTCCCTAAATAAGGCCTGTCGGCTGCTCACTGGTGCACATCGGCGTACCCACATGTGAACTCTGTCACGGACTCAGGTTGGTTGCAACTCTCAAACGGATAAAGTACCTTACCTGCCTGATGGTGAAAAAATCCACTCTGGGCCTCCACCCACCCTGTATCCAAGACCTGTTATGCCCGGCGCTAGCACCTGTTTTACCAGAAGATCAGAACACCAGCTCTCCAAGTCCCCGGTGCGGACTTCTCAGAGACAAAGATCATTTGCCTATTGTGCCTTAGCTGGCTAAATGCCCTCAGCACTCATATTACTGCCTCCTCCTCTCTAGGTATTTTCAAATCAAGGCTTTTCTCACCTTCACCTCCAGCTCCTGTGACTGCCCTGATTAAACCTCCTATTTTCTCACTACCCACCCTGTTCCGTTATTTGACAAAGACATGTTTGGAAACCTTTTCTCCTGCTATTGTCTGCTCCCACCTTTCATTAACCTCTCTGTTCTGGGCTTTTCCCTATTTGTTTCTCCTAATCTGCCATGACCTCTTCTTGTAATAATAATGTGATTATTGATATCTCATGTCCTTTGCACAAGTGATTTGATATGTATTTGTGCATGTTTTCTTGCTCCTGACACAACACAAATTGTTGTTATCTATGTAACCTTTTGTACTGTACCTAATTGACGGGAACCTTTGTAAAGAGCCTCTGGCTCAAAGGTAGTAATTCCTAGAACAATAAACTAAACTAAACTAAACTACCTCACCCCTGATGCCGGAGCTCACTCAACTGGCCACCAACACTAGCCTCCAACCACAGCCTGGCCAACAACTGCTTACTCCAGGTGAGAAGCCCTACCCTCCCAGAAAACAGTTCCAAGACCTGATTGGAGTGAACGGAGAACCACAGCAACCCATAGGATGCTGCAGGCACCATGATTCCCTCATTGGCTCCTCTAAAAACACAAGGACTTTCACTGTCAGATCTGCCTTACTCGCTACCGGAACATCTCCAACCCTTTTGTTATGGCCCTCCCATCCTCCCCCATCCCAGCCACCCTGTAAATATGATAATTCCCCACCCTAAACCAGATCCTTCACCCATTAGCTTCACAGCACCTTCAGCAACCAACTGTATTGCTGTAAGTCTATCTCCTGGCTTCTCCTCCTGCCGCCCAGAGCTACCAAAGTGCTGCCTGCTCCTAGAGTCCTGAGATATGTCACCACTGCCCGCAACCTGCTACTACTTACTATCATAGCTATCAGCCACCCACCCTCCTCTCTAATACACAGAAACCTTGGTGAAGGACCTCCGCTGGCAAGCTGCCTTCCCTCACTGCCTCCCTAAACTCTGGAACAATCTACCTCACCAAATTCACCAGTCCTCCTCCACTTCTTCCTTACCTACTGCCCTGTCAAATTACCTCACAGTTAATTGCTCCTGCTCATGATTCCCCATGTGGCCTATCCCCGTGTCCTCCTACCCCACCATTGCCTGACCAGCAGGCACCTAGCTAATGATATGGAAGTTGGCTTATTGTACCAACTACTGCAATTTTATTTATTGTATTAACTGCACTTGCTTTCCATGTCCTAAATGCATCAGTGCAGTGTATCTGTTGTTGATCCACTGTATGTTGACTCACTGTAATCCAATTATGTTAACCTCAATCTATTTTGTAATTCTTACTAAATGTAACCTCTCACTATGCTGCAATACTATGTAAATGTAACTCATAATTGAAACCTGTGTGTACATGCTCTCCACGTGTACCCCAACCAGGTCACACTGGGAAAGAAGCATCTTTTGCTCAGTGTGTCTTTCCTGGTGAATCATTTCAATAAATAAATCAGGCACAAACATGATGGTTTGTTAGCTGCATACAGTGTGATGCAGCATAAAAATGCAATTTCAAGAATCACAAAAATAAAACAGTTGTGTCGCTGCACTTCAGAAATATGAGTGACATCATCAAGCACCATCATGAAGTGTACCATCTGCAGCCAGAATGACACCATCAAATATGGACGGAGATGCAATTTTCATCAGGCCAGTCCTATCTAGCTGGATTGTAAGACACTTTCAGTGTTTACTACAGTTTCTATTTTAAATTCTGGTGTTGTGACCAGTGGATATCACTACTGTGAAATGTCTGGCTGGTAGTAGATGGTAGAGTACCTCAAAAGGACTAAAGGAATGAAGTTGCTCAGAAATACATTCACATGTTTTCCTTCTTTCCTTGTGTAACCACACAGGTTTGCAAAGCTACAGCTGTTCCGACAGCAACACGTGATGATGACATATGATATCACAGTCCGCATCTCTATTACTCATGTAATGGTAGGTATTTTTTAAATCATTTTCTTCACTGTATTTCAGTAATATTTTTGTTATCACAGGTCAATGCAACTGTGATTCTGCTTCATCATGATCATTCCAATCTGTATTTGACACGTCATCTACTTCTTCTTCTTCCTGCCAGACAATGTGACACAGAAACACCTTGGATAGTGCCAGAAAGCAAACAACAGAAATATGAAACTTGTACTATGACTCAGGCAACTTAGAGTCTGACATTAGAAAACTTTACATTGGACTCCATATTCTAGGTGAGGCCTGACCAGCGATCTACACAGTGGTAGTACCACCTCTCACCTCCTGCTCATGAGTCTCCTCCCAATGCAGCCCAGCATTCTGTTGGCCTGCAATGTTTCCTTCTCATACTGCTTACTAACCTTCAAGTCATCTGAGATTATAATTCCCAGATCCATTCCTGGTTTGAGGCTGCCAGTCTTTTGTGTCCTAGGTAATACTCCTTTCTTGGATTTTTCTTTCCTGTGTGCATGTCCTTGCACTTTTGGCTTTAAATCTCAGCTGCCACCCTCCAGACCGTTCTTCTAGTTTCTAGTTACCGTCTTGCTGTCTTGAACTCCATGATTTGTGCCATCTCTTAAGACAATTTCTCATATGTGTCTTCTCAACTTCTGTGGACAGTTGCACAGCACAGCACAGTAGGCACCCAGGTGAAATAATTCATTTGGTTACTTGGGAATTAACTTGACTAATGTAGCTAGCAGAGGAAATCTTTCATTACAATTTCAAAATTTATTTCACATAATAAGACATTTTCTCATGTGGGTCTATTCAACCTTTCTGGGCAACTGCAGCACAACAAGAGAGGCATATTGCATTTCTAGGTATTGTTTGTGAATTTTGTGACCAGCTTCTGCCAGCAATTTACATGAATGTATATTACCAGATAGTTTCATGACCCGAAATTTAAAAAAACAAATTATTTTTAGTTAATGGCTTCTTAAACAATACACTACTATTAGTGGTTGTCATTTCCTGTTACACTATCAACCATTGGGACAGCATGCAGACTGATGGGACAGCATGCCTAGTTTATATAAGATAGGAAAGTTGTTGCTTTTTTGGGGGGTGTAGGTGGGATTACAGCAGCAATGAATTAAGGAATTATGTGAGAACATATTTACCTATAATTTGCTATTCTTTTAAATTGCCCCTTATCTACTAACTAGAGTTGTGTGATACCATTCTTCACATGATTTGAATATGCTTCAGAACTTGTTTTCACATCTGAAATAAAAAACAGAGCACTAAATTGAATATGGCCAGGACCAGGTTTTCAGCAGGTCTAATAGCTGTTTTTGGACATGAATTTTGAAAATTCCTTCTGCATTGACTGAAATCAACTACTATGGCACACACCTCCATCACATTATAGGACAGTACTTGTTCAAAACTGCAGCTAAGACTGATGAAAACCAAGTGGGAGCTACATTGAACTGAGTTCTACTTTAGTATTTCAAATGTGAAATCAAGAAGGCAGACTCATAATCGAGAAAAATGATATCATGCAACAAGTCAGTAAGTAAGGAGAACTATAACATTGAATAAAAAGTATAGGCCAAATGTTTCACAACATAAATGTGCTGCTGCTTAATATTTTTGAGGTGGGTGTGAGTTTAACCTTCAACAAAACTCCAAAAATGAGACTTCAGAAGGATAAGGAAGATATAATAGGAAGTTCTTTAGAAATGAAAAGAAGTTCAAGAAGTAAATGTGTGTATGACCCCAAAAGTTTTTTTACTTTTTCGTCTTTTTATTTTTGCTGTTTTTATTTTGTGGTGTTGGGATGGGAGAGGAGGAAAGGAAGTGAGAATAAAGAAATTATAATGTATAGTGCAACTACACTAAAAGCAATCAAAATAATATAATGTGACACATGTAAAGAAACTAAAGAAAAACTAAAGACGATCATGGATCTCTCTCAGGAGTCTATTGTCTTCTGGTTCTCCAGTACCCTTTGGGTGTCTGCACGTTGTGCCATGATCTTCTCTCAGAGATCATCTATCTCAGACCAAACAATGAGCAGGTGAGCTTGAGTCACAGTCAATCAATCAATCAATATCTTTATTTATCCAGGTGGGCACCACTGAGCAAGCTGATTTACAAGGTGGACCTGTGGTCCTACAGTAATATTACAGAAAGACAAGTCACAGTAGTACTAACAGTAAAAATAGCTGGTATTATAGTAAAAATGCACATTTACAGGTAATATATATTGAACATAGAACTACAAGGAGTTGTGGATAATGAACTTGTGCTGGATCCAAGCCCAAAAAGTGCATTTTGCAGTGGGAAGTGTTAGGGAGAGGGTAGGCATACCAGATATTTTTATGTTATTTTATTTTATTTAGTTTTGTTGACCGGGTAAGTGCACTAGACAAATCTTGCCTATTTTCAGGCACCACCTTGGGGAGGGGATACAGATGAATGCCAACTGACCTTGAACCAGATTAAGATGTTGGTGGTATTTTTAGTGAATGAGGAAATTTGGCCAGGACACTGGGAAATTCCCTACTCTTCGATAAGTGCCATGGGATCTTTAACATCCACCTGAACTACCACCAATCCAGGCAGATGAGACCTTGGTTTAACGTCTCATCTGAAGAGCGACACTTCAGAAGTGCAGCGCCCCTCTCATGCTGCACTACAGTGTCAGTACTAGGATATTAGCAAGTGCCAGATGTGGAACTGAACCCACAGCTCTCTGATCTCGGCCTCAGAGGCGAGTGTGCTACCTACTGAGCCACTGACACTGTTAGATAGAAGATATCAAGCACATAATGTAGGAAAAGGTGGGAATAGGGACACAAGCAAAGAGGACCCAATTGTTAGAGCAGAGTGAGGACTGGGAGGACCGTCTGAAAGCGTGACAAAGTGATTTTGCCCCAAAAGCGGTGACATATAGAGGGAAAAGCTGCCCTTGTACTAAGTGCAAGAGGAGGAATATAGTATCGGGGCATAACTGGGAGGGTCCTGGAGGTTGAGGCAGAGGAGGTGTTGGATGGACGAGGACTGAATATTTTTTGGGTGAAAGACGATAATTATCCCCAAGTGCGGTAGCATGTGCTAGAATCAGGCTGCAGCTGTTCAGAGCATCAAAGAATAAGATATGGGAGTTCGGCAATAAATCCTGTGGATCTGTTGATGGGCACGCTAGAGGCAGAGGCACATTTTCAGCTGGGGGCTGCCATTTGTGGGCCGCTGTTTGAGGGAGGGAGGTTAGTTAGTGTCTAGTAAAGCAGTTGTAAATTTCTGTAATGCCATCATGGTAAAGCCTTTTGAACAAAAGGGTACTTACTGGGGTTTTCAGCTTAAGTATTTTTGGGGTTTTATTCCATAGTGGTGGGAGTGGTAATCCAAAGGCGGCTCTCAAGACTCGTGTGAGTGCCCTGGTATATTGTAGGAGTTGTGAGCAGCTTCTAAAGGCAATAATTCCTGGGCACAATCGGAGACAGACAGTCAATGATGTATTGAGGAGATCACCACTGAGGGCTCTAAGTGTCCAGAGTGCTGCATTAAAAGTTGTGCCTATAGTGAAGTTAGGTCCAGCCCGTTGCGGCATATAGTGTGCAATGATGGATAGAGAAGGGCAGATCAGTGATGAAGCATATAGCTCTGTGGTAGAGTGTATCCAATTTTCCAAGACAGGAAGCCACACAGCTACTGTGTATGAAGTCTGCGTAGTCAATTAAGGACAGGAACGTGGCTTGGACAAGTCATTTCTTTGTGTCTGCTGTAAGAAGTCTTCTTATCCTGTAAAAAGGCCAAGTATTTGCCTTAATTTTTCAGCAAGTCTTCCAGGTGGACAGTGAAGGAGAGTTTACAATAGATCCAGACCACAAGATATCTGAATTTCAAAATGTACGCTAAGCATTCTCCCAGCATCTTGATTATTGGGAGGAGGAGTCAGTAGCGCTTGTGTAGTTTGTCAGGAAAATAACATGGCTTTAGTTTTCTTAGCATTTAATAGCAGTTTTTATTGATTAGTTGGAGTTGCAGGAGGTTGAAATCTTTTGTAAGTCAGTACAAGCTTCTTTCGGTATGGGATGACTCAGGTACAGCACTGTGTCATCCACGAATAAATGAATACTTGAATCCTTGATTCCCTCATCAATGTTGTTGATATACACTGTGAAGAGGAGGAGATCTAATATGGATCCCTGAGGACACCTCTTTATAAGAGTTTTAGGGCAGATTGCTCGCCATCCGCTTTCAGGTTCTCCTGGTGTGCAAAAGGCCAGGAAGATGAGATGGATTGTGCAGATTATGACTTAGATTGATCCACGCCTCACTTGTAGGCCTACTCTCAGTCCTCCTCCTCTTTCTGGCATGTTTTCCTGCCCAGCACTGTGTTATCCTGGTACATCCACTACCGCAGGAACTGGATTTCTTGTTTCCTTCTGCAACCTGGCCTCCCACTCAGCAAGGTGGTCATTAATAAGATGGCTTCTCTGCCCACCCTTGCCAAAGTAGCTTCCCTTTTCCCATGTTGGACATGAATCCCACAAATATTTCATTGCACTACACTGGGATCATTCTCAGGTATTTTGAAATATTCCCAACCTCACAGAGCTCCTTGCTGGTCTGGGAACAGGAAGGGGGCAGCACCAGGCGTGATGGTAAGGGCTGATCTGCAGGTGGGGCCTGGGTGCTAGCTGTGGTAGCAGAACAATCAGGAGGAGGGGCAGGCACAACAGGCTGCTGCTGTTCTGGCTGCTCTGGATGCTGGGGCTGTTCATGAACTGCCTGTGCTGAGGCACCACTAACAGATGCAGAATTGTCTATTGCTGCTGCAGCACTACTGCTGCTACTCGCTTCTGCTGCTGCTACTGCTGCATCTACTGTTGCCTGTGCTGGTGCTGCTGCTGCCACTGGAGTATCCACTGCTGCTGTTGCTGATTCCATTTCCGTGTATGACCAGACAAAAAATAATGGTGGTCAAATCTTATGGTTCTCCTTCCTCACATCATTGGCACTAGCTGCCCACAACTTTACCTCTCTTACTCTCCATTTCAACTGAAGTTTAACTATAAAAAATGAAGGGCAGGAAAAGAAAGAAAAGTAAAATTAAGAAAAAAATGGTGCCAAGAGTTACAAAATGAACAAGAGGGAATCAAACAAAAAATAAACCTCGTAAAGAAATTAGGTTTTCAAAATATAACTTACAGATTTATAAAAAGAGTACAGTTAAAGGTAAACAAAGAAAATATATAAGGACAAAGGATAAAGGTTGTTTTTTGATCACCTTCAGACACACACACCCAGACAAAGACACACAATGCTTTCTCTGCTGCTGTGAAATGAAAAGTGAACCTTCTTGTCTCACTCAGTTACTTCCTGCCCATCATGTGACCTGATGAAAGGCAGACATGTGATAATAAGACCTTGTTTTGGATAATTTCACAAGAATACAAAAACAAAATTAATGGTATAGATACAAGGTGAAATTATAACACAAAATTGACATGGTGAATTATGGGTTTGAGACTAATTATGCAAAATGATGCACAGATGCGAAATTGCACACTTTGCATCACTTTTACTGGCATAATTTAACTTTGCTGTATCTCTATTCACAGCATCTACTTTTGTTCTTGAGCACATTTGCTCTGGAAAATACTTGCCTCCTGTACCTGTTTTACTGCTGTGAGACATTTAAAGGTCTTTATAAAATGGGCTTCCATATAAGAAGTCTCATTGGTCAACACATATCACATGACTATACATTAAATCTCTATACTGCACTGTCATCAGGGTCCTAAACCACATCATACAATAAGTAAATCAGTCCTCCTTAACCAGAACTATCTTCCATCAGTCCCCTACAACCAGAATTGATCTTATTCTTCCACCCAAACATGGTTGCTGCCTTTGCACTGTAAAATCATTCAACTGGGACCTGTAAATAAAATGACCTTAAATAAGAAATAAAACAAATGAATTAAATATTGTTTCCCTGATCATCACACTCTTCTTACAGACATAAACAAATTAGAAACAATAAGTATTGTTCACAGGTTTCATTGAAACTGTTTCTTTGCTGACTATGAAAACCCTCCTTCTGTCTTTACCTGCTCATTAGGAAATCTCTTCACTTGCCCTGACAGTGAGATAATTGATTCTCTGGCTCTAGAAGAGGCCTTTGTTGTGTGTGTACAGTGTGCTAGGAGAGCAACATTCTACCAGTGGAACTGAGCAAAATTTTGAATCCCTGTATTCCATGATAAACATTCCATGATTAACATCCCATATCTTGAATGTAGGGAAAGACAGAGAAGAAAAAACAGGTTGAAGAAAGTAGGCAACAGTACCTCATAAAGAAAGAGAAAGGTAGAAAACACAGTTACATAGGCAGAGGCTGACCTAAACTGCTGAAATACAGTACATTACTGAAGTTTATAAAAGCACATACAGTATATTTGAATCATATATGGGTGTTTTCAGGTGAAATCTATCACCCCACCAAAAAAGGCAACCTGGAATGTTTTAAGTTTTGAACACATTTCCATTAAGAGACATTACTTGTGTAAGGAAATGGAGTACTGTTGCTTTAAGTATTACTGCTGTTTAAACTGTAGTGTGTCTTTAAAGAGGCCCTCTCTAGGGCTTTCTCTCTCTCCCTGCAGAGATATCCCCATACTGTTTGAAGAGTGTCTCAGACAGCAGAGCCCTCCAAACTGTAAGCTTCTGTCATCTGCTGTACTGTACTGAGCTAAGCTATAGTAAAGGAAACCCTAGCTAAACCCTTGAGTGTGTTGTCTGATCATTACAACTTGTACTGATTAGAAATGCAAGATAACATGTTTTTTTCTTACTAGCCTTTCACCTCAATCCAATAGCAGTTTTGCTCTTAAGTACTAAACCACGATACTTAAAAATGAAAATACATAGAATGCGCCTTCAATTAAACTATATTACTACAGTGTAATGAAAATAAAGTTTTAAACACTGCTTATTTTACAAATTTACAGAGGTTACAGTGCATTTATATGAGCATTTACATGTTACAGAGAAAATACATATTTTCAACTAACACTAATAATAAATACTTTTACTGCAAAGTACTAGATAATCTATTGCTGAAATATGCTATTTATGCATTAATGTGAACTACCTTTTCAGTTTTAAAAGTTTTAGAGTGAATGTATTGTACAGTTGGTAAAGACATTTTAATCCCCACCAGAGTGACTAAAACTAATTCTTTCATGGTGGTGGCCCATTTATAAGTGTAATAAGCCACTTCAGGGTGTGCATTGAAGGACTGTAATGCATTTCCCAGGGGTATAAGGACACTTGTGCTTCATCCTTAGTTAGCATACCCTGGGGTGTGCATAAAATAATTTAATGCACACCTTGTCATGGCGTGACATTTACCTATCCTACCCCCCCATCCTCACATTTAGGGTATACATATTGAGGGTGTTTAGTTTCTCCTCATAGGACTTTTGATGTAGACCCTGCACCATTTTATTTGCCCTTCTCTGGACTGTCTCCACTCTGTGTATATCTTTCCTAAGATCTGGTCTCCAGAACTGGACATACTACTCTAGGTTAGGAGATTACAACATGCTTCCCAGGGCCACAAATGGCCCCCAGAGCAACTGGCTGTGGCCCTGAGGACCTAGAAACTTCCACTTGCAGTCTCTTTATTTTTTGTATGTTTTCTTAGTTTCAGTAACATCTTGGTAAATAGATAGATAGATAAATGCATGTTTTGATTTGTTTGTTGTATACATTTTATAATGTCTTGATGGACATTTGTCACTTTTGGTTATTTTACAGTGGCCTCGCCCTCAGCCTAGACTCAAGTCTTCAATCTGGCCCTCCCTAAAAAGTTGTGCACCACTACTCTAGGTGGAGTCTTACCAGTGTTCTATAAAAGGCAAAACCATTTCCCTTTTCTGGGTGATAACATCCTCCTTGTGCACCCTAGCATCCCACTAACCCTCCCGACTGCCATGTTGCACTGCCTTGCCCCCTACAGATCATCAGATATGAATACCCCAGGTCTTTTCTTACTTGGAAGTCATCAATACCACACCACCCATTTTTTACTGTTCCTTGGATTTCCATGCCTCCAAATCCATTATTTTGCTCTTTTTCTTATTGAAATCCAGCTGCATACCCTTCACAATTCCTCTAGTTTTCTAAGGTTTCTGCTTCTCCTTTTCACCCCTGGAGTGTCCACCCTTTTGCAGATTTTGGTGTCATCCACAAAAGGCAGACTTTCCATTTTAGCTTCTTTGCAATGACACTTATAAAGCCATTAAAGAAGACTGGTCCCAGCAATGATCACTCAGGCACCTCACTGGTCACCTTTCCTTCCTCGGGAGGGGGTCCATTTACCTCTACCTCTGTCTGCATAGCTCTTAACCAATTTCTTATCCAGTTTGCCATGTTTGAACCCACTCTAATCTACCCAGCATGCTTACTAGTCTCCTGTATGGAATGATTTTGAAAGCCTTACTGAAATCTAGGTAGGCCAGAAAGGATAAATGGTGTTTATTGAACACTTCATTGTAATGTATTTCTAGGCAGAGTTAAATTATTGAATACTGTGATTACTGTGATGTGACATCTTTACAATACTGTAATAAAACTGCCTTCAGTATTAAAACAGCATCTTTTTAAAGCAAAGCTGTACTGTACTGCACTGTGTTTTGTCTTGTGTTGGCATATTTTTTAACCAAAACTGTACATTGTTTTATCTTGAGTTGGTTTATGTTACATTTATACAAATACACGGTTAAAGTTTTTTGCCATAGAGACATGACAGCCATCAAAAGCCATAACTGCATTGTTCTGATGTCAAAAGTCATAATATCATCAATCTGATGTCAGATCCATGATATCATGACTTTGAATCTTAATGTTCATGCTAAAGATGCAAACTGCAGATCACAGACTCCTGTCACTAATCAGTTACCTGCCTAATAGGATTAATGTAGAAGTCATGAAAATAACTGCCCAGTAAACATGAACAGAAGCTGTATGCTGAAAAGACTGATCCACAATTCTCACAGAAAAGAAACAGGGCAAGGGTTGCCATAGTGATTGTAGGGTCACACACACGTGCACCATGGTACTCATAGAAAGCATAATGATGGCACAGCAGTGAGAGAAACTGGAAGCAAAGCTCATTCTTTTTTCAGTTGGGTTTCATATTTGTAAGATTGGGTCTAGTTTCAGTTTAACAGATAGGTAACAATGTATTGCAAAAGCAACACAGAGCTCCCTATCTGTTACGGAGATGCTTCTCCTAGAGGATTCCAATGACAACATAAAGCTCTCGAGCTTTACTCTTGAGCTTTATAGTGTCATTGGAATCCTTGATGGAGTTACAGCTCTGTAACACATAGGAGTCATATGTTATTAAGTTTATTACATTTTGTTTATATACATCCTGTCAGATACAGTACTATGCAATTAATGACATCTGAAATTGTCTGAAATTGGCTATCTTTCATAAAAGAAATTACGACTGTTCCATATTCAGAAAACAATGGCTACTCTTGATAGAAATAAAACATAATTCAAAGGTTCCCATTATAGTTCCATTAATTTAGCAAGTGTTGACTGATAGAATTTAAAACATTTTAAAAAGTAGCTAATGCTATTATTTTAGCAAGGTGATGCCTACTAAATATTATTTTTCATTTAAAGTGGGTCTCTAAGCACCAGAAAACTTTGCACTTGCCATAGAAACATAGATTCTTCTGGTAGAAAAGACTGATTAGCCCATTGTGTCTGCCCATTCCTATCTAACCAATGATAAATTAGAGCACATAGAGGCTCCTTCCTTCCTACCCTTCCCTTTCTGGGGAGGCCATTAACAAGCACCTTACAACCACAAGACATTGACACAACTTTGGTGATTGTTTTAAATTTTTTTACTCATTAGAAGCAGGTCAAAAGACAGCATAGCAGGATGTTTCACTTACAAAACTTTATTGCACTTCTTTTGCAAGTCAAAATTACAGACAATGGGCTTTATTGATGAACACAGCCATTTATGCCAGAACAGAGTTTAATGGCGGTGTGGTGCTGCACACCTGTGAAGGTGTACAAAACACAACATTCAGCAACAGCCCCATGTGTGAACAGAGTGATGTGCAAGGCCATGCAGGGGTGTGAGGATTAGGTTTTGTACAGATCACCAGTGGCAGACACGCCTCTTGACCCTGCCATAAAAGGTGATACACACCACTACAGACATGTGGCTATCCAATGCACACCTGAAAGTGCATGCAGAATTACAGATATGGAAACAAAGACACAACCCACATAAAGCAGCAGCAAAGGAAGCTAGCACAACAATGGCATCCAGGCCACAGAGCAGGATGGTGGTCTTGCACTGCCCACCATGGACAATGACCAATGTCCCACACACGGTGATGGAAGTGGGAAGGGAGGCTGTGGGAGCCATCCCATATCTGGGCATCCAGCCTCAGATCCCAGTAAACTGTCCTGCTGGAAACTGAGATCCAAAGTCAATACAGCACCCTGTAGGCTCCAGGTCACTGAAAGTACCAGCAGAGGACAAAGGCAAGGACTTGGCTGGATCATCTATGCATGCAGAACTGAAACGCAGACCCTGACTACCATGAAGCACAGGTTGGAGGGTTAGGAAAAGTAGACTCACTCACCAAAATGGAATCTAGTTCATTAATTTATTGATGAGCAAATATATAATCCAAGATTACACATACAAACTGCCATCAAACAGTGCCAACATAACAAGGACAATGCCTTTTCCTCAGGGCAATGGACAATGGCAGTTAAACATAAAATTCCATAAACCGAATAACAAAATTTAGTATGCTAAGGCACTATTTTGTTTTCCAAGTAACACAATAAGCAATATAGTTGTTAGACTTGTTATAGTTTGTCCATAATTTGCAAAAGTAAGTTGTGTCATGAATTATTATTTTATTGGGGCAAAGATAAGCACAGGACCTATTCCTCTTTGAGTGGCTTATTTCCTATGAATGGTGCATATATATATATATATATATATATATATATATATATATATATATATATATATATATATATATATACAAAAAACATTGTTAATGCATCAGTTAGGGTTCTTCTTCAGTGAAAAAAGTGCCTTGCACTCCCACCCTGCCCCACCAACAGCCATCAGGTGTGCATTGGGGCCATCAGCCCTAACTCTCACCCCATCCCATGTTAAACAAGCTGAGGTGGTGCAGTGTAGGAGAATGGGGTGAGAGTTAGGGCCAATGACCCCAGCATACACCTCGATGGCTGTTGGTGGGGCAGGGTGGGTGGGTGCAAGTGGTTGGAACCCTAAAATCAAATTTCCTCACTTCTGTTGCTGTAGAAGAACCCTAACTGATGCATTAACAAAGTTTTTGCATAGCTTTTTATACTTTTAAGAAAGAATAGAAGTAGAAAGTTATTGCAAGGATTGGTGGGAGAGAGGGCCCGGCCATCAACTTATGAACAAACCACATTACACACCAATGACTAAAAGTACATTCAGAACAGCAAGGCCAGCCACCAAACAAATGTTTATCTAGTAGAACAATAGAAAATGCTGTCCACAAAATGTAAACTGTGCCACACAATATCTCCGCAAAAATGTATTGTCCAACACGTAAATACATCTATTAGCATCTACAGGTCATGCTGTCAACACCATCCAAATTTCAAGTAAAAGACCAAACCGTGTCCAGGATATAACATGTCACAATTTGAAATTTTCATTCATCAGAGTGCCACAGTTCTGCACCTGTTGACATTTAGCACAGACAACGACTGAAAACTACATCCATGACACTAAGGCTAGGTATCCTATAAATTTCAAGGCACCACCACAAGCAAAACACTATCTGCAGAATGTAAAATGTGCCAGCCATGTATCTCTCAAAAATTATTTTCCGACATGGAAACACTGTAATTTACATACACAGGACATGCAGTCAACACCCTTCAAATTTCAGGTGAAAAGACCAAACCGTGTCAGAGATATAACATTTTAACATATCAGATTTTTATTTGTCAGACTGGCACAGTTCTGCACCTGTTGACATTTAACACGCACAATGACTGAAAACTACATCCATGACACTAGGGCTAGGTATCCTATCAATTTCAAGCCACCACCATGAGCAAAACACTGTCCGCAACACGTGACGCGTCGCCACACCATATATCCAGCAAAAAATTTCTGACATGTAGCACTGTAATTTACATCCACAGGATATGCCATAAACACCTCCACATTTCAAGTAAAAAGACCAAACCATTTCCAAGATATTCAATGTTAAAGATTGGTAAAATTTCCCTATCTATTCCATTATAAAAAATCTGACCATCTTGTCCTTATCTCACAATCAAAGATGGTGATCAAAGAATCTCACAATCAAAGAATTTGCAGGCTTGTGATCAAAGAATTTGCAAGCTCATGAACAAAGAATAAAAATGGTATAAATAAAAAATTGAGGGAATTCCTGCAAACCACCACCATGGTTCAACAGATCAATGCCCCTGAGCAAAACCCACCCTCATTTGACTTCCTAGGGCACGCCTAGGGCTGAGAAAATTGATTTTTAATCTGGTCATCTCATCATTCCCTCATGATGCATGATAACAATCAAAGAATCTCACGATCAAAGAATTTGCAGGGTCGCAATCAAAGAATTTGCAGGCTTACTAACAAAGAATAAAATGGTTGTAATTTTAAAATTGAAAGAACTGTGCCAAACCACCACCATGGTTCGACAGAATGGAGCCCCTGAGCAAAACCCTCCCTCATTTGACTTCTTAGGGCACCTCTGGCCTGATTAAATTAATTTTTAATCCGCCATCTCGGCCCCTAAATCCACGATGCGATGACGATCAAAGAATCTCACGATCAAAGATTTGCAGGGTTGCAATCAAAGAATTTGCTTGCTCATGAACAAAGAGTGAGGGTGAGATGGCCAGATTTAAAATCAATTTTCACAGACCAGGGGTGCTCTACACATACAAATGAGGCTGGATTTTGCTCAGGGCTTCTTTCTGCCCCATCTGAATAGTATAATAGTTAATGACATATCCCCACAAGTAGTCTAGTGGCCCCCATCATAGTAAATAATGTAATAATGTCTCATGTCCTGGCACTCTAGTGCCCCAATATTTTTAATCCCTGGCAGTCTACTGGCTCCCGAGTTGTATAAAAAATAATAAGTGTTGAATTCCCTGGTAGTCTAGTGCCCCACCATCTGTATAAATAATATCACTATGCCTGTATGATATCCATGGTAGTCTAGCACTCCCATTATAATAAAATTAAGAATAATTTCACATTCCTGGTAGTCTAGTGGTCCCCCACCCAGCGGTTCCCACCCTCAGCACCCTACCACCCTTACCAGCCGGCGACTGGCACAACCCACCTCTCACCTCCATGGCCAGCCACCGACTGTGTGCATTATGAGTGGTAATGCAAAGAGCACTCTGAAAATATTTCTGAGGGCCTCTTTACATTAGCATCAGAATCCAGATAGCCAGCATCTGGCTGTGGCGGTGAGAGGTGGGCTGTGCCAGTCGCCAGCTGGGAAGAGTGGGGTGCTGGGTGGCTGACACAGCTGGGTGGGGGCCACTAGACTATGAGGAATGTGAAATTATTTTTAATTTTATTATAATGGGGCACTAGACTACCAATGATATCTACAGGAATAATGATATAATTTCATACAGATGAGGGGCACTAGACTACCAGGGATATTAACACCTATTATTTTTTATACAATTCGGGGCACTAGATATAATGGAGGGGGGCAGCTAGACTACCACTGATATCTACACTCACAGTGCATATTATTTCACACAGATGGGGAGCCACTAGACTACCAGGGATATCAACACTTATTATTTTTATACAACTCAGGGTGGTCACTAGACTGCCAGGGATTAAAAAACATTAGGGGCCACTAGAGTGCCAGGACATTAGACATTATTACATTAATTACTATGCTGGAGGGGCCACTAGACTACCAGGGATATGTCATACACTATTATAATTATTCAGATGGGGCAGAACGAAGCCCTCTGAGCAAAACCCAGCCTCATATATGTTTCTAAGGCACCCCTGGATCAGAAAACTAACTTTTAAATCTGGCAATCTTGTCCTTCCTCGTGATGCACAATCTCGATCGAAGAATCTCATGATCAAAGAATTTGCAGGCTCATGATCAAAGATCATTAGCGAGCCACTAATGAAGATTTTAAATGATAATAACTCTATTTTTTACCAATTTGGATGCAACCAAAGGCATGGCTCGATAGATCAGGGCCCCTGAGTAAAACCCATCCAAGTTTTACTCAGGAGTGACCCTGAGCACAGATATTTGTGTTTTCCAATCGAAAATTAAAACAAGATAGCGGACCTCGCGATCAAAGAATTTTAAAAATCCTCGGGCAAAGAGTCTTGAACCATGAGGCAGTAAATTTTGATCGTCAGATGGGACCCGATGGCCAGAACCCCACTCTTTGTTCGCAAAACATACATATAAATTTTTCCATTGACTTATAGTGGGAACTTAAAAGTGGCATAACTTTTGAATGCCTTAATATTTGTTCACCAAATGAAAAGCAGCATGTTCAGCCACCAAAGCTCTTTCAAACAAGCCATCTTGCAGAGTGGCACACCACAACAGCCATGCAGGACCAAATCCAGAATCCCAAAGGTGCCTCCAAAAATGGATAATTTTGTATTTTTCAGTGCTTGCACGTGAAGACTGTAAGTATGACAGAAACACAATTTGGCAAATCAAGAGATCAACCATGTTCCACTGCATGTACCAAAATTCAGGCAAATCCATTGAATGGGTCTAAAGTTATTAACATCCAAACTTTTGACTTTAGTATGTAATTGACAGATGAACCCTAACTATAGTGACACCATGCCACTATAATATATATATATATATATATATATATATATATATATATATATATATATATATATATAAACCTGATATATAACCCCTGATTTGTTTTAGGATGGGAGTGGGTTTTAGGGTTGGGACCTCTAAAACCACATTTCCCTATTTTTTCACTGTAGCCTCAACCCTAAATGTTGCATTAACACAGTTTTTTAAAAGAATTTTCTTATTTTTCAGATGGTACAATTATATTATTATTTCCCATTGGGAGCACACAGATGTGCACATGTATGTTGTGGACCCTGCACCTCCATTTGTAGGAGAACAACAACCAAATTGTAAGCATAGCCTTCTTATTACCCCACCTCATGTACCCAGTACTGAAAATGTTCAAATCCACAACATCATTCCAGGCCACAGGCACGGAAGACAGTCCAGCCATGATTTAAAAAATGACACTTGTCATGTTTATAAGGATTTAAAAAAATGCCTATGTTGAAATTTGGGTCAACATATTTAAAATTGCCAAAGTCACACATGAGCAAAGCCAAATTTAAATAGATGTGCATAACTTTGCCATTTTACATATTTTTCCCCAACAACATAGCCTTCTTATGACCCTAACACATGAACAAGGTTGTTGACAATGTTCAAATCCTCCTGAAAGGTGATTTTGCTAAGCAACTAAGAATTTGCCTTCCAGGTTACATTTGCATAATTGCACCCACATTGTTCAGGTGGTGGGGTCCCAAAAGGACATGTTGACAATTTGGGGTGAAATTATGTAAAAATAGCAAAGCTATACCACAAAGTTGAAAACTACACAGAAATACTTTGAACTGCACTTTCTGCACCTTAGTTTCCCAAATAGCAGTCGGTAATTCCAGCAGCAACATATGTCTTCAGTTCAGATCAGGCATGCACACAGATGATGATGTTTGTTCCTCTAAAGGCACAGCTAGGTTATTTATAGGGCTGGTGAGATGTGGAGAAACAGAGGAGAGTGGAAACCTACTAAATGTGCTTGAGAGTCCATGGAGCCAGATAAGGCAGCACAGACGGAAAATGGGAGTCCCGGGACTTGAGGGACCTCACTCAGCTGCACAGTCCCATTTAGTGTATAGTGGCAGTCTTTGTGTTGCATG
Organism: Neoceratodus forsteri; assembly: GCA_016271365.2. Classification (NCBI taxonomy): domain Eukaryota; kingdom Metazoa; phylum Chordata; order Ceratodontiformes; family Ceratodontidae; genus Neoceratodus; species Neoceratodus forsteri. The sequence goes on along the minus strand of CM028131.1, from coordinate 322,675,173 downwards.
GCAAAAGAGAGGCACCATGTGAAACCACTAGAGAGGCCAATAGAGCTCATTGAGTCCGACCACCAGTCGGAGATAAAGAGGAGTCAGTGTTTAGAGGTGATGCTCTTCCCTAGAGATTGAAGGAGAATCACTGCACACCAGTGAGAGGAAGCTCAGCAGCATCTCAATCTGAGAGGGGACCCCTGGGCCAGCCAAAGCTGATCTATAGCTGCAGTGAACAAGCTACTTCTCATATTTCAGGGATCCCAGCCTGCTGTTATTGTACCTGCTAGTGCTTCTTCATGTAGATGCCTGGGATATAAGCTGTTCCAACCTGGCCACTGAGCCCTGAACACTACATTTTCATGGGCTCCTGCTTCTCTCTGCTGATTGTTTCTGCTGATCCAGTTCCCAGCAACATCCCTTCCAGGAGCTCCAAGTGCTGGTTCCTGGTTGTGTGTTCCTAGATCTTCTATCATCACATGCACCCATAAATATTTTTTATTTCCCTGGTGTCTGGTAGCATCCCCACCTTCTGATCGATGGCCTCATAATGGTGTTATTTTCCTGGTGTCTAGTGGCACCCCACCCTCTGATCCCCTATCTTGTACCTGTAACAAAAAAATGATCCTCAAAGTCTTTTTGTTTGTTTGTTTGTTTTAAACCTGTAAACAAATGGTCCCTCGACAATCTGACCCCCACCCTGACCTCCCAGTGTACAGCCACATCCCCTGCACCCCCACACACACCACAACCTTAAAACCTGAACAGCTGCCAGTGTGAAGATCCACCTCCCACTGAAGACATGTCTTGCTGCTGGAACTGCTAAATGCTATATGAGAAACTAAGTTGATTGCGGGCAATGTATTTCAATGGTGTTTTCAACTTTGGTGCATAACTTTGTCATTTGTGCATATTTTGACCTCAGTTTTCAACATGGACTTTTTGAGACGTCACCTCATGAACAATGTCAGTGGAACTATGCAAATCTAGCCCAAAATATGACTGGGCAGTCATTTGGTGAAATCACCTTTTGGTCAAAATATGAACATGTTCATCATCCTTGCTCATGAGGTGGGGTCGAACAAAGGGTATGGTGATAATGTGGGCTCAAAATATGCAAAACTGGGAAAGTTGTGAATGTATGTTGACATTTTGCTACACTTGCTCGTAACTTTGCTAATGTTAAATATTTTGAGCTAAAATTTTCTAAATAACCTTTTTAAGCCACACCATGAACATCACTGCTGTCATTCTTCAAAGCTTGCTGAAATTATCTTTTCACACCTGTGGCATGGAGTGACATTGCGGTTGTGTGGGGTCACATTTTGTTGGGAATTTTGAGAGGTTCACTACTGAGAACATGAAGTGGAGTAATAAGAAGGCAATGCTGAACATTTGGTTGTTGCTGTATTACAATGGAAGCCAGGGCTCAGAGGGCCCTGTGCTCCCACAGGCAAATAAGGATATGATTATACTATGTCAAAAATTATGGATCAGTGGAAGATAGTGCCTGGAGGGTCCTGCACCCCTCAGGCAAATTAGGAAATGATTTTACTATCTCAAAGAGTAAGGACATTTATTGCAAAAAACATTCATTAATGCACTAGTTAGGGTTAAAAGTGAAGAAAGTATGGAAATGTATGATGTTGAGTTTCCAACCTAACACACACCTACCCTGCAGGCAGCTTTAGCAGGTATGGGAGTGTGCCTTGGGGTTCTCAAGCTTAACGCTCACCCCATTCTCATACAATATACATCTCAGCTTATTTACTAATAGAATGGGGTAAGCATTAGGTCTGAAAACCCCTGAAGACACACCCCAAACCTGCTGTGCTGATGCAGGTTTGGGGGTGGGGTGTTAGCATTGAAAACCCTAACACCACACTTCCCTATTTTTTGCTTTAATCCTAACTATTTCATTAGCAAAACTTTTATAATGAATACTATAGAGGGTGGTAGCATCCCTACAATTAAGGTTTAGTAGGGTGTTCAGTGTTAAACCCTGACTTTGCACATTAATATATTTGGCTCCTTGGACAAAATGAGTTGAAAGTTTGTATGTGTTGTCTAAGCAGCAAGGTCTTGCTCTGTGAAAATTTTGTGATGGCAGCATGTGCAGTTTCCGAGATCCCAATGTGTCATTTTTTTGTAAATGTCTAATTTTTTCTATACTTAGTAACTGTCGCCAGCAGCCAATATGGAAAGGAATTTGTTGTCCAAACTTGCAGGGGAGATGTGTCATGTCCCAGTAGTGCATTTGACAGGTCTGGTGAAAAATTATTCAAAAGTTCTCAAATTATTAGTATTTTACAGTTTGTGTTTCTGACCTGCACATGCGCAGTAGTGGTTTTGAGATAACGTTGCTCCAGAGAAAGTAAAATTTGATGCTGCAAATTGCCTGTTTTTGCATTTGCACCACTTGATTGGCAGGGCATCAAACAAGTTTTGTGCGATGCCAGCACAGTCTTGTTACTTTTTCCACAAACTAACAAACATGAAAAATACATAAAAATGCCAGGATTTTGAGAAACAAACATCAATCAATATTTTATTTATATATCACCCATCTCCATTCGGACTCTGGGTGCTGCACAATAAGAACTATTCAACATATTAGAATACAACAAACAAATTTAAAATAACAATAAAATAATTAATAAGAACTTAGACCCTTTTTCTACTTAAAATGCTGACCACTATATCATAAAATTAAGTTAAAAGCCTGAATAAATATATATGATTTGAAGCCCTTCTTAAAGGCTTCTACTGAGGAGGCCTCCCTCAGATAACAGACAAGGAGTTCCACAGGGTAGGTGCGGTCACCGCAAATGCTCTGTCTCCATAGTGCCACAACCCAACCCTGGGAACCCCAAGAAGGCCACCCACAGCAGAATGGAGGGCCCGGCCAGACGGAAAGGCACAAGAAGCTCTTGCAGATAGGCCGGGCCCTTTGTGCAGGGTCTTATAGGTCAATAGTCCTATCTTGAAGACAACTCACCACCAAACCAGCAGCCAGTGCAGTTTGAAGAGCACCAGGGTGATATGCTGACCTTTTCACCCCATCAATAATCCTGCTGCCGCATTCTGTACCAGCTGCAGTCTGCAGAGGTTACCTCCAGATAACCCTAGGTACAGGGCATTGCAGTAGTCAAACCTGAAGTGACAAAAGCATGCACCAGTGTGGGCAGGTCCTTAGGCGGGATCAGGGCTTGAATTCAGGAAACATTCCTAAGATGATAGAACCCGCTCACCACGGCTGACAGCTGAGCATCAAGTGTCAGGCTGCTGTCCAGGAATACTCCCAAGTCTTCACCTTCTACAGGGGGCTAAGGGCACCCCCAGCAGAAAGTTGGGAGGTAATGCCCCACATCCCCTCTGCTCTAAAGACCTGGCTCAACCACCTGTACCTCAGTCTTGTCTGTTGTTTAAGCCAGCTGTGAGTCATCCACATCTGAATCTCCTCAAGGCCTCTGTTAAATACAAAGTCTAACACCAGGCTATTTTGTGCACAGAAAAGGTATAGCTGGATATCATCTGCATAGCGGTGAAACCCCAGCCTGTACCTCCTGTTAATGTCCACCAGAGGCAGAATATATACAGTGAACAACCGAGACAACAAGACCAACCCTCGACCACCACAGCACAGAAGCTTCAGATTTGATGGGAAAATTCCCATGATCACCCTCTGCACTCTGTCTGTGAGGTATGATGAACCAGTTGATGACATTTCGGACAGGCCACACCAGAACTGCAGGCAGTCAAGTAACATCTCATGATCCATGGTGTCAAATGCCTCAGAGAGGTCTAGAAGAAACAAATGGTATGGTCCCTTCTGTCCCTCGCTATCAGGAGGTCATTACACCCTCACCAGGGCCGCTCTCTGTACTATGCCCCACTCAGAATACAGACTGGAAAAGCTCATAGGTGGAGGAGGCAGCAAGACATTTCTCCAGCTGAATGGTCACCACTTTTCTATAATCTTCCTAAAATGGGAGGTTTGAAACAGGTCTGTAGTTGTCGAGGCAGTCTGGGTCCAGAGATGCTTTTTTGGAGAGGTCTAACCAAGATCTCTTTCAAAGTCAAAGAAAAGATCCCACTCCTAATGAACTCCAGACTACCTCTGGAACCACTGGACCCACCAGGTCCAAACATTCAATCAGAAGGTGAGTTGAGCCTGGATATAAATCAGTGTGTTGGCCATATCTTAGAGATTATCTCTACCACCTCCTCAACCCTAATCAGCTCAAACTCATCCCAGAAAGGAGGAGTGCTCTGACTTGATTCAGGCCAGACCCTGCAGCCCTTTGAGAGGCATTCAATGAGACCTCAGCCCTGATGGAGGACACCTTGTCAATGAAAAACAGAGCCAGTTCCTCACACGTTACGCTAGAACCTGCTCCTCACATATGTAGACAGTCTGATGTAAATAACTGTCCACCATATGGGATAGCTGAGCTGGCCTGCTTATCACTTCAGCAATCTCCCCTAGACAAAATTCCACCTTTTCTTGGAGATTGCCCCTGATAGTCCATATAATGCAATTCAAGGCCAATTTGCCCCCATCAGTTCTGATCTCCTCCGACACCTCTCTAACATCCAAACCTTAGTCTTTAAACCTCAGAGATTCTCATCATACCAAGGAGATCTCTGATGAGTAGACAGGGGTCGGACATGCAGTGTGATTGAGTTAAAGGCCACACCAGCTGCCCCATTATTTACCTCTACTGCCTCCTCTGACCCAATTACACAAGCTGTTCCATCACCTGATAGTCCAGCACCACCAAAAGGTCCTCTAAGGATACTCCCTCAATGACCAGTACTGGACCATCTCCATTGAGTCAGGACCATCGGACAGGGCTCTCCTAAACATGAACCCCTGTGATTCAACCAGACCACTGGATCTACACTAAGGTCCATAATATCTAAACCTAAGGTAAAAACAAGTTCAATGTGTGGCTCAAGTGTGTCACTGTCATTACCTTCTGTGTCAGGCCCAGTGCCCCATGCTCGAGAAGATCTATCCCAAATTTTGAGAGATCGACATCAACCCAGGCATTGAAGTACCCTCAGGATCAACCACCTGGGAGACTCCAACACCAGGGCTGTGGCAAGTTCCTCGACCTCTCATAAAAATCCCCATCATTACCTGGGGACGATAGAGCAAGAGGACACTGAAGGCCATACCCACTCCCACTTGGGCTGCCACACATTCAAAGGACCTCATTGAACTCATAGACAGCACCGTGAGGTTCAGGCTAGATTTAAAACAAATGGCAACCCCTCTGCAACTACGATCCTTCCTCAGACAGTGTATCATGGAGTAACTGTCCAGCACTGTCGCTTCCAATATTGGGGCAGCATTTTCATCCAGCCAGGTCTTCATGATGCAAGCCAGGTCAACAGAGGATATCAAGTCCACTATTGCAGCCATCTTGCTTCTTATCGATCTGGCATTGCACAACACAGCCCGAGTAGGAAGGGAGAGAAGCTGTACCAGCCCTCTTCCCACATTCTAAAGTGGAGCCTTGGATATGGGATCCAGGCAAGGTGGACCCCGTCCAGCTCCCATTTCACCCCAGGGCATCTCCTCAGCCTCACCACCTGTATCTTGACACTTCTGTCAGCCATTCAGGAGACACTCCGGGTCCTCACCTCTCTGAGCTATCATTAAAGCCCCACATCTTAAGTAGGCTTCACCTGATAGTAATGGAAGCTCAAAGGGCTGAATGTCCCAGAGGTCATCACCTGAATAGCTGCATCTTATGGGCCCCAAACCCCAACACATCACTTAATACAAAACAAAACCCTCCTCAAATACTTAAAACCACCCCACCTACAAGTGTTCATTTTACATATACACTAGCCACACACCTTTCACATTCATTTCAACACAACTACATTCACACAACCATACAATTTACTATAATAAAACAATTAACACAAATCCCCAAAAGAAGTCCAGGAAATGTCCAAGAACGATAACAATTATGTACTGGGGAGCTCTCACTTCCATAGCCTGATCCCAGAAAATGTCCAAAAATATATAGTCAACAAAGGTGATTTTGGCAATGCCATGCAAGTCGGCAATTCCAAGCAAGGTTTTTCCAAATTGAAAAAATAGTCACCCCACAGAGGTACTGTTTGTCTGTGGACAGCATGCATTTGTATACATTTTATGTCTTAACTCTGCACCAGCGAATATGGATTGAATGCACTTTTAAAAGGTTTCACTGTGCAATAATGATGGCTGCTAAAATGCTAAATACTTGACCACAATGCAGTGTATTTTCATGTGCAGTGTTTTAGACGCTGCATAGTAGGCAATGTGTTTTAGAAAAATAGATGAATTATTGCACACAGAAAGCAGAAATGATCAAGCAAGTTTATTGAATATAATTGAATGCTGTGATAAATGCTGTTCATATTTAGCACAAAGCAACATATTCTATGCAGTTGTTTTAGAAACAGTAATTGAATACTGAAGCTGATATAAAATAATTGAAAATAATTGCACACAAAAATGGGAAATACTTTTTAAAGAAGTGCACACAGAAAGCTGAAACACATCCAACAGAAATCCTATTGTTATAATGCTACTTCATGTAAGTTTTGTTTGCTGTTTGTCGTTTCAATTTAGTCATTGATGTATCATCAGATGAAAATAATTAATGTAATGTTATCTGTTTCTCTTGTCATTACTGATAATGACTGTACCTGGCTGTATACTGTTCAAATGTTTGTTCTCACCTCATGCTACGTCATGAAATACTCTTTAATGTTGACTTGGTCTCCCTGTCTGTAATCTCCCGGTCATGCCTGAATATAGGCAACATTGTTGTTCAGTGTACTTACCCAGTAAACAAAACCAAATAAATAAATAGAGAGAAAGAGAGAGAGAGAGAATTTGACTGCAGATAAGGTCTGCTTGGCCTACTCCCTGGCCTGCCCATTTTTTCCTACCTACATTATTACTATAGACTGTACTTGATCTATAGCTCTTTTCACCCCTTTCCTTTCCACTACGATTCCCTGTGCCTATATGATGCATTCTTAAACACCACCACTGTTCTTGCCTCCACCACCTCTGCTGGAAGGCTGTTCCATGAATCCACTACTTTTCCGTGAAGAAGTACTTCCTCACATCTCTCCTGAATCTACCCCCACCAGCTTCACAGCTAGAGGTGTGCATAGTCAGCAACTTTGCTCATGTAATATTTCACAGAGTTTTGATATTTACACAAAATTTATGCTCGGTGAAATCCCAGTTTTGCTTTTTCTAGTGATTTTGCAAAATGTGAAAATGCTGACTTCACTTGTATTTTGCCACTATTTGGGTTGTTACTGTTATGCAAATGACAATTTCGTTAATGAAATTTGCTCTTGATGTAAAATTAGCATTGCAGTATGGGCTAGGATGTCATATGATGCTCTGAGGGGTTAATGTTGCTGAAGAGCCTATAGGAAGCTGAATAGGTTGTGCCTGAGTGCAGTGTAGTTGAGAGTCTCTGAGAGCACATTGTGTTAGTCTGACTGATCAAACAGCACCTCTTTGAGTCATAGAAGTATAATCACTGTATTGCAGAATGCAGCTAAAGTTAGGATTGAAGCAGCAGTAAATAGCACACCAAAAATGCCACCACAAACATCTCCATGCACACAGCGCCACCAGGAGCAAGGGACACTGAAGAGAGCCTTACTAGGTAAGGCTGTCCTCCCTGCTGGCTTCTTTTGTGTGGGGTGTTAGCCTCGTCAATGCGCTTGTGCACGCCAACTGCCCCACCTGCACCAATCACATTCCCACCCAAGCCAACCCTCAATTTATATCCTTATTCTGTCACATGACTTCCTGTTCCTTGTGGAACTAAGTCCCCACTTTCCCATTTGTAGCTTATATTCCTCAACCACCTTAGGCATGGACAGCTGGCTACATGGCATGAGGGAGGAGGCCCAGACTAAGGGTGCCCAAGATATTCATCTGCTGTTGCTTCTAGATCTTCTTCAGCCAGGAAGATGGCACTGAAGAGAGCCCCAGTTTCCAGTGCCAAGTTGAGGTGGGAAGTACCCAAGCTGATGGACAAAATGAGGGAACTCATCGAGACAGCCAACAGCGGGAGGAAGAAGAGGAGGTGATGAGGAAGAGGAAGGAGTCGTTAGAGCAGGCAGGTAGGGGCAGGGGAGCTGGAACTGCATCAGCACCTTCTGGACCAGGCCATGAAGGGGGTAAGGGCAATTTAGGAAATGAAGGTGATCTAAAAGAGTACCAGGAAGGGCTACTTGGGGATATGGGGGTAAAGGGCTAGAGAAGATGGAGAAGGCACTACAGGCAATAAAAAGAAGGGCACAGAGGGTGCGGGGGCCACCGAGGACAAAAAGGGAGGAGAAAGCTATAAAGGGCCACCAGGTTTCACTCTGGGAGACCATGTTCCCTCTTCCATTAAGGAGAAGATTTGGAAGGGAGTGTATCGATATTTTTTGGGCTGGTGGACAAGAATACAGCTAAGAAGTACGAGGAAAATGAGGTGGTAGGAAGATCAGAGATGGTGGTGGAGGTGGCGGTAGTGAGGCATAAAGAGGAGGAAACTAAGCACAAGTGGAAAACATGGGATATGGGTAGCTGAAGTCTGACAAGGTATTCAGGAAGTGGATGGCAGCAAAGGGGACCTCAGGTGGGACTTTACCCACTCAGAGCTGTGGATGCAAACTATCAGTTCCAGCAGGTGTGCCTCATGGGGAAAATACAAGAAGAGTGCGACCACCCTGGCAACTAAGACCTGTTAGGGTTTCAACAGGGACTCATGCACCGCATGTGTGCTCACAATACTCAGGCATCCATCTGATGATGAGCTGCTGGGCAGAGGGGACCAAGGTTCTCAGTTAGGAAATCAAGGCCAGGACTAGTCCTTTCACTGGGGTGGAGTGGTGACAGTGGAGGGCAGAGAGGCCATGGCAGGGGCATACAATTCCAACTATGGATGGAACTGAGGGCGAATGGGGGAAGGTGCTGGGGCTTTCCCATGGTGTGAACCCCAATAGTCCTGAAGGTGGTCAAGGCTTGACTAAGGGGTACCTGGACATGGATAAAGCTGTTTTTTTGTGCCAGGATTTTAGATATGGCTTCCCACTGGGTTTCAAGGGAATAAGGAGAGCAGCGAGAGCACAGAATTTGGGATCAGTGAAGGGAAGGAGGAAATAGTTCAGAAAAGATCCAGAAGGAGGTGCAGGCTGGGAGGGCAGAGGGTCATTTTGCTGAGCCCCTGCCCCACCTTCTGTATATCCCCATTGGGGTGGTACCAAAGAAGCAGGAGGGAAGAGTTTCAACTCATCCACCACCTATCTTATCTGGAAGGGGCCTCAGTGAATGTATGGATCCTGATGACTTGAGGGTGGTGTCGTAACATCTTTGGACCAGGCAGTGTTAATGATCAGGACAGTCGGAGGGGGTATGGTTAGCGAAGACAGATATTGAGTCCACCTTCGGCTATTGACAGTGAGGCCTGAGGATTGGGATCTCCTGGGGTTTCAGTTCGAGGGAGGACTGTATTTCAACAAAGCCATGCCAATGGGTTGTTTGGTGGCATGTGCAGATGTTTGAAGCTGCTCACTTCTGGGTGCAGTCAGTATTTGGGTGGAGATATGGCATAGGTAAGTGGCCACTACTTGGATGATTTTCTGATCATTGGGGTGACAAGGCAAAGGTAGAGGGAAGTTAGCCAATTTTAAGGAAATGTGTGGAACCATAGGCATCCCACTGGTAGAGGGTAAGACTGAGGGCCCTGCATGCAAGCTGGAATTCGGGATAGAGGTTGATATGGTACAGGAATGCTTCTGCCTCCCATGGGACAAGATGACTCAGCTTGGGGCTGGTGGAACAGGTAAGTGGGATGAGGAGGGTGTCGCTGGTATTGGTGCAGCAACTGCTGGGGCACCTTAATTTTGCCTTAAGGCCATAAGCCCAGGCACAGCTTTCAAATGGAGGTTGGCAAGGCAATGGGAAGGCGAAGATGCCACACCACTGGGTGGACATTACAAGGGGGTGCAGGAGGATTTGGGAATATGGATGGATTCCTGGAGAATTATAATAGGGTCACATTCTGGCAAGAAGACTGAGCCTATAACATGGCCCCTCAAGCTGTACACTGATGCATCATGGGCCCTGGTGATGGTGGCCTAATTTAGAGGGGATTGATCTCGAAGCCTGGCCAAGCATGTGGGAGGTGGGTTTGCTAAAGACAACTCATTCCTGGAGATATTTCCATCTTTGTGGCTTTGCAGGTGGGGCAATAGGTGACGGGAAGTGTATACTGTTTTGGTGTGACAATAAAAGGGTGGTGGAGGTGCTAAATAGACAAGGGGTCTACGGACACGGTGGGCAGGGTTATGTAGCAACTAGTTTTGTTGGAGCTAGAGCTGAACTTATCATTTAAAGTGTAGCACATTGAAGGCATTCAGAACAACATTGCTGATAGTCTTTCCTGCTTACAGTTAAACAGGTTCTGGGAAATGGCTTCATGAGCAGCAGTACACAGGACCAGGGTTCTGGACCAGCTGTGGGAGATTGAAGGGAAAGCCAAATGGTTGTACTCTTGGTTGGCCAATACACTGAAAGCATATGAAGGTGTGGGGGGTTTTCAGGAGTTCCAGGCCAGTGAGGGGCTGGAGACGGCTGAGCCAGTCATGGAGGACCAGGTACAGCAATATATGGTCAAATGATAGAGAGAGGGAGCCCACAGCACTATAGGGTCCAGCTGGCAGGGATAGTTTGGGTCTGCAAGGACAAGGCGACTGGACACAACCACAGGCAGAACCATAAGACAGATGCTCCTGGGTTGGCAAAAGGCCATGGGGAGGAGTGACAGGAGGAGGCCCATAGCAGGGCAACTTTAGGATGGTATTAGAGGCTCTGCAACATGCAAGCATGTCAGCAAAGGAGGCAAGTCTGTTCTGGGCTGTTTCTGTGGTCATGGGCAGAGGGCCTTCAGGATCAGCAGGTGGTGGCCCCAGCAAGTCAGATTGGCAGGAGGTCTACAAGCAGGGAGGTCAGTTTTGGATGAGATGCAGTGATAGTGCAGCTAGTCAGGTCAAAAATGATCAAATGGGAATGGGGAGGCTGTGGTGTTGCAATGTCAGGCACCAGAGGAGGTGTGCACTGTTAGAGAATTGGAAGAGTACAGGAGAACCCAGGGGCAAGAGGGGTACCTGGTTCTGGCATGGGATGGAAGTCCAGTGACAGGTTTCAGGTTGTGGGGTTCTTAGAAGGCATAACAATTTGTCAGGAAGATCCAGATAGTCCCCCTACTCTTTCTGGATCAGGGCTACTTCAGAGGCCATGACCAAGGGTGAGTCCAAAGAGGGGTGAAGCAGGTGGATGGTGGAGGTCCAGCTCCAGCAAGAAGTATGTAAGGTATTAATGATAATGGTTATCCTATTTTTCCCCTTTTCCAGACAGGAGGAATGCAAAGACACATCTGATTGTGGGGAACTCCGCTATTTATTGGGCTGAGAAATTTGCAGCAAACAGGATGGGGGGGACGGCTGCAGATGGAGTTGTAAAGTGCAAATGCATTGTGCATTGGAAGGAGATATGGGGCATGAGATGGGCCCAGTTGATGCCACTACTGGAGGAACTCAGGGTCTGGTAGAGCAGACCGGATATGTTAATCATACACTTGGGGAGGCCCCATGGGGGGAATTGGTGCATGCCATATCAGTGGATTTGCAAAGGGTGAAAGGGTGGTGGCCAAGGGTGGTGATTGGCTGGTCCAAGATCACCTCCAGAGGGTGTGGTGGCAGATAAGAGAGATCAGGTCAGTGGAAAAGGGGAGGAAGAGGCTCAACAGAAAGGTGGACAGAGTGGTGCTTATAAAGGGGCATGCATATACAGCACAGGGTTGTTTCTTTCCAATCCAATCCAATCCAACTTTATTTATATAGCGCCTTTCAGATCCAAGGCACTGTACAAAAACATATAAAGAGTAATAAAAATTCCATACATTTAAAAATGTCAGCCATGACTAACTAGAACATGAAGTGTATAGGTCTGATGGGGTCCACTTATCAGATTTCGACATGTGCTTGTTTCTGAGACCATTAAAAGACCTAGTGGGTGAAGAAGAGAGGAGAGGAGAGGAGAGGAGAGGTCCTAGGTACTAGCCTGCAGGGGGAGCCCCATCTTCTAATGGCAGGCTGGAGATGGGTCAGTGGAAGGAAAGGGGGGCAAGAGAGGGAAGAGACTGGGTAGGCAGAAGGGCAGCACAGGATGGGGTCAAATGGCACCCAGATGTGGAATTAAAAGGGAGGGGAAGGATAGACTATGGGTCAGAGCTCAGTATCCGGACCTAGGAGGAAGAGGTCCTGGTAAGTTTGGTATCTGGTGTTGGTGATGGTGTGGGGTCACATTTGGTGTCTGGACCCTGAAAGAAAGCAGAAGATGAGGAGAACCAAGAAGGAAGATCAAAGGATATAAAAAATTGACTTTTAAGAATGTATTTTGGACTGGAACAGCAAAATGTTGAAATCTGAAATAAGATGTAAATAATAAATTGGTGTTGAAATAAACTGTTGCCAATGAGCATCCAAGATAGCAGGTGGAGAGTTTTCATTGCCAGAAGAGATCTCGTGACAGATAAGATTGCCTCTAAAAGGCAACCTAAATTTTCAAAAGCCCCTTATGGGAATAAACAGAAAGGAGATGGGGGCAGAGCTTAGTCAGGTCACACAGGTGTAATTTGATGCAGGTAGGATTGATAGGGGGAGGGCCAGGTTGAGGTCATGATTTGGGTCTTGAGGGGTTTAAAGGCAGTGCAGCCCTCCAGATGACCTCTTTGCTGGGCAATTTTATCCCACCCCTGGAATATCAGAGCAGAGGGAGTGATGGAGGCAGGTGGGGGTCAGGATGCTTGGGGCCACAGCAGGGTGGCCAAGACAAGATGCTAAGTTGGCCCTGCCAGACTGCAGGACAGCTGCAGAGAGGCAACTGTGGTGGGGCTGATGGAGCCCAGCCAGACAGCAAGTGTCCTGTAAGGAGAGGTAAGAGAACGGGGAGGGAAGGAAAGGGGATGAGCAAGAGAGGGAAGGGGTGGGCAGAAGGGGAGGGGCAGCATGGGCTTGGGTCAAATGGCACCCAGGCATGGATTTAAAAGGGGAGGGGGAAGGGATAGACTAGGGGTCGGATCTCAGTGTCCAGACCTAGGAGGAGGAGGTCCTAGTAAATTTGATACCTGGTACTAGTGATGGTGTGGAGGGTTGGATTTTGGTGTCTAGACCCTGAAAGAAAGAAAGAAACAGAAGATGAGGAGGACCAAGAAGGAATATCAAAGGATATAAAGAATGGACTGTTTAAGAATGTGTTTTGACTGGAACAGTGACATGTCAAAATCTGAAATAAGATGTAAATAGTAAATTTATTTATTTATTGCAGTCTCAAGATTACAACCTTGAGCTACCAGCTCATTTGCAAAGGTTCCACGTCAGGAAGAAAAATACAAATGTACACGCCAGAAGTACAGTTTAACAAAGAGCGTAAGACAGATGTCAAAAGCACTATGAATTGGTGTTTTAATTAACTATTGCCAACAAGCATCCAAGATAGAAGGTGTGGAGAATTTTCCTTGCCAGAAGGATCTGGTTACAATAATTCTGGGTTTTGCAGTATTTTAAATAGCAGTAGTAAATTCCCCTTTGCCTTCTCTCCTCTAAACTAAATAGACCAGTCTCCAAGAATCTCTCCCAGTAGGTCATTTGTCTTAGCCATGGGATCAGCTTGGTTGCCCTTCTCTGAACCCTCTCAACCAGATTTAATATCCCACCTTACATACGGGTCCAGAATGGGGACACATAGTCTTTGGTTACTTAAAACTTTTGTAATTAGACCTAGTTTCTTTATTACTAAGGACAAATACACATTAACAGGATCTTGTGTGCCTTCCAGATCACCCTAACAGCAAAGGGTGAGCTTAGCACTGAAGTCATAATACACTGCCTCTCACATCACTGGCTATTGCTGTGGATATGGTTGTGATGTCATGAGCAGGGCTTATGATGTCATGTTCTTTAGATCCAGAATAAGCCTCCACTGTAGACAAACTGTAAGAAATAATAATCCTTTTCATGTAAATATCCTTAGTAAGAATGAACGAAAAGACTTGACATTCAAATTATGGTTCAGAAAGTAGTATAATTCAGTGTTGCTGATGCCAACTGTGATTTTTGTGCTGATGGCCTGCCCTCCTCGCTAATGGTTTTTTTTTTATTGTGGCAGCTTATGGAATAATGTCATTAATCCTCAAATAGACCTCAGTGTACAGTTAAAGGACAGAATAGTAGTCATGAACTGCTGCAAAACACTGGACTAATTAGAATTAATTACACAATCTAACTTGAGAGGAAACAGCACCAAGGGTCCTTTACCTTTACATCAACATTATTGATTACTGCTTACAGCAAAGTCAGAATGCCACTGGAGCTTACACACTGTTTATCCATACCTAACAAGCAAAATCCAAAATGTTATACATCATCAGTGAAGCATTTCATATTTCATATTTCACTGTAACTGGTATTATGTGACATTAACATTGTTTAAATTGAATATAATTGCATGGTACACTGCACATACACATCATGTATTTATTTATTTATTTATATATTTAGTGATGTATAATTCACACAGTTTTGCTTTACATCATGGGATACTGTGGGGTTGCAGAAGGCCAGAGAGGATAGCACAGAAGGAATGTTGTGGAATGTCTGAAGGAACCGAGGATGTCCTTTGCCTTGGGTTTCCAGAGGCTTCTACTAACAGATTTTTTTTTCTGTTCCTCAATGACAAGGTTCATAAAATCAAATAAATATATCCCCTTATCAAAATCATACATTGATTTTGTTTTCATGAAATATATGATGCAACTGATATTATGACAGATTAACATTTGATGGACTGGCTCTTTTTGTTCTGCATTTTATACCTATTGGTTTCAGTGTACAATAATATGCCACTGCTAGTAAGGGAAAACCTCTCATAGTTGCCCTGTGGATTTACCGCTATGAGTTATTCAGTTTTCATCTCACTAATGGTAATGCTATCCATATTATAACAGAACCTATATCTTTACTATTAATTATAGATATGTGGGTCCATATTCCATGAAATATTTTTGAATATGTTTATTCATGCAATACTTGTGTTGATATTAAATGGCATTTACCACTGATGATTTTGCTCCTTCCATTCCTAGAGTGAGAATATTGCAATATTATGAAATGGGATAGAAAATCCTGCATTCTGATAGGTTCTTACCTGTGCATCAAATCTGTTTGATGCACATGTAAAACCAAATCATTAAAAGCAGGACTGCAGTACTAAAAAAAATCAGTGCACTATTAGAACATTCAGTTTTTGAATGCCGCCATTTCTTTTCTAGCATACTAAACAAAATCACTGAGCAGAAAAGCAAGCTTTTTAGAGAAAATAGCAACCCAACACATGTCAGAGTAAATTTTTGAATCAAAATAAACTGAGTCCCTTCTCCCATGTAATGATAGGGAACATTGTTTAAGGGAACACTGTTTAACCAGGAGTAGCACACTAAGTGGAAGCTTGGTTCCAGATGCAACCTGGGAACAAAAGCAAGTTAAGTGACTTGCTCAGGATCACACAGTATACACCTAGGTGGCTGTGGAGTTCAAACCAGATCTCCAGATCCGCAGATCTGATCCTTAACCCACTGTGTTATACTGCCTCAAGTGAAGGGAAAGATAACTGGCCCCATTCTGTCACCCAATGATTGTCTTGCCACTCCAGCAGCATGCTTGCTTCCACTGTCTCCATTACTAATGCACTCCTGGACCCACAGGTCCAAATGTAAATTTTGTTGTTGTTATGATTTTTTTTATTGAAATTGAATCGTTGCACACTTACTTCATGTAAGCAAGTCATCAGGTAAAAGGAAGCTGCTCACTTGAAAACACTGCTCGGTCCATCATGAGAAGATAATTGGGGACTCTTGCTCACATTCTGCTCACTTTACTTAGAAAAAAACAGCAGACTTACTATATTTCACTACCCTCAGTTGTTGCTCAGTAGTTGCTTCTTCTCCCATACCTCACTCACAAAAATGCAGTCATCCTCCAGCCCAATCTAGAAGGGGAGGCTGTTCATTTCTGGCAATAATCTTAAATGTTAGTAAAGTACAAACACACATTACATCATTTTCTAACTGGCAGAAGAACTATTTTATCACAAATTCTGATAATAATAACCTTTTTGCAGAAAAATGTGTCATTTGTAAAATTAACAACTAAAATAAAAAGTAGCCCATTTTATATGCATAATAAGACACTCTGGGGTGTTCATTGAACAAATATTACTGCCCTTCAGGAGATGAAAACACTCAGCCTGCAGCCTCATGCCTCACTACACCCCTGGCCGTGTGGTAATATCAGTTCAGTGCACACCCTATTGGGTCTTATTGCTTACTTCTCACTGTAGGTCCCCATGAGCAAAATTATTCTCACTGCAGTAGCTGATTGGTGGAGCTGGAAGCACAATCTGTATAGTTCTATTTTAGAATATAACTGCACTGAAGTACCAGTTCTGATGCACTGTTTTCATTTTTTCTGATGTTCCCACTGATCACTTTTTGTTTTATCGACTATTGTTGATTTATTCAGTTAAAAACATGAAATCACATTCATTTTTACTTTTACTACTTTTCTCCTACCAACAACACTGCCTCCTGCAGTTCTTGCCACTTCTTATGCCTCCTCCAGATCTCTGACTGTTGCCACAACTAATTGCTCTGATGTGTACTTTCTTATTCCTCTTGCTGTGAAGGAACTTGCATTACTCAGCTTCCCTATTGGTTGCCGCCTCATATTCTGATCTTGCTCCACCTACTTCATCCTTCTGAATGTGTACCACTCAGATACTCCTAAGCAGAATGATGCAATGTCTTGTGCATGTGAAAACCTGGCCATTGGAAAACGGAAAACACCACTATCAAATGGAGAAAACATTAACTGAAAAACAAAAATAAAAGATAAAAAATAAATGAAAACCATCACAAACTACAAGCCTTGCATAAAACAAATATCCCATGGACCCAAGAGAAATATCACTGATATTCCACTTGTTAGATTGACCTTTGCTTGAACTTGTGGCTTTTGCCAATCATGCTGTCAAAAGTTAAACTGCACTCATGAAAAGCAGCAGAGATGTATTTATTTATTTATTTTGTTTTTGATTACGGGTAAGTGCACTAGACAAGAGTATTGCCTATATTCTGGCACATCCAGAGAGAGTTACAACAACAGAGAAATCAGGTACAGACATGAGTAACATTGTTCATGGCACAGCATGAGGAAGCACACAAAAACATAGCAATGCTTACAGATTGAGAGCAAGTCAAATTTTACAGAGATATTTCTGTTATAGCCATGGTATATCCTTTATTATGTATATGGAATAGTAAATAGTCTAAACAGGCAAGCATCCTGAATTTCCGCTGCCTCCTGACCCTCGGGCTTCCAGCCAGGACCTGAACATGCTTGGTGCCTCAGAGGTAATTTAAAGAACCTCTGCCTGCACTCTGTTAGGGGTTGTTGATGCTTGCTATTCTTTGTTTTTGATGCTGCTTCTCCACAGTGGTGGCTGCCCTGTTTATGCTCTGCTTTAACTCTGCCATAGCCACGGACAACTGTTTGGGGGAAGAAACAGCATCGCTAGCCTTGTCTCACCACTAGTACCTTGTCTATGTACTGTAAAGCTGCTTACAAAGTTTAGTTGTACCTGCTTAGATTGTCTCAGTTGCTCCTGTATGGTTAGTGCTTGAGTTGGGACTCTCTCGTGGCTTTGCAATCGCGATCTGTCTCCCCTGCATACTAATTGTTCCTTTGTCTCCCCTACAATATAGGCCACACTCACCCACAGGGACCACCAGCTGCCTTCCACTGCCTCCCCGACCCTCAGAGCTCCCAGCCAGGACCTGAATGTAGCGGGTGCCTAGCAGAGCTAATTTAAGAGCCTCTGCCTGCACTCTTGTTAGGGAGGTTAGCCCATCAACGCTGCAGCTGGGTTAACTGCCCCGCCCGCCCAACCACCCTCCCACCCAGGGTGGCCCCTTCATTTTTTGGCCCTATCTAATGACATCACTTCCTGTTGTCCGGAATACTAAGTCCCATTTTTCCATCTGCAGGTTATACCTGCCTGCCACTAGAGGGACCTTGAGCCCTGCCCAAGCTCAGCTACACCCTGAAAGCCTCCCTCTTTTTTCCTGCCTCCACCAAAGCTACCCATCCCTCCTCCATTCTTCATCAAATACAGGCTACCCTGCCCACATCCACCCTGAAACTAGCCCACCTTCTGACCTCCTGCCACTCACCCCAAGTACACACTGAGTGACATCCTCCCCAGGTCTTCATCAACTACACCTACCTTACCTACACCTCCTCCCACACCCAACTCTGAAGTTACCCCTACACAGCCCTCCTGCCTTTGCCACTAAGCCTACTCTTAGTGTCCACTAGGAATCACTGTTGTGCACTCCTTTTTGGTCCCAAACATACCCTGCTTTCTGAGCCCAGTGCATGGGGCACAGCACTCACCCAGGCCCCTTTTCCATCTGCCCTGAGTTGGTCTTGAACCTGGTACCCTTCCCACCAGAGTCTGTGTCACTACCACTAATCCAAAGTGGCATCTATACTTGATGAAGGAATTTAAGTCAGCTTCTATCTACTACCCTACTGCTACTGCTGGCAAATATGTTAGCCCACCTCTTTCTAAAATGCCTTCCTCTCATCCTTTCCTGACACCACTGTCTCCTGTATCTGATACCCCTCGGAAGCCCTGGCACCCACTCCTGCCCTTGTCCCAGAGCTTATACAATCCCACCCTACTCTCATCTTCTGCCCCAGTGTGCAACACCCTTCTCCAGCAGTCTCCCAGCTTCTTCCTCAGGCTCTCTGGAGGCTTACTGCCTTCACTTTCTCAGCCTGGAAAACCCTGCCCACCCCTGTGCTCAGAAGCTCCCTCATCTCCGCTGACACACCTGTCGAAAGCTTACTCCATAACGCCCTGGCCAGGGCTGTGGTCATTTTACTACTCTTGACAGGCAATATGCATCCGAACCCAGGCCCAGCCCACTGTAGCCCACCAGTAGGGTCACCTGGCTCATGTAGCATCTATGAATATATGCAGCCTGTGGAAAAATTTGACTCTTTACAATGCTGGGTCGCTTTACAGACCAGATGTCATTACACTGGTGGAAACTGGCTATCAAAATCCACTCCAGACTCCTTTGTCTCCATTCCAGGTTACTCCCTTTACTGGGAGGATCGTGTGTTGAGAGCGAGGGGTGGCTGTCACGATCTGCTAGGGACACTCTCACTGGACTGACACTCCCTACCCCTTCTCTCCCATATGGGGCAGGCCCTAATCCTCAACTGACTCCTGACCCTCCAGGGGTCCCCTATATCTCACCACTGCCTATTTTCCCTAAAACAAAACTCTGGCACTGGTTCCATTGACTGATTATCTCTCAACCCTACC
The DNA here is from genome assembly GCA_016271365.2 of Neoceratodus forsteri. NCBI lineage: Eukaryota > Metazoa > Chordata > Ceratodontiformes > Ceratodontidae > Neoceratodus > Neoceratodus forsteri. The sequence continues at coordinate 322,655,648 of CM028131.1, read as the reverse complement.
TCATTCAGCTGATCAAATCCTCGTGGTGACCTAAACATTAACTGGCTCAGCCCATCTGCCGCCACCACCGTGACTCTTCAGCCTTAGACATGTCCCAACTAGTCTCCCAACCCACCAGAGTTAACTCTAAGAAAAGTACCAACACTTACTAGACGCTGTCATCACCAACCGCCCCAACAAATCTATGTTACCCAGGTCCTTCCTGATTCCCTTAGTGACCACCCCTATCCTTCTTCCACTGGGCAACCACCGCCCCAAACCCATGGTCTCCCCACTCTACGCCGGCGCTCAGACCGGGTGGACTAAAAGCCCTGAAGCTACATCTTGCTCAAATTAACTGGTCTCCCATTCATTATGCCCTGATATTGATACTGCCCTTGCCTTCTTTTCACAAACCTTCAACAAAGCCTGTGACATCTTCTGACCCACACAGCTGTACGTAACCAAAGTTCGTAATGCCCCCTGTTACCCCGGCCCTGCTGCAACTGCTCAGACACAGGGACAACCTTGGCTCCTGGCCTCTGAATCTGGTCGGTTGGCAGATAGACAGGCTTACAATGCCACAAGAAACAAATGCACCTGGGCTATCAGAAAAGCGAAAGTCGAAGCACCATCAGGTCAAGACTCACCACCTCCTGGGGAATGCAGAATTTTCTGGGACAACATTAAACATCTAAATGGGAGTATGCGCCCCACCCCCTCCCAGATCACTATTGAAGGCTCTGTCTCCACTGACCCTGCGCCATTGCCAACTTCCTCAACTCATCCTTCACGGACCTTAGTTCTGTCCTCCCTAGTGATTTCTTTGATCCCCATCATCCTTACCTGCCCTAGACACTCACTATCCTAGTTTCCACTTCACGCAGGGTCACTGCCCAGGAAGTCAGGCCACACCTGACAAAGCGCCACAGAGCAATAGTACTGGCAGTGACTATCTGGATCCCTGCATCCTCCGCCGGGTTCTGGACCAGGTCCCTGCCCCATTAACTAGCCTGTTCAATAAGTCCCTCTGCCTGGGGCAGTTCCTCAGCCTGGAAAATCACCACAGTTACACCCATTCACAAAGGAGGTGACAGGTCCTCTGCCGGAATTATCGGCCCATCTCCATTCTCCCACCCTCTCCAAAGCACTAGAAAAACTGGTGGCTACTCAAGTCACAGACTACATAACCAAATACAACATCCTCTGCCATGAACAACATGGTTTCCGGGTGGGGCACAGTACCAGCACAGCCCTTATTGAGTTTTCAAACTTTTTCATTCCTCCTGATTCTGGCGCCCTTGCTGGGCAGTGTTTATTGACCCTCATATGCTTGACACGGTCTCCACTCTCCTGCTGATGCCCTCAGCCGCACTGGCTTTGCCTCTGGTCCAGTCTCTGGTGCTCCAGCTATTTGTCTGCCCACTCCCAACGTGTTAAAATTGATGTGACCCTCTCTGATACATGCCCTATCTGCTCAGGTGTCCCACAGGGCTCCATCCTTGGTCCCTTCTCTTCACACTATATCTCAACACCTTCCCCAAAGCTTGTACTGGTAAAATCCTGCTGTATGCAGATGATGCCATCATTTTCGCCTCTCACCAAAACCCCAACTCCTTACAAGATGCCTTGCAACAAGCCTTTGTCGATGCTGAAGCCTGGTTCAAAGAGCACAGACTTGTACTCAATCTAAATATTGCCCATCCCCAAAACAAATCCAGATATTTCCTCTCCACATCCTCCTGGTTCCAGGCATCCTCTTGAGCTAGTCCGCCTGTACAAATACCTCGGGTCTCCTTGACTCAGCCCTCACATTCCATGACAACATAGATAATCTAGCCTCAGCTACAAGCATGCTGCTAGGAATCCCTTCTACGCTACAAGCATTGCCTCCCCTCAATGCACTCCGACTAGCAGTCACCTCCTCAATACTGTCCCTTATAGACTATGGCTTGCCTGTTTATGGTGCTGCAGACACGACCACCCTCAATAAAATTCACCTCACCTTGAATAAGGCCTGTAGATTAATCATGGGGCCCCTAGGCTCACACATACCCTCGAACTATATGACATGGCCAGGCTACTTAATCTAGATGAACTGCTCAGATACCAAACCTGCCTCATTACTATAAAAACCTCCTTGGACTATCCCCACCTGATCTGACAGCCTCTATCCACCTTGCACAACCCTTAGTCCAAACTCATAACACCTCTAAGGCCACCCTGCATGTCCCTAGGTCTAGGACCACCATGGGCAAAGGTTCTTCTGCTCCAGAGCTCCCTCCTGGTACAACGCTCTCCCACCTCCATCACTGACACCCGCACATTACCTCCCGTTTCAAAATCTCACTCGAGTCAGCTCAACATGCGTAGCTGCTCCTGCCAATAGGTGATCTAGTCCGACATGCCCTGACAAAGCTCTCTGAGTGGCTCCTCTCCCATACTGACTGACAAAACTCTCTGAGTGGCGCTCACCAAAACTTTTCACAAATCGTGTCTTTTGCCCCTGAACTCTTCCATCTCTAGCAGTCCCGCTCAAGACTTTTAACTACATTTCCAATGTAGGCTTGTCACCAACACGTACTCCATATAATCTGTAACTACCTGTGATTACCATTCCTGTAGCACGAATTGTAACTAAGTTATAACTGCCTGTATCTTCCAAACTGTAACCATGGAGATGTATGCTGTAACCACAATATTGTAACTAAATGTTGTATTGTATTTGTCCTCTTTGTGACGAGGCACCTTTGGAAATGAGCCTCTGGCTCAAAGGTTGTAAACCGATGTATAAATAACAATAAATAAATAAATAAATAACAAATAAATAAGTAAGTAAGTATAATATCTTAGTAAATGTTTGAAAATAGTGGCATTATTTCTGCACACCCATATTTTATATTTGTTATAAGATTCCCCTATGTAACCACCCCTTTCTAAGCTACACTAGAAATATAACTATTAGCGTGATACTTAGACATTTAGGTCCGGTTTTAGAAGGTTGACCCAGGGCTTGCATCAAGCCCTGCATCAGCCCTCGGTGCTGGGCATCACTGTTCCAATCCCCTTGATGCAATGCAGACCAATTTGGAAGAGTTGATGCAGTTGCGACATTTGGTCACATTGGCAGCTTGCACCAAAGCTTTGGTGCAAGCCTCAGAAAATGACTCCCCAATGGCAAAAATGTAGTCCAGAGAGGAGCTGGTCTAACTTCCTGCATTCAGCGCAAGGGATTTGCATCAGAGTTTGTGGCTGGCTCACTTGAAAATTGCAATGCCCCAATGCCTGCTTGAAGTCACCCCTTGCATCCGACTCTCTGACACATGTCCCTTCGTCGATCTACAACCCCTCTAAAATTGGGCCATTGAAGTTTGTACAAAGTGTATTTTCTTTTCTTCAGGATGCAAAACAAAGGAGAATCTGCTTCCTCATTTTGCTGTTGACATCACTCTGGCATTACTGTTTTTGCTAGATGATAAGTGTATTTTCCTCACATTAGCATGGCAAACCTCTCCCCATGCAGAGAACAGGCTTGCACTTTCTTTGGAAGGGCTTCCTTAGCTTGGATGCAGCAACCTCAGATGTGGATCATGATAGCAGTTGGTTTGAAAGGATTCTAAACAAATTTCAGCTTATATAATATTTACTGTATATGCTGGTCATATTTCCATAATTATTACATCACATATTTTGGTTTAACAACCCTGACTGGACATTGCAAATGAGAAGGAAGAATGGTAAATCCCTCTGCTTGGTAACACTCCTCTTTAATATAATACTTATTTGAAAAGAAACATAACATCAAAGTTATTTTTCACTCTAATATGTGGCGCTACCAGATATATGTATTAACAAACAGATCTTTGGATTGAACAAGTTATTTTGCAAATTTTGAAGTTATTCCCATCACTCCAAAGCCTGTAGTTTAAAAAGATAAGCTATAAACATTATTTCCAAACAAATATCTTCATAAAATTATACCTGTTTAATCCTTTCTACCTGTACTGTAAAATGAGGTACTTTTATTTCAAGTAAACATTTAGAAAAAGGTTAGAAGTAACAGGATCTCATTTTGTAGAAGTTTCCTTTGTTTGTGGCCATTGATGCCTGAAAAGTCATAACTTTCAGATGTCCCACAGGACTTCTATACAGTTATAGCAGAGTTTTTCAGCAATATAACTAATTTCTGCAAACACATGAAAGATGTATATTTGAATGTTTCATGATGTGAGAATAAACAAAATAAAATACTATTTAATGTTTTAACTGTTAGCACAGGACATTTCTGTAAGTAACTCATTTACTATGACAACTTTCTTATAAGCATTTACCCTTCATCAGATGAAAACATATGTGCTATCAGGCAGTGCTATTTCCATACCATTAGAATTTTAGTTTTTAGAAATAAACAAAACACATGTCCGGCATTAGACAGCATTACTTTTCTGTTTGTGTTTGTTGTTGTTGTTGTTAATCCACTCATTAGGTCCTTAGATTGTAACAAGATATTGCTTATCAGAGTTTGAGCAGTGTGTGGAATGCACGTCACTATGGAAATAGTTTCAGCAAACTGGCTAAAATCAGACCCTTGACCTTGATACCAGTCTGGACTTAGTCCTACAGACATACAAGCATGTGAAAATGCCAACAGAAGCAGGCTCTACAGTCTATCGGGTCTGCTTGATTGTGCAGCTAGCCCTCAACTTGCAGCTGCTCCACCCTCCTCCGTCTTCATCACAATTCCCCCTTCACCCTGTCCCAACCCTCTTAAAGCCACGGACTGTTTTACAGGATACCACCTCTTCTGGCAGAGCATTCCACCGGTCCTCATCCATTCAGTGAAAAACAATTCCTGATTTCCTCTTGAATCTTCTCCCTCCAGTCTCAACTGATGCCTCTCATATTCCTCCCTCTTCTAAGCTGGAAAATCCTTTCTGTATTAGCCTTATTAATCCCTTAAGATATTTAAAGGTTTCAATCATATCCCCTATACCTCCTCTCCTCCAGGGAGTATACGTTCAGCTCATCCAGTCTATCCCTGTAGGACTTACCTCCATCTCTGGATCATCTTGGTCAACTACATTGCACCCCTTCCAATGATTTGATGTCCTTCTTCAGGAATGGGTGACAGTACTGGACTCAGTACTCAGGTGCGGCCTGACCAGAGATCTGTACAGGGAAGGATCACTTTACTATTTCTGGAGGATATTACCCTCTCCTATACTCCCCAGCATCCTGTTGGCTTTTGTTGCCTCATTTCTGCATTGAGCTAAGTTGTTCATGCTGCCCATTTTAAGCACCCCCGATCCATTTCCTTCACTGTGCTTTCCAGCTGCACCCTCCCAGCTGATAGCTCCTCCCCAGTTCCTACCTCCAAATGCAGTACTTTGCACTTCTTGGTGTTGAATCCCAGCTGCCATGATTCTGACCACTCCTGTAGTTTAGTCAGGTCCTCCTGCAGCCCCATCCACAATTCAATGTCATCTACCACAGTCCCATCTTCATATCTTCAGTGAACAGACTGATCCTGCTCTGGATCCCATGTGAGATATCAGCTATGTATATTCCAAACAGCACTGGCAAAAATACTGATCCCTGTTGCACTCTGCTCATCATTTCCCTCAGTGATGAGAGTTCCCCACCACCACCACCCCTGCTGCCTTCCATTCTGCCAGATACTGATCCATCTGACCATCTTCATTCCCACCCCTATGTATTCCAGTCCCCAGCCGCCTATGTGGCACAGAATCAAAGGCCTTGTTGAAGTCCAAATACAGGACATCCATTGATTGGTTCCTCTCCAGCTCCATGGTCACCCAGTTGTAATACTCAATTATTCATTTAATTTAATTTCATTTTTATTTTTATACTGAAAATGTGTGGGTTATTCACCCATTTTCATGACTGTCCAGTGTTAAATCACAAACATTAAACAAGTACAATAGACAAATGAGCATAAAAATATCAATCAATTATTTCACTTACATACATTAGATCAGTCTGGCAGGATCTGCCCAAGACAAACATGTGTTGTTGACTGTCCTGGGGACCATTGTCCTCCAAAAGGTCACTAGCCTCTCTTTTAGGATTGTCTCCATGAGCTTCCCAACAATTGATGTGAGGTTCACTGGCTATAGTTGCTTGGTTCATCCCTAGGGCCACTTTTTGTGAATGGGCACCACATGGGCCATCCTCCACTCTTATAGTACGCATCCTGTGACCAGGAGGTATTGGAACAAGTCAGCCAGTGGTCCTGCCAAGATCTCTGCTAGCTCTCTGAGTGTCCTTCAGTGAATGCCATCTGCTCCAGGTGCCTTGTCCACCCTCAGGGCCCTTAATCATTCTAGAACCCTGTCCTCTGTAATCCCTGCATCAGTCACCCCTCCCCCACTACCCACTCCACCCTCCCTTGGAGTATGTAACCCCTTTCTCCTTCTTGAACACAGAGCAGAAGTATTCATTTAATGCCCTGCCTGATTCACCCCTTTTCCACCCACCCTCCATCCTTCCTAATCCTCACAATCTGGTCCTTGTTCTTCATTCTTTCTCTAATGTATTTGAAGAAGTCCTTTTCTCCTTCCTTAATACCCTGTGCCAGTCTCAACTTTTGAAGTCTTGGCGCCTCACTAGCCTTTTGATCTCCTGAACTTGTTTGTATACTCATCCTTGTCAACCCTCCTCCTGTTTTCTTGAGCTTTCAAATGCCTTCTCTTGGCTCTCAACCCTCCATAACCTCTTGAGTCAACCAACTGGGCTTCTTGCTCTTCTTCTTACACCTTGTCTTTGTACAACTTCCAGTGTCCTCTGTCAGACCTTTTTAATAATGTCCCATTTTGACTAGCATCCATGTCTGGTTGAATTCCTGCCAGATACCTACCCTAAATTTTCCCCATCCTTTTAAAGTCTGCCCTTTAAAGTCAGTCACCCTGGTCCCTGACCCCCTGTTTCCCTACTCATATTGAGCATGAAGCACACTGAGTGCTTTTCACTCCAGCCAGAGGGTCCTCCACCACCAGTTCTCTTACAGCCTCTCATTTGAAAGTACCAGGTCCAACATCCTCTCCAATCTTGTTGGCTCATGTGCTAACTCCACCAGGAAGCTGTCCTGAAATGCTTCTAGTATGACCTGCTCCTTGCACTAACAGTAGTTGGAGTGCTCCAATCTACCCCAGGTAGGTTGAAGTCCACCACAACCACTGTGTTCCCCTTCCTACAGACCCTTCTGATTTGCTCAGCTAGCTCTCTATCCAGATCATACCCTTGCACTGGTGGTCTGTATACTCCCCCATCCTCAGCATCCTACCTTTTGAATCCTGAAACTGCATCCATAGGGCCTCTGTTTTACTTTCCTCCTTTCCTTCCTTACACATCGATCCCTTCCTATACATAGAATGCCACACATACCCCTTTCCTTACTCCTATCTTTCGTGAATATGCTATATCATGGTATCATAATATCCCAGTCCTGGTACTGGGTGGCCCATGTTTTCAAGATGGCCACAATGTCCACCTTCCCCACTGCCAGGAGAGCCTGCAACTCAGCTGACTTATTACCTGGGCTCCCTCGCATTCAGTGCAACCATCCTCCACCTAGTTGTATGTCATAAGGGTGAATTCAGCATGCCAAAACACCTTTATGGTGACCCACATAGCTGAAATTCAGTTTTCGGTGATGTGGGATCCCAGCAAAAGTAAACGTGGTGCACAAAATGTTTTTTGTTTTATGTGTGGGTGGGGCTGCACCCCCACACCTCCCTAAATTAGATTCTCAACTCCAGGGAGTGCATGTCCCAAACAAAAACACTGTCTCGGGCCAGGTGAACAAAACTACGGTGCCTGGTCCCAAACCCTGTATCCCCACCATCCTGAGCCAGCACCTAACCCACCACACCATGACACCAGCTAGCCAGAACCCAACAGCACCACCCTCACATATCCTCCTGCCACACATTCATCAGGCTCAGTCCCACCCCCACATGCATATATACACACAACATCCTGTTGCCTTTTCATGACCCACCCATCCATTCACCAACCCCACCCGCCGTCAGGAGCTACCTGCCAAGTGGGTCACCGTTTTACAGGTGCCCACCTGCTAGTGCCCCATACCACAGGATACCCTCCACCCATTTCCTTCCTTACCTTTCTATGGTTTCCCCTCCTCTCCTGTGCCTCTAACCTGACTCCTACCCTGTTAACATGGGGGATAAGCTTGTCTGGCTCCCTTTCTAGGATCCCTACCTACCAGCTGTCCAGTCACCACCCCATCTAGTTTAAACTCACATTTGATGCTATACACCCATCTATCCCTGCTTTAATACTCCCTTCTCCTCCTTTCTCAAGTGTAACCTGTCCCTGTGTATAGATCATTATTGTCCCAGGTTCTGCCCCAGCCAACCACAAACCCATACCACTTGCATCGACACAATTCCCCAGCCATGTGTTGAACTCTCTAATCCTCCCTTTCTTCACTGTACTCATGCAGGGCACTGGGAGCACTCCTGAGAATGCCACTAATTCCCCAGCACCTCACACAACCTTCCCAGCTCCTCAAACCTCTCACTCCAACTTCTACCATCTCCCCATCAGGTCATCATACCTATGTGCACGAAAAGGTGTGGTCTCCTCTACCCTCCATGTTCTCTTCAGAATTGATTGTCCTGCTCTGCTCGCCATTAATCCAGGTATGGACTCTACTGATATCCCACTATGCCGTTCCCTTATGCCCCATCTTACCCCTTTTAGTATAGAATCCACCAGCACTAGTATCCTCCCTCACTATTCCTTGTCTTCACCCCATCCTATTACCAGGGTACTTATCTCTAGTGACCATCACATTTGTAGCGCTGCCCTTCCCTCAATGGCTCCTCCCCGATCTTTCCCCTTCCCCTTATGGCTTCCCCACCCCTGACCTGTCCCCCTTCTCCCTCGCTGTTCCTTCTCTATCCTTCACATCCCTCCCAACCTCCATGGATCTCCCCCACCCTTGCCATCCTCCCTATCAGCATTGGTCCTCTCCCTTCCCCTGCTCCTTTGAATTTCCCTACAAATGTGCTCCTTCCCCTTTACCCATGTCTCCCTCCTCTGACTGACTACTATTTCCTGTGCATTTCCTCCCTGTCCCTCTCCTGGAGATCCTTCCCTTCCCTTTTCCCCCAGTTTACCAGCACCTTACCTGACAGGGCCTCCCTGTTTCCAATTGTTCTGCACCTTCCTTTATGCTTGCCTATGCTACTTCCCTGTGGCTCTTCAGCTCCCTTCCTGATCCCCCATTTAGTACCTCTAGTGGGGCAAATCTATTCCTCTGTTCTAAGCCCACTGCCTATACCAGTCTGGTCAATAGTCTTCCCTTGCTTCCTCCTCCCTTGTCCTCTGCACAGGCTTTTGTACCTTTGACTGTGTCACCCTCCAGTCCTCCAGGGTTTTCTCTTGTGCCCATTGCTGCCCTTATCCAGGATTCCTGTATCTCCTCTGGTGCTTTCCCCTAACCCCTCCTCTTGCATTCATGCTCACCAACTTTCCTCCAGTCCCCATCTCATCTCTCCCTTCCTATGGTTGGGTTTGCTCCTTGTCATCCTGCAGCCCTCCTTTTGACTGTGTCATGTGCCCCCACAGTCCTCCCTCTAGCTGCTGCAGCTCATTCAGTGGGACCTCTCATGTCCTCCCATCGACCTCTCTCCCTTTCCCAGCTAAGTGCCCATCTCAGCCATCCCATTTCCTCCCTTAGCTGTGCAATCTGCCTCCATACCATACGCCACCCCATTTTCCAGGCTATATTCAGTACCTGGCTGACACAAAACCAATGCACCCTACCACCATCGAGAGATGATCCCAACCCTTGAAGCACTGGGACCCTTCCCTGGATCTGCCCTCACTCTGCTCCATTCGCCCCTCCAATGTGGTTCCCCCATATTCTCTTCTTGCCTATGTTAAGCTTTCAGTTTAGGCCCAAAGTTGAGATTTTCCTGTTTAAAGATAAGTGTTTCCAAGCCCTGTGACTCTCCCAGGACACTACCTGCTTGAACTGAGGCTGCTGAGTGCTGCTGCCCCAGCTATCACCTTGAAGGAATAGTCCTGGGCAAATGGAGGGTTGTGAACATAGTCCCCATCCATAAACAAGGGCACAGGGACAACGTGGGGAACTACAGGCCCATCTCCATTCTCTGCCTTTTGGGAAGGCACTGGAGAGATTGGTCTACAACCAACTGCAGGATCACCTTGAGCAGCACCTAGTCCTAGCCGATATACAACATGGCTTTAGGAAGGCCATGGTACTAATACAGCCCTTATCCAGCTTATGCCTGACATCCTTGATGCAATGGATCAGGGCTCCCTGATGGGAGCTCTAGTCATTGACCTGTCCAAGGCATTTTACCTGGTCAGCCATTAACTTCTTCTCCAAGCTCCAACTACTAGGTCTGGATGGGGTTTCAGTCTCCTGGTTCGAGAGCTACTTGCTCAGCCGAACCCAAAAGTTCAATGGATAGCAACCCAGTCAAGTGCTAGACCTGTGACCTCCAGGGTACCCCAGGGCTCAATCCTGGGCCCCTGCTATTCACCTTCTTTCTCAATGACATTGCGGGGTTTGTTGCCTGACCAACCTCATCCTTTATGCAGACTATACTGTCACCTACTGCAGTGATCTGCTACCAAGCGTTATCTCTGCCAAACTCCAGACCTGTCTCTCTGGACTTGAGGCCTGGTTCTCCAACACCCCATTTGTGCTGAATGAAGAGAAGATGAAGGCCATCCCATTTGGGACCAGACACCTTGGAGCTGACAGGCATGACCTGCTCAGCTTCACACAGCCCAAGGGAAGAGAGTTGAGGTCATTGACAGGATTTGGTGTCTTGGGATCCTTCTTGACCAGGAGATGTCCTACAAACCTTACTTTGACTCCTTAGCGAAGTCCACCGACCAGAAGATTGAACTCCTCTACAGGCTGGGTAACTCTCTTTCAGAGCGAGGCTTGGTGAGCCATAGCCAACTGCACCCTATTCCCCACCCTCCTCTATGGGACCCTCCTGCTACAGTTCCTCAGGGAGGGAGAACTAAGAAAACTTACTGTGCTCATCATAGGATAGGATTGCATGTTTTGCTACTAACTCCCTTCTAGGAGGCAGCACACTGTGAGGTCCTTGTGGACCTCTACTGGCCTATTGTATGGCACAACTGGCCTAATCCTATCGATGTTTGACCTTTAAATTCACCACTGCTGGCCCTCTTCCCCATCTCTGTGGTCTACTCAATCCCAGAGTCCAGTGCCATGACCTGAAATCTTGACTGGCCGTCTCCTTGACATAGCTTGTGTATGCGGTGCTAATCATGGCAAGCAATCCTTCTGGTATGCTGCTCCTCACTTAACAAACTCTTTTCCCAGATAGTCTGGCAGATAGACCCACTCTCCATTGATTTAAGTCTGGCTTGAAAGTGTACCTGTTGGAACTTAGTCTCTGTGGCTGCAATCGCTAGCCCATGGTCAACTCTGTCCATCCTTCCCCTTCTAGTATTCCCCTATCAGATAATATCCTAACAGAATTATGGGGCCCTGTGTCACTATTCACTCACTTGTGAACCTGTTACTTAGTGTCCTTATCCTCCTAGCCTATGAACAGAGCAGTGATTATAATACCTTGCAACTTTACTGCTGATACTATTTCACCCATGTATCTGTTGTGTAATGTGTCATATGTACTACGTATCTTTCTAACATAGTGTGAGCATGCTGTTACACTCTGTAAGTACACTATGCCTATTCCAATGTATGTAACTACTGCATATAACTACCAAAGTATGTACTTCTGTATGTAACTAATCCTGGGGTGCTCCTGAAAAGGGACCTCTGGTCTCAGTGGGCTTACCTTGTTATCAAAATTTAAATCAATAAATAAATAAATTCATACTTCTGTCCAGGGAATGACATTAGCTGCATTTCATAAATGGTGCAATTTATTATTTGTTGTTCATTATTAACAGATATCAGCACCACAACTAAAATTCACAGTACCACTATTGTTCATAATTTTCACTGTCACTTGAGACATGATACCAGATTTGTTTATGTTGATGGTATGGTCTCGACGGATTAATATGAACCCACTTAAGCATCACTTCACCAGTGCTCCTCTTCTGACTTCAGTTTAGTATACTACAGGTGAGACTTTAGGTTCAATTTTAAAAGCCCCCTTAGATCAGCACATGGTGTACCAAACTGCCACCTGCTGCAAATCCAGGTGAGTAGAGACCCTACACCCAATTTTAGAAAAGTGAGGACCCAGCACCAAGTCCTCGGGATTGCTGCAAGCTGAGATCTGTGCTGAAAAAACTGATGCACCACAGGGGAATGCCACAAGCCACTAGACATGCTTGAGAGAGCAGTGACTAGCAATGGCAACCCACTGGTCAGTTTCCCTGAGTGGCTGGGGAGTCATTCACAACATGCCATGACTCATGGGGAGGAGGAGCAGGTCAGATTTGGTGGAGGAGAGTGAGAACTTCCTCCAGTGGGCAACTGCAGGGTCAGTATGGGACCATGGTAGGGGCAGACACACAAGCACTGCCAGGGAGTTGCAAGCTCTGACCTGCCACAGACCACTGGCACCTCTAGTGGTGGTCTGGCAGGAGTCAGGGCTGTATGGGTGCCTTTACAAGGGGCACAGGATCACCCCCTCACCAGCAAGGACTCCAGCCATGGTACACTGCAGGTTATACCAGCTCTGGGCTAGTCTAATGACAGGGCCATGCACCCAATGGGGGCTTTCAAAATCCCAAATTGGGGACAATAGCAGACCTGCCATGGTACAAGCCCCTTCTGCCATGGTGCACTGGTGTGGCCATCGAAAGGCCAGCTCAAGCCAGTTTGTGCAGGCTGTCCCCAGTGGTGCAGACTGCCTTGGAAAATCAGGACTGGCACAAGAAGCCTGTTGCTCCATTTCTCCTAGATGCAAGCCCCTTGTGCAACTACCAATAGTTTTAAAATCTGGCCCTTAACCTTTACTTAAAAGGATCTTCCCAGCTTGAAGGAACTTTTAACTTAAGCAGTGTTTCTGCTATAGTTAAAATAAAATACCTTGGGCCAAATTCTCAAATGCTGCAGAATGGCACATGGTAGTTGCACCAACCAGGAATGGTGCAAGGGGGAATCAGTGCCATACCTTGTGCCTGTCTCAATTTTGAGATGTGACCTGCACCATAAGGGTGCCACCTGCTCCTGCCAAGCTTGTCCTGTTCTTGCAGTGGATGCATAGCTGTGCCCTGGAGGATAAGGGCTTTTGCCGGAAGTTGCTTCCATATCCCCATAATTGATTCCCAAAGAATGGCAGGGGCACAGGACTTACATGGGCATAGACCAACCCAGAGCTGGTCTAACAGCCCATGTGCCACTCCCACAGACTGTGGCAGGTAGGAGGACCTGCACAGCTGTAGACAACTACAACATTGGGGAGCCATCTGGGTGTTGGCCAGTACCACGGCTGTGACATTCTGAGGGTACAGCACATACTGAGGGAAGCATTACTTCTAGAACTGTAGGTGCTGCCTAGCCTGCATTTGTAAAGTAACCACTGGACACTATAGATGAGGTAACAGGATCAGCATCCTTTTGAGTGAAGCTGGGACCTCAGTAGTATCCTAAGTTATTCTTAGAGCTGCCCTATATCCTTTTCTTCTGTGTACTACTGAACAGTCATGTCATTGTTGCCCAGACTGTAAAACAACTTGTTGTGGCAACTTACATCCGCTGCCCTCCTATCATGTCTTTCTTGCTGTTTGGTAAAAGGCAGCTCTAACTGTGAAGCAGCCATGCTGCAAACCAACCAGTGACGTGTGCTACCAGTATCTGTGCTACCAGCAGGTGTTGCAGCCAGTTACATGGGTAGTGCCCTATACTGTAGGGCACACTCACCAGCAGGATGCAGTGAAGGAAGGATCAGGCAGAGTAACACTTTTGTATAATTAAGAGTGAATACCTCTGACTCATGTCCACCTTGTCATCATCTGCATGCCATAGTCTGAAACACCCCTATGTATCTTGCAACAGTAGTAGATCAGAATGCCAGCCATCAACCCAAACACACCATGCAAAAGCATCACAACATCCAACTAACAACATTATGGACAAAATTTAAAACTGTGGCACTTCAGTGAAATAAAGTTGCATGACATGTCTTGACAACAAGCACCTTTGGGAGGGTATGCTGGGGCTGGCTATCAAACCTAGAGGTTGGAGTAATGAGCTGTTCATGAGCAAGGTGCATCCATCAAACCCAGGTGTCATTACCATAACCTCAACTGGCATACATGTGACCCTGAGCCAGTCACTTTTCCAGTCCTCTCCCAGGTTATCCATGGCTACAAACATGGTGCTCTGTGGTCCTTTCCCAGGTGCCAAGCAACAAACATGAGGGGACTACTACAGTACACTGATAATATGACAAGTGCTGATGCATAAGTACCACACAAGTCAATGAGAAGGCCTTCCATAAGACAAATCCAGAGACACAATGAAATACTACATCAGAGCTACATTATGACTACTGTAACATTTCAGCTTTGAGGACTGAGCCATAATACTTGTCACACCAAATATAATTATGTGAATTTTCTATTACAGACCTGGAGCACTGGACATGACTAGACAAGAAAAACATGTGCTACAAAGAAACAATAAGATATGATTTCATGACACAAAGAAGACCCACTCATGGACTGCCTCAGTGTAGAGCAAAACATTGGTCTATGGGGCCAGAGTTTCAATGTGGTGAGGTTGACTGCAGCCTCTGTCAAACTACTCCCTTGTGCTACCACTTTGGCACATGCTACCACTTGTGTCTGCTTGGGGTGACTTTGATGCTGGGACCCTTCCTGTACTTGAATCTGGTGCAGGGTCCCTGGTGCAGCCAGCTTTGCTGCAAGTGGGGGTATAGCACACCTTGTGTTGCTCGGGTGGGTTTTTGTAATCCTACCCCTTGTTTCCTGGCCTGATATTCATTTGGATTAGTTCTTCTGTCATAACATGACTTAGAACTTTTAACACTTTTCTCTAATTTCCTTTGAACAAATGAGAAGGTCTCTTGCAGGGGTTGTTAAAGCACATTATTCATGTTAACAATTTGCCACAACATGGTTGTTGGTAGAGTAGGCTCCTGGAGAAGGGTAAAGCACCCTGAAGCACCAGAGCTCTTTGTGTTTGCATGCTGCACTTTAATAAATTTACATCTGCTAAATTCTAGCAGCATTTGCATTGTATCTTGCTTTCTGAAGTTCGAGCCATTGAAGTTTGTATGTGCACTGCTTTAACTTCTAGCATGTTTGGTTATTTATTCTGCTGTTAGGAGGATACTATGCCTGGGTTTAAATTATCAGTGGACCACTGGTTCCCAAAGTGTGAGTAGACTTCTTGACCCTCAGTCATTTAACCACAGTGACTAGAACATGCTTTTTGTAGATTTGCAGTGACATCTGTAAAATACTCCCACACTGCATAGGCTCTGTTCATATTTTTAGGTACAGGGACTAGTGGTGGTGGAGTCTATGGGTACTTCTGGTGGAACTGATGGTGACTGCAAGATGATTTCTTTTCTTGCCATTGTAAAATGAAGTGCCTTCAGATAGCACTGGGCCAAGAAACCAGAGCAGCAGATATAATATATGAAAAGATTATATAATCTGATATAATAAGAAAAAATGATTTGAAATAACATAATTTAATATATGATTATCTTTATTATTTTCTGTTTATTATTATTTGTACTTATGTGTCAAGAAAACATAAGTCATAAAGTTGAATTCATGATTTGGGCTTGCCACTTAACTCTCTTCCCTCAAACTGTTTTCAGAATCTGCTAATAAAACTAGAAATCACACTTCTGGATGGATCATTTCTGTCCAGATTAGTGGAACAGGATGCACATCAAGAAGGAAAGGGGTGGGGTCTGGTGTGTTTCAAGATAGCTCAGGATGGTTTCATCTTGAAATGCACTACAGTAGATGGCCAGAAGAGAGTCTGCTTCACTGTAGTGGGAGTGAAGTCAATTAATTACTGAAGAGTAATGAATCATTGTTTCTTTGGCTGTAGTACCACGTGCTCTCACAGTCCCATGGCCATGACTCCCAGTCCATTTCCCAGCATGACCAGCACTTTCTCCACCCTCACTGCTTCCAGAACTTTTACTTTTTGTGGAACTGCCATGGTGAAAGAATTATTTGGTGTTTTTTCCCCTGCATCCATTTTCCCTCCTCTTTTCTCTTCATGTTTTCTACATAGTCAATACACACACATACACATATGGCAGCTGATGACATGCTGCAGCTATTGCTGGAAGATAACAATGATGACTCACAATATGTTGTTGATTTTCCAATGCCTATGTGACGTGCACTCCCAGTACAGGCACAAGCTGGAGTGCCATATCACTTGTGAGATGACAAGGAAAGGAATACCACCAGGCCACAACTACACACAGACAGACCAAACACTACCCCACTAAGAGACCATTTGTCTCTTGTAGCAGTCTACCTTACTTTTTACTTATTGACTGGCAGGCTTACACACACACACACACACACACACACACACACACACACACACACACACACTCAATAAAATACAGATTTCCATTCCTGCTGCAACACCTGCAGACAGATAACAATATTTATCAAATAAATCTTTCTAAATTCTCCCTTTACATTTCTCAGCCAGCTATATTCACTTTGGCCTGTTCCTGCTGTAGGGCCTCGTTGCCAGTGCAAAGATGCAGGCTTAAACTGTACATTCTCTACCTCTGCTGACCTAAAACTATAGTTAACTGTGATGAATTAGCTAACTGGGAAGATTATGCACAATTCTGTGATAATTTCTAAAGTTTCTTGATTAAAAGTTCCTCTAACATTCAGCAGTCAGGTCCTTCCCATGTGAAAAGAGAGGTGCAAATGGTACTGAAATATGTGCAGCACAAGTAGTTCTTGATCACCAACATTAATGATTGGCTGCTGTAGGTCATGTTACTTGCAAACAATTTGAACATGTACATGCTTAGTGTGTATGCCCTGTAAAAAGTGCTATATCTTAACATTGAATACTGGTGTACTGTACCAAAGAGAAACCAAGTTCCTTGAGATCTGCTTCCTTGTTGCCCCAAAAGTCAGGTATCGGCATGTTCACAAAATGCAAATTTAACATCAGCTCATCCTAGGCTGTACTGCCTTCAGACTTAACCTGACTTTACCACCATGGTAGATATCCTCTTTTCCAACTGGTCATCACATACTCAAATGGATGGCATAGAATTCAGTGTTGGTCTGTAACAGATCTTGGAGGATAGTGTATTTGTAGGCATGTAGGATGTGGTTGGCCCACTGCTCCAGTCCCTTCATGTTTTACTGAAATAGTTGTTTCTTGTTCTTGTCCCACCTTCCTCTTCTTGCTACTCATTCATTCATTCATGCTTGACTATTCATGAGGTGGTGCCAGTCACTGCAATGTCATTCACATCATCAATGGTACCAACACTAGGCCTCCCAAATTTTACCAAGTGAGCAACACAGTTAAACTTCCCCATGCTGGGAAGACAGCATCAAGATGTACCCAAACCACTGGCCTCTGCTCCTCATGTCACAGGCTCACCCCAAGCCTGAGACATGAAGAGAGAGCAGTAGTGGTAAAACATTTAAGATCCTGCTAGCTTCATGTCACTGGTGACTGCGTAACTCTTGCATGTTGGCAACCAAGATGTGCACCCCACCTCACCTGGATCACAACATGAAAGAGTGACCCCACTCACTCAGAGACATGAGGCTGGCTGGATCATGAAAGTTTTGCACCAGGCATTAATTCTGACTGTGCCTCAAGGTTTGTCTGTGCCCTTATTTCTGAATGTTATCATTTAGGAATTCTGGATAACAAGTGGGACGCTTTTAGAATATGACAGTGGTACTGAAGTGATTTTTAAAAAATCGTAAACCACTACCCAGAACATTTACAGACATAGGAATGTAAGAACATATGAGAAATGGGATGGAAGAAGACTTGTCACCCTATGAGACTTCCCTTCACCTACTGTTCTATTGTAATGTTTTGTAGCATTTGGTGATTTGGTGCCTGTAAATACTGAACCTATCTAGTTTTTTTCCTAAATGTTTTTGTTCATTTTGAGTTTGCATAATTTCTTGGAAGCAATTTCAAATTCCACCAACCTCTATGAAAATACTTTTGCCCATCTCTCTGAATGTTTCATCTTGTATTAGTTTCATTTTGAACCCTATATGTGTATTTTTTTCTGATGTAGTCCACACTCCTTTAACAAATCAGGTTCTTTTTTGAAAAACACTGAGGAAATTAGATCTCCTCTTAGTGTCTTCTTTTGTAGGCAAATATGTTTTAAGCATTCTGTCTCTCAATATTCTATGCTGTTTTCTCCATGATAAATTTTGTTGCACATCTTTGAACTCTCTAATCTGCCCACATCTTTGGAAAATGGGTCCAGAGCAGGCAGCAATGCTCCAGTTTACAGCTCATATTAATGGTGGGGATATATACTTTGATCTGCTTGCAGTTATTTTTATAGAGCCTAACGTAAGCGCTCTTTCTTTGAGGCCAGTTCACACTGTTGTACCTGTTTGAAGTCTAAGTACTGTAAATTATTATTCCTAAATCTCTCTATCTTTCTCAACTTTCTTTCATTCAATCAATTTAAATAAAATGTCTCCTGTTTTTTCCCAAATGTAACACTGTGCACTTTTCTTTGTAAAACGTAATGTCACACATAGTATTTCCAACTCTTTTTAAGCCCTCAGTATACTGTTTGTCTTTACTTCTGTTCCCACTTCTCCTCACAGCCTTGGGTCACCTTCAAACCTCAGAACTAGAGACATACAAAGTCAGGAAACTTTGCTTCATGAAAAGTTTTGCAGTGCTTCATGACTTCTTGTTGTGCAAAGTACCACTTACTTCACATAGTTGTTTGCCAGGCAAAGTCCTTACACCACCCAGTGAAGCCTACATAGAGGTACTTCACTAGTAAAAGTACTGGTGAAGTGCCACTATGCATAGTTTTCACCTGCTAAAACTTTGCAAGTGCTGCACCAAAACACACATACACAAAACCAACTTTATTAACATTTAAAACCAGCCCCACCCACTGTTCACAGATCCTCAACTCACCACTTCACCCCCCACCCACCTCGGCTAGCACAACCTCGCTTAGTGCTCTACGGTTCCAGCAAAGTAATTAGTATAACATGTATTATATAGGCAGCAACTATGCATAAAAATAAAATCCCCCGATCCAAACATGTAATCCCCTGCTCCATTCAGTCACCCAACCTTCATAATTCAGGAAACTGCCTCACATCCCAGTACTGCCATGTAGCACCCAATCTCCTCCTCCCAAGCTCCCCAAATGTAATGATATATCTTTGGGGTATAAAAGCAACCAACAAGTGTTACAACTCAAAGGACATCACCACTCATCAACTCCTATCAGGCACTGCACTTACTAGTCTGATGATGTGTACATTAATTGTTTGGAGAGCTTGGGGAAGGAGTGCAGTAATACAAAATAAGGAAGGAAACCCCATTTAAATTAGTACATATCTGCACAGCATACATAATCATGTCTTTTTATTTATTATTTATTTAAAAGTATTTCTAAGAAAGACATACTCAACTGATAACTTGTTTTCAGATGTAACATTGGGGAAGAGGTATGGAAGATAGCACATGAGGAGAAAAATAATAAGGCAGAGGACATACAAGATAGAAACATAGAAACTTGATCTACAGCCTACCTCCTCCTTCCTGCCCATATTGCCTTCTGCCTGTCCCATGCATTCTTGAATTATACCTACCATTGTTGCCCCCAACCTCCTCAGGAGGCTGTTCCATGCATCCACCACCCTTTCTGTGATGAAATACTTCCTCACGTTGCCCTGAGTCTTCTCCCCTCCAGCCTCATATTGTGACCCTTGTTCTTGCACATCTTCTTTTCTGAAGATGCTGCCTTCTTGAACTCTGTTGCTGCCCTGAGGTATTTGAATGTCTTTATCATATCCCCTCTCCTCCTTTCATCTAGTGTACATATTGAGTTCCTCAGTCATTCCTCATATGGTTTCTGGTGTAGCCCAGCACCATTTTGCTACCCTTCTCTGTATTGCCTCTGCCCTGTAAATGTCCTTTCAGAGATAACGTCTCCAGAACTACATGCAGTACTCCAGATGAGGCCTCACCAACTGCCTGTGCAGTTGCATCACCACCTTCTGTTTCCTACTGGTGATACCTCTCCCTATGCACACCAGAATCCTCCCAGCTTTTGTCACTGAGTTCTCACATTGTTTGGCTACTTTTAGATCATCTGTTATGACTGCCCCGGGTCCCTTTTTAATTTGGCTGTTGTTAGTACCTTCCCCATCATGTATTCATCCTTGGGTTTTGTTCCTCAAGCGCATGAATTTGCACCTCTTGGCATGTAATCTGAGCTGCCACACTCTTGACCACTCCTCCAACTTGGCTAGTCTCTCCTCGTCTTCTCCACTCCCTGGCATGTCAATCCTATTGCAGATCTTGGTGTCATCTGCAAAGGCATACCTATTCTTTGATTTCCTCCACAAAGTAGCTAATAAAAACATTAAAAGGACTGGCCCCAGTACTGAACTCTGTGGTATGCCACTGGTTGCTTCCCTTTCTTGGTTGAACTCTGTTTACCACCACCCTTTGGGTCCTGTTGCTAAGCCAATTTCTGACCCAACTTACCACCTTGTGACCCACTCACAGACTGCCCAACTTGTTTACTAACCTCTTGTGCGAGACTGTGTCAATTGCCTTCCTAAAATCTAGGTAGGCCATGTTCACTGCCCATCCCTGATTTATTACCATTGTCACCCAGTCAAAAACCTATCAGATTCATTTGACAAGACCTTTCTGTTGTGAATCCATGTTGCCTTTGGTCCTGTGCCCTGCTAGCTCCTAGATATTCCACAATGCTTTCCTTTAACAGAAATTCCAACATCTTTCTCACTCCTGAGATCAAACTGACCAGTCTACAGTTTCACGCTTCTATCTTGCTTCCACTTTTGTGAATGGGGTATCACGTTTGCCCTCCTCTAGTCCTCTGGTACTACTCCTTCCTCCAATGATTTGTTGAATAGAGCTGTCAGTGGTATCAACAGCATCTCTCTGAGTTATTTTAATATTCTGAGATGTGTCCCATCTGGCCACATCACCTTGTCCACCTTCAGTTTCAAGGTTCCTTTAGGACTCTCTCTTCTGTGAGATGTCTGGTGTCCACCTTCTTCCCTGTGTGTCTGCTGAATAAGTCCGGTTTCTCTCCTCCTTCTTTCATGAATACTGAGCAAAAGTATTTGTTTAGTATCTCATTTTTCAGGACCTCCTCTGCCCATTCCCCTCCTTTTCTTTGCTTCACTATCCCTCCCTTGGCCTTTCTTCTTTCCTTTATGTACCTGAAGAAGGTTTTGTCAGCCTCCTTCACTGTCTAGGCTATCCTTTCCTCTGTTTGTGCCTTTGCACATCCGACTGCTTTCTGCCTCCCTCTGCTTGGTCTGGTACAGTTCCCCTGTCTTCCTCCTGCTGAATTTCCCTTGTATTTCCTGAATACCAGTTTTTCTCTCTAACTGTCCTTGTTACTTGTTTTAAAAACCATAATGTTTTTTTTGTCTTCTTTTGATTAACTTGCTTCACATAAAGGCTTGTTGCCTCTGTTATGGCTCTGCTGAGGTTCTCCTACTGTACCTCTACTTTCTCCCTCACCCTTGTCCGTGTTTTCTTGAGGCATTCTCCCATTTTAGCAAAGTTGGCCTTTTGAAGTCTACAACTCTTGTTTTGAGTGGCTTGACTCTTCTATTGTCTTTACCTTGAACCTTACTGTATGGTGGTCACAGACCCCAGATGGCTGTCCACTGACACATCCATTATTCTGTCTGCATTTGTGAGCACCATTTCCACTAGCACCCCTTCCAGGTGGGTTCCACCTAGCTGCATGAGGCATGCTTCCTGCATGGCATCCAGGATGACCCTGCTCCTGATTGTGGCTGCAGCATAGGTGTTCCAGTTAACATAGAAACATAGAAGTTGATGGCAGATAAGGACCACAAGGCCCATCCAGTTTGCCTATTCATCCAGTCTAACATCAGGCATATTTAGGTCCCTACCAACAACACTTTCCCCTTTTCTGCCATTTTATGGATGTTATCTACCATTGCCTATCTGTTTCCTCGCACTGGGGATCTGTAGATAAACCCCATGAGGATATGTTGCCATTTCCTGACTCCAAGGTGACTCACATTGCCTCCTCTTCTTCCTGTGTTCCTTTATTTCAGTTGCTTTGATCCCTCTTTGATGTAGATCACTACCCTCTTCCCTTTTTGCCATACCTGTCTTTCCTTTATACCTTGTACCCAGGCATATTAACATCCAAGTCATGGCTTTCTGTATATCATGTTTCAGTGACTGCCACAATATCCATGTCTCCCTCTGCAATCAAACCCTCCATGTCAGGGATCTTTGTTGCTCAGGCTGTGGGCATTTGTAACATGGCCTTCCATGTTTTGATGGCTTCCTCTACTTGTTCTATCCAATCCCTTCCCCGTGCCTTCCCTGAGATTACCTCCTGTTTCAGTTCATTGTGTTTTCCCATCCTTAGTATCCTCTTGTCTGACTACCTTAACCTGTTGGGGGGCAGTTGAGTTTTCTCCATATTTCCACCTCCTCCCTTGGCTAGTTTAAATGTTTGCCAATAAAACATTCAAACCTTTCCTCAGGATACTGGTCCCCCAAAAAAGATGCAGGCCATCCCTTGCATTTGAGCCTGTATCTCCCCAGGTGGGTCACAGTCCCTGGCAATAAAGCATTTTTAACATATCAAGGAAAATCTTTTGAAAATAAAACTCAATTAATGAGGCTGGTCCAGTGGTGCTGAGGGTTGAGGTGCTGGATGCCACACCTGCTGCAGCTGATGACCTGGGTTCAGGAATAAGCCAGGCACCGGGGTCTGCAGGGGAGGGAGGGATTGAGAGTCAGAGACTGCTCTCCTCTCTCGGGAGGGTTCTGGGACAGCTCAGCATCCTAGTGACCTCTGATGGGATTGTGGCAGCAGAGGCATGCCAGCCAGAATGAGAGGGGTGGGAGTCCGGCAGACATCAGCAGGTGAGCTGTGTGTGGACGTCACTGCATGTCGCACTCCTGAGGAAACACAATGGAAAAACCTCCTGGGACCATGGAGATGATGGGGGCACCAGGGCACGAGACTCACATCCCACAGCCGGCCCGATCACCAATGGACTTCTGGCAGACCTGCTGCTGCAGCAAGCCCACTCTAATTACAGATAAGCCGCTGAAGTGAGCGGCCCAGCCCAGTAGGTGAACCAAAGCTAGGATTGCCTGGTTGTTTGGAGGTCCAATCAGATTAGCAGGGTTCAGGCAGGGGTAGCAGTTCTAGCCGTGAGTGCACCTCAGAAGGATGCCTGGCCCGGGGAGCATAAGAAATGCTAAAAAAAAATCTGAAGTAATGAATTTTTGTTTTATTTTATTTTATTGTTTTATGTATGTATGTATGCATGTATTTATTCATGCATTTGTTTATGTATGTATTTATTTCTTTATTTGAAAATGTGTATAGTGGAAAGATGTACCGAGACAAATAATGAAACATTGTACTAGAGAACAGGTAATGTCAACAGCAGAGGGCCAACAAATCAGCAAAAATCAACAATGTCAGCAATTTCAACAATGGATCTTGTGCTACTGGAAAAGTAATGAAATTACTGTGGGGAGAAATTTATGTCTCAATAGCAGAAAACATCATCAAACATCATTAAAGAAGGAGACTGGGAATAGCTCACTCACCCATGCAAAATCAATGTTATAAACACCAATAGTCACAAACCAACTTTTATAAGTGTTACTGCATCAGCATAGAGACTTTTACATCAAACACAAAACTAAAAAACAAACAAGACCTTTATAAACATTCCAAAAAGTTATGTTGCAAAAGGAACTTTCCATGGGTTAAGACTGGTGTTGGGTTTGACAGGATTCTAAATCTGATGGCAAAACATGGCACAGAAGATAGCTGTCACTAAATGCTGTCACTGAATGAAGGGCTGTTCCCAAATACATGTAAAAGGACAGCACATAACTGCTGGGAGTTCAGAACCTCTGAACACCACAATGTTGTCATAGAGAAACTTGGTGAAAAAGGAATACATGGATTATTATAGTCAGATATACAGAGAGCACGTTACCTGGTAATGTGCTCTTCTGCATAGTAGAGAAAGCTGAACAAAGCAATTCTATTGGTGGCTATGGTGGGCAGCTTGTACCCAAGGGCCATTAGGTTTTGCATGTATACAGTGATAAGCGTTATCCTAAGACTTCTTGGACAGTACAGCACTTAAACCATCATCATGAAATGAATCATTCAGAGAATTGCCTGCCTTAGTAATATTGCTACTAATATGGATAAGATGTATATCTTTTCTGTCTAACAAGGATTCAAGATTCAGGGTAAGAGCGTCAATATGCACATTAAACACTGGTAAAAACTGTTCTGTAGCATTCAGATAGTCAGGTTCACTATCAATGTAATCATGTTCCGTGGTGGCAAGGCTGTGATTACTGTACGGCCAATGATAGTGCACCCATGAGTTACAGAACATAAGTTGGGCATAGTTACACTACATGTGAGCGATCCATAGGAGAATGTCTCATGGTTGGTTAAGATGCAGTGTTGTCCATCACTGTTTTAGGTCACATGAACTTGAGGAAGGTGTCACTTTGTGAGTTGTACTGGGCAGGTAATGGAAGCCTTTGTCATCTGGCTGGTGAGTTGTTGTACAGTCTGTGACTGAATTTTAGTTTCATTCAGCATCAAAGGAGGTAATGTGACATTAATAGTAACAGAAACGTTGTCAAGAAGTCATTATCAAACGTATATGATCAGTCCAAAGATTTTGCAGAATAACCACACACCAGTGTGGTTTTATCAAAGATGTCACATCTGCTCAAATAGTGGTAGTCCTTTATGGCACAACAGTCAGTATGCCGGGCTACCGAGGCATCCGGCGAAGATGAAGCACCAGCAAAGAAGGCAAGTTGGTGCATTCTCGGTAGATGCTGCCCTCTAGATGACCCATGGAATGGACTGTTTCCAGCTTGTCAAAGACTGAAGAACTTTTATCAAAAATGGGAGGGACATGATGAATGTAATGTACAGGGTATCCTCATGGTGCATGCAGCTGACATGTAGCAGGGTCCTTGATTTGGGTGTGGTGTGAGATAGCCTAAGTTCTGAGCTGTGGACAGTGAAAGGACACCGTCCAGGCTGTGCACTGGAAGTGCATGACAGGGTTTTACAATAGGAGCAATACCATTGAGCCATACACCTGTCATGGATTAAATCTGGAATCCTTCCTGACTCCAGATCCTGTAAGAGTTTCGATAGTGTTAATGGCATATGTGCCATAAGCTGAACAAAGGTTTCTCTGCCTATGTGTTGCTCTTTAGCTTCTTTGTTATTGTAAAAGATCAGTTAATTGATTTTGTTTTGTGTCTCATTAAATAAACATGCCATATTATGCATATTATACACCGTGAATCTTTCCTCCTGAGAAATACCATCTATACCATGTAGCATGGGCTGTATGACACCCTGTGATAACTTACTGTTAAATATTTTAACATGTCTGTGAATTTTAGCCAAATCAGCTTTGTTCTAAATTAATATTCAGATTCAAACATAGCCATAACAGCGCGGTTATGCCTGCAACAGCGTAAAATCCCAAACTCCGCTTATGGCATTTGGGGCAGAACATTCCTCTATGTTCAAAAGTATGACACCAGCTACAGGGTTTTGTGCACTTTCCTGACAAGTGGCCATTAAATCTAATAGCATTACAGTGTGAAATTTGGAAACATTTGTGGTAGAACAATGGCCAATCTCAGTCATGTTTCAATGGGTAGGTTAAAAATAACAGGAACATGCATAAATTGAACATTATTAACTAGAGTCCCCAGGACAGATGTTGCAGACAGCCCACTGGTGAACCTGGCTCCAAAACTGGGCATTGCAGGGATTAATTTTAAATAGTGGGATGACTATAAGAAAAAGAGCAACTGATACAGTGGATTTGTTGACACAGTTTTTGGTGCACAGTGGCATTGGGAAACTGGTAACAAAAGCCAGGGCTCATCAGTGCTGTGAGACTATGGAAACCCACATGGTGTTGATTAACTTAGCATATGCATAAAGTTCTATTAGGTCAAATCTGGTGTTGGGCCAGCCTTGAAAAGTTCTTTTGGCAAGGTGGGCTGCTGGAATTTCTTGCCCAGTGGGGTTACCAGTTGTCCATTCAATTTGGAGAGTTGAGTTGTCTTGGAAAAAACCATGGCATTGAGGTATATGTCTCTTCCTCTTAAACAGTCACATAGGTAGATGGGAATTGAATAGCCAACTTTGGTTCAGGACGTAGGGTTGGAACCAAACATGGACCCAACTTAGAGGTCCAAGGGCTATCTTGAGATTCCTCAAGGTCTCGTTTGGATCTGGTTGTAATAGTGCCTGCAAGATGTCCAGTTTTAGCACATCTGGGGCAGATGCCATAGTTGGTGCACAACTGGGAGTGACTTGGTTGAGTCTTCTGTAATCAATGGGAAGCATCACCTATTGTTGGGCTTCTTCTCTGGCCAGACAGGTGAGTTGACTGTGGACATACAAGGCCTGATGACCTCTTGTTTCAAAAGTGAGTCAATTGTGGCCTTCAAAGAGGGTACTGCTCTGCTGAAATGGGTATTGTTTTTGGCATGGTGGCTCATCACAAGTAACCTGTAAGGAGGGTGTCCATTCTCCCACAATCATGTTTGTTTTGTTCAAAGGCATCTTGATACCTTTCCAAGATTGTCTTTAACTGAGGGAATAGCTCATGCTGCTGGAGCATGAAGGTGATGTCATACACTGTGTCATTGGTCTTTACTGCTGCTACCACATGCGAGTCAGAAATGAGGAGCATATGGCACAGGTCAGGTACCAAAGTAATAACTGGTTGACTAAGTCCACTACACAGCAGTAGTGTTATAGGAAATCTATTCCCAAGATTTTCTGGTGATGACGTAATACCATGATGTCAAAACAGTGTGTCACCTCTAAAGTAGCAATGACAATTGGTGCATATTAGGACCAGTATTTTGTAATCACAGTCCCTGAAGGTCTGGGCAGAAGTGGCCTTCCCATAGACCAGTGAGAGAGCTGTGGATCATCTTAATGCAGCACTGAAATGGCAGAACCCATATCTAGAAGTAATTTGAACTGGCTGCCCCAACCAGTGATTCTACATGGGCATCCAGAATCATCAGTTATAAAAGTGGTACTCAGAAGAGAAGAAGAAGAATCAGCATTTATATAGTGCTTTTCATACACAATGTATCCCAAAGAGCTTTACAAGTAATGCTAAACTGGTAGGAGGTGACTGAATGTGTAGTGGCATCCTTATTGTACATCAAACCCACTTACAGCCTGGAAAATTGCATGAACCAGTTTTATGGGAAGAGGAATTTGGCCAGGACACTGGGGAAATTCCCTAAGCTTCAGAGGGGAACCTCTGTCCAAGATGGCCGACTCACCTTTGCCTGCTGTGGAGGAAGCTATGGAGGTGGGAGACTTGGTCTTGGCTCCTGCCTCTGATTTTGTGGAGACCTTGAATGAAATTAAGGATGTTCTGCAGGTTACTGTTTCTGCTTCAGGATCTGAAATATATATACATGATGCAGTGCTTGAACATCTGCTATCTCACAGTGAAATGGATTCTCAATCTTCCTTGCCTACTGTTGGAATAATGGAGGATATTTCCTCCTCTGACCCTGAAGTTGTTTGTTCTGCAGAAAAGGAGATCCAGGAATGTTTGGCTATGGCAGAACACCATTTTGCGATTACTAAAATGAAGTTACACCAGGAACTGAAATGGCTACGAGCTGATAATTCGTGTGTGTACTAATTCTCCTCCTGCTGTGTCTAGTTGTTCTAGAGGCAGACCATGGTGATACCTCTATCAACTGCTGTTCTAGCCTGTCCGGAAGCTCCTAGTGAGTCTACTGCTGCTGTTTTGCTGCCTGCCTCCCAGCTGACTACCGTGAGTACCATTTCTGTTGTGACTGCTGCGGTATTGTCTCCCTCTACATTAGAACCCCAGTTTTGAATCCACTTGTAGCACCTACCTGGACTGTAGATTTGGCATTGCGAGGTGCTGGCTGGGCAGGAGCCCATTGCTGGGCAATGGATCTTGGTCCTTCTCCAATGCGGTCCTTCCACCCCAAAGACTTCCTGAGCTGCAGCATGAATCTGGCAGGTCTGCGGCTTCTCCTGACCCCTTGTGTTTGCAAGGAATTGAGTTAACACAGAACCCTGTTTTGGAACATTTGCAGGGTTCTCCACTTTGGGCTTCTTCTCCTATATCTCTGGGGACTCCAGCTCCAGTTTCACCACAGCAACCCCTAAGAAGGCTGAGCCAAGTCGTTCTTTTTCCCTTTGTTTAAATTCCAATCCAGGCTGCTAAGAGGCATAATGCTGTTCACTTTTTATAAGGGGCTTACTGAGCTCTAGATCGTGGTGTATGTAGCGTACACTCACAAAGGATTCCTTAAATTTTTTTCTCATGAAATATATGCCATGATTCACATCTCAGGTGAATCCACTTTTGATATAAGCTTTCAAACGCTCCCGTGGTTTGGAGCATTTTGGTCAAAGTATCATGCTCGAGGAACACTGCTTTATGGACCCCATTTCAGGCTATTCTCCTTTCCAAACCAGCCTTTAAGACTATTACTATTTTGTTTCGGAATGAGGGTGTTGATGTGGCTGATGTTGTTTACTGGCTGAAACAGCTGTAATGTTCAGGGTCAGCCTGAGGCTATTTTGGACACAGAGAATATCTGGATTGGGGTCTGGAAGGTTAAGGTCTTGCTGAATATTAATGACTCTGGTCCTGTACACTTACCTAACTCTTTTTATAGGTTGTGATGGGGGTTCTGTTTTACCCAGGCCAGCCTAAGGCTTGTTACCGATGTGGTGACCCCTCACACCTTAGCAATGTGTGTGATAAGATGAAATGTAATATCTGTGGTGAATTGGGTCATGTGGGGGCTCATTGTCTGAATGAGTGTAAATGCAATCTTTGTGATGAGATGGGGCATGCATTTCAGAACTGTCAGTGGGCTGCCCATAATCAGGATTTTCATGATGGTGAGGTGGACCAGCGTTTTATTATTACTCAAGTACAGAAGGCTTGTATCCATGCCACCTCGGTTGCACCACCTCCTGCAGTCCCTCAGTCCCTACCTCAGGTCTCTGTTTCTGTTGTAGTCAAGGTGTAGAGCCTCCGGTGGTTTCCTTCCTGAGAGCCCCATAGTTGCGACTTCTCCTACCCCTGCACCTGCCCAGTCCATTCTGCCTGTCCCTGACCCTGTTCCAGGTCCAAGTAATATGCCACCCTCCAGAGTGCCCACCAGTATTGCTCATTGAAGTCAATGAGGAGTAGCCCTGGGGTATTATCCTCCCTCCATTGGTTCTGGAACCCTCCACTGTGCCCCTGTCTAATTCCTTTGAGCTTCTCCAACCTGTCTCAGATGATGCTGGAGGTGAGTCTGACTCTTCCTCCATTGCTTCTTCTCTTCCTGATGGAACTACTGACTCTGACTTTCAACTTGGTACTGGTCTTTCTCAAGCGGAAGGCCAGAGTGAAGCTAAAGGGAAAAGGTGGTTGGGAAATGGAAATCGTAAGTGTTTTCTGTCCTGTTTATGTGGTATGTCTCATTTTGCTTGCCATACTATTAATGTAAATAGTGTGAAGCGTCTGGCAAAGGCAATTGTTTTTTCCTTTTTATGGCTTTTGCCCTTCGGGATTATTTTGTTGCAGGGTACTAGATTTCATACTCACACAAGAGATCAGACAAGCACAGAAGGACTGGTTATTGGGACCTTCTTTTTGGTCTATAGGTCAGGACTCCTGTTTGGGACTGGGGATTTTAATTAATGTCCCTGAGTTCCACTTGCTTAAATGTTTGATGTGGCCCTGGTAGAGTGCTCATTTTAGATTTTGTGCATGAGCCCTGTCCCTATCGGGTGATTAATATTTATGCCCCTCAGACTAAGACTGCACGTATAGCTTTCTTTTCTTTACTTCACCTTACTTGCAAACCTCTTTTCAAGTCTTTTTTCTGGTGACTTTAATTGTGGTTTGAGTCTTCATGATAAGAGCTCTTTTGCTACTACTAAAAGTTGTTTTGTGATTCTCATGAACTGCTGGAAATTGGTCCACTGCCTCATTTAACTGATGCCTATTTTTCTTTTACTAAACAACATACTCCTACATTTCAAAAGGGTAAACTGGCTACTCAAATTGATTTTGTTTTTTGTCTAGTACCTTATCTGTTATTTCTGCCTTAGTACAGGCTGTTGCGTTTTCTGACCATAAACTGCTTTCTGTTGGTCTTGGATCTGCTGTCCCTGTCCATAAAGGTCCTGGACTTTGGAAATTCAACACATCTTTGTTGCAAGTCCCAACTTTCATGCAGTCTCTCTTGTCCTTTCTTCAGGCCTGTAAATCTGTCTTTATATGTTATAAGGACCCTATTCAGTGGTGGACTGACACAAAGCATGATTTGGTTATTTTTTGAAAATTATAGTAGCCAGAAATGTAGGAGGAATACTTGGACTATTTGCAGAAGAGGTACATTTTCAGTCACTGTTAACAATAGCATATAGATGGGCAAGACCTCTCTCAGCAATTACATTTAATACAGGAAGATATGTTGAATTTCCAATCTCTGCAACGCAACAACTTTATCATCAACACAAATTTAGTATTGAGGGAACACGTGATGTTGTTTGCCCTTTGAGTCTAATTCCTTCAAATTGCCCAGAAAACCATGTTGTGCCTTGCTAATTCTACAGGTACCTTATGTACCTCTCAGCCTGATATTTGTCAAATTATGACAGACTATTCGTCAGCCTTTTTCTTCTCTCCCAGAAGTAGCTGGTGATCCTGCGACCTAGTATTGTGACCTTGCTATCCCAGCCCCTTCACAGCTGAGTCTGGACCAGGCGTGTTTACCAATAACAGAGCAGAACCTGAAACTGGCTATTTCTTCCTTACCCTTACAGAGGACTCCTGGTCCGGATGTCTCCCTGCAGCTTGTATAAGGTGCTGGGTGATCACTTGTTCCAGAACTTACATCTGAATTTAATTCCCTGTTGGCATGTGAATTTATTCCCTTGAATTTGTGAAGGTACTTTGATTTATATATACAAGCAGAAAGGAGATGTTCACTTTCTTAAGAATCGGTGCCCTTCACGTATATTAAATACTGATTTTAAGTTATTGATGAAAATTATTGTGAAGCATTTGGTGGTGATTGCAGAGGTGGTTTGCATCCTGCACAATCATTTCTATGCCCAGGAGAATCTCTGACCATTTGATTCTCCTTCGAGAATTATTTTCTCATGGTTATGCGGACGCGGTTATGAAGCTTGTTGCTTCTGTAGACCAGAAGGCGGCCTTTGACTGTGTTAGTCACGATTTTTATGGGAAGCATTTGTTTTTACATGTACCGGCTGTAATTATTAGTTGGATTGTGCTTTTTACATGATGGCTACTATTGTGCCAGTAGGAGTGGTTAGGTGGCACCAATGATCCCCATCAAGAGAGGGTTCATCAAAGGCTGTCCTTTGAGCCTTTGTTGTATGTATTTTTCCTGGATGTTTTGCTCTGCCGTTTGAATGCCCATCCTCAGATTCATGCTATCTCTAGTTCTGCCCTGCTCTCTCCTTATACAGCTATTAATCATGCTGATGATGTTTGCTTTCTTGTAGCGATGAGCATTCTGTGTTTTCTCTTCAGGTGTGTTCCACATTTGGTGATTTTCGGTGCAGTTTTAAATTTTGATAAAAGTTTGGGTATTAGGTTCTACATTACCCCGGACTGTATTGGCCCATTACATTTTGTGGGCCCTATTCATATTTTGGGGTTTTTTGGGGACTCTGGGTTCTGATCATTTAAACTGGGATGCTAAACTGCAACAGGGTAAAATTAAGGTGACGATATTGGAATAGGGGCAGATTGGGAAAAAGAAATGTGTTTTTTGATTAAATCATATTTGATTCTAACCTTTCTATTTGAGCTATATATTCCTATCCCTAAACAACTGGAAACTGCAGTTTTAGCCTGTTTTTCATGCTCTTTGGGGGAGCAGGTTAAATCCCGTAAAGAGGAATGTCCTTACCTACCAATCACTGTGGGTGGTGTTCACATGATTAATCCTCTACTATTTTACATGTATTTTCTCACTGCAAATCTCAGGCCTTTGTTGATTAATACTCAGCGGGGTTGGGAACCTTGGTTCTATGACTCTTGTAGGTTATGGTTTCATTAGTGTGGAATGCAATTCACTTACTGTGCTATGACACACTGCTGGTATACTGATTTACATATGTTTTTCGTCTGAAACAATGGAAGATATATGCTCAGATGTTATTAAATCATTCTCATAAAGTTTTATGTAATAGTCTACTCTTGACTGTTTGTGCTATACAGTTGCCCTTTGAAAAGTGACCTAGCCAACATCTTTCTTCCCTTTTGTTTCTTTTAAGATGTAAGAGGTGCCTGCCCATATGTGGGATTTCCACTGGCTGTTCTGCCATGAAAGGATTAATGTAAAGGCAAATCAAAACATAAGCAGTCCTAAGACCGAATGTGTTCTTGACTATTGTGTATTACTGAACCCGAAACTATTTCTCATTTATATTTTGATTGTTCTTTTATTCGGAATTGGTGGTCTTTTTTGGCACAGGCTTGCTACTCCTTATTTCATACGGTTTCTTATATGAATCTTGTGTATGAGTTTTCCCCAGTGGTCATTTTGGCACTGGATACCCTGAACCTTGTTTTTGTCATTATTAAATGGAATATCTGGATGATGCAGCTGTCTGTTTACTTTACAGCGAAGACTGCTCTTACTTAGAGCTTGAGAAAAAAAATTGTACAGGACCTAAAGAACATTTATGTGCATGAAAGTACTTTATTATCTGAGGTGACACTTTTGGAACTTTGGAAGGCCCTTCCTTGCATTACAGACTCAGATTTTGCAGTTACTTGATTTGCTGAATATTAGTTTCCTTTTTCTAAGTTTTCTTTGTTTTAGTTTTTCTTTCTGATTTTTTTGTTGTTTCCTTTTTGTATCATGTTTTGTTTACTGCTGTATGATTTTCTGTTTCAATAAAACTTTCCCTTACTCTTTTGGCAGGGGTCCTGACATTGTGTGGATTGTCAGTCTATGGCTGAGGCTGGAAGGAGAGGTCGATGGAGGAGGTGTCTAAGGAGTTTGTGAGCATGGATGCATTAGTGGAGGTGATGGGAATGCTGAAGTGGCAGCTGGGGAGCACCTGAGGGGTGGCCAGCATATCACCCATGAGAGCATTACAATTTCTGAGCCAGGAGCTGTGCTTAGCCTAGCACAGAAAAAAGCAGTGTCTGAAGGAAGAATTGGATAAAATAAATCAGCAACTGGATAATGAGCTTTCACAGCGTGATGAGGATCACAAAAGAAATGTTGGGCAGCTTCCCGATGTCGGATACCTCTTTGGGTCCTATGAAGGTCTTGGCATCTGCAGAGAGTGCAATTTACTTCCTGGTCAGGAAGAAAGGCCCCACGACACAACTGGAGTGAGGGGAGATGATGTAGGATGGTCGCCAAAAAGCGCTTTCCTCAGCAGGATGGACATCCCTTCCCATGGAGTTTGGCAGCCAGACCCGGCTTATTCACCAGTCAAAGCAGCAGATCCATTTGTTTTTCAACTGATATGGTTTCCAGTGGGTCATTAGCTCCTTCAGGTACTGTTATTCTGGGGACTTGAATATGCAGCAGGGGATGGGATAGAGCTTGGGCCTCCACAACCTAAACAGAGGATGTCCCTCCTGAAGATCACACTTCTTCTGCAGACTCCCCCACCTATGCAAGTCATTTCTATAAAACTATTGACTTGCCAAAATGCTGAAAAGCTGTTTGTTCACATTATGTGGGACATAGGATTCAGCCCGGATCTATTTCATGTGGGCAAAATTCTGCTAAACAGTCTCTGGGTTTTCCCCATTGGAGGTGTATGCCCTGATTCATGCACCAGGAGAATGTACATTTGATATTAGTTTTCAGACTCTGGCTTTGCTGGAAAAGTTTTGGTGCAGGTTTTCTAATTTAAAACAAACCCACTGTGGGTAGATTTTATTGTAATACCCTTGACTAAGCAACCTTTTAAGCTTATTACTATTATTTTCGATAATGAAGGGGTAAATATCACTGATGTGGTATATTGGTTGGAAAAGCAGTGTACTGTTCAGGGAATCCATCCCCAATAATGGATGATGAAGAGTTCTGGACCTGGGTTTAGAAGTTTAAAATTAAATTACACCAGTCTGATCAGGATGTCATTCATTTACCTGTTTTTTTATAGGTCATGACAAAGGTTTTTGTTCTACCTGGGCAACCTAGGATGGGTTTCAAATGTGGGTCCACCAGGCACATTAGTACAACTTGTGAGATGTTGAAATGTACCTATTGTGGGAGCTAGGTCATGTCAGTGCACATTGTTTTCAGGAACCCAAGTGCAATCTTTGTGATGAGACAGGTCATGTGTTTACTGATTGTCCTTGGGCAGCTAGAAACACAGAGAATGCAGACTTTGGTGTTCAAGATTATTATATTAAAAGCTATTACCCCCACAGTCTTTTTCTGGGCCTAAAGCCCCCAGTGGCAGACATACAGAGCAGGTATCCGAGAATGACCACTCCCCCCAGGCTCAACTCTACTGGATATCATTCCTGTGGTTATTCCAGCACAGTCTGTTCCACAAGTGGGTATGAGAATTCCTCCCTCCATCAGATCCTTCATCCAATTCCCAAGATTTTTGGTAGTGTGACATAAAAGAGGAAGGTCCAAGGCCCAGGGTCTCTAAAAAGGTGATAGAACCTTGGAGGACATAAATAATTATGAGGTTCTGCAGGATGGCCTCTCTGATCAGGAAGCAGAGAATCCTGCAGTTGAGAAGTCAACCTCAAGGTGGGGATATGCTGGATTCAGGTGGGCTGATTGCAGGTAGTCCAGGGCCTAAAGTTAGTGGTAGGTTACCATAGTCTCAAGTAAAGTGAAGTGAAGATAGGTTTTGTTTCTATGGCTTCTTCTTGTTATCATTTACTAATTGCATCTTTGAATGTGAATAGCATCCGGTCTGAATTTAAGAGACTGGCAACATATGAGCTTTTCCTGAAATCAGATCTGGATTGTTTATTCTTTTAGGATGTTCGTTACATTCCCCAAGTCTTATGGAGGCAGCCTCAGTGGGCTGGATATGGGGTGCCATTGTGGGTATCAGGGTCTGAGGCAGTGTTCTGGGGTAGGGATTTTTTCTAAGGTTAAAATACTTCATCACTTAGAAATTGTGGAGGGTCGGGCTTTATTGTTAGATATTATGTGGAAGGGTTACCTATGCATCTCCTGAATATATATGCTCCCCAATTAAAATATGACAGGGTAAGACATTTTCGTACTCATACAACCCTTTTTACTTACAAGCATGCCAGTGATTTTGGGGGGATTTTAATTCTCTCCCCCATCTTGGAAGTGATTTGTTGGGAAAAAAACAATATTGTGATGTCTCTTGTTAATTAAAGGTTATTTCTGATGTAGGGTTAATTGAGTGTTCAGTTCTGGTTGTACCAAGGCTCCACATACTTATGCTTGTGGTCCTTGTACATCCAGAATTGATTATTTTTTTATTTCATTCGTCTTTGTATTCAAGAGGCTGTAGTTATCGATGTGGCGACATCAGACCATCGAATGTTGGTTCTGTCTGTAGGTAATTTACCTGAACAAAGGCGTGACCCAAGGTTCTGAAGCTAAATATTTCTTTATTAGATGTACCTATTGTTCAGGAGGTTTCAAAAATTCATGGTAGCAGGAAATCTGTGTTTTTCTCTATGAAGATAAGAATCAATGGTGGGAAGACTCAAACAGGATTTTCGTTCTTATTTTCAGTCTGTAGGAAGGCTTAATGGATCCTTTAAATGGAATACTTTATGGAATTTAAGAGCTCAACTTAGAGTTTTAGTTGCTCAACAGTATGAGGGGGTGTAAGTGATCTTGTAGCCGTTAAGGCGTAAAAATAAAATAACAGTCCTACAAAAGACATGATGAAGGGGGTTGTTAAACAACAATGCTATCAGGTATTTGAGAAAACATGATACCATTTCTTTTGACACCCTACGCAGGTCCGGGAGCAGAGGATTATGAAAGCCCTACAGTTAATAAATAGTACCATGGTAACAGAAAACTCTGCCATATTGACTGAAATAAGTCAGTATTTTACTGAAGTTTTACAATTGAGAACCTGCCATATGATAAAATGTATCAATGGTTGCAGGAATGTACTCTCCTAGTATTTCGAGATAGTTTGGACATAATTTAATTAAGCCTATTTCAGTGCTAGAACTTAGACAGGTTATTTGGTCCCTTTCTAAAGGCGTCCCAGGCTCTGATGGACTACCACATGCCATCTATAAAGCAATTTGGGAAGTGTTAGGGGAAGAATTGGTGGCGGTTTAGAATAGCACCCTAATTACAGGGTGCTTACCAGCTAGTATGCACAAAGGGGTGTTAGTTCTTTTATTTAAGGCTGGGAATAAAGAAGAAATAAAGAACTGGCATCCCATTACTCTCTTAAATACTGATAGTAAAATTCTGATGAAGGTGATGGGGAATAGATTAGTGGGTGCACTAGATATAGTAATTCACCCTACACAGTTTAGTGGGTACCTCACGGAAGATACAGGATGCCTTAATCCTTATTAGGGAGATTTTGCATAAGGTAATACTCAAGAATTATTGGTCATTTGGTAAGTTTAGACCTTTGATAGTTCGAATACTTCTATATGTGGGCAATTATTTCAGTTATGGGTTTCTGAGCAGTTTATTTTTGGTTAAAACTTGTTATAAAAATATTTGTTTATTACCTAGTATGAATGGGTGGATGGGAGGTAAGATCCCAGTTGGTAGAGGGTGCAGCAGGGTTGTCCTCTGAGGTCCTCTTTTATACTTGTTGTCTTTGGATCCCTGTTATACAGAATACGTAAACGTGATGATATTATGGGTCTTTCTGTTAGTAGTGTGGACCTGCAGATAAAAACAGTAGCATATGCGGATGACCTTTGTTTAATATTAGCAGATAAAACCTCAGCATTATTGGCCCAGGGGAATTGAGACTTTTCAGAAGTGACTGGTTCTATGTTAATTACAAGAAATGTAGTATTTTTATCACTAGGGTGTGAGGCACAGTTTGGAACTCAATATGGCAATTCAGTAGTAACCACTTATATTAAAATTTGGGGCATATTTTTGGGAGATCCTGATCCCAGTTTTACAATCTAGGATGAAAACTTTGTTCAGCGCATGGCTTTGGTAACAAAGTGGAAAACCGGCATATGTCTAAACATAAAAGGATTTATATGATTAAAATCTCATTTGTTACCAATGTTTTATTTTATCAGCAGTATTTCCTATTCCAAAGCCCTGGAGACATCTGTATATAGTGTTTTTTCAGTGTCTATGGGGGCTGATTAAATCCTATTAAGAGAGGTATTACATATTTACCTATAACTCAGGGGCCTGGGAATGGTTAATCCAGTAGTTTTCTTTCATGTTACTTTACTTTTTCATAATATTGTCCCACTTGTTCATAATAAATTAGGATTGTGGAGTCCATGGGTAATGGATGAGTTTGGAACCTTGCAGAGACTATGGGCTTCTTTAGATTATCTATCTAAATAAGATAAATTAAAATTTCCTTTTGGCAAATTATTGGAAGGATGTGGTGGGTAAAATCAAAGTGTGGAAACTGCCTTATCGTTACCTATTTACTGGTTCTAGGAAAACTGTGTATGAATGGTTGTTAATAAATTGGTTTTATGAGGACCCATGGTTTGTGATACTTCCTCTGCCGGAAAAAAGAACCTGACATGTTTCTTTTGTTGCCCTCAAATTCCAGCCTTTATGTGGGATTTTGTCTGGCTCTGTACACACCAAAATTGGGGTAAAGGGAACATGAAGCATAAGGGCATACTAGAATGAACCTGTCCTAGAGTCTCTACTTGTTATGGTAATTGAAGCTATGCAGCATTTATTTATAGACTGCCTTATGCTGTTGAATTTTGGTCCTGTTTCCATAAGTATTGGGCCCTCGGGTCCTTTCCAAGTTGTTGACCCAGATATTTGAGGTAAGTATTCTACCAGGTGCATGGGTTAAATTTGACTCTGGGGCGATACTATTATTTATTAGGATATGTCAAATTTCCAATTTATAGCGAGCTCGTTGTGCATTGACTGTAAGGCAGCAGATACTACCTACTGCCCAAGTTTTTCTTACAGTTCAGCAAGAGATTTTAGATGGTGGGATTTTGAACAAAATATAGTCTCACCTGACCTTTATAAGTTATGGTGAGATATATGTTTTGGTTGGACACAAGCGGATTCTGGCACTTTAAAAAAAAAAAAATGCTGAGTTTTCTGTGGGGGAAGGTATGGCATACACTATGATTTAGTTTTGCTTGGATTTGTACTTATGAGGTTAGGACAT
Organism: Neoceratodus forsteri; assembly: GCA_016271365.2. Taxonomy (NCBI): domain Eukaryota; kingdom Metazoa; phylum Chordata; order Ceratodontiformes; family Ceratodontidae; genus Neoceratodus; species Neoceratodus forsteri. The sequence goes on along the minus strand of CM028131.1, from coordinate 322,616,994 downwards.
TGGGGTTTGTCCTTATGTGGTTTTGAGGTTATGTTAACTATTCTCCTACTATTATAGTGGGAGAGAAGGGGAGGGTTTCTCAGTTAAAAGGAGGATTTCTGGTTTCTACAGCTTTATGGAACGGTTAACAATTTGTATATTTGGGGTTTCTTATGATTAGTATTTTCTTTTGTGTGAATTAACACTGTTGGTATTTATTTGTTTTTGAAAGGTATAAAGGGGGGCATTTTCCCTACTCTTTTGGTAGGGAAAGGAAGGGTTTTGTTTCCTATTCATGTAGAGGTTTCTGGTATATTGTACTGATTGAGTATGGGTATTTTCTTCTTTTATTTTGCTTTTGTATGATGTAATACAATTCTGCTTTTTTTAGTTTTGAATAAAAAAACTCCCTACTCCTTGGGGGTCTAGTGTAATTTCTATTTGTTTATGTTTGTTGATTACTGTACGCTGAAATACTATTTTTTGGTCTTTGTTTTCTTTCATTTTTGTATGATGTAATACTTTCCTGTTTATTTTGTCTGAAATTTTGCATAAAAATGTCCCAACTCTTATAGTGGGAGGGGAGGAGTGGGTTTATACTGTTTCTTTTCTGTCTAGGGTATTTGTATGAATTAATACTTATTGATGTTTTGTTTTTTTCTTTATTATGATTGTGTATGATATAATATTGATTTGTACAACTTTGTTATGATTTGTTTAATTTTCAATAAAAATTCCCTACTCGTTGGTAGAGGGCACTCTGCTACATGGCAGGATGGCAGACAGTGTCAGCCCACTGAAGGAGGTGGATGTGCTTAGTGGACAGTGGACTGAGGTCTCTCCCCGGCCTTGGTTTTATCACCTATTGGGGATATGGTTGCTGAACTTTCCATAGAATCGGGTGAATGCGATATGCAAACGGACTACTTGCTGAGAAAAAGAGATTCTCACTGATGTACCATTGGTAATCCCAAAATCTTCTATGGATGCAGTTGCTTTAGTGAAGGATGGTGATACAGCTGGGTTGCAGCTGTTGGTGGAGAACATGCCAGTGGCTGCTTCTTGGAGCGATGATGTTGATGGTGCCGGTATGCAGAAGTGCGGTTCTGTTGACGCGGCTCCCTCTGACTCACAGTGGTCAAAGGAACAGACTCTTTTAGATGTCAGTTGGGTTTGCCTGAATGGCAAGTGGGTGCCTGATGCTGAATGGATTTCATTTCTACTCTTCCCTGCTGTTTCCAGGACGTTGCAGATCCCATGGGGCAAGTAAGTTTCCCTTTCTAATTCAGGAATGAGCATTGGGGAACACAATACTCTCTCTGCAGGCATTCCGCCTGATTCTGGTCACAATACTGTCCTCATTCCCCTACTCAGTCTCCGTGGAGAGACCGTGACAGACCTGGTCCTAGATTTTGGATCTTTTCGACGCAATGTCTTGGAACAGGCACCGTGGCGTATGCGGTTCAGCTACACTCTGGGGTGGTTTGCAAAGCATCCTGACAGATTGTATGTAGCTAGACAGCTCTTGAAGGACTCAATGAATTTCTTAGCCACTGACATTTATGCTATAATTAATGTGCGGGGAGGACACTTTTGACATTAGTTTCAAGTTATTTTCTGGATTGGATAAATTTTGGGTTAAATATGAAAACTGTAAGGCTACTCCTTATGGGCTCCTTTTGGGCCATCCTCTTACTAAGCCTTTATTCAAAATGATCAATGTTATATTTCAGAATGAAGGGGTGAATGTGGGGATATTCAGTTCTGGCTGTAAAGGAAATGTTCTGTGCTGGGGCCCCTGACCTCATTATTTACAATGAAGGAATCTAGACAGGCAGCTGGAAATTTAAGGTTAAGTTAAATATTATTGACAATGAGGTACAACATATCCCCAGCAGTTTCTTTTTAGGTAAGGATAGGGAGTCTGCTTTATCCAGGTCAACTGAAGGCCTGCTATGAATGTGGGAGTTGGAGGCATCTCAGTAGTGCCTGTGATAGTATAAGGTGTATTCTCTGTGGGGATTTTGATCATGACAGTGGCACTTGTAGGAATGTGTTTCAATGTAATTTATGTGAAGAAAGAGGTCATGCTTATCACCAGTGCCCTGGGTTGGACAAAATAATCAGGGTAGCTAGATAAAGAAGATTTATTGAATCATGCACAAGATAGAGTTAGGCCTGGGTTTTCTAGTAGGGCCCCACCCCAACCTGGGCATACTCCCTCTGACTCCAGTTCTAAAACACTGACCCTCCTGCATGTCCCCTCAGTATGATATTTCTAGCACCCCACAAAATGTGGTTTCAGCTGTTGTTCCTACCTCTGTTCTTGGTATCCTGGCTATGCCCCCCAGATGTGGAATTTCAGGCCCACATCCAAAAGAGTTACCTGAGCTTCTAGCAAAAGCATCAGAGTCCTGCCAGCCTTTCTACTCATAATGCTTTTCTGTTCTACAGGATCCTGAGGGAGGATCAGAGTCTGATGTTTCCTCAGTGTCTGGGGAGATGGAATGTGAAGAGGAGGGAGTTCAGAGGTTCTGCTTACAAAAAAAAAGTGGTAGGAAATGAAAGAAGGACAAAGCCCCTTGGCTTTTGTAGATGTCTAATTTCTGTTTGGTTTCCTTAATGCCTGCAGCATAAAAGCTACAGGAAGCGATGGGCTTGTCTGCATTTTTGTAATTCTCTGGCGCAGATATCTATTTCCTTCAGGAGACTCATCTTGCATCTCTACAAGATGTTTCTCAAGCCAAAAGGTTTGGCATGCTGGGCCTTCTTTCTGGTCCTTTGGTTTAGATCAAGCTGATGGGTTGGGCATTTTGTTTGGTAATATAAGGTCCAGGTGATGAGAGTGGTGGATTTAGTCCCGGAGGGTTCTAATTTTGTATTGCTGTACCAAGGGTTTTCGCTTTGATTGATTAACATTTATGCTCCCCAAGTTAAGTCTGCCTGGATTGACCTCTTTAATGAGGTGCACCCTACTTGTACACCCATAGACATGTTGTTTGGGGTGGGGATTTTAACTGTAGTTTAGATGTAAAGATACAAGATCATATACAGCAGAAAGTATATTGTGATTCTCATGCCTTATTGGGTATGTTGAGTACTTCTCAATTGCTGGATGCTTATAGATCTTTATCTTCTGATTCTGGTTATACATATACTAAACATATTTTTAGGTCTAGGATTGATTATTTTTTCTTTCCAGATATTTAATCCTACTACTTGTTTTTATACTTTTGGCGGTCTCTGACCATATGGCTTTAGTATGTCAGGTAGGGCTTTGTTTGTCCTCCTCGTTTTCCCTCTGTCTCTACCAGATGGAAATTATATTTGGCCTTTTGGACCAGGAAGCTGTTAAACATCAGTTGCTTCACTTGTTTTATCATAGGAAATCAGTAGCTGAGTTTTTGAAGATTGGACTACTGGTGGGTGGACACTAAAAGGAAATTTGTTCACTTTTTATGAGTTATGGTAAGGCTGTAGGTACCAGTCACTATATTAAATATTTAGAATATCAAAATCAGTACTACAGGCAGTTGTCCTTTTCTAGTGATTCTGACCCTAGCTTTCAAGACCAACTCCGTAGGTTGAAGGGTCTTATGAATCAGTATCAATATAATAAGGTAGCATCTTTGCAGGCAGAAATGTGATTCAGCCTACAAAAAACACCTTATGCGGATCCTTTTTCTATCTGCAAACTCCATTTGGGTACCAAACTGATGGAGGATTTATGGGATGATCAAGGCTATATCAGGTTTTCTGCTGTGGAAATGCTAGACATTGTTTTTCAGCAGTTAAGGTCCCAGCATGGGGTCCCTTTATTTCAACTACATGGTGGGAGGACTTTGCCTCTTTTCCAGTGCCTGTTGCCTCAGATAGACTTCTCAGTGATCTGGAAAAGCCCATTTCTTTAGTTGAGGTTAGGGAGGTTATTTCTCACCTTAAAGCTGGAATTTCAGCTGGCAAAGATGGTTTAACTAACAAATTGATAAATGTTTTTGGATGACATTAGTGAAATTCTATGTCACCTTTATAATGAGATTTTGGAGTCTGGGGTTTTCTACATCCTTTCTGATGCTCTTTTTATTTTTTGTATAAAACAAGGGTCCAAAACATGATTTTGAAATTGAGGCCTATTAGCTTTCTTAACTTGGATTATAAGATTCTGGCTACTATCCTGTGTCAAGATTACAGTCTGTTGCAGAGCAAGCGATTTCTCCTGTCAATTCCTGTTCTATTCTGCATAGGAATATTCAACAGAATTTGCTTTCTACATAACATTTGTGAATTTGGTAGGCTACTTAAGCTTGGTGAGTATTTAATAGCTTTGGATCAGGAGAAAGCTTTTCGATAAGGTGTCTCATGAATTTTACATAAAACACTTTTGATGTATGGATTCCTTACAAATTTCAGTCTTGGTTGCAATATTTATATCAGGATGCAGTTGTCTTTCCTTTGATTAATGGTGTTATAGGTAATGGTTTACCTTTTTATGGGATTCAACAAGGATGCCCTTTTAGCCCTTTATTATACACTTTTGTTTTGGATCCGTTCTTGATCTATTATTCATAATTGCAGTATTTTTGGGCTCTTGCCTGATGTTTCTTTTGTACCCTGAAATTATCAGTGTATGCTGATGATGTTTGTCTTACTGTTAGGGATCAACAGTCTGTAGAGAGGGCTTTGCAGGTTTTCTGATTATGCAGCCGTAGCAGGGACTACTGTGAATTTTCATAAAAGTTTTGGTGTTTTATTGGTCATGCTTTTCTCTCATACTATAGGACCTTTGCAGATTGCTGACAAACCAATTAAAGAGTTAGGGGTCATTTTGGACCTGGGATTTAGCTTTTCCTAACTGGGAAGAAAAATTACGACAGGGAGAAGCAAAGGTTCAAAGGTGGAAGTCTTGGTCCTTGTCTAAGCAGAAACGTATTATGATTATTAGAAGTTTTTATTGCCCCATTTTCTTTATATTAGTTCAATGTTTCCAGTCCCTTTCCAGCTGGAGACTAGACTACTAGTGTTTTTTTCATATGGTTTGGGGTAGTCGATTAAATTCCATTAAACAGGCTTTTACATATTTAAAAGTTCAACAGGGGGATCTCAGTATGATTAGTCCAGTGGTGTTTTACCTTTCTTTCTTTTTAAATTAAATTTTGGATTTGGGACTCATTGTGTTGGCCATCCCTGGGAGGGTTGGACTATAGGTTTATTTACCCTTTATGAAATGATGGGCCTCTCAGCTTCCAAGGCTTACTGCTTCCCTTTGGTCCCTGATTTTGCTAGACCAGTGATTAGGAAGCTTGGCCTATGGGATTACCAAACTTCATATACAGACTTTGATGCAAAAGTTCTATATTCTGATATTATGTCCCGTAATTTTGCCTCTCAGGTAGAATTTCCACAATGTATCCCCTCAAATTATGTTTTGCATTGCAACTTTTGGTAAACAAAAGGCTCCCATTCATCTGTGGGATATTCAATGGCTTTGTTGCCATGGTAAATTAGTGTACAGGGTAACTTAAAGCATAAACCTTTGTTAGAAAGTCATTGTCTTAGGCCACAATGTGTTGGGCAAGAGGAGATCATGAATAATGCTTTTTTACGTGTCACTATGCAACTGAATTTTGGTCCTCTTTAGCCTCTAGATGGCAGTGAGGCATGTACAGCATGTTACATATAGTATTTTAATTTTAAGGGATTATACAGGCCTTGTTCTAGATGTCATTCTAGTACTCTGAATCTGATTTATACATTTATTAAGTACTATTTCTGGCAAGCTAGATGTAAATTTTCTTTACATCATGTAGATACACCTGTGAGTGCATTGATTAAGAAGCTTGAAAATGTAATTTTGCATCATAAGCAGAAAGAACAGGCCATTATGGATTCCAGACTTTATAATGTTCTCTGGAGGAATGTGCCCTGGGTATCCTTTTGTGATGTTAGTTGATTTCTTTTGTACTTCCCTTATGGCTTGAGGGTTGGTTCATGTCATTTATATTTACATTTTCTTTGTTATCTATTTTTCTTTGTTATTTCTGTTGATAGTCATGCATTTTGTATAACTTTTAATTTTTTAAGTGCTATAATGTAATATTTGTCTTTGCTTTGTGATATTATGGTTGTTTCCTTTTTGTGATGTTTTGTTTTCTTTATAAATAATTCCCCTCTGTTATCAGGGGTGCTGTCCTTATGTTTGCAGATGGAGGATCCAGTATGGAGTTGATGACTGATGAAGGAGGAGGTTGAATGGAGCAGGGAGCTCCATTGCTTGTTTCTGAGGTGGCTGGAATGCACCAACGGGTGGTAACACAGCACCTCAACTGACCTTATATCTTCAGGTGGCACTGGAGGGCCAGAACAGAGGGTGTACACCAGGACTAGGCCAATAATATGTCTCAAGATAGGGAATCTACACCAGCATTTTTTCACCACAGCACAAAGCTAAGATCTTCGTATTTGGCTCAGTGGACAATCCTGCAGGTGGAACCACAACACAGAAAGCTACTTGAGAGCAGTTACCAGCGGATCAAGTTCCTGGAGGTTCTGGATGGTCACCAGAGTGAGCATTATAAGATGCTGGTGGATATGGCAAGCAGACAGGATGTGGCAAGCATATTACCAGTGGGAAGTTCCTATTCCAAAGCATACTGCAACAGAAACACTAAGTGCTAAGGAACAGATGCAGAATCTAGTTTCTCAACCCATGGAGGAGACTGCAAACACGATGGAGAACCACGCTGATACAGTGGACTCTCCTATTGAAGAAACAGGTAGCATTTCTTTTCCCCAGAAATTCATAGCCTGAAATATTTTTGATGCAAATCAAGGGACATGGGTTCCCAAACCTGTAATAACACAGGGCAAGGGAAAGAAATGGAACAGCCCAAATCAGAGACTACTGACACTCAACACCCTACTTGAGCAGAACTTTTTGAAAACCACTTGAACTGGCAAAACATTTGCAATACCATTCACTTGTGCTATTTGGGGATGGAACAGCTCCCAGACAGATATTATGTGGTCGCATTCTCTTGAAACAATCCCTGGACTTCATACCTGCTGATGTATATGCTCAGATTCATGAATCTGGGAGCATACCTTGATATCAGTTTTAGAACTCCAGAAATTCTGGAGATTCTAGGTAAAACATGTACGGTAACTGTAAAAACAACCCTTTGTGGACACCTTTTCAGGTAATCCTCCTTATGAAACAGCCTTTTAGGGTTATTACTATCTTGTTCCACAATGAAGGGGTCAATGCTTCTGATATCCTTTACTGGCTTGACAAACATTGCAATGTACAATGTATCCCAGACCCAATTTTAGATGTGGAAGGTTTCTGGAATGGGGATGGAAGCTTAAAGTTAAGCTTTTCAAACAGACTCTGGACTTACCCACTTATCTAACTGCTTCTATATAGGGAAGAATAAAGGTTTTATTTTCTGCCCTGGGCAAGCAAGAAATGGCATAAGTGTGTCTCTATCCACCATATCAGCTCAGCATGTACTGTTCTGCAATGTACATAATGTGGAAGCAAGGTCATTCTGGTTTCCTACTGCAATAATACTCTTGTGTAACTTGTGTGATGAGGAGTGCAGAACTTTATGGAGTGTCCCTGGACGGCACACAATAATGAAGATGCAACTATGGCGTTCAAGATTTTTACATACAAAGAGGAGCTAGGATGGCTTTGGAGTCATCCCAAAACAGATTCCCCACAGGCCCCAACCCCAAAGGAGGCCTGAAGCAAGGCCTGATCCACAGGCAACCAGTGAACATAGAATTGTTCCCTATGACTCCATTGCAGCCCAAGAGCCTGCACCACATAGTGATAAAACTTTCTCATCAATGGATCAGGGCAGTGGACAGCAAATTCAACTGAATGAGGAAATGGTGGAAGATATGTCTATGCCATCCCCACTCCCCAGCCCTCTGAACCTAAACTTTCAAGTGGTTAAGGAAAGCCACAGGGTCACAAAATGAGTGGAGCCTAAGACCACTGTGACAGTCCCATTAACTGAAACAGATACTCCATATTACAAACTGATCTGGGAGCTGAAGATCAGGACTCAGGCGTAAGCTTTCTTCACTTCTTCACAAATGGATATCACCTCTGAGATGGACTTACTTGCTGCCCCACCAGCAAAGTAAAGAAAAAAACATAGGATAGACCCTAGAGTGGGACTCAGGAAAAGTTCAAGAAAGACATCTAACGCCACCTAAATCATTAAGTGTTCAGAAAGCGTAGGCTGTGATTTAAAATAGATAGTTTAAATACAACAGTATATGCTCAGAGTTTAAATGTTGGCTACCTTTGATTTATTTTCATCCAATTTTTTTCAACATTGTGTTTCTACAAGATACTAGATTGTATAGTACAGGTGATTTTAAGAGGGATGAGGAGGCCTGGGTGTGGGACCTAGTTACTGGTGGGAGGAGGATCTCTGATGTGCCTTGATATTTGTTTCTTTGATTCATATGTTAAAATTACTCATATAGTGGATGTTTCTCCAGGAGAGCTTTCTTTTAGACAGCACAATACAAAACAGTGATTTCAGACTCATTAACATATATGCTCCTCAGAATAAAGCAGAGAGGATATCCCTGCTAAAGATTATACAACCATACTTGTTCACTAGTAATAACATACTGTTCAGTGGGATTTTAATATAAATAGAGCGACTAAAGATAGAGGTTTAAAACCAGTAAGCTATACTGTGACACCAACTTCTTAAACTCCTTACTGACCAAACAGGGCTCTGTGACATTTTTGCAAAGTATGTTTCCCCATCACCTCATACTTTTTCCAAGGAAAAGATCCTCCAGGAGTGATTATTGGTTTGCAATTCCATACCTGCAGTGTAGGGATCCAGTAATTCAGTTGGTAGGCTTCAGATCATGCTTTACTAGCATAACATTGTCCGATTATCAGTCTACCTCAAAAGGGTCAGGGTATTGAAGTTAAACCTTTCTTTGCTGGATATTCCAGAAATCAGAGGAGGTTTTATGATGACATCAGAGACAGAAAATCAGCACTTTTACTGTATGACTCCAAACAAGAATGATGGGAGGAATCAAAAAATAATTTAGATCTTATTTTCAAATGATAGGAAGACTGTTGGGTAAATATAGAAATCAGGCATACTCAGAACACAGAAGAAAGCTACAATATCAAAGTGTCTATTTCAGGGCCAAGAAGTGGGTTTTGCTTGTTTTCAAGCAACTAAAAACTGTCATCAAAACTCAGTATGATTGGATGGCATTCCTCAAGGAACAAAATGTGGCACTCATGATATGCAGGCACACACCAACCCTTTTGAATGCAGTGCAGCTTTATAAAAAAAGGACATACAAAGAATTAGAACTGAAACAAGGGAACTCCTGAACACCAAACAAGACATTTTAAAAGAAATAGAGCATCACATTTTATCATTATTCATGGCAGACCCCAAGTTGCAGGATATTCACATTACAAACTGGCTTAATAAATGTACCCTTAAACAAGTTCCCAAACATTTTACCTCATCCCTATTGGAAGCAATTTATGCTACAGAAGTGCAAGGGGTGATTTCTCATTATCCCACAGGTAAAGCCCCAGGGCAGAATAGTATTCCCAGTGAGGCATACAGAATGATAGTCCATTTTTGATAGAAGAATTACCCAGTTTATTCACAGATAGCCTACAACAAAACCTTTTACCCAGAACATGTATATTGGGTTGGTTATCCTCTTACATAAGCAGGGAGAAAAAGACTATTTAAATAATTGGAGACCTATCACCCTCTTAAACAGTGATTACAAAATTCTCACAGAAATTCTGAGAAATATATCTGCTTTTCAAGAAGACATAGCACACCCACTCAATTGTGTTCAGTCCTGGCAGGACCATCACAGATGGCCTGCTCTTACTATGGAATTCTAGAAAGGTACTTCAGCAGAAATCACTGGTATTTTACATAGTCTGGACCACAACAAAGCATTTGATAGGGTTTCTCACACATATACCGTATTTGGGCTTGTTTTACAAAATGAGTTTTCCACTTTCCTTCCTAAATTGGATAAAAGCATGTTATATTCATGCAGTAGCAGCTCCATACATGAACTGATGGATTGGGAAAAGGTGCCCATAACCACAGGAGTCCACCAGGGTGTCCTCAGTCCCCTTAATACTTCTTGACCCTTGAACCTTTTTAGCACTTATTGGATAAAACTGATAATATTAGAGGTATTTCTATACATAGTACAGGTGATGAAATAAAATCCATTGTGTACGCTGATGACAGTTGTATTGTTTTAACAGATTTCCCTCATGCAATACTGCAGAATATGTGATGGTGGAATACAAGAAGGGTCCAGGCTCTGAATTTAATCTAAATAAAAGTAAATGTCTTCTTATAGGAGACATAGACACAGAAAAACACAGGTTTCAGAGATTCCAATAATCCAGGAGGTATGCAAAATATTAGGAATCTACTTTGGTGCTGAAAACATGGATGTATATAATTGGGAACACCTTTTGAAGGAAGCACAAGATAAGGTACAGAGATAGAACAGATGGAGAATGTGCAAGAAAAGTGAATTTACATGGTGAAAACCTTCTTATTCAGTATGTTCTTACATTTATGCACAGTCTTTCCCCACCTAAACAGCTGGATACCACTATATATAGTGTCTTTCAGGCCATATGAGGTTGTAGACTCAAGCCCATCAAAGAGGAATTTAATATCTTGATTTTACACAGGGGTCTAAAATGGTAAATCCATCGTTTTTTTTCTTTTGTTTGTTTCTTAACAAAATATTAAGCCCATTCTACAAGGGTGAACACAATTTGGAGTTTATGGGTACAGGATACAATCTCACCTAGGACTCAGACTTGGGAACCTCAAGCTACCATCCATAAGCAAACGTCTATACAAGGTTTGCCCTGCTATTTCCAATAGTGTTTTAGTAAAATTAAACTACAGGGTTTGCAGAAACAGCAACTCGGTCAGTTGTCCTGAAAGAACTATATAGTTTTATCTTGACCCAACATTTTTGTTGCCCCAGATTCTTTTTCCTACCCTAAGGATCTAGGTAAACAAATAGAAGACATGTTAACTGCCCTCAGAATCCCAGCATGTATGTGGGACTCTCTTTGGTTAAGTGAACATAAAAAATTGAATATAAAAGGAAACCATAAGCATAAAGAACTTAGTGAACAATGTTGCCCAAGACAAAATCTGTGGCAGGCCAGAGTAGAAACCGTGCACCATGTTTTTCTGAGTGCATTTACATTATCCAACTTCAGACTTTCACTTTTCAAATGGAAAAACACACCATTGTTGTTTCTCACAGATGATATTTTATTTCTAGGAATATTTCCTCAGGTTCGGCATAAGTATACTGCTTTCACAATGCATTTATTACATGCATGCATAAAGTATCATGTTTGGCAGATGTACATGGTCTCTTCAACAACAGTTTTTCACGCCAGAACAACTATTTTGGAAAATACGCCCACAATTCTGTCCCTGACAGAGAAAGAGAGTACAGCATTATCATCAACAGGCTATCTTAAATATTGGAAATATATGAATTGGTTGGACACTGGATGAGATAGGCTTTCAGTTTCTCTTTGAGTTAATTTTATTCCATTTGGAGTTACAGCATTCTCCCTTTTCTTTTGGGTGAATGTTTATAAAAGCTTAACACTCAGACTTTTTTCTTTTCCATGTGGTTTAGTTATACCTACATTTCAGAAAATAATACGGCTTATACTGTACTTTCTTTTTAATTTCAAATGTATTATTTATTCTCTTTCTCTGTACAGCTGTTTGCTCATTGTATATATTGTTGTTTATCAATATTTTCTGAGACAGTTCCTATAATGGGAAGGGACAGAGCTGGTATGTAGTAATACTTCTTTCTTTTTTTCAGTTTGTTTCAAATGTTTAACATAGTTTTGCTATTTTCTTTTGAATAAAGGGTTGTATGCCTTAATACTTATTTATTTTGAAATTGTACATCCTTCCCAAATAATATTCATATTTATATATTGTATAAATTATCTTTTCAGTTTGAATAAATAATTCTTCTACTCTTTTCTTATTTGGGGTGGGGTAGGTATGCAGTAATACTAATTTGATCTGGGATCTTTTGTTTTGTTTTCAAAATGTATTATAGTTTTGCATTATTATTTTCAAAGAGGAATGTATGCTTAAAACTTATTTACTTTAATGTTTTCAACTTTCTTTATACTGTTTGTATTAAGTGTTGTATGAATATTTTTTTCAGTTTGAATAAAAATCCCCTACTCTGTGTGAGGGAGCCCTGCTGTCTTGGGTTTCAAGATAGCAGACTCAGGTTCTGAGATAGAGGAGAAGGTTTTCTGCAGAATAGGGTCCAATCCCAACCTCAGTCCAGGCATTGCAAGGGGTTGAAGACATGGAGATTGGCAGTGGTTCAATTGATGTACTGTTGCAGCTGGAGGTTTTGGAGGTGATAAATCCAGAAGTGCAACCACATTTGAATTACAGAAGGATTAAGCTAATATTCCTCATAGAGACAGTGCTTCACAATTAGCACCAACAAACAGCACCAACAAATAGACTAAACACTGAGGAATTGGCATTACCTGCTTCTACTTTCATGCAGCTGAACATTTCTGTACCAAGGAAAACAGGATTTCGCTCAATATTGCAGCTGCTATTTTTGATCAACAAACCCGTGGCGTCTGCTACAGCACAAGTTCTGGAGGTTTGTTTGTTGAATTTGTTGATCCGTAAGCCCACTGAGCCTAGAAGTCCCTTTTCAGGGGTGACCGGGGAGGGGAATACAGATGGTAAGCAACTGAATTTGAACCAGATTAAGCTGTTGGTGATATTTTTTAGTGAATGAGGGAAGTTTGGCCAGGGCACGAGGAAATTCCCTATTCTTCAGTAGGGGAACTCTTGTCTGCCTTATGATGGACAAGATGGCTAACTTTGGAGTTGGTGTGTTGGAGATGGTGATGGACCTCAGCATTTTTCTAAGTCTTCTAATGTTATGGATACTGGAATTGAATCCTAAGCCTATGCACATTGAGACTGTTGTAGTCTCTGAACAGATGGATTTCTCAATGTCTACTTCTGTAACTATTGATCATGGACATTTGCACCCTGAAATTGCAGTCTTTCAGCAACAAACAGCTGAAGCTCTCAGACAGCTCTCTCCTAAAGCAGAACTGCTACAGGCTACACATAGGAGGCAAGATCTAGTACCTGAACCTCAGCTATTGACCATTCAAAAATGAAGGGAAGCATTGTTGCACTTACTGCAAAGGAAGATGAAGGCTTTGTTGCATTTGAAGACCTCAACAGGACATATTCAGATGGCAAATTCAGAAACCCAGTCTGATAAACAAGGATTATTTTTGGCTCTGACAGTGCTCCACCCTTGCAATCAACTTGGTCCCTGGATCACGCTTTGTGTTCTGCAGCTGGAAACAAACAGCCGATGGCGCTCCTTGGTTTTCTCCTTCAATTGCTACTGCTGCGGAGCTTCAAGACCTGACAGCTGAGTCAACGTCTGTCACACCTGATGTTGTTCAGCCTCACCCTGTCTGTCCCATGGCTCACTCAAATTGTCTGCTTGAAGATTCCTGTAGAGAACAGCCAAAGGGTGTGCAGCCAGCTTTGCTGGTCATAGGACCAATAATGAGTGTCGAGACTGCTGCACAACCCGTATTAGAGTCTTCGGTTCCCAAGTAAGTGAATTACAGTCTTCTACCCCAGTTGTTCCCCCTGCTGTGAATCCAATACATGAGTGTTTTTCTACTTCCTGGCTGACTTTGTGGAGACAGCTGCTCCCATTGATCTTACTGACACACCTCAGTTGCATTCTTCTTTGCACTCAGTTGCTACAGGTAACCTAGACAATCAGCGAGGCCCACTAGCTCATTCTAAACCCTTTAAGCGATCTGATCTGTTTGCAAATTTAGGGAACCTGCTAAATGTAAGAATGTTGTGCGTTTTAAATATGCTGGTGACTTAGATATACCTCCTGACAGGATTTATGTTGCCAGGGCCTTACTTAAGGATACTATGCATTTTACTGCTACTGAAATCTTAGCTCTCATCCATGCTTCTGGGGATTCCCAGTTTGATGTCAGCTTCGTTCTCCTGTTCTGCTGGATAAGTTTTGGCTGAAATATAATTATCTGAAGCATACCCCTGCATGAACCCCTTTATCATCATTCCTTTGAGGAAACCAGTTTGGAAGACCGTGAACATTTTGCTTAAAAAATGAAGGTGTGGACTTTTCTAATATCCTGCATTGGATAAAGCAACATATGGAAGCTATAGATAGACCTTCTCCTATTCTGGATTCAGAGAATATATGGACGGGGCTTGTAGCTCAAGGTTAAACTTAAAACTACTGGCTTTGGCATTCATCACCTACCTAGCAGCTTTTTCATTGGAAGGGATAGGGCTTTGTTTCTATCCAGGGCAACCTAAGACTTGACATAGATGTGGCTCTTTATCCCATTTAAGCAATGCTTGTGAGGTATGAGTTTCTGACTTATGTCTTGAGACTGGCCATTCCAATCATTATTGTCCTGACCCTATCCATTGTAACCTTTGTGATGAGAAGGGCCATTCATATAGACAGTGCCTCTGGGCTGCTCATAATAAGGGTTCCTTTTATGACCAGGAGGAGATGGTCTTGAAGCACAAGAACAAAAACAAACAAAAAAATTACATTGATTTCTCCTGTTCACCCTCCTACTCCTTGTACTTCAGAAGCGATTGTTTTGCCTCAGTCTGATCCTTCTGTCTCTCAGCTGGCGGTGTCCTCACCTGCTTTGCAGACCCAGATGGAAAGTATTCCAGCTATGGATACTGCTGTTATGCTCCCCAGCGCTTCCGGCTGATGACTTTGTGGTAGTGGTGGTAAAAGGAAACAGGAAAAATTACAGCCTAAATCTAAAACCTCTATGGGACTATCTTAGGACTCAAAACAGTTATGCAGCTTTACAATCCTGTGAGGCTGATGAGAGTGAGGAATCTGATTTGTCCTCTTTGGCCTCCTCTCACAATGAGATGTTAGAAGGAGAGGAAGAATGGAAACAGGGAAAGCTTATAAAAGAACTAGAAAGAAAAATGTTTGATTCTTTCTTTTGTTGCCCTGCCTGTTACTGATTTACATTTGTTAACTTTAAATTTTAACAGTATTCAAAATGTTAAGTGCCGACTTACTCTATTTTCTTCCCTACAGATGCCTAATGCTAATGTATTTTTTTGCAGGTCACAAGATTGCAGACCACTTCTCACATTACTCATGCCCAACGTTCTTGGCCTTTTGGTCCTTCATTTTGGTCGTTGGGGACTGAGTCCTGTTCTGGAGTTGGTATACTCTTTAAGTTTTGTGATTTCAGGATGTTAAGGGTTCTGGATATAGAACCCAGATGGTTATTGCTGCTGGATATTCTTTTGGTGCTGCCCTCTTAGGATTGGTACTATTTATGCCCCACAAACCAAAAGTTTGAGGATTTCACTTTTTAAGATTTTGAGACCTTATTTGCATACTGCTAAACTGGTTTTGATTGGTGGAGATTTTAATTGTCCTCTGGTTTAGTGGACAAAACTGGTTTATCCTCCAAACTTTTTGTGACACAAATTTTAACTTCTGTCATGTGAACTGCTAGGATGATTGACTCTTATAGGCAGTTTCATCCTAAAGAGGGACACACTTACTTAGTAATTCTATTTCTATTAGATTGATTTTCCTTTTGTTTCAGATCATAGTCATCTAAAAGGTGTATGGACTATGGCTAATGCTACTTCTGATCATATGGAATTGCATGTTTTACTTTCTTTGGGTGACACCAGACGATGGGTAGGGGTTTGTGGAAATTAAATACTTCTTTGTTGACTAAGGATGATTTTTTTCAGGAATGTTTGGAATTGTTTAGAGTTTGCCTTTCAGTTTTGGTTTTCTATGATTCTCTGTTGGATTGGTGGATACAGTCTAAAACTGATTTTCGACATTTCTTTTCTCCAACGGTAAGAAATGGAATGGGGCTGATTATTTAATTTTTTACAGTTACATCAGCAGCTTTTTAAGCTTATTTCTTTGCAAACTACCACTTAACATGATTATGCCCCCAATAGATAAATTGAGATCTGATATGAAGACCTATCTTTATGACAGGGCTAAATCTTTAGTAACTGAACAATGTTTTGGAACTCGACTTCATCAGGGTTCTTTGGAGGTATTTAAATATAATTTTGAAATGCCTAACACTAGAGTTGTTCAGGGTTTAAAACTGTTTCGGGGTTCTGTTGCAGACTAGTGCAGAGATTTCTGAATACGCTGAATCTGTTTATGCTACTTTTTTCTAGTACTGTAGTTCTAAGACCTGGGGATGCTTTTTTTCTCATTTAAGACTGCATGCTTTATCTGATTTGGAGTCTTCATTGTTGGTTAAACCCATTAAATGACTGGAAGTTGAGGCTGCTATTAAGGCTCTCGCTCTATAAGTTACTGGTCCTGATGGTCCCACTTCTGAATTTTATAAACAGTTCCACTATGTTTTGGTGCCTGTACTGACTGGACTTTATAATGATATTCTTGATACTGGTTATGTTACCTGTCATTGGTTACAGGCCTGTATGGTTTTGGTTTTAAAAGGAGGATCATACGGATCTTAAGAATTGGAGGCCTATATCCCTCTTGAATACTGATCTGAAGATACTTACTAAAATTTTGTCCAAATGGCTGAATGAAATCATGCCTCACATTGTTTCCTTTTTCAAACCTGTTCTATCCCTAATAGGAACATAATGTACAACCTTATACAGATTTGTGACATTATTCAATATGGTATAGACAATGAATTATCTGTTTTTTACTTTCCATTGATCAAGAGAAGGCCTTTGATAGAATTGCCCATCAATTTCTTTACCAGGCCTTTGATTTCATGGTATTACTGACAAATGTGTTTCTTGGATACAGTTACTTTACCAAAAAGCCACTTTTCGACTATTGATTAATGGTTTTCAGGGTAAGATTATTAATCGGTCTATAGGAGTTCGACAAGGCTGCCCGTTAAACCATATTTTGTCCATTTTGGGCTTAAGTGCTCTTACAAAGGATACATTTAGCACCTCAGATTACTCAAATCGAATAACTCACCTTTTTACTGTATCAAAAATATTGGCTTATGCGGATGATATCTGCATCTTCTTAGCAGATAAATGCTCAGAGGATGCTTTACTTCACATTTTCAGGCGTTTTGGATATTTCTAATGCCAAAATTAATATTCATAAGAGTAAGGCTCTGCAACTTGGGACTACATTGAGTGGACGTACATACAGTTGCAGATATTCCCATCACTACTGATAATTTGAAGATTTTAGGGTTTTTGGTTGTTCTGATGCTGGTAAACTGAACTGGAATATGAAATTGAATGAAGGTTATGCGCTGACGCCTAAAATGGAAGAGTATGCAGATCTCTAAGCTGAAGCAGGTTGTTTTGATTAAAACTCTGCTTCTTCCCTTGTTTATATATCTCAGTGCAGTTTTTCCTTACCCCAGAATCTGGATACTCTATTATACTTTTTTTGAAGCCTTATGAGGTTCCAGGCTTAACCTGTTAAGCGCAATTATACCTGCCTCCTGGTGGCTCATGGTGGTCTGGCAATGGTTAATCCTGTAGCTTTTATTTTTCTAATTTTATTTTTTATAATATTAAACTTTCCTTGGTACATATACCAAAATTTGCCATTTTGGCTATCATATGATTTTCAGTGCCTCCTTACTTACTGGGAAAATGGGCAATGGCATTTCATACTGTTTGGCAAAAGATTTATGTTTCTAACTATATGGAAGTGACTTTCAAAAGATTAAACAATGGCATGTCACTAGAGAAGTGGTTCTGTTATTCTCCAAAACAGAATTATATGATCATATTATTGAAAGTAAATTTTGGTCCCTTTGATTTTTCCTTATGGGTCTCCTGATAATTTCAATTTAACTCTTCATTTATTATCTGAACCCAGATTACCTGAATATTTATGGGATGTGATTTGACTTTCCTGTCAGGGTAAGTTGAATGCTAGAACTCTCATAAACATAAGCACATTTCTGATAGATTTTGTCCCAGGGATACTTGTAATGGTCTTTTGAAACACAACACCATTTATTTTTTGAATGTCCTTTGTTTTGACATTTTGGTCTACATCGTTATGTTTTGGCATAGTCCAGTATTTGGATTTATGGACTATGACACATTGGTTCTGGGTGATTATAAATCTGTTTGGGAAAAATATCATAACAGTACTCTGCATGTTGTTATGGGCTTTTTGAAATATTATATTTGTTGGCTAGATGTACTTGGATTTTCCAACATGTTTGGTGGACACAGTTAGATAGCATTCGTATGGTTACTGTTTAGGTGAGGTCTTTATATTCCAAAGAGTTAGTCCTCCTTTCCAGTTCTGACTTGTTACGCCTTTGGAAGAATTGTGAAATTGGTGTTATGAACCACCTTGAGTTCTTATTTTTATTGTTTATGTTTTTTGATATTGTATATTTTGCTTGTTATATTTCTGTTGCTTTTCTGTATATTTTTTGTATTCTGCCTTAGTTTCTTATGTCCTTAATAAAATATCCCCTACTCTTTTCAATAAGTGCTATGGGATCTTTAACATCCACCTGAACTACCACCAATCCAGGCAGATGGGACCTCGATTTAATGTCTCATCTGAAAGACATCACCTCAGAAGTGCAGCACCCTCTCATGCTTCACTACAGTGTCAGTATTGGGATATTAACCCAAGTGCCAGATGAACCCACAGCCTCTGATCTCCCAGCCTTAGAGGTGAGTGTGCTACCCACTGAGCCACTGACACTACTAAGGTACTACTACACTACTGAGGTGGACATGGAAGGGACAACATGGAGCTTGTGCACTGGAGAGCCTACTGATAACATTTCAGCACACAAAAAATTCAGCCTGTGTTTGTTTTGCCAAGAGGGATGCACCAGTAAACTTTGAAAACTGGTCTGCAGAATCGGGTGTTTCAAAATGCCGGATGGGTCTATACTTGATGGCTGCCAGGTTCCAACTGGGAGTCTCTTTCAGCACAGCAAGACTTCACAAGGGTCACTGCCAGCTGAAAAGATGAAGCTATGCCTTCCACAAGTACCCAGCAGGTACACTTAACTTGGGAGAACTCTGGAGCACTGACAGAGATAATGAACTTTGACAAATTTTAGACAATTAATAACAGATTTGTTTCACAATGGGCTGCAGGTGAAATACCAAGGGGACAATAACAATTTCCCAAATGATGGTCCTGGAGTGACCTCCCCAGGCTGAAGGGAGATGGCCTAGGAGATCAGGGCAAACTTTTTCTGATCTTTTCTGATCAAGACCTGAACAAACCCCACAGAGGAATGCTGTGAGGCTCAGATATCGAGGCAGCCTTTCTGTACATCCAGATAGGATGTATGTTACCAGAACCTTGTTGAAAGATTCTATGAACTTCCTAGCATTTAAAAGCTATGCTCTCATTCATGTTTCTAGTGAAGATAACTTTGATATAAGTTTTAAATCTTCTGCTAGTTCAGGCAAATTTGGGAGGAACTATGAGAGTTTAAAATGTCCCTCTTTGTGGACCCTATTTTGGGTGATCCCCTTATTAAGCCTTTGATAAAGAAAGTCACAGTCATGTTTAGGAATAAGAGAGTGAATGTTAGCAATATTCAATATTGGTTAAAGAATAAATGTACTGTTCATGGTCTCCATGAAGCTATCATAGACACGGAAGGTATATGGACAGGAGGGGCTGAAATTTAAGGTTAAATTGTCTCTCATTCATAACGATATCCAACATATTACAAAAACTTCCTTTTAGGCAGGGATAGAGGCATCTGTTTTTATGCAGGGCAGCCAAGGGATTGTTATAAATGTGGCAACAGAACTCATTTAAGCATTACCTGTGATCATTTGAAGTGTTCATTTTGCAGGATTTTGGGCATGTTAGTATGATGTGTAGAGATGTTCTTAAATGTAACCTCTGCAAAGAGGTGGGCACACCTATTGTCAATGTCCCTGGGCTGGGCAAAATAGAAATGATGGTCCAAATCAGGAAGGCTTGGTTAACAGAGCTCAGGAAAATGCCAGACCTAGGAAATGGGCCCCTTCTCAGAATCTCATAGCATAGGATCCCAGCATCAGAAACACAGGAGAGAAGAACAGGACACTGTCCTTCAGCTCAGACAGAAACCCTCAACAGAAACATAGTGTACCTCCCAATGACTCAGAAGATAGTGACTCTCCTCAAAGGAAGCTACAGACCTGACAGAGCAACAGGAAGTCCCATGAGACACACCCTTCTCAGGAGTTTCTGCTGCCCAGCACTAGAAGACTGACTAGCACCCTGGGAAGCAATCAGTTTCAAATGTTTTCATTCCTCTTCAGAACACATTTCAGGTTTTACATGGGGAGAAAGAGGAGGAGCCTTAGAAGCAGAATTGGATAACTTCAAAAATTTGAAGCAGTTTCTGAACTGGATCAAGAGGAGGACATTCCTTCAGTTACCCCAGAAACAAAAATAAGGGAGAGAAAGAAAGCTGAAGGGTCATTCTGGATCATAGAGTTTACTGGAAATTCATGGCATCCTTACACTTGACCTTGTTTAATGTTTTTAGTATAACGAGTTACAAAAGGGAACAGCTACACTCTCCTTTTTGTTCATTCACACTACAAGAGGCCAGGTTCACCCTCTGTCTGCTGTTTCACTTGCAAAAAGGTTGGATGCATTGAGTCTTTAATGGTCCTTTAGACTGGACGTAGTAGATGGGCTAGGTATTTTGTTTAAAGGTACTATCAATAGAATTCAAAGACTTGTAGACAGTTCCACAGGTAGAGCTTTATTACTAGATTTTATGCACAGTGGTCTACCTTGCAATTAATAAATACCTATGAGCCACAAACAAAGTCATCCAGAATTGAATTATTTTAGAAAATTCATCCGTAGATATGTATATTGCATGACACAAAATTTGGAGCAGGGACATGAATTGCAGTTTGGATCTAAAAATCAAACGTAATAGAAAAAAGTATAATGTGATTTTCATTTGTTGAAAATATTATTTCTATAGCTAATCTTACACATTCCTACAGATCTCTAAGTAAGGACCTACAGTAGGCTACACCTATCATTGAAGTACTTATACTACAAGAATTGTTTTTTCTTTACTTAAATATTTAACACCTCAACAGCTTTTCCTGTGTCCTAGTGAATTATTAGACCACTTTGTTAGCATGCACACTTACACTAGGAAATGTTCAAACTAGTTTCCTCTATAGCTAAAAGATGGAAGCTGAACTATTTCATCCTTTCTTCTGAAGAAATTAAGCATGCTGTTTTGCATATTTTACAATGTAGGATATCAGTGGTGGGTATATATGATGATTGGTGGTCATGATGGGCAGATACAATAAAGTATTTGAAAGACTTTTCATAAAATTTGGGAAATCAAAATCTAACTTTGACTATTTAATATATTTGGTTATAGGTACAAATTCTATAAGCTGATTGTCATACCTTTGACAGGAAAACCAAGATATATAGTGCAATTAGATTGTATAAAATCAAAATGTTTCAATTTCAGTATGACAGGGCTGTAGCCCTAGAAACTGAAACAAAATTTGGCACCATGAAGCAACCTTTTGCAGATCTGCATCAAGCTTCTAAGTAGAAATTAGATTCCAAACTTATGGATGGGTTATATGATGACGATGTAGCTTGAAAACTTCTAATGTGGGCATATTGCAAGTTATACATGGTTCATTAAACTCTTCCTTTGGTTCAGAAATTAAGCAGGGTGATTCTCTTCAGAATTTCATTAACTTTCCAGTCCCAAGTACTCCAGATGAGATTAAAACTACTTTAGAAGATCCTATAACCTTAGCAGAGGTGTCCCAGGTGATTGCTAATTTAAACTCCTGGGTTTCTCAGAATAGATGGACTCATGAATGAATTCTATAAAATATTTCAGCAAGAGTTGAGAAGCATATTAGTTGAACTTTTAATGGAATGTTGGCTTCCTCTACCCCTTTCCAGAATTTGCCATGGCCATAGTAATTTATCTTTTATGAAAGGTGATAGGAAAGTGTTGGCTAATTGGAGACCTATCAGTATTTTAAACTCTGACTACAAAATACATTTTGTCTACAGTATTATGCAGGAGACTACTAAAAGCAACTGAAGCTCTGGTCCATTCAGTCCAGACACGCCCATTCCTGATAGGAACATCATGCTAAATTTACAGTTAGAGACATTTTTGAATTTAGCCAACAAAGGAAACTAGAGGGTTATGTGTTCACCTGGACAATGCCAAAGCCTTTGATAGAGTTTTCCATATGTATCTCTTTCAGGTTCTATCTTTGTATGGCATTCCCCATTAGTAATGTCATGGATTCAAAATTTGTATAATGACGCTGTAATTCTACCATCAATCAATGGTTGTTTTGGCAATGCTATTTCACTTAAAAGAGGTGTCAGGCAGGGATGCCCACTAAGCCCTTTATTATATACATTTGGTTTAGACAGCATAATTAGGTAACGTTTATGGGACAATAACATAAAAGAGATTACACCATGTCAAGGCATTCTGCCCCAAATTATCTGCCTATGCAGATAACATTTGTTTGTTTGTACAGGACCAGACATCAGCAGTGAGTGTGTTAAATACCTTTCAGACTTTTACAGAGTTATCTGGAGCTGAAAAAAATAATAAAAGTAGGGGTTTTACTTAGGAACACTGGATCCCAGACTTAGTCAAGTAACAAACATAGAAATATCTGTGAACTCTACAAAATTTGGGGTGTTTCATTTGGCAAAGGAATAATGCACAGTTAAACAGGGAAATCAGATAAGTGGTCTGTGAGCAGAAGGTGCAGGTATGAAAAACTGGAAATTTTCAAAAGAAAAGAGAATCCTCATAATAAAGAAATTCCTGTTACCTATCTTTTATATCTCAGTCATGGTCATCCAGTTCCTACTGATCTTGATATCAGACTGTACAGTAATTTCTTTCAGATGCTGTGGGAAACAGGCTAAATCCTGTAAAAAGTTGAGTTTACGTATTTACCTTTTAAAAAGATTTGAATATGATAAACCCTTAGTGTTTTTCCACTTTTTTCAATCCACAATTAAAGTGAGGTGGAGTGCAGGGTCTCAACCATGGCAAAATGGACAACTCAGTTATGTCCTATACTAATGAACAATGGGTACAGGATCCCCTAAGATATTAACTTATTACAGATCCCAGAATTTGCCATCTTGGCAATAAGAAAAGTAAAACAATGGCACATTGATAAACATGTAGTCACTACCACTAACAGGAAGTCAGGAAGTAACTGCATACCTTTATTTTGGATAGGAGCTCGGCTACTAGTCCTGATTTTCCTCGGTGTCTCCCAGGGTTGACACAACCTTAAAACTTCTGAATGACTCTAGAATCCCCAGAAAATATGAAATATGATATGATATGGCTCTGCTGTCATGGGAAGTTAGGTGTTAGGCAATTTGAAACATAAGCCCATAGATGAAAGAAAATGTTTTAGGAAGGATGTATGGCTGGGAACAAACACAGGAGCATTTTTTATTTCTTGCATTTCTGCTTGTTAATTTTAGAAATATTTGCCAACAGATGGAGGTAGCTTTTCCTTATCAATATTATCTATGAAGGTTTGATATACAGGCCAATTAAAAATATCACTCAAGCAATTTTTTCAACTATTTGTATCCTCCACGGTGGACACTGTAATTTCCACCACCCTACTGGTCATTCAGGACTTACCAGCACTATCTGGCTCCCAGCAGAACTCGAGAGCTGGCCTGAGGCATCATCAGTGGTGTCCCGATTTTCCACTTTTCTACATTCCTATCTTCCGAACTCTGAAGCAGTTCACATGGGTGTGGAGGCACTCATGTGTGCAGCAGCTCTAGATGACAGCCCCTTCTGCCCTCCTCCAGCCTTGCACCTGGGCTCTCAGAGGTGGCATCACCACCAAGCCTCCACTGGGTGACAGCCAAGCACCAAAAGGCCCACCAAATCCTTCCCAAAGTGGAGAGCAGCCTGCCAGTAGCAACTCATGTTCCTCTCCCTTCTCCCCCACCGATCTCTGGTGACCTGAGCTCGTTCCTGAACCTGGGCCGCGGAGCGGTATGAGGTGTGGCATCCAACGCCTCAGCCCTCTGCACCACAGGGCTGGCCACCCAAGTAATTTGAATGTAATTTTCTCCTGTATAAATTTTCACTTTTGGCTAGCTCAATACCAATATCTACTTTACCATTTACAAAATTCAGATATAGTTATTGCATTATAGATTGAATCCATTGTGTTACAAATAGAATCTAAGGACTATAAACAATTGGATGGAAGGAAAGCAGATTTATTATGGCAGTATATAGACTGGTAGCACAACTATAATACTGTCAAGTATTTTTTTTCTTTTGTGACACATGGTAGTGGTCTTATTTAGAACATATGTACAGTTGTTTTACTTTCCTTTTGTATGATTTCTTTTAATGTACTGGGTGTACTTAATTTGTGTTTTCTGTAAGATGTTTTGTTTTGCCAATAAAAAATTCCCTACTGTTTCTGAACAGTGTCTTGGGTTCTTTAATTTCCACCTGGCCACCAAACAGGACAGCACCAGGATGGGTAGAAGGGATCTCAGTTTATTGTCTCATCCAAATGACAGCACACCCCACCACTAAAGTATCCCCTAATACTCCACTTGGGTGCCAGCATTTTTAGGTATAAGCCCCATCCCAGTGTAGGTGAGAACCCACGACCTTCTGGCCCAGAGATGGATGTGCTACCAACTGATCCATGCTGACAACTGATGTGAACCAGGGCCTGACACCATTAGTCTGATTCACTTTGTTTCTTCTTGGGGTCACAAGTCAGGGTCTATCTTTCAAAGCATTTGTGACACTGGAGTATGGAGACTTTGATCACT
Source organism: Neoceratodus forsteri (assembly GCA_016271365.2). NCBI lineage: Eukaryota > Metazoa > Chordata > Ceratodontiformes > Ceratodontidae > Neoceratodus > Neoceratodus forsteri. Next base: position 322,592,007 of record CM028131.1, on the reverse strand, counting down.
CTCCCCATCGGGTTTGTCCAGTGGAGGAGTAAAGGGAATGGCCACCATAACTTTGTTCGGTATTGAGGCAGTGAGTGACTGGACCTTTGTCTTAATCTCCCAGAGTCATGCATTCTTCTTGGCCAACCTTATATGAAGGGCCAGACCACTGGTATTGTCCATTGTTTCCTTTGTATTTTGCTGGTTTGACTTTCATGATACATTTGTCTGTTTTTATTAGAGCCTCCTTGGTTTTGGTTGGAGAGCTTGTCCTGTTGGGAATATTTTGATTTTCCTTTCACCATGTACTGGGTAGATAACTTGGTGCTGTTTTGCACTTTGGCCTTTGAACCTGAGCCCAGGTCCCATGTGTAAATCTGATACATGTGTTCCACTTTTCCATGATTTCAGAAGTGGTCCCTTCTCAGGAATACTGCTATCATGACCTTCTCGTGAAGAGAGGGCTGTAGATTTTTCAAGGATAGGCATTTGTACTTAATCAATTCCCTATTGGAATGGATGCCAGCCAGATATTTGCCTGCTACATATGCAGCCAAAGTGGCCTTCTGCTGGACCAGGGTCTCTTTGGCAGGCTACTTTATCAGATGGGCTAGCATTACGCTGACCATGTAAGGTTGTGCACCACCAAGAAGTGGATTGTGACAGCTTCAAATGGGGCTGTGACATCATTACATATGCCTTCCAGCAACATGGCCCACAACGTAGAGTCCACGGTCTGTTTCAAACCTGTAAACTGTGCTTGCCATCAAGACTGAGCATTTCCCAAATGATTCCTCACTTTTCCAAATGGCAATTGAGATTGTCCCCAAGGTCATCCGGCCTATCCTGTCCACAATATTTTGGATGGTTTACATGGGCTGCAGAGCATTTGGGGTAGGCCTTTGCTACCCTACTATGGGCTCGATGACCACCTCAGCCGTAGTGGTGGCCATGACCTGAAGGAGGGTTTGTTGTTCCACCTCCTTTTCAGCATGTCCGAGACTGCTTGTTACAACACCCTGGCTTGAGCGTTGAGATCACAGCTTTGAGATCATCTTTTGAATCAGGCTCTGCACCTCCTCCCTATCATTCTTATTCAAGGTGGCTACTGATCATTGAGGCCTCAACCCTCCAGAGTCCCAAGGACTGCCATCTTGAATTCCTCCATCAACGCTGTCATCATTCTCTGATGATGACAGGTAGATTGGTGGGGCATATGGCACAGCCTTCAAATAACTCCTTCAGGATTGCCAACTGCTGATGCAATTTCATCATCTTGGCTCTATACATCAAAGGATCCTCTCTGCCTTTGTCCTGTCCCTTACTGATATGATTTTGTTAAATTCTGTACGTGGTGCCACTTCACAATTTTTCCTACTCTCCTGTCCAACGGCTGCTGACATTTTCCAAGCTTTTCTAACAACTCATCATTCTCACTCGCAATGTATCATTCATACCAGTAAGCAAGTCATTCAACTGTAACACATGCTTCTTATCCTGCTGTGACCTACACAATCCTATCTCGATCTAACAGTCTGTGTCTTTTTCCTGTACAGTACTCTTAAATTCATTCTGGGTCTCATTCCTAAGCTTTTCAACTACTTGTTCCCACCCTTCCATTGCTTGTCTGCCTCTCATGATTGGAGTCCATTTCCTTTTCAGCACTAGGACCTACTCCACTGCTTGTAATGCAGTATACAGGGTGGCAAACACTACACCTTTTGGTCATGTTTCATAACAATAGGTTTTGTTTCTGAGTACAGTTTGCAGACATACTGTATCAGATGGGCTTTTGATTTTGCATCCAGTGCAATTGCACCAACCTCCATGGGAGGTCAGAAAGTTTGAGACATCTGATTTGAGCTCTGTACTAATGGCCATTTTGAGGGTCTCCTTTCCTGCACTAGTCAGGAATCCAAGGCATATTGATCCACCTTGTGCTCAACAACTAGACAGTTACACGCTTGGTTATGGAATCTACAGACCAATGCCACTAGGTGAACAAGAGGACCTAGGTTCAAGTCCCTTCATGTTCCCCATCTTGTTTATGGTGCAGAGGGCCTGCAAGATCATCCATATGGGTTGAACGGGAAGGCATAGGTTGAAGCTCCTTTGTGATTCCTATGTCCTTTTGTCTGTACACCTTTTGCATACTGGTTAGATTTTGACCAATCAGGGTCTGCCATGGTCACCATTTGTTGGGATTGGCAGGATTCTAAATCTGATGAAAAACATGACACAGAAGACAGGTGTCAGAATAAAGGTATATTCCCAAATACTTGTGAAAAGGACAACTAATACCTGCTAGGAGTTCAGAACCGCTGAACACCACAATGTTGTCATAGAGAAACTCAGTGAAAAACAGGTTTACATGGATTATTATAGTCGGAGACGAGAGGGCCTGTTACCTGAAAACAGCTCATATACATAGTAGAGAAGCTAAACAAAGCAATTCTATTGGTGGGTAATGCAAGCAGCTCACACCCAAAGCTGTTTGGTTTTGCATGTATACAGTGATAAGAATTATGCAGATTAAGTCAACTTTTGGGTTACAATAAAATGGTTCATAAACTATGCTGATCCTTGCATTATGGCTAATAGCTGTAGGTGGTGTGCTAACATCAAAAATAACTATACTGGATAATAATTTGTAAGCACACCTTAGCAAGCATGAATAAATACCAATATGTCTTATGCTGTATCATAGAACATGGTAGTCCACATTAGGGACTGTAGGTTAGGCAGGTCTATAGCTTGTCACTCTGACTTGAGGGTGCTCTCAGTCAGTTACAGAGATACAAATAGTTCCTTTAAAAATAAAAAGTTCAGACACAATTTAGCCTTTCCTTTAAAAAATAAAATTCAGACAAATGTCGCTGTTTTTTTCTCTATCCAATGGCAAATAAATGATTGAATTATATGTAGGAGATTTTATATAATTTCACAAATAATGACATTTAAACTGCCATATCAATTTTCACCAAATTTGCTAAAGAAATAGCCTTTAAGACTGTGACTGTGCACCCACATTTTGTAGTCTTAGGCTCCTAAGCACAAGGATTGCCAAGTTTTAACCTGTCAAAACCAGCATTTTTAAACAAACACTAACTCAACCCAACCATTCAGGTGCTATCAAATCTATATGCTCTATTAATATCTACCTGTCTGTCTGTCTGTCCATCCATCCATCCATCCATCTATCTGTCTGTCTGTCCGTCATCCTTCTGTCCATCCATCTGTCCATCTGTCTGTCCGTCCATCCATCCATCCATCCATCCATCCATCCATTTATCTATCTTTCTATCTAGCTATCTATCTCATTTTCTATCTGGGGTAGCCTTTTCAGAGGACCTGAAGGTGGCCAAACAGTGCAATAAGGCAGTCAGGAAGGATAGTTCTATACTGGGGTGCATAGGAAGGTATCACCAGCAGAAAGAGGGAGGTGGTGTTGCTTTGTATAGAGCACTGATAAGATCCCAGCTGGAGCCCTGTGTCCAGTTCTGGATATGACTTCTCAAGAAGCACATAGAGAGAGGGTAGAGATGGTCAAGAGGAGAGCAACTAAAATGGTGCAGGATCTGCATCAAGAACCCTATGTGGTGAGGCTAAAGGACCTCAATATGTAACCATGGAAGGAAGGAGGGAAGAGTGTAGATATGATAGAGACTTTAAATACCTCATGGGGTAAATGAGGCACAGGAGGGAAGTATTTTCAGAAAACAGGTGATGTAGATCAAGGGACATGTTATGAAGCTGGAAGGAGGTAGGGTCAGGAGAGATGTGAGGAAGAACTTCTTCACAGAAAGAGTGGTGGATTCCTGGAACAGCCATCCAGCAGAGGTGGTGGGGCAAAAACAATGGTGGGGCTCAGAATGCCCAGGATAGACACAAGGCAATCATAGAGGTAAGGAAGTGGGTAAGGAGAAACAGCTGTAGATCAAGCAGGGCCAGTAGCAAGAATGAAAGTAGGCAAATGGGCAGACTGGATGGGCCAAGCAGCCCTTCTCTATCATCAGAGTCTATGTTTCTATATCTATCAAGCTAGTATCTATCAACATAAATATAGTATGCAAATGCAAAAGTTAGGTTTCTTCTTAAAGTGATGAAAGTAAAGAAATATGATGTTTGTTGTTAAAAATTTTATTGCTATTTCACACAGGACACACCAAGCAAAAATATAATATTGAGAGGTTATATGCAACCATACCACAACATTGGTATGAGCATCAGAAATACAACATGATGGATACCAAGAAATGGAATAAAAAGCACTGTCACAGGTAATGACCCAAACCTACCTAGGCCCTCCCACCCAATCGAGTAGAAGCCATGAGTTATACACTGACAGAACCTAAAAAATAACAATAGCATAAAGGGCCCAGGACAGCATATGGTAATGGGGTTGTGTCCTGGATCAGGCCTAATACTAGTTGGAACTATATACACCATAAACAGGAAAACAAAAAGGCAAACTGATTCTGAGATAAAAGAAAATACCTTGATAAGTATGAAAATAAACGGAAAGCCTATAAACTCAGACCAGACAGGGTCTCTCGGAGTTACTGACCAACTAGGGTTGGACATCGTGACAGTACTTGGAATGAAGATATGGTTGCCACCGTCTGTCAAATTGGACCAGTGAACCCCCACAAAACTAGAGAGCCTCTCATACATAGCTCCTTGGGCTAATGTCTGAAGGAACCTCTGAAAGGATGGGACCTCTGGGGACCGCCACCTCATTAAAATAAGCTGTTTGGCTATTGCCCCACAGCAGTAACCCACTGGGCCCCTGGACAGTGCTTGGGTGTATGGGAATGGGCACAACCTAGAAGGAGAGAGGGGATCCAGCACTACTTGAGGGAACAGGAAAGCACACATATCTTGAATTGTTGTCCAGAAATGCTGGAGATAGGGACACTCCCAAAGTATGTGAAAAAGGTGGGCACTTGACTACCACATCTCCAGCAAGTGTCATGCTGGAGGAGCCCCATCTTTTGAGTTTAAGCAGATCCCTGTACCACCTATGGAGGGTTTTGTTCATAATGAGACGGGTGCGCATCCCTACACGACATATGTAATCTCACCCAAGCATGGTCCCATTGGAACTCAGAGATAGGACAATGAAAATCCTTTTCCCATTGGGCTTTAGCTGACAAGGTAGGGTTTGCAGTGGCACCTCTAAGGGCATTATAGATCTCACTGGCTCTGTTCCTGGGGTGACGTGAGCTGCGTGTAATAGGATGAGATCTTGATTAGCACTTCTATTTTTGGAAAAATTGGGTAGTTGGGTGATGGCATCTCTAATTTGGAGATATCTCCAAAATGAGAGGTCAAGAGGTGGTATCTGGATCTTAATGCCTCAAAGCATCCATTAAACTAGAGTCTGGAAGCAATAAATCTTGAACTAAAAGGATATCCTGCGATTCCCAAGCTTTCCAGTGGATCATACTACCACCCACTACCAAGGCATGGTTGTTCCATAGAGGCATAAACCTCCAAGGAGTTATATCCTGGCCCAAAAGAGTTAGAACTCTTTGCCAATATTGGATGGATAGTAGAATGGGAGGGGAAGATTTGAGGGAAGTTTTTACTGTTCAGCGCCCACCGCAGGAGAAGGGGCCTGTAGTAATGATGCCTCCAACGGGAGCCAGGTAGGCGAAGTAGGACCAGTGTTAGAGAACCATAAGATGGTCTGGGCTGAGACAAAGGCCATGTGGTACCCCTGGAACCATGGAAGACCCCAACCCCCTACTCCAGTGCTGACAAAGTTTAAGCTACTAAACCGTGGATGGGAGCCCTCCCAAAGGAAATTGCCAATGACGGCATCCAATTTTGAAACCATTTCGAAGGAATAGGTATTGGGAGATGGGACAACAGATATAATACCTTGGTGCCACCATCATCTTGATGGAGTCTATTTTCCTGACTAATGAGAGCCTTAAGGCTTTCCAGCGAGCCGTGTTCTCTCTAATAGACTCCACCATTGGGAAAAGTTGGCTGTGAGCATTTTGGAAAAATTAGGGTGTAGGATGATACCCAAATACTTTATGCCATTAGGGGACCATTTGAGACCCGTAGCTACAACATCTATACCAGAGGGTACCTGAATTGAGAGGAGGACCTCTGTTTTGGTATGGTTGATCCTAAGGCCTGATTTTCCAGAAAATACATTCAATATGTGTAAAATAGACTGACTCACCTGTGGGTGCATTCTGTAGTGACCAACAGATCGTCAGCATACAAAAATGTCTTAAAGGTGATGCCTTCAATCAGTATTCCAGGGATAGAGGGCGCTTCCTGAAGCGATGGCCAGGGGTTCAATGGCTAAAATGAACAGGAGGGGGAGAGGGGGCACCTTGTCTTGTACCCTTCTGCAACTGGAAAGGCCCGATAGATTGCCATTAGTCAAAACTCTAGCCAGGGAGAGGCATATAATAGTTTGATCCAGGAGAGAAAATCAGGTCCTACCCCATAAAGGAAAGGGTATGGAACAGATATGACCACTCTACCGAATCAAATGCCTTTTCAAAGTCAACGGCTAGAGCCATAAGGTGTTTTTTGACAGTTTGGAATAATGCATTATTGAGAGGAGGGTTCTGTGATGATCTGACCCCAGACGCCCCTTAACAAAGCCAGCTTGGGAAGGGTGAACCAGCCCTGATATGAGAAGCTCAAGTCTTCTGGCAAGAACCTTGGCCAGGATTTTGGCATCCGCATTGATGAGGGAAATGGGGCAATAACTACCTGGGAAAGAGGGTCCTTCCCTTCTTGGGGAGTACAGTAATAGTGGCTTCCCTTAGGGATGGGGGTAAGGCTCCTGTGAGTAGGGAGTGCCTAAACATCCAGACTAATACGGAGCAAGGTTAACACTCTTGGACCCTGTAGAAATCAATGGGGAGTCCATCAGTCCCAGGGCTTTACTGAAGATTCATGGATTGAATAGCCCTATCCACTTCTTCCACAGTGATTGGGGCTTTCAGCACTTTAACATCCGATGAAGGGAGCTTGGGGATGGTAATGAATCCAGGAATTTTGGATGGAGGGCAGACTGGGGGTAGGGGATGCATATAACTGCCTATAAAACTGAGCCATAATGTCATTGACCCCAGCGTGTGAATAACACGGGCCCCAGTATGATCCCTTAAGGCATGTATCCTCTTGACATTTGCTGCTGTTTAAGGCAATATGCCAGGAGTTTACTAGCCTTTTCCCCACTCTCCCAGTAGGCGTGCTGAACCCGCCTAAGATTCAGTTCAGCCTGACGGGTGAGGTGAGCGCTCAGGGAATTCTGGTACTGCCAGTTGTGCGAGCAGAGACTGAGGTGGAGGTTTATCTTGAAAAGATTTATACTGAACTTCCAGGAGATATACTTGTTTTCTAAAGCCTCTGATCTGCCTCCCAGTGGCGCTTCCTAGCTGAAGCAAAGGCCATTATCCCACCCTTATTGTAGCCTTGAAGGCTTCCATAGGGTAATATCCGAGACCTCCCCATTATCATTGCTAGTCCAATATTCAACAATTGCAGGCCCCAGCCACTTCGAAGTCCCCATCCTCCAGGAGAAGGGGTCCAAACACCAGGAGGAGGAAGAGGGTTGTCCTGTCCCAGTTTAACCTGAATTTCCAGAGGGCCATGGTCTGAAACATAAATGGGTGTATGAAAAGGTGGACACCTGCCAAAGAGTCCAATAGAGAGCAGCACAGATCAAGTCTACTGGATGAACCATGTGTCTGTGAGAAGCATGTATAACCCCGCACCCCAGGGTGTAAGGCTCTCCACGTCCAGCAGACCATGTTCATCCATTAGCTTCAGGAGGGTTTTTGGCCTGCCTATGTGGTTCAGAGGCCTTATTGCTTCTATCAAGAGAATGGTCAAGCACCAGGTTAAAATCAGCCCCCAATAAAATTGGGACTTTGTGAATGTTAAAACTGTGAGGGCCTGGTTAACCATATGGAAAAAAGGGACAATCCTGGTTAGGAGCATAAATATTAACTAGAACTAACGGCCTTCTGGCATCTCCATTTCAGTCATGATCCATCTCCCTCTGCATCATGAGTATGTCTTTAACCTTCCACCCCAGAGATTTATGTAAAAGTATAGAGACCCCACGCTTGTGAGAATCTGCCACACTGTGTATCTCTTCCCTACCCAGCCCTGTCTAAGCTTCCTCGCTTTGGCTGAGGAGAGTTTTGTCTCCTGAAGGAGGACTACCAAGGTCTGAGCTTCTTCAAATGGAGCAAGACTTTCTTCCATTTAATGGGAGAATTAAGGCCTCGGACATTCCAAGAGATAAGACTAGTCTCCATTTGACCTGGGTGGGATCATGGCAAACCCTATATGCATCCGCAAACACGAAGGCCAGAGACACAATCCCCAGGATGGGAACCCTTTTTCTTAAGACAGCCTTGATGGAAATAGGTCAAAATCTAGAAATCAGAATGCCAAAACTACTAACAACATACATAATTACATATTTGAAGGGGCTCAATAGGCCCTGAACATTAACTTCAAACAACAACCATAACTTTGAATAACCACAGATGTAAGAGACCCTCCTCTCCCTCCCTTCCCAAAGCCCCTTCCTCAAACAGATCAGCTCCTGCTGCACGATCAACCGATTTATGGGCCATATACCAGCAGGAATCGCTTGGAGGTAGGTAGTTATCTAACTACAGAGAAAGAGGAGTAGGACAACCCGCTGCCCAGAAGACTCTATGCTATATCCCACTGGTACACAGTACCTGCACCATCAAATTGACTAAAGTAGCCACCTCCCCTTAAATTTACTTCACAGGCATTGAGGGACTAGCCCCTTGCCCCCACCCATCATACCATACAGTAGTTACAAACTGCAGGGCTGTAAAGAGCTAGAGAGTCAACAGGGAGGGGCTACTGCCAAGACTGTGGATGACTAGTTGTCACCTAGTTGTGCCCTCTAAGGAGGAAAAGAAAAAAGCGACCAGAGAGGGAAATGTATCTGATCCTCGCCCCGGCAGTAGTACCAGGAACGCCTGGTATAATGGGCGATACCAGGGCTAGAGAGCATGTCTAACCACCTATACTGCTTATAATGGGAAGGAGAGAACAAAAACACAGAGAGCAATAAGAAATCTGTCCCAGTCACATTCAGCCCACCGACGAAGGGACAGCTGCAGAGCAAAAGGGTGATGGATAGGTGGAAGCAGCATCCATAACGGTGGACATCTCAGGAGTGAGCGACTGCAGCATCTGCCCAGGACAGCGAGTATGCAGCATGGGATTTATTCTTAGAGATAGTATAGGTGGCAGAGGTGGGTCCAGCTGAGATCCATCTGTCAGAAGGTCCATTAAGGCTCAGAATTGATTATTGCCTCATGTCGGGCTGTATGGAAGAGCATAAGGCCATGGAGTCAAGATTGGCACTGCGACTCCAGGAACGGAGCCGGGGGTCTTATCAATATGGTCCCCATTGAGATGAGCTCTCCTTCTGTTTTTCTTCTTGCTCCACGGGATTTCTGAGGGGCAGAGCGGAGGGGGTCTTGGGCTGTAGGGCTACAGGTTGGGTGGACCAGGGGTTGTAGAAGTTAGCACAGAAGTCTCCATAGCTGTGGCCCCGAGTCCATAGATTCCTGGCACACCTTATTTAGCTTAGGAGCCTGAGATGCCAAGAAATTCTCAGTGGCTGTCGGGCTGTCTAATAGCTGCGTGATCCATTCAGAATAATGCGGAGACAAGCTGGGATCTCAGTGAATACTCTAACCCCAAGTCAGCGCAGGCCTGACGTGTTGCAGTGAAGGCCCCTGCGGCATGCTGTGAGCTCCTGGGAGTAATCCGAAAATCTGGATCTTATGGCCTTTCCATATAAGATCTTTTTTGGCGTCCAGCCTAGTAATGGATTCCCGTCCTGAACTGGAGAAAGAGGGCCAATATGGTACGGGACGATCCCCAGGAGTAGGGCGGGTGCCAACGCTCTGTGAGCCCTATCAATCTCCGGAGGGTTTTCAGAGTGCCAGCCCAACAGAGGAGGAAGCCCTTTATAGAAAGCAAATAACATCAGGTCCTTCACAGCCCTTGGGAAAGCCCACAAACTCAAATTGTTCCGTCTGCTACCGTTTTCTAAATCCTCCACCCTGGCCCATAACTGATGAATAAGCCTATCTTGGTCCAGCACTCATGCCCCAGTTCGCCAGCAGCCATCTTCCACCTCTGAAAGTCTATGTTCAGCTATGCTGGCCCATTGCAAGAGATCCACAATATCCGCGGTGTTTTTCCGGTAGCTGTCCAGATTGTCCATGCGGTGCAAGATTTCGCAAACATCTGTCGATTTCAGCCATTCCACCCTGGATGCAAAGGAGAAGAAGGCTCCATTTTAACAGTAGGCCTGGCCACCAGGTGGGTAGACAGACGCGGAAATACTGGGTACTTCCGAGGGGCGGGGTCCAGAACGGAGCTACTGAGGGCAAACAGTCCTTAGCCACACGGAGCCAGAAGGATGCAGAAAGCAGGTATGAAGCGGGTTTGGCCTGATGTGTGGTGGGAAATGCAAGCCCTCACCAGGCATCCATTAAGCCTCGCAGCTGACCAAGAAATATGATGTTAAGGTTTTTGAAAATCTAACTCCATCCACCCCATGCATCACCATATGAACAAACACTGAACTGAATGTAAAGCACAATACAGATTTTAAACATGTGTTTTAACAATTAAACATAAAACATACAAAAAATAATATGAAGAATATAGTTATACCCCATTATGAACAAGTTAGGGATGTGCTAGTGGTTATCCTCAAAAACACATTTCCAGTTAAGATTACAACATGCAGCTTACTAGTCCTAAACATTGGTGACTTGGTCATCCTGACAATCTGGGCCAAAATGGCTAAATGTGGCCAAGTTACGAGTAAAAGAAAAATAAAACTAGATAAAAAGATGTAACTCCAGATGCATGCCCACCTTATACATTTCAAGACTTTTACAAGACTTTTTATGTTAGATGATAGCAATCAACTGAGCTGGAGAGGGTTGGGCTAGGTGGGTGCCAAGCAGACTGGTGGAACGGAGGTATGTTTTTGTTTGGAAGGTAGGATGAGGTTGGTATGGGTTCTAGTGGTGATTTTATACTTGTACAACACTGGGATTGGGCACTTGCATAAGGAACACAAAGTGGAGGGGTTTGGTAGACGGCCACTGGTGTTGGACACCTGGTAACAGAGCTTTGCATCTTACAGAGCACTGTTTTCCTGCAAGCTGCATGGCAATCATTTGCTGTTACACAGCTTACATGAAACTCTACAAAATTGACTTTGCAAGTCATGAAAAGGTTCTACACAGATAAAAGCATGGCCTATTTTCATGATTCCCAACAGCCTGATGTCAGGAATAATTTAAAACCCCTTTGTTTTACAAAACTAAGACTTAAAGAATTAGCCTTACAGAATTCACTACTGTCCACAGTTTCAAACTTAATTTTCTACACAGTCTCTAGTTTTTGCTGCACCAGGATTTTCCTTTTCTCCATTTTCATGACAGCAAGGCTCTCAAAAGGGCCATTATCTTGCAAAGTGGGTTTCAAAATGAAATTGACACATCAATTATGCAAAATACAGTTCTGAAAAGAATGTTGCAAAATCATCTGTGCATGCATGAAAACTGCATGTTATTTTCTTAATAATATTACAGCTATACATTTTCAGGTAAAGTCACTCACCAAAGATTTGTCATTGAGACAGAATCTAACAAATCAGAAAGTTTTAAATTTCAATTAACAGTCACTTTTGTGCCATCTGTTAGGCCTTAGAAAACATGTGTATGCGTTTTCAACCTTCTAGAATACTTCAACTGCTGAACCAGTCAAAAGGAAATTAGCAGGATCCAACAATTGTGTAACTGACCATGGTCCTGAAAATTTTAGGTCCTTTTGTGTAGGGAAGGCTGCACTATAAGGTGCAAGAATTGAGTTTTAACACAGAAGTGCCTACTCAACCCAAATATTAGCTGTACCTGCATGGGCCTATAATAGACTACAAAAAATCAACATTAATGCTGCTGAGAAGGTTGAAACACAATGTGTATAGTACAAAGTAGGAACATGAAACATTTGGGTAAGAAGATAATGAAACATTTGACAAATCTATGGTGTCCTGTTCCTTAGGGTTTGAACAATTATGAAAACAATGTTGGCATTACACTAACATTGATAGAATGTAACCATGTTTTACTTTGTATGAAACGACAGTGCTGATATTAAAGTAATGCCAGAACTATGTCGCAGAGAACACAGGGGTTGGTGGGAAGGAAGAGGGAGGGAGGGAGAAGACAGGGAGGAATATGACAGGGAAGTGGAGAATCCAGAGGAGTAGCAATGGGCAAGGGGCTAGGGGGCTGGGAAGGAGGTGAAGAAACATGGAATGTGGAGAGGATATACATAAATGCCATGAGTCTGAGGAACAAAATGGATGACCTCCAGGCCAGGATGCTAGAGAGCCAAGCAGATCTGGTTGGGGTCACTGAGATCTTGGCAGCAGCAAATATTCCTGGATACACCTCTATAAAAGGACAGAACAAAAGGCAGGAGGGAGGGTTAGTAATATATGTTGAAGAGGGTATTAAGGTCCAAAGGTAAGACATTAGGAGATTACAGAAACATTATGGGTGCATCTGCAGTCAGGGAGGGAATAAGGGTGGTGGTAGTGTACTGACTGCCAAGTAAAATGAAACCACAGATGGAGATCTAGTGGATGAGATGGGGAGGCTGTGGAGGTGGTAGAAGTGGTAATAGTGGGGACTTTAACATGGCCAAAGTGAATTTTAGCATCCCACAGGCCATGAGCAGTAGTAGGAACCAAATAATCCTAGATGTGCATGAGGATGGGTTTTGAGGCAGGGGTCACGAAACCAACAAGTGACTGGACCATCATGGACCTAGTGATGACAAATGACAATCATGTCAAAAGCAACAGGCACTGAGCCCTGGAGGAGCAATTACTAGTCTCGGGGAGGGGTTCAAGTAGATATGAAATGTAAATTGCTGAACATGTAAATTTGTGTTCTTGATATCAAGGAGGCAGACTTTGTGTTCATGGGTTCAGTATTAGGGAATGATTGAGAGAGGCAGAAGGACATGGGTGCTGAAGAAAAGTGGGCCTTTATAAGGAAAGGATCAAGGAAGTCACTGCAGCCTGTCTTAAACAGAAGATAAGAGAGAATAAGAAGAGGAAGCAGCTGTCATTTACAGAGGGTTGGTAAGGGCAGTGAGAGAGAAAACGTTTCTTATTGAAAGTACAAGAAAACCCAGAGGAAAAGGACAGGACTGAAAACAAAATGAAGATGAAGAGAACTAGAAGGTTCATAAGGCAGGCCAAGGCAGAGGTGGAGCAATGGATAGCTGAGGGATCAAAGAGGGATCTGGGACCTTCTTCCAATGCAACTGGGAGAAAAGAACAACAAATGTGGGCACAGTGAAGCTAATAAGGGTGATGAAGTAGGTAGAAGAAAACAATGAAAGGGCAAAGGTACTAAATATGAACTTTTTCTCAGTTTCCATGAAGGAGAAAGAAGGGACACTTCCACTGAGGGAAATAGGGATGGGGAATGAATGAGGATGCACTTATGGAGAACAGAGTCCTCAGAGGGCTCAAGGCCCTCAAGTTGGACAAGTATACAGGACCAGATGGCATGGGCTCAAGGGTGCTGATAGAGCTGATGTATGTTTTGGCAGCACCCTTTGCTGGCCTTTTCAACTGTTCTGTGGACACAGGCATGATTCCCTATGACTGGAGGACTGCTGATCTAGCACCCTTGCACAAGAGTAGAATAAGAGAGAACTGGGGAACTATAGACCAGTCATTTTGACATCAATTGTTGACAAGCTGAAGGAAGTTATTCTAAATTAATTAATTAAATTTATTTATTAATTATGTTTTATATTTATTTCAAAAATTTTATCAGGAAAGACATATTGAGCTGCTAATAGCTTATTATCAGAATATCAAAATCGACCAGCTCAGCTCTTCCGAAGTGGACAGGTTGTGCAACCCAGCCTGTTTTCAGCTTTGATGAGCTTTTCACAAATGGAATGTGATGAGCTTGCTCGATTCTTTGCAAATAAGGTGGCCGACATCAGGTCTTAGATCCTCTTGACTCATTCTGTGGGGATGCTATTGGTCGATGCTCGGTCACTGTACCTCATGTTTCCTGGAGTACCTTTGACCTGCTGGAGTTTGTGGATGTTATGCAGATTGTCCAGGGTATGCACCCTACATGCTGTAGTTTGATCTGGGCCCAACCTCCCGGTTATGGGTTGTTGTAATATTATCAGTCAATTCTGGCTCGTTAGTCTGGTGCTCCTTGGAATCGGGTGAGTTTTCAAGCTCCCTGAAGGAGGCGTGGTAACACCCTCCTGAAAAAGCTTCTTTGGACCCAGACATCCTAGCAAACTACAGACCAGTCTTGAACCTTCCTTTCATAGGGAAGGTTACTGAGAAAGTAGTGGCAATTCAGCTGGAGAACCATTTGACCATCCATAATATCTACGAACCGCTCCAGTATGGTTTTGAAAGAGGCATAGTACTGAGACTGAACTAGTTGGGTGCTCAATGATCTCCTGATGGCGAGAGATTGGAGAAGCTACTCCAGTCTGGTGCACCTTGATCTCTCTTCAGCCTTTGACACTGTGGACCATGGGGTGCTGCTTGAGCATCTGAGGTTCATCTGTGGCCTGACATGTATGGTTCTCAGGTGGTTTACATCTATCCTCACAGGCAGAACACAGAGAGTTGTATCTGGAATTTTCTTCAGACTCACTCCTCTGTCATGTGGGGTCCCTCAAGGCTCAGTGCTGTCCACCATGTTATTTGCAGTGTATATGCTGTCCTCGGAGACATTGTAAGATGGTATGGGCTGAGGTTTCACTGATATGCTGATGATAGCCAGCTCTACCTGTATTTTCACCTGACCAGGATGATAGTGCTCTCTCAGTATTTAATAACTGCCTCACTGAAATCCAGGATAAGATGAATTAAGCTGGCTAAAGTTGAACGAGGAAAGACTGAGGTGATGGTTGTGGATCCAGGTCACCAGATAGAGGGGTTGAGGGCTGGTCAGACCTTTGGAATTTTTCTGGGGAGCTCCCAGATTCTTAGCTCTGAGTGGTGAGTGACCTGGGAGTGGTGCTTGATGATGGGCTGACCCTTTGGTCTCAGGTGTCAGCAGTCATCAAGTCTGCCTTTTATCATCTTAGGAACATTACCAGGGTCAAGCACCTCATTCCGCCTTGTGATCTGCCGGTGTTGGTCCATGTCTTTGTGACCTGTGTTTTGACTATTGCAACTCCCTATACTTAGGGCTTCCTGGGGTTGATATCTATCACTTGCATCTAGTGCAGAATGCTCAATTGTTATCAGGGTCTTCTCGGACTTTGCATATTACTCCAGTGCTGTGCGATCTGCACTGGCTGCCGATTCAGTGGCGGATAACCTTTAAAATTGGGTGGCTGACTTATAAAGCCCTACATGGACTTGGCCCTGACTACTTATAGAGTTTCTTGTTCCCTACCATCCTGTGTGTGACAGCTCTGCTCGCTGATGAAGGGTTGCTAGAGATTCCGAGGGTGACTTTGAATTTTCTGGGGCCTGTGCATTTATGTTTGCAGCCCCTACTCTCTGGAATTCTCTACTCCATCTGATTTCAGGAGTGCGTGACTGTGAGGCGATTTAAACAGGCATTTAAAACCTTTTTGGTGACAGGCCTATCAGTGACTCATTGTCTGGATTTGTTGTGTTACTTATTTCTGTATTTGTGGTTTATGCAATTATGTTTTAATTATTGTAAAGTGCCTTGATACTCTGAAAGGCAGTTAAAAATAAAGTTTATTATTATTATTATTATTTCTAGATGTGACCAGGGTGAAGAGAAATGGAGAAAGATTAAGAGGTGGGGAAAACTAAACAGTAATAACAATATTGCATTACAAAAATAGAAGTCATAGATAGCAGTACAGTATGTCAAAAGAGCATAATCATAAATATTGACAGCAAATCAATACAATAGATACATGTAGTAGATAAAATTGAGTTATGATAGCTAGGGGAAACTACTCACAGGCATAACAAGGACATGAGGGGAACAAAATTACCACCCCAAAACTAGTGGGAGGAAAGGAAAACAAGAGGTAAAGGATCATGGACAGTTGTAGGTGGGAGAAGAAAGCTCATTAAGAAGTGACCTTGGGAGAAAGTGGAAGAGGCAGAGTGGATTGACACAGGAAGGGAGGGTCAGAGTTTAAGAAAGTGATATGAGAAAGCAGATTGACCAATAGTAGATTTTGTAGAAGAAATGGAAAGAGAATGGGAAATAATACTGCAGAGAGGATAGGAGAAAAAGAGGGAGAGGATGGCAGAGATGTAAGGTAGGAGGGAAAGGAGCCAAACCAGAATTTGGATATAAAGAAAGCACAATTGAAAGGCACCTGGTATCGAGAGAGGGGGCGGAAAGAGTAGAGTACAGTGAGCAGTGGTGGGTACAAGGCTGACAGTATAAAGCAAAATGACAAAAGAATGAGAGAGACGGTCCAGTCTGGCAAGGGAGGATTTGAGAGTTGTACTATAGACTATGTCACCATAGTCAAAAATAGGGAGAATCATCTTTAAAACAATCTTTAGCAGGCAGAAAGCAGAATACTTGATTTGTTCTTCACAGTGCACAATGCCTGGAGTGGAGTTTATGGTATATGGCATCAATATGCACTGAAAAACAAGATGTCGGTCAAGCCAGACCCTGAGGTACATAAAAGAGGATAAATCCTCAATCATAGTATCATCAAGGGTGTGAAATAAAAGGGAGATATCTGAGTCTGATACACTTATCAGTTGGAAAAAGCATGGAAACTTTTTTGGGCATTGAGGGACAGTTGGTTAAACTGGAACCAACACTGAATGTTGTCAAAATAGAGGGTGCTTAATGTTCTAGAGTGTGTATGCAAAATACTCAGACTTTGCAAGTTTGATGGCTTTGATACAGGCATTGCAAAGCTGCAAGTGTTGGCCAAAGCAGCTATGGAACCAGTGATCTTAAATGCGTACAGGCAAGGTCTTTGGTAAGGAAGCAGGACATCACCTCAACTGTTATCCATGGATGATGAGAGCCTCATACTCTATTTTGTCTCAGGAGTGCATGACGATCCCATAAAGCCTACAATTTGGCTTAAAGCATTACAGGGCAATATTTATATTATTGGCTGCAATGATGGGGACAAATCAGATGCCCATGGGTTAGCTAGAGGGAGGAGAAATCTAGTGACCTGAAGGACTGAGCTATGGATGACTGTAGGGGGGCCTTAGGAAGCTGTGTTTTGAACATACAGTAAACCATGTGATAGTCACTGAGGATACTGGAAGGATTCCTGCATCCACAATATGGTGGAGATGAGATGAGAGGATCCAGTCTGCCATACAGTGGTTTAAAGATTTCAAATTTAGATGAGTGGGTAAGAAATCAATTGAGTCAATTGTAGTGACTTTACATTTTGAGGAAATATATTTGTGTTGGGGAGAGCCAAAAGGAGCATTTGGCTGAGAAAAAAGGAAAGGAAAGGTTGGTTGAATTTCTAGATGTGAACAGGCTCCAAGACAGCAGGCAGCATGGGATTATGGAAGAGAGTTCATGCCAAACACATTTTATCACTTCTTGATTGAGTCATTAAGGCTGTGAACAGGGGCCAGGAATTAACATACCATACCTGGAGTTCAGATAAGTCAATTTTCAAACTTAAGGTGCGGTGTGCACATTTATGGAATGCAAACAAACAAAAGTGAGAAAGAAATAAGTGCCTTAGCTAGATTTGAACCAAGGCCACATGAAATACCATGCCAGTTACACTAACAGCTGTGCCACCAAGATAACTGGGAACATGGCACTCCCAGAAGTACCTTAACCTTTGTTTAATACATAATCTGGTGCTGCACATATAATTATGCAAGCCCCTCCCCATCTAGGGGTATCTGGATGGTAAATTGGTGAGAGAGGCACTGTATAACCCATGTCGAAAACACAATACTACTAAAGAAGTTTTGCACTGGGATGGAGGTGATCTGGCAAACAGTCAATTGTTTAAAGCAAAAAGCCAAGCACCAACCACCTCACATTAACACAAACACCTGGGGTCAATGAAAATTAATTTTATTGCTAAAAAGCAAGCAGACTAGCAGCCTGTTGCATTTTGGATCATGGTAGATCCTTTATCAAATGTTAAAAATACATAACACCAATCTTTAGCAGTGAATTTGGTGAATGGTTTACACAATGATTGTAATTGATCAATGGATTTAAAGTTCAGTTGTTCAGTTGTACATGCCATACTGACATCAGCAGTTGTAAACTATTTATATGGAGTATGTGTTACATGTTTTAGCATTTGATAAAGGATCTACATGATCTAAAATGCATCAGGCTACTAGTCTGCATTATTTTTTTAACAATAAAACCCCAACCAAAAAGCATTAATGATTGGTTCAATCTACATCCCACCCAGGGACCAGGTCAAGGGTCTCATTGATGTTCTCAGGTTTATCAACTCCCTAACTCTAGGTGCTGAACTAGTCCTGCTAGGAGATTCAACATCAATTGGTTAGCCCTGGATCCAGGGAGCTGAAAGATTCTATTGCCTCTGCTAACCTCACACAGATGGTGGTCTCACCAACTAGGACTAACTGTAAGACTGGTACTAGTACCCTTCTGGACTGGGTACTTACCAGCCACCCATCCAGGATCTTCAGCACCACCATTCGCTGGATTCCCTCAGTGACCACTCCCCTGTCCTATGTGAATGGTCCAACAAATTTCTCAACCTCCCCCAAAATTCATCTATAGTAGGGTCCTCCCTCATGGACAACTTGCTCATCTTAAACACTACCTGAATCTGATTGACTGGCAACCTATTTACAATGCTACGAATGTAAACTTGGCCTCGACTTCTTCATTTCCACTTTCAACAAGGTATGTGACCTCTTTGCTCTGGCTAAAAACACAAAGCCAAGTCACTCTGTAACCCCTGGATTAATGTCAAGCTCCTGTCACAGTTGAAACTAAGGGACCACTTTTGGGTGGTGGCTAAACCCACTGGCACACATCCGGACTTACTAAAATACAAACAGGCCTGTAATACCTGTACCAAGGTCACCCAACTTATGAAAAGCTCCTTCTACAAGGACGTACTTACCAACACCTGAGGAAAGGGTCGTGCCTTTTGGGATAACATTAAAGGCATCACAGGGATACAACCAAAAACTCTCCTGTCATGCTGATAGTTGATGGGATCACTACCCTGGACCCCCTGGACATTGCCAATTCCTTTAACTAAGCTTTTCTGACCCTAGAGCCATTCTCCCCCAGACTTTTTCAAAGAAGATGACAGCTCCTAACATCCATCCTGCTCAGGCCAATCCCCCATTTCTACTTTCGGAAGTCTCTTTGAATGCAGTGTGCCTCTACATCTCTACTGCCATCTCCAAATCCAGATCCAGTGGAGACTCCCTTGACCTGAATACACTGTTGCTAACGCTAGAGGAAGTTCTTTGACACTTAACCAGAATTCTGAATTTATCTTTCCATTCCAGTCAATTCCCAGACCTCTGGAAAATTGCCTCTGTCATTTTAGTCCACAAAAGGTGGAACAAGTCTAGCCACTCAAACTATTGCCCGATCTCGATACTGCCTCCGCTGTCCAAGGATCTTGAATGAATTATAACCAGACCAGCTAACTGGCCATCTGAACAAATACAATTCACTGTGTGCTCAACAGCACGGCTTCAGAAAAGGGTCACAGCACCACCTCTGCTCTGCTCAAATTCACCGGGGCAGTACATAATTCTCTCGATAAGGGCCTGCTTACTGGAGCGGTTTTCCTTGACCTCTCCAAGGCTTTCGATACTATCCACCATTGGCTGTTGGTTGACCAACTTTGGAACATTGGTCTCTCCCTGACTCGGCCTTATGGTTCAAAAGCTACCTTGAAAACTGCTCACAAAGGTGAAAATTGCCAATGCCCTCTCTGATACCTTGCCAGTTAAGCTGGGGTGTCCCACAAGGATCAATTCTGGGCCCACTCCTCTTCAGTCTCTTTCTAAACTCTTTACCACAATTCTGCACCGAGAATATCAACCTCTATGCTGATGACGCTGTCATATTCTCCTCTCACAAAGATTCCATGTCCTTACAATGGAATCTTCAACTTACCTTCAGTACTATTGAGGCATGGCTTTCTAAGCATAAACTTGTCACTTAACCACAAAAGACTAAGTACATGCTATTCTGCAGCTCCACAATTGGCACAAGCTTCACCCTTGGCTATCTTGACATTACATGGGAATACCCTGGAACAGGTTTCATACTTCAAATACCTTGGGATACTGTTGGACACCAACCTCTCATATAGTGCTCATGTCGGCACTGTGGCAGAGGCAGCAAACACCAGAACTGGTCTCCTCTACAGACACAGACAACATCTCACCCTGAAGCCCTGAAGATCGCCGTTCAGAGTTCCATGGTCTTAATTATTGACTATGGCATCATCATTTATGGCTGTGTCACAGGGACTACCCTAAGACATATCTCAACCACCCTCAATAAGTCATGTTGGCTCATCTCTGAGCTCACCGTCTTACCCACACCTGCGATCTGTATACTAAAACTGGCTGTCTCTAGCACTCAAATTGCATTAAGTACCTAACCTGCACAATGGCCAAGAAAATTAACCTTGGCCTTGCACCTCAGGGTCACAGTCCTGCTACACAACAATAGGAACAGCATGCAGGTCATCAGGTGTTCAAAATCTCAACTTCTGCAAGCTCCCGCTGTCGCACCACTCAGGGTCAACTCATTTACCTATAAAGCTCCTCTATGGCTGAACAGCCTCAACCCTGCCATCTCTACTGCCCCAACACTGGGCATTTTAAATCTAGATTATGGCTGCCTTCCTGCCTCCAGGTCTTGTGACTGCCCCCATAACTGATGCTGACATGTCCCGGGGTCACCTCAGCCTCTCTCTCCCCCACTGCCCATCCGCTGCCCCTAACCCCATTGATGCTCTTATTTCATATTCTGCCCCACTCCACCCACCTCCCTTCCCTTCCCCTCCCTCTACCCAGCCCTCCCATGTCACCAGCACTTATCCCCTGTTTCGTCTGACAACCGCCTATGGCTGTATCTTTTGCCCTTCCCTTTCTACACCCTTTTTGTTTACTATACTGTATACCACTGTTTCCTTCATCTAGTTTCATCCTCGTTGCTGGTTATCCCATCTTATCAGAACAGCTAGTATTCATGCCTTAAAATGTTATTCTGTTCTATTCCTAACTATAGTACCTTATTGTTGACTGATGTTGTTACATTGCTATCCCTGTATGCTTTTTGCCTCTGACGTGGAACCTTGTAAAGAGCCTTGCTCAAAGGTATTTGAAATCCTAGACTTGAATAAATAAATAAATAAAATTAATAAATAAAATGAATTTTCATTGACCCCAGGTGTCCGTGTTAATGTGAGGTGGTGGGTGCTCGTTTTTGCCTTAAACAGTCCAAAGACAGTAGAAATGTACTCATTACCTGGTTCTTCTGTTGGCAGCAGGTGGACCCAACTTCAAAGGAGCAGGAGTGATTCATAGATGTAAATGGTGAGCTGCAGGGGTAAGTGTGGATGGGAGGCAAAAATGCACAGTTCAAATTGATTAAATCCACTGACCTCTCTGGAATCAAAATACAACAAACAGATTTAATGAACAAGGAAAGTTTATGAACCACTCTGTGGAGTGTGGGAGTAGCACATTCTGTGGGGAATGCAGAGGCGAACACCAAAGTTTCCTGCAAGTCTCTTGTGCTAACAGATTGAGTTATTTCATGCAGTAATCCCTTGAGCTGACATGGCTACATTCCTGGCAGCAGCAATACAGCAGGCTAAAAACAGGCCACACCTAGAGGTCACTCATACTCAGCAGCTCTTCCATTCCAGTTCTCTTCTCACAATCCAAATCTTTACTCAGGCCTCTCTGGTGCACTTTCCATTCTAAAATTATCAAAACTCAAGACTTTCACTAGGGACTTTGACAGCACAAGATGTTTCTACTGTTCCATGCGTCCTTCAAGATTGCCTTCCCAAACACTTTCTCCACTGGGAATACCTTTCACTTTATGGAGCTGTTATACTTGGTCCCTCACCATATTGGCAACCCACTATACACCACTGATGCATCTACAATATTACTTCAATCACGGCTCCAATGAGCCATAATCAGTACTAACTTCTAGTAGGGTATGGATACTTACCATACAAGAGAGATATCAGGGACATTATTAATGATTATTACTGTGATTATTGGAAATGTATAAGTGATGCACCAAGAATGCATTTTTATTCTTTGTATAACTCTTTGAAAGGTATCTTCTGAAAAGTCATACTGTATTACACATATTGCACTGCCATATGTGGATTTATGTAACATCGCGTATTTTTCTGTTATCTCTGTATTGTGTGAGGATTCTTTGTATTCACACCTTTTAGCTGACTTTATTAAAAATGTATAACTTTCATACTGTGGAGCCACCTAACTTTGGCCAGTAGGGCCAATTCCGCTTATCTAATTTATGCATGAAGGACAAG
The DNA here is from genome assembly GCA_016271365.2 of Neoceratodus forsteri. NCBI lineage: Eukaryota > Metazoa > Chordata > Ceratodontiformes > Ceratodontidae > Neoceratodus > Neoceratodus forsteri. The sequence goes on along the minus strand of CM028131.1, from coordinate 322,569,405 downwards.
TTTCCATGGTGATTATCATAGAAACATAGACTTTGAGTGCAGATAAGGACTGCTTGGCCCACCCAGTCTGCCCATTTCCTACCTATTGGATAGCTGCAGCTTCTATTTATCCAACACCCTACTTCATCCTACCCTCACTAACATTGCCTTATGTCTGTCCCATGCATTCTTGAATTGACCCACTGTTTTGACCCCACAACCTCTACAGGAAGGTGGTTCCATTTGTCCACCACCCTCTCTATGAAAAGGTACTACCTCATGTTGCCCTGAGCCATCCCCCTCAACTTCAAATGGTGCCTCTTGTTATTGAACATCTCTTTTCTAAAAGATGCTCCCATCTTGCACTTTGTTGATACCCTTGAGGAACTTGAAAGTTTCTATCATGTTCCCCCTCTCCTCTTTCCTCAGGGTATACATATTAAGCACTTTTAGTCTCTTTTCTTATTTCTTCTTTGCAGACCCTGCATCATTTTAGTTGCCCTCCTCTTGACTGCCTCCATCCCATATCCCTGCTGAGATGGGGTCTCCAGAACTGTATGCAGTACTCAGATGGGGTCTCACCAACTGTCTGTACAGAGGGAAAAAAGTCTTGTTTTCTACTGGTGTTGTCTCTCCCTATACATCCTAGTATCCCCAGCCATCCTCACTGCCTTCTCACATTGCTTACCTACCTTATGGTCATCTGATATGACCACACCCAGGTCCCTTTCTATTTGTGTTATTGTTAGTATCCCCTCCATTGTGTACTCTTCCCCAGGGTTTTGTTTCCCAGGTGCATTATTTGCACTTTTGCATTGAATCTAAGCTGCCATACTATGGCCAACTCATTAGGTCTCAGGGGAGAGCTATAGGGACCTTGGCTATCCTGCTCCATCGCACCTTGCTTGGGAAACGTGCATTTGCCTACTGGGCCTCCTGTGGATGAATGATCTCCCTGGCACCTGTTGGCCACCAATTGACTGGCCTAATTCAGAACTGACCTCAAATGGGACCATACACTCTCTAAGTGCATCTGCCCCAAGCCCATCCACACTGCTCTCTCTGCCTCCCAGCAAGCATTAGGCAGGCCTCAGTTACCCCTCCTTCTGTCCCTTTTCATGACTTGCCTTAGCAATCAGTTCACATCATGGTCCTTCCTCCACCCCACCTTCACCCTCCCCAACTCCCAGTCCTGTGAGTTTCCTAATTGTCACTACTAATACAAGCTGCCTGACCATGCCCTTTTGCCCCACTATTTCTCTAGCATGTCTTCTCCACTGTGCTCCATCTCCCCATGCTCCATTTCTCCCTATACCTTATCACCCTTCTTCCCCACTCTTTACTTCCACTGCAGTACCCACCTCTCTCTCGTACCTCCTTTCTTCACCCCACTGCCAGCTATCCCTGTTTCTCTGAACTACTGACAAGGCACTTTGTGGCTGCTTATCCCCCACCCTCATATGTGTTTTCTTGTTATTTTAACTTGTACCTATGTTTTGAGTTATCTTGTCAGTTCTGTATCCAAGCTGTATTGTTCATTGTGATGTACCTTTGCTTTCTCCTATTGTACTTTGTTTGCAATCTATGATGTGGAACCTTTGTAAAAGAGCTTGTGCTCAAGGTCTTTTCAAATCACTAAATAAACAAATAAATAAAATACTTTTGACCATTCCTCAATCTTGCCATGTCCCTTCTCATCCATTGCACCCTTTTGGGTATCAACCCTGTTGCAGATCTCTGTGTCACTGGCAAGGGCATACTTTGCCTTCCAGTCCCTCTGCAATGTCACCTTTAAAGACATTAAAGAGGACCGATCCCAATACTGAACCATATGGTACCCCACTAGTAACCCCCTTTCTTCAGAGTGTGCTCCATTTACTATTACCCTCTGGGTCCTGTTGTCCAGACAGCTTGTTACCCAGGCCACCACCCTGGGACCCACTCCCAGGCTGGCTAACTTGTTTATTAATCTTATGTATAGGACTGTGTCAAATACCTTGCTTAAAGTCTAGGTAGGCCACACCCACAGCCCTCTCTGGTCTATTACTTTGGTTACCCAGTCAAATAAATCTATTAGATTCATCCAACATGACCTCCCTGCTGTAAATCCATGCTGCCTTGGGTCATGTGCCCTGCTGGTTTCTAGATACTCAACATTTCTTTCTGTCAGAAGTGATTCCATCAATTTCCTATCACTGAGGTAAAGCTAACATATCTGTAGTTTCTTGTCTTTGCCTTGCTCCCAGATTTGTGAAGAGGAATCACATCCACCCTCCTCCAGTTCTCTGGTACCACACCATCCTCCCATGATTTGTTAAAAGGGTAGTCAGTGGTGTCACTAGTTCTTCCTTAGTTCTTTCAGAATTCTGGGGTGAATCCCATCAGGTCCACTGCTTTGTCCACTTTGAGTTTTGGGAGTTCCTTCATGACCCTTTCTTCTGTGAATGGACTGTATCAACCCCCTTTCCTGAGTACTTTTATTGTTTGGTTTAAGTGCCTCCCTCTTCTTCTTTTGTGAATACTGAGCAAAAATATTTGTTCAGTATCTATGCCCTTTCACAGTCACCCTCCGCCCACCTCCCCTTTTAAGCCTCACTATCCCTCCTTGGTCTTCCTTCTCTCTCTGATGTACCTATAAAGGTTTTATCTTCCTTCTTAACTGAGTTGGCTATCTTTTCTCAGTTTGGGCCTCGCTATTCTGACTGCCTTTCCTGCTTCCTTCTGCTTTAACTGATACAGTTCTCTGTCCTGCTCCTTCTGTGATTCCTTGTACTTCCTGAATGTTATCTTTTCTCCCTAACCTTCCCTGCCACCTCCTTTGAGAACCATAGTGGTTTTACCTCATTTTGTTTTGTTTATTTGCTTCACACAAAGGCTTGTTACCTCTGTGATGGCAGTTTGATTATTCCCCAGTGTTCTTCACCCTCCCTCCTGTCCATTTGCTAGTGCATTCCTTAGGCACTCACCCATTTAGTAAAGTCAGCCTTCCTAAAGTCCACAACCTTAGCCTTTGTATGGCTTGACTCTACTGACATTTTATATAAGCTTCTGTATAACATATTTTTCTCAGAGACCGTCTTCATATGCTAGGGTACAGGGAAACTTTGGCCCCAGTGTCTACTTTGGTAAGGCTCTGATTAGGGCAAATATCTGCTTTTGTGTAATAAACAAGTTTATTACTACTTATGCCATTTGTCTGTTGTTTCTTCTGTTGGTTTATTACCACCAATAACCTGAAAGGTGATTCATCCTTTACAGAGCACTTTCTTTCACGTTACTTCAAGGTCTTATATCAGTCAAACTGATGTTCTTTAGCAAGAACAGAACCACCAAAGACCTTCTGGAAACCCAATTGCTGATGCCATGTGCCTAGAATGGCTTCCCCAGAGTCTATCCTGGCCAAAAACCAACAGCACTTCCACTCATACAGCGATTCCAGTTTCTGAACTTCCTTCACCCAGGGACTATTTGCCATGTCACACAGAACACCCAGACAGTCTGCCACCAGGGTCCCAACCAACCATTCTCCACATGGACCTTTCCCTGCCTCCACAGGCAGCTCAGATAAGGAGTCCCAACTCTGTGGCAGCCTCCAACCAGGGGAAAGGGTAGTGCTGCCACCACTATGCCATCAGGAGTCCAGGCTGCCACCTCTGGACCACACCCCAGGCACAAATTGCCATAGCAGGCCCATGCACAGGACAGTCTCTGACTTCTTGATCTGCACTCACCCATGGGCAATACTGCTTCCAAATTACAAGGCTCCATCAGTGCTTACCCTATGCACTATGCACTATGTACCACTTACCCTATCATGGTGCTGAAGTTCACTTGGTGGGCCTCCATAATTTCTTCAACTCCCCATGCTTCAGCTTCTAAATGCACTGACAGGCCCGTCCTTCAGCTCTTACTCTTCTTACTTCACTTTCATGGCCTGAACCACCACATTTCTCACTCAGATCTTTGAGGAGGAGGTACAGGGTGGCAAGCATCCCACCCCAGTCCCACTGCTGCACTCTTGCCTAAACTTGTGAGGCCAACCCCTGACTCTTCTTTCCCTGGCTGTCTCTCTCTCTCTTTGCCTCTCTCTCTCTCTCTCTCTCTTTCTGGCACCTAAATCTCTCTCTCTATATATATATATGTATAAATCCCTCAGCCCAAAATATCAGGTATCAAGTAATACTTGTAATAAGTAATAAAAAGTAACTTATGTCTGCATCGTTAAATCAAAAATGCAACAGTTGCATCTCTATAGGGTGATTTTCTCCTGCTGTTATATGATTCTGCTGTTCTGCGGTTGCACCCTCTCTCACTCACTCCAGATATCAGCAGCCTGTGCCCTTTTAGTTAAATTTGAATAATTGTCTAAAATGCCACTGCACTTAAGGCTACTTTGTGACTCAGTAAAAACTGCAAAGTAAATTTTTGTAGCCGGCTTGCAGACCTAGCTATTTTAATATAATTACTGTGAATGTTGTGAATCTCCTCGTTTCCCATTCATGCAACCTCCTGTGCACTTCCACAGTCTAGAGTGGCTAGTCTACTCTCACCACTTTGTACCTGCACTAAAAATCCTTGGAGCACTTGATCATGGAACCACAACTAGTGAAGAAAACTCAATCAAAGGTTCAAAATTTAAAACAAGCCTAACAGAGCATTAAAATAAATTTTTCCATAAAATATCAGGAAAATAAAAGGATAAAACTATCCTATAGGTTGCACAACCACCTATTATTAAAAAACCCTGCAAGCACACTTTTGGATTAAACTAAAATCAGCAAGTACACTCCCAATATAAAACTTTCTAATCTCAGATATATCAGGCTACACAGGCTACCCATACAGCAAATTACTAACTGAGTAATAGAAAGGTAAGGAAAAGTTTTGAAAATGAAAATCAAAAGGAGCATTCCATTGGCAATCCATTTGTAGCCTCTACAATCCTTTGTCCGCTTTCTCCATCTCTGCACCTCTCCATCTCTTTTTATTTCCAGCTCTGGATCCATCTTAAAGACTCTCTTCTAATCTCTTCTAATCCACATTCTTCTATGATAACACTGTCTCCTTCTTTCTTCTTTCTTAGCAGTCATTTCTAGCTTTAGGCCTTTCTGAAGACGCCTCTCTCTCCGCCAACCAGCCCCACCTTCAGCTCTCCTGTGGGGAAAGAGAACACCTGAAATGGCATGCCAGCAGCACACTGCACAAGTATTTCTGGAAAGTTCAACTATTAATCTATGGTGGCATACCTTTATAAAGGAAATTCAAACTATAGTTAATCCTGCTTTCTCTGCTCCATACAACACAGCAACATCCAGCAGTATGTCTGCGCCTCAGTCTGGTCACCTATAGAGGTCACTGGGAGGTTGCACCTGCAGTACTGCACTCAGTTCTGGAGTCCACACCAAGAAAGACAGGGCCTGCATAGAGACCATTAAAAGGAGGACTGCAAACATGATACAATCATGTGACATACAAACATACAAATGTAAAATGCCAGCAGAAAAGGCCCTTAGATTTTTCAAGTCTGCTTGTTGCAGAGCTCAAGCACATTTACTACATGTTGCTATGCTTCTCCCTTCCCTGTCACCCTAACCTCCCCTTCACTTTATCCCACCTTCTTTTAAACCTCCCTACCAAAATGTGATTGGGTACCTCCTGGTAGTGTGTTTCTACCCTGCCACCACCCTCTCAGTGAATAAGAGCATCATGCTCTCCTTCCTGTACATTCCACTGCCAGTTTATAGCTGTGACTGTTGGTGTTTTGCCTTTGCTTCTGTCAAACAGATCCCCAAGGTCAACCTTGTTAATACGTTAAGGAACTTGAGGGGTCTTGATCCTATTCCCTCTTCTCTCCTCTAGTGACTACAAAAATCTATAGGAGAAGTGTGCACAACATTGTTTCAAAAAATACTGACAGAAACAGTCTTCTTATGTACAGTAGTTTTCATCCCAAGCATATAAAATTTAACGTACCAAAGGGACAGTTAATTAGGACTTACAGAAATTATACAGAGAGTGTGGAATTTGAAAGAAAACAAAGTGATCAAATAATGAAGTTTAAAGAAAGAGGGTAAAGTAATAAGAGCCTCTGTGCAGCAGTAGTAGAAGCTGTAAATAATCTGGAACATGTAAACATTCTGACACCAAAAGTCCCATGTAGGCAAGAAAAGAAAGAATTGAATGGCCACCCATAACCACTTTTGAAACATGACATACTAAAATTTCTGAAATGATTGGTAATAAGTGGCCAATTTTAAACTTAGAACCAAAATTGAAAGCGGTGGTTCAGAATGGACCCAGAGTTTTGTTTCATAGAACAAGAACAATATCAGATATGGTGGTACATAGTGCACTTCCTTCAAAAAAGCCTAACAGAATTCATTGCCCCAAGAGGTACATTCAAATGTGGAATTGTTTGCATTGCCCTTATGTCAAACAGGGAGATCAGTTTGGACATCCTACATCAGGCAAGATTTATGAAATTAGATCTTTCATAACTTGTGCAACAGACAGTGTTGTATATCTCCTTATATGTAGCTGTGGAGAAATCTATGTGGAATTCGCACCACAAGACAGTTTAAACAGTGCATAGGGGAGCATGTGTGGGCTATTCAGCACTCTGATTTAACACTTGCGATAGTGAAGCACATTAGAAGTAAACCTGATATAACACACTGATTGATTTTATGGGTACGGAAAAGTAACTGTGGGAAATATGGGCAGAGATTTATAAAATTAATTGGCAGAAGAAAGCTGGTGGATATACACACTGGGAGCCAGGGTGATATGGGAATGAACAAGAGCATACTGTAGATCTCTGCATTCCTAATGAAATTGTAAAATAAATTAACATAGAATAATTTCTGTTTTCATTCTTGCATACATAGCAGGAACCAGTGGTGATCTAGGGATAAATGAGGGCATAGATCTCCAGTGTTCCTAGAGAAATTATAAGTAATGCATAAATAAACATTTATTTGTAATTTCGTCCTTGCATAGTAACAGTCGCCTTTTTTTGAGCTTCCCTCATGCACTGTGTAAAGTTTTAATGAAAGATTGGCATATTGTGAAATCAAGACAGGAATTACTATGATGTTTAAAGTATATTAGAAAATGGCTAAAATCAATTCTTAAACCTCATTGGCTGAGACAGGCTCTAAGCTGGGCATTTATTTTTCAATAGATGCCCAGCTAAAAATAAACGGTCCCAGTGCCACTTCACAGAGTAATAGTCTCCAGTGCTGCCACCGTGCTCTGTAAGTGGCTGAAAACAGCCCAGAAAATTTGAAATGCCCGCCATTTTTTTCTCTGGCTTAGCGAGCTACAGTTCCTCCCACTACTTGCTTCAGTGCCGCTCTTAATTAAAAAAAAAAAAAAAAAAAGGAGAATGATTTTGCAGTCGGAGAGGAAGACATTTACATACCATATTCTTTACTATGGCACAGCTCTCCTGACCGCCATCTCGCACTACCACGCTAAACAACAGACAGCACTGCGATCTCCCGCCTTAAACCTAGCTGACACAGTTTAAAGCAAGCCGCAAAGACTCCATTTACCTGGGCAGCCAAATCAACAAAGTGCCTCTTCTGCTTTTCACCCCACTTTTTGCCTCACACTCGCATACTGTCCAATGTATAGCCTACCTCCTCCTGCATGCTGGCATTACTATTCAGGCTGATCCTCTGTGTTTGTTTTTCATCTGTGCCCATCTTCCTGCGGTCACGACTCCCAACAACAAATTCCTCCCCAATTGTCAAAATGACCATACTGGCCGATTCCTTGCCCGCTCTGCAAATGGTAAGTGCTTCAAATTCCTTGCTCACTCTCCAAAGCAGCAGTACCGGGCTTCACATGCTAAAGCTTAACATAATATTACAACTTGAGCTTCAATGCAATCAACACTTTACATACAACACTACAAGTCCCATAAACCAATGGGGCAGTTCCATACCTCATTCAAGCAAAATTTCATAGATAATATCGCCCTCTAGTGACACACATGCCACAGTACAGGAACTACTTTACAAAACAAAGTTTAATCTTTTTCTAAATATTAATTAAACAATTAAAAATGTTTTTCTATTCTACAAAAAGTATTACTGATGGGCCATTTCTAAGTGCAATAATACCCTCAGGGTGGGCATTATTAGGAAATACCAGACCTTCCAGGGGCTATAAGGCCCTCCACCCTGTGACGTCGGGCCTCATTACACCCCTGGACAGTCCGTATTTCCAATAATGCCCATCCCATAGTATTATTACATAAATAACATACTATTTAAATGTTGTATGATCTACACTTAACATTTAGCTGTATGAAATGTGTTCATTTGCTTCAAAATAGTATAGGAAAAGAGAAACCTTTTCTATTTAGACTGAAGGATTAAGGAATAAAATAAGATAAACTAGGAGCGTTTCCTTTAAAGTATGTTGGTTTAACTTGGTTGCTGCTGTGTATATGTTTCATCATGGTTTTAATTATGACATCAATAAGTGGTATGCTGTGATAAGATAATTTAATTACAGCACGTGCAATTGAGCTATTTAATGTCACATAATTACTTTCACTACTCTGAAAAAGCCCAAGTTCATGGGTGAAAACATTAGTTTGTCTGGCTATGTAGCTTCTGATGGTTTTCCGTCTACAATTCGGTGATGGTAATTGCACTTTTTATAAATAAAATGGTATAATATTTTTTAGCCATACATGGTCTTGGTTTGTGGGTGCTCAGCGTACTGTGTGATTTCCTTGCTAGGTGTAGCTAGGTAGTGAAGTAGATCTTGGTATCGTTAGGTCTGGGATGTTTGATAGCTTGCTGCCTGCAGGTGGGCGCCATCCTGAGGGTTATACTGTATATATATATATATATACATATATATATATATATATATACAGTATATATATATATATATATATATATATATATATATATATATATATATTTTAAAAACTCAGTTTAATGCATTAGTTAGGGTTGTTCCACAGTGACAAAAGTGAGGAAATTCACTGTTAGGGTTGAAAACCCTAAGTCCCAATTCACCCCCAGCACCACACACACACACACACACACACACACACACACATATGCAAGTATGGGGGAGGACCAAGTCAACACAACCAATGACAGACATCCAGCAGCAGGTGACAGAAATAACAAACAATTGTCTAAATGTACACGAGACATCCCACCCACCTGACCAGGTACTGCATGCTCAGTGGAGATCAACAGCAAAACTGAGGCCATGTACACCAAACGACACATCCCTGATTGCAGCTGCACAACGCATCACACTTAGCAGTTGCATGGCCTGACCTACCGATGCCTCACACCACACCACAACTGGTACTGTGCCGTTAGTCAATATAAATGCTGAAGGTGCACGATGACAGTTGTAGAAAGGTTTTAACACTAGTGAGTATACATTAATTAAGAGAAGTACATAAATTAACTACAAGACACTAGCATGCTCAAGATAAAAGTAGTGTTACATTTAGTATGTGATTTACATAGTAGTACATTTACTACAATGGTTTACTCAAGATAGAGAGGCTGATGTAAATGTATGGAAAAGCATTGCCTGTTCAACGCTGTGAAATTCTTACTGCCAGTATCAGATGCATGCTTACTGATGAAGGTGTACTGCTGATGTACATACATAGACCTTCAGTGTGTTTCAATACTAAAGATGCAGTAAGTATTCTTTGTAAGAAACAGTGTAATTGCATGGATCAGGCCAAGCAACTTCTAAATATCCTAGCACTACTGAGCCAACAATGGCGCACGGTATTGGATATGTCTATAGATAGATTTTCCTGTAGGCACTTATTGAGTATGTTGTACCTGAGAAAGACAATCTCATTGCATCTGTGATGACTAACTTATTCAAATAGTGATACATTTACTATTGTTGCAATGAGTGATCTATGCAACTTATGGACACAGTGTAATTTTTAACAGTTGTTTCATACTCAGGCTGTATGCTAAGTGTTTGGGTTTGCCACACTTCTGTCACTGATGCTATCAAAGTGATAACTGTTAATTGTGGTACAACAGGACTCAGGTGGGTATAGTGTAGATATAAACAGAATGTCTTTTAGTATTGATTTAACTCACAATGGGGTAAGTGTACTAGGACAGCAGGGGTTATTCTGTATCACTGACTCTGTCAGTTATAATCACACTAAGGTTTTGATGACTGTAATGATCAAGTTACACTGTTCATCTTCATGAGTTCATATTCACAGCCATTCTCCAGTAATTAGACAGTGTATGGTGTAACTTGACAATGCCCCGGGCAGCTCTCCACCCTACCATCCCCTCCACCACTTCCCTGTACACCATGCCTAGGTTTAACCTGGCCAGTGCCAGCTGTTTTCAATGTTTATCTACCCGGAATGCTCACTTGATACCGACTTGTGTAATACCTGTTATCAATTACATGTACCCTGTACCCAATTGTATTTGTCTGACCACTATGTGTGGCACCTCTGGTGAATGCCTATTGATTTTTGCAAATCTTTGCTATGTAACAGAAATGCAATGTATGTCTTTATGTGAAAGTACCTTTGGAAACAAGCCTCTGGCTCAAAGGTTGTAAACTGATTCTTAAATAAATAAATAAATAAATAACTGGGTGGGACACTGTGTTGCAAACCTGCTGCAGTGCCTAGCAGAGGAGAGTATCTACTCATAAAGACAATTAAGCAATAAGGCATGACCAACAGTTATGTTAAATGGTCTGTTAATCTCCTGTAGGGGTTTAATGTTGAATGAGGTGTAGCGAGTGCCACATGTCGCTAGACAGTGATAAACTGACCATTAACATAATACCTGGGAGTGGCTTATTGCTATCATAATAAAACTGTTTTTAAACAACATTAAACCATGTTCATCATATGGTTAGGATCTACATGTATCTTAATAAAACTAAACATAAGGCTGTTACAATGTTTACAGTCAATTAGAAAACTGCATTTCTCAAACCCTTGTAATAATCAGAGATATTATACCTGTACAACTCCTTGGTTTTGCTCAACTGTATTGCTCCAGGTGGCCCACCACATGTGGTGTGTGGTCTGGTGTGGGGCATCGGTAGGTAAGGCCATGCAACTACTAAGTGTGGTACGTTGTGTGCAGCAGCAATCAGGGATGTGTACGTTTGGTGTACATGGCCTCAGTTTGCTGTTGATCTCCACTGAACATGCAGTACCTGGTTAGGTGGGTGGGGATGTCTTGTAGTACATTTAGACAATTGTTTGTTATTTCTGTCACCTGCTGCTGGATGTCAGTCATTGGTTGTGTTGACTTGGTCCTCCCCCATACTTGCATGTGTGTGTGTGTGTCTGTGTGGTGCTAGGGGATGAATTCGAGTTAGGGTTTTCAACCCTAACAGCAATTTCCTCACTTTTGTCACTGTGAAACAACCCTAACTAATACATTAAATGGAGTTTTTGCCTCTAATTTCCCTTCTTTTTGAGAATGATAATGAGAAATAGTGAATGTACTGCAGCGGCAGGAGGCGGGGCCCGCTCCAGCCACATGATGTCTTGTGGCATAGTAACAGGAACAGCAACACAAAAGAAGCTAACAGTGGTGCACATAGTAACGCAAGCACGAATGAGAACAGAAAGGGTAACACACACAGTGGCGTAGACGGAACGGTCTGCCACGTGATGTGTTGTCACATAGTAACATGGTGCCTGCAAACGGAAATGTCAATGGGCATGGTGACGCAAAGTGAAACAGAAAGAGAACAGTACTGTAGACACAAATGGCAAAAATAACAGAAACTCAAGCGCAAATGAAAACGCAAAGGATAACGCACATGGTGGCATAGACATCAATGGTAAGTGAACGGCACGGAACTCGCAAGCGAAAGGGCAACGGTAACAGTAATGTAAGCGTACAGGCTGGTTTTCCCAAAAGCTGAATAGAGAAAAGACAGTGAGTACAAAGAATGTATGTATAATAATGGGTATCAAGAGAAAATGAGGACTTGGAATACTAAATAGGTTATATCTCAGGAACCGTCTGAATAGAAAAAAATTTAAAAGTCATATGATTTATGACTGTCCTGGCAACTTGTACTTATACAATTTTATGACAAAAGTCCGTTATCTCACCGTTTCGAGATACAGGGCCCTGAAAGGCACAGCGAATCGCCTTAATGTTATCCTATGGGAAAAAGAGAAGTTGGAGCCATAACTTTGCCTCCCTGTAATATTTTTCACCAAACCACTGAAAGGTACATCTGCAGGCTGTTGGCTGTCTTCCTCCAAATTTCAGGAAAAATACCAAACCGTTATTTTGCAGCAGAATACCAAAGGAGTCCTGTAATGTCGGGCGGCGTAATGTTATCCGATGGAAAAACCATCAGCTTTGGAGTGCCGTAACTTTGCTACCATGTAATATTTTTCAATACAACACTGAAAGGCACATCTGTGAGTGTTGGCATGCTCCTCCAAATTTCAGCCCAAAACTCCCAACCATTCTTTTGCAATGCAGTGCCAAAGAATTGCTGTCATTTCCCACAGACTAGAAAACTACTGTCGCAATTTGTGAAAGCTTTCACAAAGATTTGCAACACTTTTGTGAACGAGAAAGTACTTTGTGAAAGTACTTTTTCCAGAAATTTGAAAAACATATTTCTGGGGTGTTTTACCCCAAAATAAAGACATGGCTAGCATCCTCAGGGTCCGACTAGGTGAATACAAAATAATTAGGGTTGCTAGAGGGTCCCAAATTTAAATGCCAAGCATTTTTATGATCACCAACTGAAAACAAAATGGCCGATTTGTGAAAGTAACAGGCTTTATGAAAGTAAAAATGCGTTTGTAGAATGTGTTGAACTTTTGTTAACTTTTCCCATTGACTTATAATGGGAAAATGTTTTTGAATAACTTTTGAATCGTTTAATATTTTTCACCAAATCTTTGAAAAGCACATTGGGGAACCTGGTCGCACATTCCTGAAGAATTTGGGCCAGTCGCGCAAAAACTGATGTGACCCTATCGCAGGACCGTGAGAATTCAGAAAAAGCTGTGGCGTGCACAAATCATGCTTAATAACTCCACAGCCATGTATCTGATCAGTACGAAACTTGGCAGGAGCCAAGGCCTATGGATCTTGATTGTGTATTCCACATTTCAGCCAAATCCGTCAAACAGTTGCAAAGTTATTAAGGTGCAAAGTTTTGGGGTTTAATCATAGAAATGGCTCCTCAACTCCTAACTATGGTAGTAACTACTGTGCTACCATAATATATATATATATATATATATATATGATATAGAGAGAGAGAGAGAGAGAGTGAGAGAGAGGAATTTAGGTGTGAGGAAAGAGATAGAGAGAGAGAGAGAGAGAGAGAGACCCAGGGAAAGAAGGGTCAGGGGTCAGCCCACAAGTTCAGTCGGAGAGCAGCAGCGAGGATGGGTGGGATGCTTGCCACCCTGTACCTCCTCCCTCAAAGATATGAGGTAAGAAATGTGGTGGTTTAGGCCATGAAAGTGAAGGAAGAAGAGTAAGAGCTGAAGGATGGGCCTGTCAGTGCATTTAGAAGCTGAGCTGGGAGTTGAAGAAATTATGGAGGCCCACCAAGTGAACTTCAGCACCATGATAGGGTAAGCACTGATGGAGCCCTTGTAATTTGAAATAGAATCGCCCATGGTGAATGCAGAGTGTGAAGTCAGAGAGTGTTCTGTGCATGGGCCTGCTATGGCAATTTGTGCCTGGGTGGTCCAGAGGTGGCAGCCTGGACACTTGATGGCATAGCGGGGAAGCACTCCCTTTCCCCTGGTTGGAGGCTGCCACAGAGTTGGGTCTCCTTATCTGAGCTGCCTGTGGAGGCAAGGAAAGGTCCATGTGGAGAATAGTTGGTTGGGACCCTGGCAGGTGGCACTGTCTGGGTGTTCTGTGTGGTATGGCAAATAATCCCTGGGTGAAGGAAGTTCAGAAACTGGAATTGCTGTATGAGCGAAGTGCTGTTAGTTTTGGGCCAGGACAGATTCTTGGGAAGCCATTTTAGGCACATGGCATTAGGAATTGGGTGTCCAGAAAGTCTTTGGTGGTTCTGTTCTTGCTAAAGAACATCAGTTTGACTGATATAAGACCTTGAAGTAACGTGAAAGAAAGTGCTCTGTAAAGGATGAATCACCTTTCAGGTTATTGGTGGTAATAAACAACAGAAGAAACAACAGACAAATGGCATAAGTAGTAATAAACTTGTTTATTACACAAAAGCGAATATTGCCCTAATCAGAGCCTTACCAAAGTAGACACTGGGGCCAAAGTTTCCCTGACACCCTAGCATATGAAGGCGTTCTCTGAGAAAATATATGTTATACAGAAGCTATAAAAAAATGTCAGTAGAGTCAAGTGCTCATAAAGGCAAAGGTCGTGGACTTTAGGAAGGCTGACTTTGCAAAATGGGTGAGTGCCTAAGGAATGCACTAGCAAATGGGCAGGAGGGAGGGGAAGAACAATGGGGAATAACAAAAACTTGCCATCACAGAGGCAACAAGTCTTTGTGTGAAGCAAAAAAACAAAACAAGGTAAAAACCACTATGGTTTCAAAGGAGGTGGCAGGAAGGTTAGGGAGAAAAGATAGCATTCAGGAAGTACAAGGAATCACAGAAGGAGCAGGGCAGAGAACTGTATCAGTTAAAGCAGAAGGAAGCAGGAAAGGCAGTCAGAATAGCGAAGGCCCAAACTGAGAAAAGATAGCCAACTCAGTTAAGAAGGAAGATAAAACCTTTATAGGTACATCAAGAGAGAAGGAAGACCAAGGGAGGATAGTGAGGCTTAAAAAGGGGAGGTGGGCAGAGGGTGACTGTGAAAGGGCATAGATACTGAACAAATATTTTTGCTCAGTATTCACAAAGAAGAAGAGGGAGGCACTCTAAACCAAACAATAAAAGTACTCAGGAAAGGGGGTTGATACAGTCCATTCACAGAAGAAAGGGTCATGAAGGAACTCCCAAAACTCAAAGTGGACAAAGCAGTGGACCTGATGGGATTCACCCCAGAATTCTGAAAGAACTAAGGAAGAACTAGTGACACCACTGACTACCCTTTTAACAAATCATGGGAGGATGGTGTGGTACCAGAGAACTGGAAGAGGGTGGATGTGATTCCCTTCACAAATCTGGGAGCAAGGCAGAGACAAGAAACTACAGACATGTTAGCTTGACCTCAGTGATGGGAAAATTGATGGAATCACTTCTGACAGAAAGAAATGTTGAGTATCTAGAAACCAGCAGGGCACATGACCCAAGGCAGCATGGATTTACAGCAGGGAGGTCATGTTGAAAATCTAATAGATTTATTTGACTGGGTAACCAAAGTAATAGACCAGAGAGGGCTGTTGGTATGGCCTACCTAGACTTTAAGCAAGGCATTTGACACAGTCCTACACATAAGATTAATAAACAAGTTAGCCAGCCTGGGAGTGGGTCCCAGGGTGGTAGCCTGGTAACAAGCTGTCTGGACAACAGGACCCAGAGGGTAATAGTAAATGGATGAAGAAAGGGGGGTTACTAGTGGGTACACATGGTTCAGTATTGGGATCAGTCCTCTTTAATGTCTTTATAGGTGACATTGCAGAGTGGCTGGAAGGCAAATTATGCCTCTTTACAGATGGCACAGAGATCTGCAACAGTGTTGATACACAAAAGGGGTGCAATGGATAAGAAGGGACTTGGCAAGATTGAGTAATGGTCAAAAATATTTTATTTATTTGTTTTTTAGTTATTTGAAAAGACCTTGAGCACAAGCTCTTTTACAAATGTTCCATATCATAGATTGCAAAACAAAGTACAATAGGAGAAAGCAAAGGTGCATCACAATAAACAATACAGCTTGGATTACAGAACTGACAGGATAACTCAAAACATAAGTACAAGTTAAAATAACAAGAAAAAATACATATGAGGGTGGTGGGGATAAGCAGCCACAAAGTGCCTTGTCAGTAGTTCAGAGAAACAGGGATAGCTGGCAGTGGGGTGAAGAAAGTGCAGAGAGAGTGGGACTGCAGTGGAAGTAAAGGTGGGAGAAGGGTGATAAGGTATATGAGGAGGAAATGGGAGCATGGGGAGATGGAGCACAGTGGAAGACATGCTAGAGTAAATGGTGGGCCAGGGGCACGGTCAGGCAGCTTTGTGTTAGTAGTGTGACTGTTAGGAAACTCACAGGACTGGGAGTTGGGGAAGGGTGAAGGTGGGGTGGAGAAAGGAGCATGATGTGAACTGATTGCTGAGGCAAGTCATGAGAAGGGACAGAAGGTGGAGGTAACTGAGGCCTGCCTAATGCTTGCTGGGAGGCAGAGAGAGCAGGTGTGGATGGGCTTGGGGCAGATGCACTAGAGAGTGTGGGTCCCATTTGAGGTCAGTTCTGAATTAGGCCAGTCAATTGGTGGCCAACAGGTGCCAGGGAGATCATTCATCCACAGGAGGCCCAGTAGGCAAATGCACGTTTCCCCAAGCAAGGTGCGATGGAGCAGGATAGCCAAGGACCCTATAGCTCTCCTCCTGTGACCTTAATGAGTTGGCCACTTAGTATGGCAGCTTAGATTCAATGCAAAAAGTGCAAAGTAATACACCAGGGAAACAAAACCCAGGGAAGAGTACACAATGGAGGGGTACTAACAATAACACAAATAGAAAGGGACCTGGGTGTGGTCATATCAGATGACCTTAAGGTAGGTAAGCAATATGAGAAGGCAGTGAGGATGGCTGGGGATACTAGGATGTATAGGGAGAGACAACACCAGTAGAAAACAAGACTTTTCCCTCTGTACAGACAGTTGGTGAGACCCATCTGAGTACTGCATACAGGTCTGGAGACCCCATCTCAGCAGGGATATGGGATGGAGGCAGTCAAGAGGAGGCAACTAAAATGATGCAGGGTCTGCAAAGAAGAAATAAGAAAAGAGACTAAAAGTGCTTAATATGTATACCCTTGAGGAAAAGGAGAGAGGGAACATGATAGAAACTTTCAAGTTCCTCAAGGGTATCAACAAAGTGCAAGATGGGAGCATCTTTAGAAAAAGAGATGTTCAAGAACAAGAGGGCACAATTTGAAGATAGAGGGGGGAGGACTTCAGGGCAACATGAGGTAGTACTTTTTCACAGAGAGGGTGGTGGACAAATGGAACCACCTTCCTGTAGAGGTTGTGGGTCAAAACAGTGGGTCAATTCAAGAATGCATGGGACAGACATAAGGCAATGTTAGTGAGGGTAGGATGAAGTAGGGTGTTGGTAAATAGAAGCTGCAGCTTATCCAATTGGTAGGAAATGGGCAGACTGGGTGGGCCAAGCAGTCCTTATCTGCACTCAAAGTCTATGTTCTATGATAATCACCATGGAAACTTGTCCTTCATGCATAAATTAGATAACGGAATTGGCTCCTACTGGCCAAAGTTAGGTGGCTACACAGTGATGAAAGTTATACTTTTTAATAAAGTCAGCTAAAAGGTGTGAATACAAAGAATCCACACAAAATACAGAGATAACAGACAAATATGTTCATGTTACATAAATCCACATGATGGCAGTGCAATCTGTGTAATACAGTATGACTCTCAGAAGATACCTTTCAAAGAGTTATACAAAGAATACAAAATGCATTCTTGGTGCATCTCTTATACATTTCCAATAATCACAGTAATAATCATTAATAATGTCCTGATATCTTTCTCTTGTATGGTAAGTATCCATACCCTACTGAAGTTAGTACTGATTATGGCTCATTGGAGCCGTGATTGAAGTAATATTGTAGATGCATCAGTGGTGTATAGTGGGTTGCCAATATGGTGAGGACCAAGTATAACAGCTCCATAAAGTGAAAGGTATTCCCCAGTGGAGAAAGTGTTTGGGAAGGCAATCTTTGAAGGACGGCATGGAACAGTAGAAACATCTCGTGCTGTCAAAGTCCCTTGTGAAAGTCTTGAGTTTGTTAATTTTAGAATGGAAAGTGCACCAGAGAGGCCTGAGTAAAAATTGGATTGAGAGAAGAGAACTGGAATAGAAGAGCTGCTGAGTATGAGTGACCTCTAGGTGTGGCCTTTTTCAGCCTGCTGTATTGCTGCTGCCAGGAATGTAGCCATGTCAGCTCAAGGGATTACTGCATGAAATAACTCAATCTGTTAGCACAAGAGACTTGCAGGAAACTTTGGTGTTCGCCTCTGCATTCCCCACAGAATGTGCTACTCCACACTCCACAGAGTGGTTCATAAACTTTTCCTTGTTCATTAAATCTGTTTGTTGTATTTTGATTTCAGAGTGGCCAGGGATTTAATCAATTTGTACTGTGCATTTTTGCCTCCTAACCACCCTTACCCCTTCAGCTCACCATTTACATCTATGAATGCTTCTGCTCCCTCCAAAGTTGGGTCCACCTTCTGCCAACATAAGTACCAGGTAATGAATATATTTATCCTATCTTTGGACTGTTTAAAGCAAAAAGCCAATCACCACCACCTCACATTAACAGGACACCTGGGGTCAATGAAAATTCATTTTATTTATTTATTTTTTATTTATTTATTTAAGTCTAGGATTAAAAATACCTTTGAGCCAGGGCTCTTTACAAAGGTTCCATGTCAGAGGCAAAAGGCATATAGGGATAGCAGTGTAACAACATCAGTCAACAATAAGGTACTATAGTTAGGAATAGAACAGAATAACTTTTTAAGACATGGATACTAGCTATTCTGATAAGATGGGATAACCAGCAATGAGGATGAGACTTGATGAAGGAAATAGTGGTATAGTAAACAGAAAAAGGTGTAGAACTGGAAGGGCAACAAAGGTGCAGCCATAGGCGGTTGTCAGGTGAAACAGGAGATAAGTGCTGGTGACATGGGAGGGTGGGTAGAGGAGG
Organism: Neoceratodus forsteri; assembly: GCA_016271365.2. Taxonomy (NCBI): domain Eukaryota; kingdom Metazoa; phylum Chordata; order Ceratodontiformes; family Ceratodontidae; genus Neoceratodus; species Neoceratodus forsteri. The sequence goes on along the minus strand of CM028131.1, from coordinate 322,550,548 downwards.
GGAAGGTGGGTGGGGCAGAATATGAATTAAGAGCATCAGTGGGGTTAGGAGGCAGCCAGATGGGCAGTGTGGGAGAGATGCTGAGGCGACCCTGGGACATGTCAGATTCAGTTAAGGGGGCAGTCACAGGAGCTGGAGGCAGTAAGTGCAGCCATAATCTAGATTTAAAATGCCCAGTGTTGGGGCAGTGGAGATGGCAGGGTTGAGGCTGTGCAGCCATAGAGGAGCTTTGTGGGTGAATGAACATTGACCCCGAGTGAGTGCGACAGCAGGGAACTTGCAGGAGTTGAGGTTTTGAACCCTGGTGACCTGCCTGCTATTCCTGTTGTTGTGTAGCAGGACTGTGACCACGGAGGTGCAAGGCCAAGGTTAATTTTCTTGGCCATTGTGCAGGTTAGGTGCTTAATGCAATTTGAGTGCTAGAGACAGCCAGTTTTAGTATACAGATCGCAGGTGTGGGTAAGACGGTGAGCTCAGGAGATGAGCCAACATGACTTATTGAGGGTGGTTGAGATATGTCTGAGGGTAGTCGCTGTGGCAGAGCCATAAATGATGAGGCCTTAGTCCATAATCAAGTCCACGGAACTCTGAACAGCAATCTTCAGGGCTTCTGGGTGAGATGTTGTCTGTGGCTGTAGAGGATACCAATTCTGCTGTTAGCTATCTCTGCCAAAGAGTTGACATGATCACCATATGAGAGGTTGGGGTCCAATAGTATCCCAAGGTATTTGAAGTATGAAACCTGTTCCAGGGTATTCCCATGCGATGTCAAGATAGCCAAGGGGTGAAGCTTGTGCCAATTGTGGAAGCTGAAGAATAGCACGGACTTAGTCTTTTGTGGTTAAGGACAAGTTTATGCTCAGAAAACCATGTCTCAATGGTACTGAAGTCAAGTTGGAGATTCGTTGTAAGGACATGGGATCTTTGTGAGAGTTTAGCTAAATTAAAAACAAAGAAATGGGCTAAGAAAAATTCAAACAAATAAAAAAAAAGTTGGTCAGAGGAAAATAAAAGGAAAAATAAAATAAATGATCATTTCCAGAGGAATAAAGTAGATCTGGAAACAGCAGCAGGTAAAGATGGAGATAGCCTGGAGATAGCGGTGAGTGCTGTAAAAATAGAAGGAAAGGTTACAAATGAAGTACCATCTTAAATGAAGACCCTAACCAGGCTATGTTTGCTTATCAGATGGATTTAACAGGGCTCATTTCTACACCAAAATGCTCTGTTCTCCCACCCTGAGGAAAACTGTATAGAGCAAAACATGTTGTTGTCCTCTTATGACACCTCCTATCAAATGGGAGAATTTAGTAATATTACTGAGAAAACAATCCATACCAAGAGGCTTGGCCTAAAGCAAGGCCAAAATCCTCGGATATGTCTGACGCTATATTAAAGATTGTGAATTTGTATCAGGAAAGTCCATCCCCAGTATGGAGTCCTCTCCTGAAGAGAATAAAATAAACCAGAAATCACCACCTGACCATCAGGTGACCACCTGACCATCCATAATATCTGTGAACCTCTCCAGTCCAGTTTTCAAAAGAGGCACAGTATGGAGACAGCACTGGTTGGTGCTCAATGATCTCCTGATGACAAGAGATCAGAGAAGCCATTCTATCTTGGTGCTCCTTGATCTCTCTTCAGCTTTTGACACTGTAGACCATGGGGTTCTGCTTGGATGTCTGAGGTCCATCTGTGGATTGGCAGTATAGTTCTCAGGTGGTTTCATCTTTCCTCACTGGCAGGAGTCAGAGAGTGGTGTCTGGGATTTTTCTCGGACCCCTTCTCCCTGCCATGTGGGGTACCTCAGGTTCAGTGCTGTCCCCATGGTGTTTGCAGTGTATATGCTGCCCCCAGATACATTGCAAGATGGTATGGGCTGAGGTTTCACTGCTATGTTGATGATACCCAGCTCTACCTGTCTTTGCTTCTGGCCAGGATAGAGCTGTCTCGGTATTTAATACCTGCCTTGCTGATATCCAGGACTGGATGAACTCAAGTTGGTTAAGGTTGAACACCGGAAGAGCGGAGGTGATGGTAGTGGACCGGGTCACGGATAGTGGGGTGTGGGCTGATCAACCCTGTACTCATTCTTGGGGTCTCTCAGATCCTATCCTCTGAATGGTGCAAAACCTGAGGGTAGTGCTTGACAACGGGTGACTTTATGAGCTCAGGTGTCAGCCATCATCAAGACTTCCTTCTATCATTTTAGGAATATCTCCAGGATTAAGCACCTGGTTCCATCCGACAACTTGCCTACATTGGTCCATGATTTTGTGACCTCACGCCTTGATTATTGCAACTCTCTGTACTTAGGGCTTCCTAGGGTTGATATCCACTGCCTGTAGCTCATGCTTAACACAGCAGCATGATTGTTGACAGGGCCCCTCAAGGCTTCCCCTATTACTACTGTGCTGTGTGATCTGCACTGGCTGCCGATTAGGTGGTGGATCACCTTTAAAATTGGTTTACCAACTTATAGAGCCCTACATGGACTGGGCACGACTACTTGAAAGAGCTTCTTGTGCCTTACTGCCCATTGCGACAGTTGCGTTCGCTGACGAGGGTTGTTGGAGATTCCAAGGGTGTCTTTGAACTCTTCTGTGGCCTATGCATTTATGCACATCGCCCCAACCTTTGGAATTCTCTACCCTGTCAGCTTCAGGAATGCATGACTGTGGGAGGGTTTAAACAGATGCTGAAAACCTTTTATGGTGCCATGCTTTTGGTGGCACAACTAATTTGGACCCTCTGTTATTCTGTTACTTATTTCATTTTTATGTTTACTGTTTTATCATGATTGTTTTTATCTTTTGTAAGCGCCTTGATGGCCTGAAAGGCGCTTGTGCAAAATAACATTTATTATTATTATTATTATTATTATTATAGTGGGAGATTAGGAGAGACGTAGCTAAATCAAAGGAATCAGCAAGAAACATACATGAAATAATTTTGAAAATGCATAATACTATAAATGGACTAGAAAAACTTGCGATGTCAAAGATTAGTGATAGAAATTAATATAGCTCAACTGAATATACAGGAACAGATGGAGAAAACAGCATAAGGAACACTTTACAAAATTATTCATTTTGTAAAAGTGAGGTCCTGAAAAGATCTATGGGTATCCCATATGCTGCACATCTGTTTCTAATGGATAAAATAATAAGTATGAAGAATGAATTAGAGACTAGTAAACAAAACATTGCTATAAATAGTTTTAGACTAGAAGACACACTACATAAACTGACTATTCTTGCACCTGAAGCCAGGTCTCCCTCGATGTTGATTGAGAGGGATAATCAAGTTCACTGTCCTGTGCAGCCAGTATAGTGTTATGCTTGTGCAACTATGTTAGTTTGGTTTGTTTTGGCCATTGCACTCTCTGTTCCAGAGGAATTACCATGCTGTGGGGTACAAAGGCAAGGAACTTGGAGAGGGTTCCACACCTAGAGGTGCCATGGGATGATTCCTGTGGCTAAAGGTGCCTTAGGAATCTCCAAAAGAAATGTAGTACAAGCATATCCCCAAAAGAATGAAAAGCATAGAAGCAAGCAGGAACTGTGATGTAGTAGCAGAAACTGTGATGTAGTAGTAGAAGCATAGATAGTTTGATAACGTAATGAGATGCTCGTTTGATAATGTAATGAAATGCCAGGTTGTGTAGCATGATACTGATGGTTTATGTGAGAAGTAGGAGGGATCATCTAAGGAGAGAGAATGGCAGGGGACATCATCACCTCCATCCAACAGCAGAACCTACCTAAGAAACTAGGGACACCACTACTCTAACTACCAGTTATGACTTGAGGCAATGGAGGAGAAAAAACCCTTTGGGAAGAAATCTCTGGGATCCAAGGCCTAGGTCGCCTTTCCTTCCAGGCCTGGGATATTTTACTTAGTGACAGCTCTGCAACTGCAATTTGGAAACCCAATTAAAGGGAGGTGGAAAATATTCCAATTTGGAGGAAGGCTCTCACTCAAACCCTCAAGTGTGAATTCCATGGAAGGTTGTGAGAAAACTCTGCAATAATACGTGCAACCAAGGTAGGAGAAGGAGAGGCAATGACTGCTGAGGCACTCACCTGGCCTACCCACCCTAAACTCAAACCAGGCGAACCAGAGGCAGTTGAAGGGAGAATGCAGTGAAGGTGCCTCGCTAGGAAAACCACTAAAGTCAATGGATTACCATTATAGTGGAACACTAGAGCCACCTCTGGCCTTAAATTCTACAACAGGAGGTGCTGTTGCATAGCGGGAAGCTAAAGCCAAGCCTAGGGTGAGGACAGTCCCAGCTATGGGCCAGGTGAGAAGGATCCTGCTCCAAGTTGGACAGGCTCAAGATGCGGACTAAATGCAGAGCAAGACTGTCAGCTGCAGGAACCTGCACCAGAATAGATAGCTGGCATGCCCCAGAAATTGATTGAGCACTGAAAAGGTGGTAAACTGAATGAGCATGGTGTGCTGAGATTGTAATGAGCATTGAGTGCTGAGACCCTGCAAGGTCGAATGCAGAATTGAGTGTAGCAGAATCCCAGAGGCTGAAGCTGAGGGGATGGCAGTAAGCATGAAGCAATGGTCTGCATAAGCAATGAGCAACGATTAAGGTAGCAAGCATGGACCTGCACGTAGGTCGTAAACAGAGTAGTAATAAGTGGACCCGCACATAGGTCTGCATAACACAGTAGCAATGAAACAGCATTGAATAGTGGGCAAGCCAGCCAGGCATTTCAAAGCTAAATCAAGGTGACAAATAATACTCTGAGGATTTTTGGTGGTGAAGGCAGGATTTAGAACAGAAATAATTAGCCATGTAGCCATGACTTCAAACACCTCCCAGTCCCGCCGTGGGACAAACAAAGAAGCGATGAAAGGGCAGACAACCACGCAGATATTAAAGCTAGTTTAACAGCCTCAGCAGGTGCTTTAGCTAACCTCAGAGTAGAACAGCAGTGTATAAAGGAATAACATGATTGAACTGCATAGCAAGGTTCAGAGCTTGAAGCAGGTGTACAAACATAGAAGCAGCATCTGTATTGAGTACACAGAGTTGTAAACTGCAATAAAAATAAAAGGAGGCACAAACCTCTGAAAGCAGTTGTCACAGGCAGTGCAATGAAACTGCAGCAATGAGGCAAGTAGAATGAGTTGAGAGCATGACTGAGCTGTATAGCTAGGGTTCAGGGTGAGCCGGAACCAGGTGACAGCAATTAAGTATGCAACATGGAAAGCAGCTATGGTTGAGCTGAACACACTGATAATGTTTGCAGTTGCATTGCAAGTAAGTTGAATGTTGTAACTGAAAGCAATTCGAGTTGTGAGTAACTGAAATCAAGTAGTATGAGCTCTGGAGTAGCAGTATGCCGGAGCTTAGAAACAAAGCCCCCAAAAACAAAACAAGACACACAAACACAGAAAACTGGGAATAAAGACAGAAGAAGCACACACAGCCAAAGGCAAAATACAAACAGAAGCAGGAAAGAAACACAGAAGCCAGCAGACAAGCAGGAGCAGTAAGGGGTGGGGGGTGGGGGTAGGCCCCAGCCAGCTCAGAGGACAGATGGACAGAGCCTCAGCTGCAAAGAAAAGTGCTTCACAATGAGGCTGAGAGGAACTGCTTATGTAGCTCAGAAAGTGGAGTGGCTTGCTGCTTGGCCATTGAACCCAGGCAAAGCCTTTCCAAATATAGTGACAGAGTTACCTCTAGACCTGATTTTCTTCTATAAGTGTACCTAAATCACCAGGGAAGAAATTTTCAAAGAAGAAGGAAAAGAAGAAATAGAAAAAGAAAAAGACTCAAATTGAAAATAAATCTCTGGAGGGTGCATTGCCAATAAATGGGGAAAGTATGACCACTACAGAGGATCAAATACAGGAGGAAAAGTTTTCAGACTGCAATTATGATGAAAACCAGAAAGAAAAAATACTAGAAGAAAAGAATAAAACAATGAATAAATTGATAAACATTTGTGCTTCTATGAATAGTAATGTTAAAGCTCTTAGAATTGAATGGAAAAGCTGGCAACAAGGGACAATGAATGTGGATATGTTGCAAGCTGTTCCAGAATTGAACATAGAGCAGGAGAACAAGTTATTTGACATTGACAAATGTGCAATTTTGTGTCTGTTTGGCTTTGATCTAAAGAACTCTTTTACTCCCAAGTTGGTAAAAACAAGATTGTGCACCATTATAGGCAGTTTTGGGTGAGAAAGTTATAAAGAGTGATGTTGTAAAAACATAAATGATAAAAGATGTTTATGGCAGAGACTGTATTTATCTCTTTGTACAGAGCCAAGAGTGGCAAATCATCTATGGCTTAATAATGAAAATGATAGAGTAGAACCTTTGGGCATGAAGCTTGACTTTATTAACAGGGTAATGTCAAGTGCCCTGAGAGAGCCATGTTAGAAAAGAATGGGCTTATTTTAGTATTTTCATTCTTAAAAAGCCTACTTATGAAACAATGAGCAATCTTAAAAACTACTGCACAACATGTTTCAGCATGTTTTACAAATACCTGGGGAGACTTTTGAGATCATGCATGCCCATAGAAAGAGAAGCATAAATGGAACTGAAAAGTGATATGGTCCTTAAAGGCCCAGTAGCTATCAGCCTTATCTTAAAAAGCTTCTCAGTGTTGGATGAATTTGGCACCCATGTCATAGAAAGTGAGGACGTCATAGAATGGAGAGTTTATGTCCCCAAAAGAGAATAAGAGGGACGTGAGAGGAGGTGGAGCAGGAGTTAACTTTGTCCGCCTTTAGTCTTAAAATAACACAAAATGAAAATAACTACAAGTTAAAACAATATAATCATGGCTATTTTAGGTCAGTTTCTGGATATGCCCTGAAAAAGCCTCTTTGGAGACCAAAGATTGTGGAAAGATACATATTGTGACCAGCTCGTGATTTTCCTGAGATCTAGGAGCTATATAATTTAAATTTGAAAAGGCAGATAATTTTGATAGAATGGGTTAGTCAAGATCTTGCCCTGTAAATAGTAGAATAAAGCCAGATAAACCAGGAACTATACACACTATGGTCCAAGGGACCAGCAGCATAGACTATATATGCTGGAATGGCGATATGACTTGGACTTTTGCAATATTGTAGAAAAATGTGAAAGTGATCATTTTCCATTAACCATAGGTTGACAATTCCATAGAAATGAGGATACTGAAGTTGTCAAGGGTGCCCATCTCATGAATATTGAAATAAGACATTTTAAGAAAGTTAGGTGGAAACAAATAAAGAGCAAACAGTAGTGAAACTGCTCCAGAATTTGGACCCCTAGATTTGAAACGTTACATTTTTAGAAATACAGAGTTTATACAGAAGTGTTTCATTTCTGAATGAAATCTTTGTATAGGCATATTAAACCCAAAACAGATTCTAAAATAAGAACAATTGATTTGATAAAGAATGTCTAGTGGTTAAAGAGGTCTCACTAGGCTAGTAAAGAAAGTAAAAACTTCAAAAGAAAACATAACTACAGGAATCTAAATAAAGCTAGGAGGAATACAACAAATTTATTAAGGGAAGTATAAAAAATTTAAAGTGGATCAATGGCAAAAATGCTGGATATAAAAAACAAAAAGATCAACAATCATTTTGGTTGATGGAAGCAAAGGGTACCAATAATAGTAAAGCTTCATTAAATCTATACATTACAGAAAGAGCATGGGTTGAGCATTATAGTAATCTGTTTTGATCAAAATCAACAAGAATTATTCTTCAGTGGGAGTTCCAATTAAATAGATCACATTTCGAAATAACCCCAAAAAAGTATATACATAATAATAATTTTAAAATGAAAGAAAGTGCGGGACCTGACCAAATACTCTCAACGATTTTCATACTTTACATCCTTTGGAGGGATATATTGGTCCCATATTTTAATAAATGCATTAGCACTAAAAATATACAATGGATTGAAAGGTACAACAATAATATCCATTTACAAAAGGAGATAAAAGATCCTATAATGTATCGCCCAATCTCTCCTTGACATAATGAGCAAGATAGTTGCCAAAGTAATCTGTTATAGATTAAATGATGAGGTTGTAAAGCTTGATGGGCTTTCAGAACTCCAAGCAGGATTTAGAAAGAGTTATATGACAACAGATAATACATTTATATTAGTTTATCTACTTGAAAAATATATAAACCTGAGAAAACAAAAGATCTATACTGCTTTTATAGATTTTAGTAAAGCATCTGAGTCTATTTCTAGAACTAAATTGTGGCAAATAATGTTTCTTTGGGGAATTGACCCTAAATTAATTAGTATAATAAAAGAACTGTATACTCAAACCTGGGCTCAAGTAAGGTGGGGCAGATTTGGTCAAACATCCAAATTGTTCTCAACAAATAAAGGTGTTAGGCAGGGATGCATTCTAGCACCATTATTATTTAACATCTATCTAAATAAATTTGTAATCCAACTTAGTAAAGAACATATGGATTCCCCAAAGATAGGCACATATTTATGTCCTGCACTTGCCCATGCAGACAATTTAGTGATAATAGCCTTGACAAAAATAGGTCTTCAAAACAAATTAAGTAAACTCCTGCCAATTGCGGATGAATATGGATTGAAATTAAATGAACAGAGAAGTCAGGTAATAGTTTTTGGGAGTGATGAAGTAACCAAATTTGGAAAGTAAATGATAAGAACCTAAAACAGTACAGTAATATGACTATTTAGGTCTTACATTGGTAAATGGCAAAACACACCCAAAACTTAAAAAGATTAAAACAAACAGCAGGGTCATTGCAAAGTTTAATTATATGTATAGGAAATACTATCTTACCACTAATAAGGGCAATGAAGGCAAAATATTTCCCACAACGAATAGATCAGAGTGAAATTTGGAGCCTGGATAAATATGAAACTATAGAAACCCCAGTAAACAAACTGTATAAAATGCAATGGGCCTTGGATCTTCTGTTCCAAATGTATTAGTAAAGCAGAACTAGGAATGATTTCATCAAGTGCTTTAATGGACATTAGGAAATTGGCATATTGGATAAAATTAACACAAATGAACAATGACAGATTGCCTTCATTATGTCTTAAAGAAAATATGAATGGGAGAAAAGAGACTATCAACAATTAGATTGGTTAAAAATATTAGGACCGTATTAAAAAATATGATCTAGACATATTGAACCAGTACCTATAAAAGAGATTCAAATTAGCTTACAGTATATAAAACATATTACATATAAAGTTGTAAATTCTCACAAAGAGAATGATTTGCTGAACGCATCTAAGTTAAAAATTTCACCCTGATTAGTAACACAAGATTTGAAACATGAGTATAGATACTATTTGGATGTTAATATAGAGCAGGACAAAGGTTTGTTCTATAGTAATATATTGCAAGCCGTTATTCTAAAAAATAAATCCAGAGGATAGATTCTGCAGTTCCTGTTCTGAATTAGAAGATCTGAAGCATGTAATATTTAACTGTCTGTGGTATAATAAACAGAGAAGTCATTGGCTGATGCCAATCTGGAATTCAGTTCAGACTGAGGAGAATATGTTGCTAATGAATAACATGTTTACAATTCATGATGAGCACATAATAAATCAGGTTGCTTCTTACCTAAAGAGTATTGCATTAATAAGGATGAAACACTACAAAATATGAATGATTTCTGGTATTATTAAACTTCTCAACAGGAAAATGTTTCAGAAGTGGATTCCATACACTATGCACTTCAAATGTATACAAAGTACTATGTTTTAAAGATGTACTTGCATTTGACCAAATGTTTATGATGTCTATGTTCGTATTCATGTTTACCTATTTTGTAATGGTCAATGATCAAACAAATAAAGAAATATCTATCTATAGACTGATATCACCTCCCAGTGACCAGTAAAGGGCAATATACTATCAAATCACCTTCCACTACATCCCAGTATCCTGTTTGCCTTCCACTATCCATTTTGCACTGACTTGAGGCTGCCACTAATTATGACCCCTAGGTCTCTCTTGTGAGTGTGTGCACCACCTTTACTCCTGCCTTCCAGCAGATCATTTTAGAATTCTTTCTACCAAGGTACATCAGTTAGCACTTTTGGGGTTTATTTGCCATAACCCAAACCACTTTTACAGTTTTTCTGGTCCCTTTTCATGTCTCTTTCTCCTTTCTCAGTGTCCACTCTGTCACAGATCTTAGTGTCCCCAGTAAAGACACCATTTTCTGGATTCCCTCTCCCTACTATGAAGCTATGCTGGCTCCTTTCCTGCCACCAGTTTGCTGCCCAGAACTCCATTATCAGTTCCTTAATAATTTTTCCCTGCAGCATGCCTCAATTGAGGTTAGACTGCCAGGTCCATAGTTTCCCAGATCATCCCTATCCTTGCATTTGTAAAATGGCACTATATTGATTATATTCAAGTAAGCTGGATCCCCTCTATCGCCTGAGACTAGCTAAACAGATTTGCTAGCAGTGCTGACGGTGTTTGTCCCTCCTCCTTCAGCACTCCAGGGTGCTACCTATCAGGACCAGGTCCATAATTAGGTTTTGATGCCCTGAGCCCCTCTTTTTTCTTAGACCAGTCCTAACTCCATCCTTGTGCTATTATAAGGTGAAATTAGGTGAAATTTGGCTTTTCTCTCTGTCAGTGGTCACATGGTTGAGTCTAAACAGGCAAGAAGTGAGCGGTTCATTTCCTATGCTGCATATTTCGAGGAAGCAGGCAGCATAGAATCATAGAAATATAGAAACATAGACTTTGACAGCAGATAGGACCACTTGGCCCACTTAATCTTCCCATTTCCTACCTATTAGATAGGCAGCAGATCCTAGTTAGCCAACAGCCTACTTCTTCCTACCCCACCAGAATTGTCTTATGTCTGTTCCATGCATTATTGAATTCTCCCACTGTTTTTGACCCCACAACCTCCTCAGAAAGGCCTTTCCATGTGTCCACCACCCCTCCATGAAAAATACTTCCTCATGTTGCCATTGAGCCATCCCCTCTATCTTCAAATTGTGCCCCATTATTCTTGCACATCTCTTTTCTGAAAGATGCTACCCTCCTGGACTTTGTTGATTCCCTCAAGGTACTTGAAGTTTCTATCATGTCCCCCTCTTCCTCCTTTCCTCATTTACAGGGACACTAGTAATTTAACTTGTTATAACAAGTTAAACAAAGCACAATTAAACCATTACTTGCATTTTTCCTTTTTTTTTCCTTCTAATTACTCTGACTAGGTTACAAACCCAGCAACTTATTTGGAATGGATTTCATTAACTGCAGGTACTGTGGAACAATTTTCAGAAGGACAGTCTTACAGGATTTAGGACACTGTCCTACATGCTGAGCCTTTGGAGATCTTAGGTCTCAGCTCTGGGCAGCATGGGCAGGGTTGCACCCTCAAATTTCATATTGAAGAGGAAATACATTATAAGAACCACCACCATTTCCCCAGCATCCAACAGAAAAACCTCGACCGCAGAGGGTAGTTGGTCAGGAGGTTGGCAGGTGGTTAGGAGAAACAAATCAGGTGCCCCATCACTCTCTGCTCTCCAACACATTACCTCCAAAACCATATAAACACTACAAACAGGTATCTGCCTCTATCTCTGAAATCAAATAAAGAGGCAGAAGACACTGCAAACAGGACACTGCGGCACAGGAGCTAACACAACAATACTCACCCAAATCAGGAACCAAAACTAAACAAGCACAAAGAAATCCAAAAACTTCTGATCATAGGAGACTCCATGATTCGGGAGTTGATACCCATCTCCAGCCAGGGGTGATGGTCAGATGTCTCCCAGGTACATCAGCATGGAGAGACACTGACCGCATTGCTAAAATTGTTCACAAAGCAGGAGAAAACATTGATGTCCTAGTACACATAGGGACTAATGATCTCACCAGCGGTCAGTTGTGGACACCAAGAACACCTGACTAAGCTGGGTGACAAACTATCATCTATTTCGTCGGCATCTCCTTCTCTGAGATCCTGCCAGTCTGGAAGAAGGGAGCAGATGGACGGAAGGTCAGAGAAGGGGAGATAGGGAGCTAAACACGTGGCTCAAGGCCTGGTGCCAGGAAAAAGGACACAGATTTGTAGGAACTGGCAACAGTTCTGGGAGCGAAAGTTCTTTAAATTTGATGGACTGCATCTGACTAAAGAGGGAGTCAGTGCATTGGGGCAGAAGTTTGACGTCTTTGCAGAATATTTAAACTAGCAAATGGGAGAGGGTGCAGCACCCCATCGTCGAATGGGAAGAACACCCCCAACTAGTGGTCAAACAGGAATTCAGCGTGTTTGCCGTTCATTTGCATCACCAGGTAAGAAAAAGGTTTGTCTCCCCATACGATGCACAGGGGTAATGCCAAACTTCACCCAACAACTAACACACACCAAAATCTGGCCAATGGAAAATCATGTACACAAATGCTCACAGCCTGGGAAATAAGATCCCAGACCTGCAGGCAATAATGTCAGAGGCTAAACTGGACATAGTAGCAATTAGTGAGACGTGGTTTACCAGTAACCACACTTGGGAGACTTCAGTACCTGGCTATGTATTGTTCAGAAGAGACCGAGGTGCAAAAGGGGGAGGAGTGGCCCTGTATGTTAATGAAAATATCAAAGCTACAGAAATTCAGAATACACATAAGGAGCCAGAAGAACTGTGGGTCACCCTGGAAACAGGAAATGGGACAGCCATAAGAACTGGGGTTGTCTACAGGCCCCAGACCAGAGGAGGACATAGACACATTACTGTTAGAAGATATACAAAACATGACAGCTAAAGGGAGGTTCTGATAATGGGAGACTTCAACATGCCAGATACAGATTGGTCAATACCAGCAGGAACATCTGCCAGAACTAGACTCATAGTGGATTCCCTGCGGGGAGGGCCTCAAACAACTGGTACAGCAACCCACAAGAGACAGGGCTATCCTAGATCTAGTACTGACTAACAAAGAAGGGATCACAGATCTCCAGGTAGAAGGTCACCTGGGGCCAGTGACCATCACATGGTATGGTTCAATTTGGCTACTACATCTAAATCATCCCATTCCAAGGCAAAAATATGGGACTTCAGAGAGCTGACTTTGATAAGATGGCCAACAGAGTTAAGCTAGCCCTGGCAAAAGAAACACAGGTGAGGAGGTACAGGCAAAGTGGGCAAGCATTAAGGATACAATACTTGAAGCAACATCCCATTGTGTTAGACAGAAAAGGAAGTGCAAAGAAGAAGGAAACCACTTTGGTTCTCAAATACAGTAGCAGAAAAGGTCAGAGCCAAAAGGCTGGCCTTCAGGAAATATAAGGGAACACAGCGGGATGAAGATAGGAGGCATACCAAACTGCCCTAAGGGAAGCAGGAAGGCAGTAAGGCAGGCAAAGTCCCAAACTGAGGAAACACTAGCACGAACAGTAAAAGAAAGGTGACAAGACTTTCTATAGATACATTAGTGAAAGGAGAAAGTCCAGAGGGGTATTGCTAAGCTTAATGGAGAAAAGGGAGCATGTGAGGAGGAGGACCCTGTAAAGGCATCTATCCTAAATAGATACTTTTGCTCAGTATTTACTGAAGAGAAGGTAGGGCAGGGCCCACAGCTCAGCATCATGGACACAGGGGAGGGAGGTGAGCACTACTCCCTTCACAAAAGAAAGGGTCCTACAGAGCTTGCTAAGCTCAGGGTGGATAAGGCAATGGGACCTGATGGCATACATCCCAGGGTACTTAAGGAGCCAGCGGAGGAACTAGCAGAGCCTTTAGCAGAATTGTTTAGTGAGTCTCTGAGCACAGGAGGTCCCAGAAGACTGGAGAAGGGCTTATGTGATCCCGCCTCCACAAGAGTGGTAGCAGGAGGAGGCGGGGAACTACAGACCAGTCAGTCTTACCTCAGTAGTGGGCAAGATTATGGAGGCACTCCTTAAGGAAAGGATAGTGCAACACCTGGAATCCATAGGGGCACAGGATCCAAGACAGCATGGGTTTACAAAGGAAGGTCCTGTCAAACTAATCTCATAGATTTCTTGACTGGGTAACCAGAGTGGTGGACCAAGGGGAGCAGTTGATGTCGCCTACCTTGACTTCAGCAAAGCTTTTGACACTGTTCCACATAGAAGATTGATAAATAAGCTAGGTAGGCTCGGGGTCAGAAGTTGGTCAACTGGGTGGCAAACTGGTTGACTGGCAGAAAACAGAGAGTGGTGGTAAATGGTATACAGTCAGAAGAGATGCAAGTCACAAGTGGGGTACCTCAGGGATCAGTCCTGGGGCCAGTCCTATTCAACATCTTCATTAGTGACCTCGCAGATGGACTAGAGGTTGTCTGTTTGCAGATGACACCAAGATCTGCAACAGAGTAGATGATCCAGATGGGGTGGGCAGAATGAGAAGAGATCTGGATAAACTAGCAGAATGGTCAGAAGAGTGGCAACTGGGATTTAATGCAAAGAGTGCAAAATCATGCACATAGGGAAGGAAAACCCTGAAGCCACTTATAGGCTGGGAGGAGTTGCTAGCAGTCACAAAGGAAGAAAGAGACTTGGGCATCATCATCACTGATGACCTAAAATCATCCAAGCAGACCTCTAAAGCAGTAGGTAAGGCTAGGGGGTGTTAGGGTGTATTAGTAGGGGTATCACAAGTCATAAGAGGAGGTAATAATCCCTCTGTACAAGACATTGGTTAGGCCCCATCTGGAGTACTGCGTGCAGTATTGGAGGCCACACCTTCACAAGGACATTAACCAAATTGAGGCAGTCCAGAGAAGGGCAACCAAAATGGTGCAGGGACTGCATCAGAAGACATATGAGGACAGATTAATGGAGCTCAATATGTATACCCTTGAGCAAAGGAGAGAGAGAGGTGATATGATCGAGACATTTAAACACCTTAAGGGCATAAACAAGGTGAAAGAGTCTAACATGTTTAAATATAAGAAAAATAGCAGGACAAGAGGACACAGCATGAGATTAGAGGGAGGCCGATTAAGGGGAATGTGAGGAAATTCTTTTCACAGAAAGGGTGGTAGATGCATGGAATGGCTTACAAGAAGTGGTGGCTATGAATACAGTGCAGGGCTTCAAACAGGCATGGGATAGGCATAAGGGAGCAATACAAATGACTATGAATAGATGGGTCACTGACAGAGCAAGGCCGATGGCACATTTATAAGGTAGAAAAGAAATGGGCAGACTGGATGGGCCTTGCGGTCCTTATCTGCGTCAACTTCTATGTTTCTATGTTTCTATGTAAGGCATACATATTAAGCTCCTTTAGTCTCTCTTTGTATGGCTTCTGGTGCAGACCCTTCAGCTATACTCCCGTGACTGCAGAGTGCACTTTTATACATAAACTACTTAATTTGTGCTATTTTTTCTAATGTTTTGTTGTTTGTCTTTGTCCTATTTCATATTTTAGTACCTGTGGAGTGTGTGGTTGTGTGATCCCCCGTCTCTCTCTCTCTCTCTTAGAATCTCTTTCTCTGTTTCTTTTTTTAGTTGTTGTTTTGTTTTGTTTGAATTGTTGGTGTTAGTTTGCATAATGGAGATGGGTAAAGGCAGTGGGACACCTGTATGCACATTTCAGATGACCATTAAAAATGAAATGCCACAGCAGCAGGAGGCTTTTGGCCCCAGCAGCAGTACCCAGTGGAAACACTGCCCCCTCCCCAGCAGCAGCAGGTGACCATGGCCCTTCTGCCGCAGCAGCAGGAGACAGTGCCACCTCCACAGCACCAAGATACTGTTCCTCCACCCTGGCTGCAGGAGACTATGCCCCATCCCGAGCAGCAGGAGGAGTCTATGCCTGGGGCATCATCACCACCTCCCCCACAGCCCCATCATCTCCGAGTTCTCTTGTCTGGGACTTTTATATGAAGTTTGGCAGGTGACCCAGTGATCACCTGCAATCTATGTGGGCAGGAAGAGTGCTGTGGAAAGTGTGATTCCCACTTCAGGACAACTGCCAGGGTAACCACATGGTGCACCACCACCCAGTTCAATGGACCTCAAACTGTAGGAGGTGGCAGCAGCATCAGCTGCAGCTGTGGAGAGCAGAGCAGATGTGAGCACTGAAGGTGGTGAGCAGGAGGGAGGCATGGCTGCACCTGTTAAGCATCCTTGCTGGGCTCGCTGCATCAGGCAACAGCAGCAGTCTGCAGTAGCATCAAGACCACACCAGGGCACCCCTGTCCAAAGCCAGCAGCAGCACCACAAGCAGCCCCTGCCCTGCAGCAGTGCAAGTGATACCCTCCAGGGCTCCCCCATCGAGAGCCAGCAGCAGCAGCACAGGCAGCCCCCACCCTGCCAGCAGTGCCAGTGACACATACAGACTTATCAGCTGTCCTGTCAGAAGTCCACCATCTTCAATATGAGCTAAATGATTTCAGACAGGAATTTAGTTATACTCTGGGGAAGATTGCTAAACTCCATTGTGATGTCAACAAAATCGTGGGCATTCACTCTGAACTGAGTGGCGGCCCCACTGGCAGTTAATGTGGCAGCACAAACTAATTTGTCTTTTTGTTTTCATTTTCTGTCCTCTATTCTGTTGTTTGTATGTTCCCCTAAAATACAATAAAAACAACAAAGAAATATGTTCTGTCATCTTTACTCTACATCCGTAAGTCCTCTTGTTGCTTTATTTTGTATGTAAAATAATCTGTTTGACCATTGCTGTTGTGTTTGTTACTGTATTATGCTCCCTATATAATTCAATCCTTTTTCTTGTTCTCTCTCTATTACATCCCCACACTCATTGTGGTATCACCCTTGTCCTCCTGATCCTGCTTGGCATTTGTTATACTTATTCTGTACCATGTTCATGTACCCCTCCCTAATAAACACCTTGTTCCCTTATTATTTGTGTGTGTGTTACTTGTTAGAGCTGGTTACACCTACAAAATTACTTTTTAAAACATAATGATGTGTAATGTAGTTGCATTCCATATATATGGAGTTTGCAAATGTAAGGCCAGCTCCTGATGAAGGCTGTCGCTATCTGGGCCTTGTGCATAGAGTGCATATTTCTTTGAATTCAAATACCTCATGTACTGGTTAAGCCCATCTGGAGTACTGTGTGAAGTACTGAGGCCACACTTTCACAAGGACATTAACCAAATTGAGGCAGTCCAGAGAAGGGCAACCAAATGGTGAGGACTGCATCAGAAAACATATGAGAACAGATTAACAGAGCTCAATATGTATACCCTAGACAAAGGAGGAGAGAGGGATATGGTCAAAACATTCAAACTCCTTAAGAGCATTAACAAGGTGAAAGAATCTAACATGTTTCAATATAAGAGAACTAGCAGGACAAGAGGACACCACATGAGATTAGAGGGAGGCCAATTAAGGGTAATGTGACAAAGTCATTTTCACAGAAAGGATAGTGGACGCATGGAATGGAATATCTCAGGAAATGGTGGATATGAATACAGTGCTGGGCTTCAAACAGGCATGTGATAGGCATAAGGGAGCAATACAGATGAGTATGAATAGATAGACCATTGATAGAGCAAATGCCAATGGCACATTCATAAGGTAGAAAAGAAATGGGCAGACTGGATGGGCCTTGCAGTCCTTATCTGCCATCAACTTCTATGTTTCTCGTGAATTGCTTCAACTCAAAGTTAAAGTATTCACCACAGCACATGTCCATAAAGTGCTCGTTCTTTATTCGAGTCTTGAGTGTGGCAAGAAAACAATGTAAAAATGCTTCTGTAAAACTAAGATAAAATGCCTGCTCCCTAAAGGCACCATCATAATAAGTCCCTTGTGGCCGCCCACTCCCCAGTCTCTCCTCCCCTCACCTTGGCTTCTTCTCAGACTCTCACAATAGGTGTCGCACCTCTTTATCTCCTTTGCTACATATAAACACTGTCCTTTACCCTAGTTGAATGATCTTGATGCTGTACTATCACCATTGGTATTATGAATGACATTGTAACCATATTGTATACTAGTTACATACTATTCGAGTATTGTATATAAACTGTTATTGTTGTCATTGTCACTGTTTGACATGGAACCTTTGTAAATGAGCTCTGAGCTCAAAGGTATGATCTGAATCCTAAATAAATAAAAAAATCATTCCTTATGTGTACTGGTTATCTCACACCTGATACCGCATTTTCACATGTGTGCTTTATGTATGAAAGCCAACATGTGTAAATGCATCAGGTGTAACATAACCTTCATGTATCATGAACTGCGGTGCCTTGAGGGAGTGGGCATTTGTATCTTAGTTATATGGGAGCATTTTTACATTGTTTACTTGCCACACTGGAATAAAGAAAGAACACTTTATGGTTATGTGCTGTGGTGAGTACTTTTTTACTTTGAGTTGATGCAACTTGCACGAGGTATTTAAATTAAAAAAATACTGGATCTGTGCATAGGGCCCTGATGGTTGACAGCCTTCGGCAGCTGCGCCATTCCTTTGCAACCCATAGATGGGGAATGCAACTGAATTGTTGGTCAATGTTATGTTTTGTGAAAGTTATTTTGAAGGCATCACCTGCTCTTTAACATGTTTCCTCCTCCTATCTACAAATGTCAAGTATTGTGCCTATTAAAAAATTGTTTCACAATGCTATGTGATGTTGCTTCACTTATTGTTGCGTGCAACATTCCAAAGGTGTAACACATCTAGTGATGCCACTGCCAACATGCCCCAGAATTCCAGAAATGATTCCCAAAAATGTTATATTAAATTGAGACAGAAATCAGGTCTCAGTCATGATGTTAAACAGCCTCTGCAAACCACCTGGACCAAAAACATGCTGTTTGGCCTATTGTTCAGACCTCATCTTGTTGCTGCTAGTGCAAAACAGCCCAAGAAGTCCAGAAATGTTTAATAAAAAGGTAACAGTAAATTGAGGCAGAAATGTGGTGTCAGTCGTGCTGCTAGATGGTTTACATCCACCACAAGGACTGAAATCTTCTGTTTTCTGCACCATTTAAAATGGTTTTAAGGCTAACCTTAGTGCTACCACTGCCTAACATGCCCCAGAAGTCCAGAAATGTTTCCCAAAAATGTTACAGTAAATTGAGACAGAAATCTGGTGTCTGTCATGCGGTTAGTTGGTGTCCCTCCAGCTCTTGGATCTCAAACAGAAGCTTCTGCCACTGCTTACAAAGGATTACAGGCCTAATCATGGTGCTGCCACTGCAAACATGCCCCAGAATTCCAGAAATGTTTCCAGAAAAATGTTACAGTAAATTGAGACAGAAATCTGGTGTCAGTCATGCTGTTAGATGGTGTACCCCATCTTCTGGACCTCAAACTAAAGCTTCTGCCACTGTTTACAAATGATTACAGTCCTAATCTTGGTGCTGCCACTGCCGAACATTCCCAGAATTCCAGAAATGTTTCCCAAAAATGTTACAGTAAATTAAGTCAGAAATCTGGTGTCAGTCATGCTGTTAGATGGTTCACATCCATCACCATGACCAAAATCTGCTGTTTCTGCACCCTCAGGTTCGGCATCTAAATGGGCTACATCATCACTCTTCAGCTTTTCACTTCTAGCTCCCACAGAGATTCAACACCTCATCATCATCTGTACCAAAACATATTATATTCCCTACTCCTCCCTCTCACTGTCTACTTCCAGATAAACTTTTCCCTCCTCTGGCATCTCCTCACTGTTGGGGGCTGACTTCCTTATCTCCTTCTCCAGGAGAAACAGACTGAAGCTGGACAGTATTACCCTCATCACCATCAGCTCTACCTTGAGCAGAAACAACAGTCACACTGACAACTTTTCCACCTCCTCCTGGACCTCTGTGCTTCCACTGATGTGAGTGTCTCCCTTATTCCCAGTATCATCCCCAACAAGCATGCTAGCTACAGATTGAGCAGTGAAAAAAGAGACACAGACTTGTTTAGTTTAGTTTATTGTTCTAGGAATTACTACCCTTGAGCCAAGGCTCTTTTACAAAGGTTCCACGTCAATTAGGTACAGTACAAAAAGTTACATAGATAACACAACAATTTGTGCTGTGTCAAGAGCGAGAAAACATATACAAATACATATCAAATCATTTGTGCAAAAAGACATGAGGTATCAATAATCACATTATTATTACAAGAAAGAGTCATGCCAGATTAGGAGAAACAAATAGGAAAAAGTCCAGAACAGAGAGGGTAAGTGAAAGGTGTGGGGAGCAGACAATAGCAGGAGAAAAGGTTTCCCAAATATGTCTTTGTCAAATAACAGAACAGGGTGCGTAGTGAGAAAATAGGAGGTTTAATCAGGGCAGTCACAGGAGCTGGAGGTGGCAAGGTGAGAGAACAGCCTTGACTTGAAGTCATTTCTTACTTTAGTTTTCTTGCAACCAACTGCACAGAACACCTCACAGTCACAATATGATCAACGGTCCGGATAAGTGATGTCTGGAGAAGGCAAGTACTGCAATGTGTTAGTACTTACTAAATACAGTTCTGACTTACAGATGTATCAGATGGAAGGAAAACAAGACTTGAAATGAACAAACAAAGTCACCTCCAACAATCTTGCAGGACCACCATTCTCTGAAAACTATGCAGTGTTTTTATATAGTACGGTCAGGTAGTAAACACCAGTGGTGTAACGGAGAGGAAAGGATTAATATGGTAAGCAAATACAGAAAAACAGAAACGTTGCAATGCAGAGGCTAGTTCACACTATTAATTTCTTTGAACAATTCAACAATGCAGTGTACCTGGATGGACAAGTGTTCAATCTCCACGAATACTTCCAATGCAAAAATAAAGCAGAAAAGTGATTGAACAAAGGGAAACAGGAACAGAACTACTCAGAATGAGTAACTATTCAGATAAAGCAGTGGCGTAACCATGCATACTTATTGTATGCTTGTGCATACAGAAAAAATCCCCAAACAATCCCGTTTTAATTTTTTTATTTTTTGTTTTTCCATGTTGGTCGAACCTGGTCTGGTCCACCAGTCCACAGCACCGGGGGCTTGACAAATAATCTGATATGCTGGCACTCTCAAGGCAGCAACTGCAGTTTTGGAATGCGGCAGAACAATTGGACAGTTTTGTCCATGTGTGTCTTTGCTCCGCCAACCAAAGTTGTGGTATTTTTTCCGCCTGCTGCTGACTTAGGAATGGAGTTGGCTCAGCTGTTAGGGCAAAAATGAAAGTGATTATTGCTGTTTTCTTACAGCCACCTTGACAGAGAGTCATGCTCTTCTGATCGCGTTGGGTGGGAGACAGAGTCTGGCTCGTGCTCGGTGCTCATCGTTGTCAATTGACCTGGCCACTCATTCACCCAACCTTGTAAGCCTCAAACACTTTGGCACTAGCCTAGCTAACGAGAAGAAAGGGAATGGAGACCGCCAGACCGACTGAGCCACTGGTGTGCATAACTGGTAATACTAATGAGGACGGATAGCTTCTGCTGTGTGTAACTCTGGGGGTAGCTGGTGGTACTATGTATGTTAGCCTGTGTAACTGGGAAGGAAGTGTAGCTGAGCTGCTGGTGTAGCTGGTGAGGAGGAGTAATACCAACTGATGCTGCATTGCTTGCATTTGTAACTGTGGGGATAGCTACACTACCTCTGGCTTGTGTTACTAGTGAGGAGGGGCGGATTATCTCTAGAAAAATAAACGCTGCATTTGCTGCATCCATAATTGTCTACTGTCTCGGGTATTTGTTTTTAGCCTGAGTAAATAAAGGATGTGTATAAAATTAGCTGATAGATGGATTATGCTTGTCTTGACACAGATGTCATGTGCTTTAAAATGCACCATTTTGCATCAAATTAATCAGGAAAAATCCTCTGGACCGGACCTCCTCTTTTGGAAAAATTCACATATGGGGCCTGCCCCTCCTCAGTTTTGCAATCTGCTGATGCCCATGGAATCAGTTCTGGGCTTGATAACATAGTGAGTAGGTGGCTGGCTGTCATTTAAAGAGCATGGTACTGCTTTGTCCCTTATATGCTTCTCTTACCTCCCTGATGCAATTATGCCAGTCAGTCCACTGCCAGCACTGGCCTGTGGAAGAGGGAAGTTGATGTCCCATTGTCACTCATAATGAGAAGGCCTCCTCCTTCTGTTCCCCAGAGCTGTTTTACTCAATGCTCCTTTAGAAGCCTCCCAGGCATGGGAGCAAAGATGCAATTGTATCTGTAGCATTAGTGGAACTTATTAACTACTGGGGTCATTAAGTTCCACTGGTGCCAACATTTTTTAAACCTCATTATTTGGGATTGAAATGTTTATGTTGTGTTATTTCAGCAGTAAAGTACTGCCTCAGACTAACGCCTCATAGTCATAAAGTCATTACTTCCCTTCAGCATGCTGTTCAGCAAGTCTTGACCATTCCACTGGCAATGCAGTGTATTCACAGCAAAAGCTGGGACGGGAGCAATAAGTTGTGAAGTTTTGTTAGCAAACAACCATAAGCAAAAAAGTGAATAAGTGTTCAAGTTACTAATGAGCTATAGGAAGCAGTATAGTGTAGTGGTTAAGAGCACCAACTGCAAGTGGGGGTCTGATAAGATTCAAACCAGGTCTCAGGTTTGCAGCTCACTGAGCTGTAAACCTGAGACTTGGGTTTGAATCACATCAGCCCCAGACACTGCATACTATGTGATCCTGAACAAGTCACTTAACTTGCTTGCACTCCAGGTAGCACCTGGAAACACACTTGGCTTAGTGTGTTTTTCCTGGTTAAACAATTTCCGCTCCCCTCTTCCCACCCAGTGATCCACCCTGACCCATAATTGTTTACTCCAGTGCCTGTATTGCACATCCTCAATAATATGTGCTATCCAGACTAGGGTTCATCTTTGTCTCCCTCAGCAATCCAGGCTGCCTTGTGAAGAGAGAGGGCAGGCCACACATTAGGTATTGATTGAATTTGATGTTACTTTTAGTAAATGAATATATCCATACAGCATATGGCTGTAGCTCTAGCAGTATAATGTTCAATATTATGTCACTGTCTATAAAGTTTGTGTTCTGGACCTGGAAGCATTGTTAATGTTGGTATTAAAATCTCCACAGATTTGAATTTAACTAGTGGGTCCTCAGGTGGTTCAATGAGCAGTGCAATCTAGCCTGCTGTGTTAATGCATTTTAAGCAGTGTATGCATAGCATGTCTCAAACTGTTGGGAAATTTGACAGTACTGTGGGTGTTTTGGTCAGTTGCTACAGTGCCTCCTACTTGCACTTGTATTCTTGTATTGGTTGGAGCATGTCACACACTGCCCTTTGCTTTGCTGAAATGTAATGCTCTTTCTCAGTTTTCTCTGGCATTGGTGATGGTGATAGTAGTATTGGTTTACTGACAAAGTACCTTCCTTATACTGTGTTCCACAAGCTTGTGACTGTAGAAAAGATGTAAATACTACATTCTTATTGGAAAATAATCTAATATGACCCTGAATTCCACTAAATGCTGACCCTGGTTTTAAAATGTTTTCAGTTATATACATTGGTACTTTCACCTTGATGGGTTTTGTGGATTTTGCAATATACATTTATGGGTCTGGATGGAGGGCCTCTCATGGATATGAGAGTCACCTAGTGTCACCAGTCAGTCTAGTAAGTCCACTACAGGCTACAATTCAACATTGTCTTCTAGGTAAGTGCCTCTACAGGAATGGGAAATGAGACTCCAAGCAAGGCTTTTGTTTGTCTGGTTAAATGTGTGTGTCTCAGGCAGTGGGAATGTAAGCTTGACTGTTGTCGGGGAGGACTTGGGTGTCCTTTAGAATTGCTGCAGGTTGGGGTCTCAGTGGTCTCCTGAGGTGTTGGAAGACAGTATATTCCCAGTGTTTCCATAAGTAGGGGGCTAATGAAGTGTGTGGGTGGGGCATGACCCTCCCCCATAGTTGTGCTTTTCAGAGTAATTATTTTTGCTTTCTCTCTGCCTGGCTTTTTTCCCTAGTTTGAGTTTATTGACTGTTTCTAGTGCTGGTGTCCCTGTTTTGCTGAGTTCAGAGTTCATGGCTGACCTGGCTGGGTTGCATTCAGAGTACTTCAGTGCAGGTACCTTTCGCCCATCCTCCCATCTGTAACCCAGCCAGGTGTGGCAGAGGACCCAGAAAAGGAACATCGCTGCAGAAAAGCTCAAATGTAATTTTTTGTGTATGTGTGTGTGTGTGTGACTATATATTGTTATATGAGAAAAAGTATCACATGTTTCATCTTATTCTGATTAATGAAAATGTTCTGGAGGAAGACTGCAACTTCCTTCTATTTTATTAATGCATTTAATTATCCTGACCTAAATCCTGTGTATATTGCATACCAGTGGCTAGCAGAGTGGAACTGTAGTGATATGTCAGGCTGTGGTAGTAGGGCACTGTAAACTCCCACAACTGGCCCCAAATGCACCAGAATGCAATAAAATGTTAGAATTTTTCTGGGGCCTAAGTGGCCCCAGACCCCTGGCTTGTTCCAGTGCTTTTCTATATTATAATTTTTAAACAGTTTAAACAGCTTCCAGTGCTTACTTACTAAGCACTCATCATTTTCATAAGTGCTTAGTACCTAACTGTATACCTGCACTGCAAGGATGGCATCAACAATGGGTGCCAAAATGAAACTATGCAGTCACCAGGGCATCTGAAATCGAGCATGTTGCTCAGTATGTCTTCCTGGTAAATCTTGTAAATAAATAAAAAGGCTATGGTTGAAGGGTACTCTATACTCCCACAGTTGGCCCCAAAATGCACCATAAAGCATCAAAATTCCAACATTTTATGGTGGTCTATGCAGCCCCCAGACCCTTGGCCGACTGTGTGGAGTCACAGACTTGTGCGATACTTTTGAAAGGCTGATTACTCCACTGAGTTAAAGTTATCCAAAAAGGTCAATATGTAAGAAAACTATTACAAATTAGTAGCACACCAACAAAAATATTAAGACTTGAAAAAAATCACAATTTGTGAGAAATCTGTCAAATATTGTCTGTTTATTGGCTGTGATGCACCACACTAAACTGCTCTCCACGTCAACAGACAATATACTGTGCAGAAAACAGCCTGTGCATGATATTTCAGCCATTTGCCCACAATGTATTGCAAATTTGCAGGTGAAATTGAAAAGCATTGACAAAATTGGTAAAATCTGGAGAAATGTCATATTACATGAAATCGCCATCGTAGATGAAATTACGTTTACCGGCAAAAAGTCTGTGAATGCGGAAGTTAAGTGAAATATTTTGCTAGGTGAAATTTTCCAATTTACACATCTCTGCTCCTAAACTACCTATCCTCCAGCTTCATCACACATCTGGTCTTGGTTCTCCTTCTTATTTGAAAGAGACTTCCTTATGTACTCTGTTCATCCCTGTGAGGTACTTGTAGGGCTCTACCATGTCCCCTCATCTCCTCTTTTCCAGGATGTCAATGTTGAGATCCCTCAGTCTCTCCTCATAGGGCTTTGGTGCACACCTTGCACCATTTTAGTTACCATCCCTGGACTGCCTCATCATTGTCTAGATCCTTTCTGAAGTACAGGCTACAGAACTGGACACAATACTCCAGGTGGGGTCTCACCAACAACTGGACACAGAGGCAACACCATCTCCCTCTCCCTGCTGAACATACCTTCCTATGCATCCCAGCATCTAACTGGCCCTACGCACTGGTTTGGCACACTAGCCTGCCACTTTAAGGATATCAGATATGATTAATGCCTGTTTAATGACTGTTATAGTCTATTCTCATCTCTTGGGTCTCAATGCTCTACGTTCATAATTTGTCACTTTTTGTCATTGAACCCTAACTGCCATGTCTTGATCAGTCCTTGAGTTTTTCAAGATCCCTTTGCATTTTCTTTTGTCCCTGCTGAGTGTTCACACAATTAAAGATTTTAGTGTCATCTGCAAAAGCATACATTCCTCTTCAGTTCTTTTGCAGTGTCACTAATAAAAACATTGAAAAGAACAAATCCCAGTGCTGAGACCTGTGTCACTCTGTTGGTCACCCTCTCATCATTACAGTGTAGTAGTAATAATACTTTATTGTTCAACCATGTATAAAACATACATATTTACAATATTATAAAACATAAATATCATCATACAAAAATAGTGGCAAGCATGACAGTGCAAATTATTTCATGCAGGTTATTACACTCACCTTAAGTACTCTCCTGTGTTCAGAAGTTCGAGTGTAACCAGAACAGTGATGGAATGATTTTAAGCAGATTCACACAATCTCATTGTTAATATTATGTTACCATTATTTTTCCAGGGAAAGATTGAAAGAAGAAACATTAGAAATAATAGTAGATTTATTTATAGGGTACCCTTCCTCGATAGCTCAAGGCATGTACAAGCAAGACAGGCAGGTAAAAATAAACAAATAAATGAACAACATTAAATAATAACAGAAATCAATAATTCAGTCATTAAAATCTACTAAAATAGTTAATGCAGTAGGTGAATGACTGATAATACCTGGGGACAAAAATTTAGCCCTGAACACCTCTATGAAAAGGTAAGCATTCAGTCTGCTTTTGAGGTCCTCCACCAAGGGGCCTCCTTAGTACCCTAGGCAAGGTGTTCCACAGCAAAGGGCTGGCAACCTCTAATGTACAAACCCCAGATGACTTATGCAAGGCCTTGGCACTGAGAGGAGATCATCAGAGGAGGAACAAAGGGGATGTGAGAAACTGGAGTGGATTCAAAAGATCTGACAAGTAGCCAAGTCTCAACCCATGCAGGACTTTATAAGTTATTGAACCAACTTGAAGGTAACACACCACTTCACAGGCAGCCACTGCAGATAACTCAGGACCATGGTCATGTGACTAAATCTTGAAAGGCCAGTCAGTAACCTGGCTGCTGCATTCTGCATCAGCTGCAAGTGTTGTAGGGTACCTCCACTAACCCCAAGGTACAGCGTGTTACAGTAATCCAGCCTGGAAGTCACAAATGCATATACCAGTGTTGTCAGGTCTTCAGGAAGGATAAGAGAGTTAATCTGGCTGATGTTCTTAGGGTGATAAAGCCACTCCTGACAGCCACTTACACCTGAGCCTGTAGTGTCAGCCAACCACCAAAAAGACTCACAGATTTTTCACATTTTCACCAACAGCCTGGATGACTTGAGCAAAATCCCCATCTCTCCCAGGACTACTTTTGTTCCCTCCCTCTGACCCAACTCACCAGCTTTTGACAGCATCAAGTGTCCTGGGTGCAAAGACAAATACAACTGGGTATCATGGAGGAAAGCAGTGGAAGCCCAGACTGAGTAGAAGAATGACCCTCCCAGAGGCAGCATGTACACTGCAAACAGCATAGGGGAATCAGATATAATGAGAAAGTTCCCATCACCACCTCTGCATCCTATCCCTAAGGTAGGACTCGAACCAACAAATGACAGTACCAGTGAATCTTCTTTACTTCCTCAGCCAGTCCAACAGTAACCCATTGTCTGCAGTTGAAAATGCTGTGGAGAGATTGAGGAGAATATGAAGTGACCATTTGCCTGTATCTCTAGCCCTAAGGAGGTCATCATGTACTCTGACCAGTGCTATCTCAGTGTTATGCCTAGATCTAAAACCAGATATAAAGGGCTCGTATATGTCATAATCTATGAGGTGCAACTCAAGCTGTAGCTCCATAACCTTCTCTATAAACTTACCAAAAAAGTAGGTTAGAGAAAGGATGGTAATTCACTAGAATATCCAGGTCCAGCAATGGTTTCTTCACAAGGGGCTGAACCAGTGCATCCTTTAATGCTCCTGGGAAGACCCTTCCAAAAGGGTACACCAAACTATTCCAATGAACACCAACCCCAAATATCCCATGTAACTCACTAGTAGATGCATGGAGCCTGGGTCTAGTTCACAAAATGTGGGCCACAGCTCAGGGATCATCTTACACCTCTTCCTTCACCATTGACCAAAACTCTCCCTAGACACCTGAATGCATTCATACAGTGCAAGTCAGTATTTACCAGGATGTGACAGCCCATTTGGAGAGGTCTGAACCTGAATAGAGGACATTCTATGTGAGAAAATCATAGAAACATCGAACCTGATGGCAGAAAAGGACTGCTTGGCCCTCCCAGTCTGCCCACCTTGTTTTCTTTTCCTTTGTTGCATTCATTTTGCTGCAGACTCTACTTGATCTAAGGCACTTCTCCTCCCTCCTTCATTACCTCTATGACTCCATTGTGCTTATCCCAGACATTTGTGAAACTTACCACTATTTTTGCCCCCACTACCACCACTGGGATGCTGTTAATGTTAAAGGAATCCACTACTCTTACTGTGAAGAAGTACTTACTTGCAACTTTCCTGAATCTACCTCACCAGCTTCATAACAAGTCCTTCTTCTAGAGCAGGGGTGCACAACTTTTCTGAGGGAGGGCCAGACCGAAATCTTGAGGCAATGACAGGGGCCAGTGGTCTTAGGACACTGTTCATGGCAGTGGTTCAAACATCACATTATGATGCAAGTAAGTAGTAAATAAAATAAATCAAACATGCATGTTTCTTTGTATGATTATTTATTTTATCCTTTCATAATCAATGTGTTAGTGAAAGTAACAATCAAAATTAATAAAAAATACAAAAACAAGCAAAATAACAATGTGAAATGCGGAAATGTGGTAACACACAATCAGTCACTGGTCTGCACTCCTCTTCCTGACTTTCTCTTTTATTTATTTATTTAGTTAGTTAGTTTTTGTTGACCGGTAAGTGCACTAGACAAATTCTGCCTATTTTCAGGCACGACCTGGGGAGGGGATACAAATGAATGTCAACTGACATTGAGCGAGATTAAGCTATTGGTGGGATTTTTAGTGAATGAGGGGACATTTGGCCAGGGCACCAGGAAATTCCTTTATTCTCCAGTAGGGGAACCACTGTTGCAGACATGGAGGTCTTCAGTCTGGTTCATGCTGAGGAAGAGAGAGACACAACATGGATTTGCTGACTGGTATTGTTGACACCAATAGAGCTGGAATTATGGATGATGCTATACAGTTACAAGAAGAAGTATGAGGGGAGGAGAGTAGTTTCTCCAGGAAAACTACAGTTTTCGCCACAGAAGAGTGACTTAGATCTCCCTAGAGGAAAAGAGATTGATTCTAAAAGAAGAATTGGAATCCATTGAATCCCAATTGGCAATGGAAAAAACAAAGAGTGATGACGGCAAGAAAAGGAAGCATTTGTCTAATGATTCTCCAGACAACGCAAGGCTGTGCAACAAAATTGTCTTTAGAGGAAGTGCTCCACTAGACCAGGAAGGCATAGAGCCAATTCCACCTGAGTTTGACATGTTACAAGTTGGTGACGTGGATGGTGGATGGTCTCCAGACAGGGCCCTGAAAGGGGCTAGTTGGAAACAAAACCTGGAGGGAGTATGGATTGCGAATCAGAAATCCCGCATAGTCAAGTGGATGCTAAACAAAATGAGGAGGAAGTTCTCAAGCAGGATTCACCTACTATTTCCACAGGAGTGGGAGAGCAGTGTATGGAAGAAATTTCAGGTACCATTTCCTTTTCCCCTATCATTGCAATTTCTGACAATACTAGACCTGCAGATACAGGAAAGGATGGAGAGTCTTTACCTTTAGAAGCTTCCCTCCTCCTTTGAGGCAGGAAGATGCTGAACCAAATGGAGTTTCTGAAGAAAGGCCCTTGGTAGCACAAGAAAACCCATGGTAGACCTTTACACGCTTATTTAAAAGCCTGTTGAGTTTGCAAAGAGGAGAAATGCAGTACTTTTTCAGTATCTAGGGAATGGAGTTACCTCCTGACAGATTTTCATCGGGAAAGTATTGTTAAAAGAATCACTACAGTTTATCCCTACTGATGCTTATGCTCTCATACATGCAGCAGGGAGACAACTTTGATGTTAGCTTCGAACCCCAGATTTGCTAGAAAGATTCTGGGCAAAATATATGTCTTTGAAGACCAACCCTATATGGACCCCTTTCAGGTAATTCCACTGACTAAACAATCTTTCAGAGTGGTCACAGTCTTGTTCGAAATGAAGGAGTGAATACTTAAGATATCTTATATTGGTTAGAGATAAAATGTGAGTGCAAGGCAACCTTGACCCTATTTTGGATGTGGAGGGTTTTGGAAAGGGGTTGGAGGATAAAATTAAAAGTCCATTATGAAAGAACAGATTTAAAGCACCTACCCAATTGTCTGTATATTGAGCATAATAAAGGCTTTATTTTTTTTATCCAGGGCAGCCTCATTGTTTTAAATGTGGCTCTGCCAGGCATATCAGTCCTAACTGTGAAGTTCTTAAATGTATTTTGTGTGGGGAATTGGCCACACTAGCTTTCTTTGTCAAAATACACAGAAATGTAACCTGTGTGAAGAAGAAATCATTCCTTCTCCGCTTGCCCGGAATCACATAACACAGATGATGCTGACTATACTATTCAGGATTTCTATATCCAAAAGAACAAAATAGTTTCAGGATTTTGGGGTTTTCTCCGCCTCTAGGCCTAAATCCTGAACCAGAGGGTCCTAACGCTAATAGGTCCAATATACTGGCTCCAGCAGAACCCACTATTTCCATTACAGAGACAAGCCACAGTTATAATGTTTCCAAGCCTAGGGAAGAGATGGCTCCCCAAAGATGCCCCTCCCGTTGGAGTTGGATTTCAAGAAGTCAAAACAAAAAAGGGATGAAGGGGAGAAAGGCCAATGCGAGGCTTGGAGCACCTTTAGATACCATCTACACAGTAATACCTTTAACATATTAGGGGAAGGGTTTAAGGAAGATATGGATTCGGATATTGCTTCATGGGCCTCCTCTCAGGCTGAAGCTCTGTCAGAAGCAGAAGAGATGGATGGTACAGTGGCAAGTAGAACTAGGAGGAGGAGAATGGGAGTCAGGGCCTCCTCTAGGAAAGTTCCTTAAGATCTAGAATGAGGATTACTATTGCAGATGGGACACTATGAACTGACTATTGCCTCTCTCAGCACAAATAGTGTGTTAGCAGAGAGGATGTGATTATCAGTTTTGCCTTATTTTCAGACCAAGCATTTGATGTTGTCTTTCTGCAAGACACCAGGTTAAGGTCCACAGCAGAAATTTTGGCAGGACGTATTGCATGGGTATGGGGTTCTAGCTTTTGCTCAGGAAGGACAGAAATTTGTAGTGGAGCGGGTATTTGTTTTAAAGATCATAACATTAAAATCTTACATCATGTAGAGATCTTGCAAGGTAGAGCACTTTTGTTGGATGTCCAAATCCAAGGGCTTGATTTTTGGTTAATTACTATATGTGCACCTCGGTAAAACAGCTAGAATAGATCTTTTGAAACTGATTTGCCATATCTCTATACTTCCAAGAATGTTCTGTTTGGCGGAGATTTCAATACCAATAGGTTCTTGACTGACAGGGACCCAAATACAACTAAACTGTATTGTGACAAAACATACCTTAATCAGGTTTTACAGCCGACTGATTTAATTGATGGGTTTGCCTTTCGAATATCATTGATCCTCCTCTTACATTTTTAACGGAGCCTTATCCACAAGAATAGACTTTTGGTTTTTATCCCAAATTTAATTGTTAGGAATAAGACGGTTACACCTGTGGCAACATCTGATCAAGGGCTGCTTAGTGTCCTCTTTTATCTGACCGGCCATTACCACACACGGAGGATGGGGTACTGGAGACTAAATTTAAGTTTGCTAGATAACCTAGAGATAAAGGAAGGTTTTATTAATCTATTAAAGTCAAGGGAATCAGTGGCCTTTCTCTATTATTCAGTAGATGACTGGTGGTCCGAGAGCAAAGATATTTTCAAAATATTTTCAACTCATGAATAAATTGAATGGTAAGCAAAAAGAGGAGTTATAATAATTTATAAAACAGCTTGTATTGGTATATCAATTACAAACTACTGGGGCTTCATATACAGAACAGATAAATCAAATCAAAAATAAAAAGTTGATTTGCAATATGATAGGATGAAATCCTAGAAGTTGAACAGAAATTGGGACGTACTGGGAAGCAAAGTATGGTAAACCCCTTTGACTACAGGCTACTAACGGAGAAATAAAACTATTTCTACTTATTTCAAAAGATGGTATGGAAATATATGGGAAACCCAATATTATGGAAACAGTGGAATCTTATGTGAAAGAAACATTTTCTTTTCTGGAGTAAAGGAAGGGGCGTTAAACAATGGGTGACCTCTTGTGGACTAACACAAATTCCTGATCATTTAAAATCTTCTTCTGACCCCGTTCACAGAGAGTGAGCTAGGTTCAGTCTTTTCAGGGGTTGAAACAGGGTGTGGCCGGGTCCAGATGGTCTCCGAACAAGTTTAATAAAATAATTTTCCCTTTGTTCAAATCTGATTTGGTTCGGCCTTTAATTTCTTTTTAAATAATCATAAGTTTCCCACTAGTATGTATGATGGCCTTATTTTTTCTTTATAAGAAAGGGATAGGGCCTCTTTGGATAAAAGAGGCCAATCACCCTTTAAACACAGACAGCAAGATATTGGCAAAACTGTTATATAATCGCTTTGTTTTTATTCTAGATTATATTATTCACCAACACAGTTTTTGCTATCCCAGGTAGCAAAATAGGGATGCTTTAATTTTAATAAAATAAATTATGGAAAAGGGTAATGGAGGAATTAAGTGGTTTTCTGGTAGGCCTGGATCAAACAAAGGCTTTTGATAGAGTTAATCAGGAATATTTATGGTCAGTGTTACTGGCCCATAGCTTTCTCGGTACCTTTGTAAACTGGATTAAACTTTATTATTAAAAAGCCTTAGTATAGCCCTATGTAAATGGCTGGGTAGAAGTAAGCTGCCCTGTTTGTGGGGGCTGAAACAGGGTTGTCCCCTGAGCCTGGCTTTGTATGTTTTGGCTTTGAACCCACTTTTAGTGAAACTACAGAAGAACAATAATATTAGGGGTCTAACTGTATGTAGTGAAGATACTGAGATAAAAGCATTAGCTATGCAGATGATGTGTGCCTGGTGCTTGGGGATGAGGCATCAGGAGGCGCAGTTGCTCAGGAGATAAACTTATTTTTGTCCTTACCAATACAGACATTGATATGACCAAAAGCACAAGCTTTCCTATTGGAATTTCAGCTAGTATAGATTCAGTTTGTTTGGACATCCCTTCCATACACAGCCAAAAAGCTCTTGGGGGTCTATTTTGGTTCAGGGATATGTACATATAACTGGAACCTGTTAATAGAGGAGAGTAAAGTTAAAATTAAAAATGGAATTTTTGGCATATGTCAAAACTTAAGAAAATTTATATGGTTTAAACCACTTTAATAATCACCATCTTACATTTATGTATTGTTTTCCTCCCACAAAGCAATTAGAGACAGCACTTTATGGTACTTTCTTTCAATGTATATGGAAGTCTACTTACCCAGATAAAAGAGGTGTCACCTCATCGTTCCATCAAAGATGGAGGGCTAAAAATGATACATCCAATTGTTTTCTTTTCTTCTGTGTTTTTGTATGGCAACTTAAAACCAGTTTTACTTGCCACGAACAAAGTGTGAAGCCCATGGGTATTAGATCAAGTAGCACCTTGGCTGAACTCCTGGAATAATGAGTCTTACATCCCAAAGCAAAAATCCTTCAAGGTCTTCCTTGTTTTATGCAGTATATTTTGGGAACCTAAAACATTGGTCCATTAAAAAACAAATGTCCCTTTCTAAGAAAGAAATGTATACACACATATTTGGGAATTGTTTTATTGACCCACCCAGGTACTGGGCTAAAATGCCTGCAGAAACTGCCACTGTAGGACAGATGCTGATGAATCCCAGACTACAGGGAAAATATGGGATGTTTTATGGCTAACACCCATGAAAAATTAAATGTAAGAAATAAACTGAAACACAAAGGGTTAATAGAAAGAGGGTGCCCCAGGGAAGACACCTGTGAAGGGTTTTGGAAACTATGTAACATTCATTCCTAGAATGCCCTTTTATCCTTTCCTTTTGGTCCTTTCTATATTTAAAATGGGCCAAATTTCCATTTCCATTATTAAATAAAGATATTTTGTTATTGGGCCTATTACCTCAAGCGTGGGTTCGATATGATCCTGGAACTATACATCTTATTTTGTTGATTCTAAAATATCATATTTGGCATATGAGGAGTCAATTAACTTTATATCAGAGACAGGTCTCGACCAAGCAATTGTTCTGGACGGTCCAGAACTCACTCGTGAGTGCCAGGCAGTTGGAATTCCAAAACAGCTTGCCATCTCAATTCCAAGAGAGGTGGAAACATATGGAATGCATGATAGAATTTAGATAACTACACCGAACCTGTCCACCCCTTGGATAAGTTAATATAGTGTGAAGTTAGCATTGTTGTATTTATTTATATTATTGAAGTTTTGTAACTAAAAATTCCCTTACTCTTTTAGTGGGGAGGGAAGAGATCATTGTGCTATATTTCATGTTATGTATGGGATTGCAAGTATGCTGTAATACTGTTTTAGGACTTCCTTTTCCTCAGTTATGTTTTTGTGTAATATTGTTTTAGGATTGTAGTTACAGTATGAAGAAATACTTATTTTTGGTTTTGAATTTCTGTCAGTATGTGTTGTATGACATAATACACTTATATGTTGTTATGAGTTTTAAATAAAAGCCCCTACTCTTTTAATGGGGGGTCTTTAGTTTCTTGATTTAATGTTGGGTTCTAAACATTTAGTTGACAGAAATTCTGACTGTGTATGAATGTAATACTTATTTGAGTTCTCATGTGTTATGATTTGTATATTATTTTGTGTGAAGTCAACACTGTTTGTTATCATTTGTTGTTGAAAGTTATAATAAATAATTCCTTATTCTCCAGTAGGGGATCCTCTGACCATTTACAGAATGGCTGGCTCAGTTGGAAAGCAAACTGCAATGAAGAAGGTCATGCGGCAGGTCAGGGAACCGGTCTTTTCCTGACAGTGGATCGGTCTGAAACAAATATTTTCTTTGAAGCACCTGCTGTTTTGGGTGCATTGACAGAATCTGGAATTATGGACATTGAGATACCACTACGTGAGGACATAACGCTGGAGAATTAGAAGGTGTGACTCCAGCACCTGTTCAGCAGCTTACTTATGATATAACAGATGTTCCCAGTAGCAAGGATCTTCACGTTCTTGCAGAAGAGGAAGGAAATTCCTTATGAAGAAGCAGAAACTTTTGGCAGTGCTTGGCTGCAATGTCTAAAATGGAACTGAGGATGCCTTGCCTACACCTAGTAACCAGGAATCTCCATGTACTGTCACCCAGGAAACATCCACAGAAACGCCAGGTCTTGAAAATGCCCAAACGGGTACTGTTTTTGCCACTAACTTTTCAGATCACCATCAAGCTACAGTTTTCTCCTTTGCTGCACGTACTGAGTGGCGAACTAAAACACTGATTAGCAAACCATCCAAAAGGCAACCCACTTCTTGGGATGAACAGGTTGATGAGGCAGATGCCTCATGGACAGTGAAGCATTCTCTGAGGTCAGCTGGGTGAGCGAGTTACCTGATCACGGGTCAGTGGATTTGGTTTTCACCTATAATTAATCAGGGGGTCAGAACGACTAAACATGGTCCAGGAATAA
The DNA here is from genome assembly GCA_016271365.2 of Neoceratodus forsteri. Lineage (NCBI taxonomy): Eukaryota > Metazoa > Chordata > Ceratodontiformes > Ceratodontidae > Neoceratodus > Neoceratodus forsteri. Next base: position 322,514,978 of record CM028131.1, on the reverse strand, counting down.
ATACTTCTTGTTCTGAGGTTATGATACCCACAGTGCTTAAACCTCAGTCTCAGTCCAGTGGGCTTCAGCTCCCGAGGCACCAGCAATAGGCCTTGTGCCACAGGAGTCACCTCTTGCACTCCCTCCTGAACTTCATTTGATGTAGAATCCAGTTTTAAATCTGGAAATCTATTCTTCCAACACAAATATTCCTAGAACAGATGATGGGCTGTACAATCCTAGGATTCCTCCAACTTTCCCACAGAACATCTGGAGGACCATGCACCCATGGATGATCATGAAGGTCCTTCACCTACCTCTAACTCTGAACAGTCCAGGCAGAATCTGCTACTCATACCCTTCCTTTTTCAAACACACTCTTATGCTGCTAAAAGACACAATGCAGTCAGTTTGATATATAAAGGAGGACTGGGCACATTCCTGACAGAAAAAATGTTGCCAGGATTCTCTTAAAGATCATTTGCAATTCTCATCCTCTAAACTATATGCTTTGATACATGTTTCAGGGAACGTAATTTCAATGTCAGTTTTAAACTGAACAGAGGTTTGGAAAAGTTCTGGGAGAGGTATCATAGGGTAACACTCCCTGTGGTCTCCATTTGAGGTCTTGTCTTTGACTAGACCTGCTCATAAAACAGTCACTGTTCTCTTTGGAAATGAAGGGAAGCTTCACAGACTTGTTTTTTGTTAAAACAGAGAAGTACTGTCTTGGGCCATCCAGAGGCGATCTTCTAAATAGAAGATATTTGGACAGGGGTTGGAGAATATGAGCAATTATGAACTCCACCAATGCAGGATTTCAGCACCTGCCTAAATGTGTCTTTCTGGGTAAAGATAGGGGAGTTTTGTTCTATGCTGGCCACCCAAAACCTGTTACAAATGTGGGAGGCCAGACCACATCAGCGGCGTATGTGATCACCTGAGCTGCACAGTATGTAATACCTTTGGGCACACCAGTGGTCAATGCAAGAACACAGCCATATGTAACTTATGTAGGAATCAGGCCATTCTTATTCTAATTGCCCTGAAGTTGCACATAGGCAAGCTACCCACATGATTCGAAGAGCAAAGATACGATAACACTTGCACAAAGGTCTCATGCTGTGCACCGAGCCCACCCCTGCTACTGAACCTCTACAGACCCCTCACACATGGCCTATGTGAGAACAAGGTGTCATGGCATCAGTTGACATGGACCCCCACTGGTAGATGACAGCGATGATAGCATTTATGAGGAACCTACCATGGAATTAGAAATAACTGACTCCTCCTAGTCAGATTGATGCAGTGTCAATGCTCTCCTTCTCCTCCTCCCCAGGATCAAGTCTCCTCATCTAGGGTCACAAGGCAAAGGAATTATAGTAGTTAGCCTGACACCTAAAGTCCCCAAGACATCCATAACCCCAACTTCCAATCATTTTCATATCCTGCGACCTGCTCATGATCTGTCAGATGCTGAATCAGAGGGTTCACAAACTGGCTCAGAGTTGCCAGGAGGGCACTCTGATACTGAGTTCAAAGGGGAATGCTGTCCCCTACAAACCCCAACCTACAGGGTACTAAAAGGGGAAAATGGCAAGTGTAAGCCTCCTTAAGGTTGCCCTTTAATCTACACTAAATGTCTGTCTCATTAACCTTCTGCTCACTTAACGTGAGCAGTATTAAAATAGGACGTGGCAGGCTGTTTTTCTTACTTGCAGTCCAATTACACAAACATTTTCTATTTGCAGGATATCAGATTTCATACAGTGGCAGAGCTGTCCTATGCTACAAAATGGTGTGTCTTATTGGTCTTTAGACATGGACACATGTTTGGTAGAGGCTATTCTTTTCATAACACTGCAGTAAGGGTTTTGAAATTAATTGACCTGGTTCCTGGTCGTGCCTTGATGTTGGATATTCGATATAATGGTGTTTATATTAGGTTACTTAATGTCTGTGCTCCTCAGATCAAGGCAGAAAGAGTGCAATTGTTTCATGCGATATAGCCTTATTTGCACACCTCTCATCATGTTGTTTGGGGCGGTGATTTTAATTGTCGATTATACACTAAAGATAGGGCACAGCAACCAAGAAAATGTTTGTGATATGTCTTGCTTTCAAAACATTTTATATATCGCAAACTTAAGTGATACATATGCTCAGTTCCATAGGAAGAATGACCCTACATACCATAGAGGGACATTGGCCACTGGAATAGATTTTTTTCACCAGTAGAAATCTACCCTTGAGTTCGGCCACGGTGACCCTGATTGAATTTTCAGATCATTGTGCGTTGCATGTTTCAGTGCGATCACATGCTACCATGACCCTCGGGAGGAGCACATGGAAGCTGAACTCTTCCTCTTGGAACATGAGGAAGTTTTGCAACATTTACAGTACTTTATTATAACCTGAAATCCTTATATGATATGTATGAGGATCCCCTACAATGGTGGATTGACACCAAGAGGGATCTCACACAATTTTCGTAATCTATAGGAAATCTTTCCAGGATAAAGATTACTTTACCTACTTGCAGTACAGGAAGCAATTACAGCTAGTTATGTCATTGGCTCAGGCCACCAAACATGCCTTTTCTGCACAAATTAGGTCCATCAAGAATGGCATGAAACAATACCACTCAAAACAATCAAGAGCTCTAAAGCTGCAGCAAGAATATGGCACAGGGGAAATTTGCAACAGTTTGCTCCTTCCTCGTTGTAAAGATAGAGTGAAGAAAAATGTTTTGAAACTATTAGAAGACAGGACAATCTTTTAAAATCATCCTCACATGACATAATGGTTGAAGTCATGAATTACACTAGGATCCTGTTTCGGAAGAACCTGTTTGTATCAATGACATAACTGCATATTTACAACAAATTGAGACTCTGAACTGCCCCTCTTTGATTCTCCAATAATTGATAGAACCCATTTCCCACAGAAGTACTCAGTCGATTACTTCCTTACAGTTGAGTAAAGCCCTGGTAGGATGTGCTGACACCCGAACTCTATAAGGTAATGAGTTCTGATATGTTACTTTGTTATTTGATTCTGACCTTCCACTAGATATGGTGGGAGGCACTCTCATTTTCATAATGCCTGCCCAATACTGTGCCATAGCCGGAAGGTCTATAACAGATTTTTTTTGAGGGAGTTATTCGACAGGGTGTATGGACCTGGTCATGGGTTTGTTCTCTCATTGGACCAAAAGTGTGCTTTTGATTCTGTAAACCATACTTTTTGTGGATTACTCTTCATCATTAAGGCATATCTAACATTTTTATTAATTGGCTACAAAAATCTATAAAATACTACTGTGTCACCATTAGTAAAAGGGTGTCTGGGCAGCTCCTCCCTGTAAAAAAGGGGTGAAACAAGGCTGCTGACCAGTCCTCTGTTATAAATCTTTAGTATAGACCCCTTACTACAATCCCTAAATGCAATAATACCACCTATTGATATTAATGGAACCATGGTCCCATTCTTGGCTCTGACTTATGCGGATGATATCTCTATAAATGCACATCAACTGCAGACTCAGTAAAGCATGCAATAAAATCTATGAGACCTATGGGATGCTTTCTGGAACTTCCTAATAAACTCAAATGTGTTGGTAGGAGCTGGGCATTAGTCCCCACCCTCCCATACATCCATTGCTGGTATTGGACTCACCAGAGCCCCCATTAATATTTTAGGTATAGTCTTGGAACTCCGACTCCAGATTTATGTAATTGGGACACAAATTGAGAAATGGAGATTATGGTTCAAAACTGGAACAAATGGCAGCTCTGTAAAATAAGCGTATTTAGTTAATGAAGGCGTATTTGTTACCTTTGATATGTTTCTTAGTAACATCCCCCACCCCCCAAACAATGAGAAGCAACTATTTTGGTATTTTTTTCAGGCAGTTTGGGTCAGCCACCTAAATCCTATTAAAAGAAATATCCTGTATTTACCTATACCATGCGGTGGACTTACTATGGTGAACCCTTTATTGTTTTCTATTGTCAATTTTTAGTTACAAACTTCCCACCATTATTAAAAAACATCACACAATTATGAACAGACCTTTTCAATCACTTAGTAGGTACATGGTTTCAGGCCTAGAAAGATGGAATGCATAGGTGCATCAAAACAAACCCACATGTAGTCCTGTACCTTAGAAAGTATTTGTTAAATTTAAATCTTGGCACATTTCAGTACATGGCTTTTCTCTAAAACTAAGAAATATGTTTATCAAGCAGTTATTGATACACATTTTACAGAAGTTACTACTTTCCCAAAATTCCTGATTTGTTTATGTTGGCTCTGCATGGCCTTATTGCTGATAAAAGGATTTTCCCTAAATTGCATGACATTAATTGGTTGTGCTGTCATGAAAAGATTAATGTCAAAGATAATCAAAAACATAAACAGCTAGAAGAACGTAATTGTTCACTGCTTGAGTGTCTTCACAAACTTGAAACTATGCATCACTTATATTTCTCATGCTCATATATTCTGCCCGTTTGGCCTTATGTACCCCATGCCTGGAATGAGAAAGCCTTTTTGGCTATCTCTTGTAGAGGCACTTATCTACCAGTGTCTGCCCCTCCATTATGAAGAAAGTATGATAGTGGTACTCTAAATGTATTGTTTGCAGTTTTTAATTGATTTATATGGCATAGAAGAAGCCTTTTCACTCTGCAGAAAAGCATTTTTCATATTGGAGTTTTACAGAAAATCACTATTGAACTCTACAGTATATATAGAAATGAGTCTATATTGTATTATAGAAGATTATTATTGCAAAAATGGAGGAATTTACCATGGATTACAGATAATAATGTGTCTGTAACCTAGATTTATATGAATAGAAACATAGAAACATAAATTTGACAGCAGATAATGACTGCTTGGCCCACCCAGTCTGCCCATTTCCTACCTAATGGATAAGCTGCAGATCCTAGTTAACCAAAAGTCTACTTCTTCCTGCCCCACCCCTAGAATTGCCTTTTGACTGTCCCATGCATGCTTGAATTCCAGCACTGTTTTGACTCCACAACCTCCTCCAGAAGGCCGTTCCACACATCCACAACCCTCTCTGTGAAAAATACTTCCTTACATTACCTCTGAGCATCCCCCATCTTCAAATTGTGCCCCTTGTTCTTGCAAACCTCTTTTTCTGAAAGATGCTACCCTCTGGACTTGCTGATTCCCTTGAGGTACTTGAAGGTTTTATTATGTCCTCTTCTCCTCCTTTCCTCAAGGCTATACATATTAAGCTCCTTAAGTCTCTCTTCATATGTCTTCTGATGCAGACCCTGCACCATTTTAGTTACCCTCTTCTGGACTGCCTCCATCCTGTTTATGTCTTTGTGGAGATTGGGTCTCAGAACTGCATGCGTATTCCAGATGGGGTCTCACCAGCTGTCTGTACAGAGGATAACAACTTCCTGTTTTCTACTGGTGATGCCTCTCCCTATGCATCCCAGTATCCCCAAGCCTCCTTTCTGCCTTCTCACATTGCTTTCCCACCTTTAGGTCATCTGATATGACTACCTCAGATCCCTTTCCATTTTTTGTTGTTAGTATCTCACCTCTCGTTGTGTACTCTTCCCTGGGTTTTGTTTCCCAGGTGCATTACCTTGAACTTCTTAGCATTGAATCTAAGCTGCCATACATCTGACCATTCCTCAACCTTGCCAAGTCCCTTCTCATCCTTTCCACCCACCTTGTGTATCAATTCTGTTGCAGATCTTTGTGTCATCTGCAAAGAGGCATCTTTTCCTTCCAGTCCCTCTGCAATGTCACTTATAAAGACATTGAAGAGGACCAGTCTAATGCTGAACCCACCGGTACCCCACTAGTAACCCCCTTTCTTCAGAGTGGACTCCATTTACTATACCTTCTGTGTCCTGTTCTCCAGCCAATTCTTTACCCAGGCTACCATCTTGGGATCCACCCCAGGCTGGCTAACTTGTATAATAATCTTTTGTGTGGGACTGTGTCAAATGCCTTGCTAAAGTCTAGGTAGGCCATGTCCACAGCCCCTCCCTGATCTACTAGTTTGGTCACCCAGTCAAATAAATCAATTAGATTCATCGACATGACCTTCTAGTGTGAATCCTTGCTGCCTTGGGTCCTGTGCCCCTCTGGCCTCTAGGTACTCGACAATTCTTTCCTTCGAAGTGATTCCATCATTTTCCCTGTCACTGATGCTAAACTAACAGGTCTGTAGTTGCCTGCTTCTGCCCTGCTTCCACTTTTGTGAAGTGGAATCACATCTGCCCTCCTTCAGTCCTCAGGTACCACCCCATCCTTCCATGATTTGTTAAAGAGGGTAGTCAGTGGTGTCACTAGTTCTACCTTAGTTCTTTTGGAATTCTGGGATGAATCCCATCAGGCCCAATTGCTTTGTCCAACATCAGTTTTAAGGTTCTTTCAGAACCCTTTCTTCTGTAAATGGGCTGGTATCAACTTCTGTATCCAGAGTGTTTCTATTGTTTGGGTTAGGTACCTCCCCCTCTTCATTTGTGAATACTGAGCAAAATATTTGTTTAGTATCTCTTCCTTTTCACAGTTACCTCTGCCCACCCCCCACCCCATTAAGCCTCATTATCCCTCCCTTGGTCTTCCTTTGCTCCTGATTTACCTATAAAGGTTTTATCCCCTTCATAACTGTGTTGGCTATCTTTTCCTTATTTTGAGCCTTTGCTTTTCTGACTGCCTTCCAGCTTTCTTTTGCTTTAACTGATACAATTCTCTGTCCTGCTCCTTCTGTGATTCCTTGTACTTCCTGAATGCTTTCTTTTCTCCCTAACCTTCCCTGACACCTTTTTGAGAACCATAGTGGTTTTTACATCATTTTGTTTTGTTTATTTGCTTCACACAAAGGTTTGTTGCCTCTGTGATGACAGTTTGATTATTTCCATTGTTCTTCCATGCCTCCTTCCTGCCCATTTTCTAGTGCATTCCTGAGGCACTCACCTATTTTCAAAGTCAGCCCTCCTGAAGTCCAGTACCTTTGCCTTTTGTATGGCTTGATTCTACTGCTCTGTTTATTTATTTACTTATTGTGAACCATACTGTTCGATGGTCACTAGTTCCCAGATGGCTACCCACTTCTACATCTGTGATCCTCTCTCCATCTCCATTTGAGAGTACCAGGTCTAAGATTGCTCCCTCTCGAGTGGGTTCAAATACTAGTTGTCTAAGGCATGCCACCTGTAGGGCATCTAGAATGACCCCACTCTTAGAAGTGGCTGCTGCAAATGTACTTCAATGAACATCTGGCATATTCAGATCCCCATCAGCAATATCTCTCCTTTTCTGCCATTCTAAGGATACTTCCTATCATTTCCTTGTCCATGTCCTCCCCTGAGATGGGGGTCTGTATACAACCCTGTGCGGACTGTGGTGCCATTGCCTGTCTCAAATTGACCCACAGTGCTTCCTCTCCTCCCGTTTACCCTTTTGTTCTGTAGCTTTGATTTCTTTCCTTATGTAGAGCTACCTCCTCCTCTTTTACCATCCGTGTTCCTCCTATAGATAGTGTATCCTGGTATGTTTACATCCCAGCCATGGATCTGTGTGTATCATGTTTCTGTGACTGCCATGATATCCAGATTTCCTCCTCCATCAAGGCCACTAATTCAGAAAGCTTGTTACCCAGACTACTGGCATTAGTACTCATTGGTCTCCATTTTTGATGGCTTTACCTCTTGTAGCACTATCCCTGTCCTTATTGACTTTGCTTTCTCCATTCACCCTGTCCTGCTCCCTACTGACATTTGTACCTTAATCTTTCCCTCATTTAGTGCTCCATTTTGTAGGGAGGCTGGGAATTCCCTACTGCTTATTAGTGCCTCCCTCCTTGATTAGTTTAAAAAGCTTGCCAAAGAAGCATTTAAACCGATTGCCCAGAAGACTCGTTTCCTTCCTGGACAGATGCAGACCATTCTGCCAGTATAGGCTGGTATCCCTCCAGGTGGAACCCCAGACCCCAATGAAGCCAAACCCTGTGCTCTGCCCCATTTTCTTAACCATCCGCTGAATTGAATGGTGCGAAGTACTCTCACCTCACCTTGCCATAGACAAGCAACACCTCCGAAAGATAAGGTTTTGCTACTTGCCTTAGGCCCCTCCCAGCACCACAAACTCCTCCTGCACTGCTCTAATCTCATGTTGAGTCAAGTCATTTGTCTCTAGGTGGACAATGATGTCCAAATCAGTCTCCTGTGCAGCTGTTCTCGTGACCCTGAGGATGCGCTTCCTGTCTCTCCAAGCCATCGCACCAGGCAGGCACTTTACTTCAGTTTTCCCTGCTCCCCAGTTCTATCCCCTAATGATAGAGTCCCCACAGGAGCTGCTTCCTTTCCCTGTGGTGTCCTCTGCCTCCTTCTTGTGAGGCTCCCATACCACAGTTGTCCACAGCCTCCTCAGTCTCCTCTGTGGATGCATCTATAGGGAACTATGCTCCATCAGAATGGTGTATGGATTGTGGAGTGGTACAATTGACTGGATGTGCCTCTGTTCCACCACCTCACCCTCCCTGAGCCCACTGTGGTCCAACTGTTGTTGCTTTGCAATCTCTGAGGTAGTGGTGGTGGCTCTGGTGCTCCCTGGATTGGGGAGGTTCCTTACTACTGTTCAGTGTGGCCTGAAGATGGGCAACCTCCCCTCAGGGCGGAGAGTTGTCTGCAAATAGGGAAGCATCTCAACCTCCAGAAAGACTCCTGGAAGACTGCTGCCCACAGCCATTACATTGAACTACTCCCCACATGTGTGTCTACCTTCTTGTTTATCCTGTTTAATTTTTTTTTGTGTGAGATTGTTTTGTTTTATATATTTATATATATATATATATATATTATGCAATGTTTATGCTTATATTGTCAGTGCAGTGTGCTAGAAACGATATGATAGTGTTATGCACCTAGCCCTCTTGAGGAAATGATGTCAGAGCACCAGGTATATAGGAAATGTTATCAGGGGCAGGGTGGGGTTTGGGCCTAAACTGTGCCCTCACAATACAATCAGCTAAAAGCTTCTACTCACCACTTGGATGAGTATTGACCTTCCTGCCAGCAAGATGCCCTACACGACAGTTTGACATAGAAAATACCTTGCTAATCAAACAGAGAAAAATCCAGACATCCAAGTCAGACACAGGTAAACCTCCCCAGCCCCAATATAGCCAGGTGATTTGTGCTCTGAAAGCAGTCAGCTCCAAACAAGTCAGCTGTGCACAAGGGCAGGCACAGTAAACAGTATTTCAATTCCTCTGGGTTTAAACTCCCAATCTGCAAAGCAGTATTGCAAGTCCTTCACTGAAAACATAAAACAATTGTAACAAGTAAAGTAAGGTACACCTCCCTCTTCTGAAAGCAAGACTGTCTTTCCTGATAATTCTAAGTTCCTTATTTCACCTTTCAGTTAGACAATGGTTATGAAGGATGCAACCTTTCCTGATCCAATACAACACTGTGTGGTCTGAAAGCAATGGGATAAACAATTTCCTGCACCTGAGGCTGTCTGTGTTTCAATACACACTGCAACTTTTGCTATAACAACTCCTTAACCTTCAGTAACTTTTTAAAAATAGTTTAATTATCACAAAATCCTCCACACCAGCAAATTATATAAAATTGTTTCTGTCCCAAAATCCTAGTAGTCAATCCAGCTACCCCCAAGGGACAACCAAAATGCACTATTTAAACCCTTATGAAGTTAATTCCAAGATAAGCAGAGTTTGCAAGATCCTTATCCAAGTCCTCAGCCACCTGTAATTTATTTAAAAGTAGTCTGTCAGAAAATCCTAGTAGATAATCTAGCTACCTCAAGAGTCAACCCAAATGCAGTATTCAAATTCTTCTGAAGTTACTCACAAGATAAACATAGTTTGCAAGCCCCTTCTTGGTTAAACATTAAATAAGTATGTAAAAACTACCAAGGGTAGTTAGCTTCACCTCCCATAATTGAGCAAAAGTGCATGTTGTTGCAGATATCAAGTGCAATATAGAATCTCCACACAGCTCACAGCTGAATAAGAAGTAGTCTCCTTCCAGGTCAACAAAATGTGTTTTCTTTTCCTGTATGTTTCATGAAGTATATGTTTGAGGAGGTTTCTTCTTTGTTATCATTTCCTTCTGTGTTATATAATTTTGGTTTTAAATTTTGTTTTCCTTGTTTTCTTTTGTGATATTTGTATGACTTTCAATAAAACAAATTCCCTACTTATTTCGAGAAGTGCCATGGGATCTTTAACATCCACCTGAACTACCACCAGAACAGACAGATGGGAACCCTGTTTAATGTCTTATCCGAAAGATGGAAATACTTTTCCAATAGAATAGATGTATTTTCTCCACTAGAATGCCTGAGAAAAGAGACAGAATGTCATTAGGGTACTAGTCAGCCAGACACAGCTGCAAGTTGAAAATTACAGTCCAAAAAGTGTAACTTACCAATATGAATTACTGTCTCCTATAGTTAATGTAAGGTGTTGCAATGCCCCTGGATACTAACCTTGAATATCATGCTTTATTTTTGATGTTGCAAGCCGCATAATTGTGGCCAATTTTTGTTTCTTTGTTTGTGTCATGCTTTGTTAGCAGCACTCACCAACATTAACCATCACAGTAACCCACAACTTTACTGCATGCAAACACATACGGAGCTTCAAGCCCTATTTATACCTGCTTGACTCAATTAGTAATTGAATGATACCAACTGATTGACATATATATGTACTGGTGTTTCACACCCCTCCCCCAGCTGCAGGTACTGAGATACTGCCAGGTCTCTTAAATCTCAAACACAGCCACAGACTTAATGAACTGCTTACAAAAAAAAAAAGAATTTGATACATACAGACTGGCATTTCAGAATCCCCCTCCACAGGTAGTTTGCAATTTCACATACACAGCCACAGTAGACCCAGTGCAAGCGTACTCACTTTTTTGCTCCGCTGCCAGGCCACTTAAATCTTCAGTCAGGTTACAGAAAATGCAGCTCACATCCATGGCCTGTGTTTTGTTATACTCACTCGTGTACTTATATTTTTTTACTTACAGTTACATTGCATTCTTTTTCCTCCAAGCTAAAATAGGGAGCTGTGTAACACTATTCAGTAGTGACTATTGGAAGTCTTTGATGTCAGTAGAACTGGACGAGATTTTTCCAATGCTTAGCAGATGATTTGCAAGGATTTGTGAATGATTAACTGACAATTAAAGGTGAAACAACACTCAATGGGATAAAACAAGTGTTGACTGCTTGTTTGATGCCACAGGCCACAAATAACCTCCTTGGGGCCATATGTTGTGCATCCTGTTCTAGAGTATCTTTTTCTGAAAATACTCTCTTTCTTTACCTTATTTACCCCATGAGATATTTAAAGCTCTATCATATCCCCAGTCTCCTCCTCTCTTCCAGGTTATACATATTGAGGTCCTCTAGTTCTCCTCTTAGGGCAGTTGTTGCAGATCCTGCACCATTTTGTTTGCTCTCTCTTGACTGCTTACACTCTATGTTGTTTCTGAAATGTGGTCTCCAGAACTGGACAAAGTACTCAAGGTGGGGTTTTAACAGTGAACTATATAGGGCAACACAACCTCCTGCTTCCTGCCGGTGATATTCCTTCCTATGTCATCCAACATCCCACTCACTCTCCTGACAGCCTTGTCACACTGTCTGGCCACCTTTAGGTCATCCGATATGTTTAACACTAGGTCTCTTTCCTACTTGGTCATTGTCAGCAACACTCCACCCATTTTGTACTCCACCCCTGGGTTTCTGTGGCCTAAGTGAATTATCTTGCTCTTTCTTGTATTAAAACCCAGCTGCCATACCCTTGACCACTCCTCCAGTTTTGACAGATCTCTGCTAATTCTCCCCAACAAGAGTTCACCCTGCTGCAGATCTTTGTGTCATCTGCAAAGAGACAGGCTTTCCTTCCAGGTCCTCTGTTATGTCATTTATAAAGACATTAAAGTGGACCAGTTTCAGCACTGAACCCTGAGATACCCTGCTAGTTACCCTCTCTTTTCAGAGTGAACTCTGTTTACCACTACCCTTTGGCTTCTATTCTCTAACCAGTTTCTGACCCAGGTTATAACCTTGCCTTGTTTCCCACCCCGAGCTACCTAGCTTGCTTACCAATCTGGTATTAAAAGCCTTGCTGAAATCCACCCAGGCCATGTCCACTGCTCCTCTTTGATCTAACTCCTTGGTCACCCAGTTAAAGTAATCTATCAGATTCATTTGGCAGTCCTTCCCTACCCTTCCACTGTGAACACTGAACATAAGTATTTGTTTATGAATGTCTGCCTTTTCATGGTCCCCTTTATACAGTCCCCTTCAACATTACAATCTCTTCCCTCGTCTTCCTGTGTTTTACTTGCATGCCTAAAAAATTGTCTTGTCCCTTTTGATACTGCCTGAATTACTCTTTCTCCAGTTTGCACCTTTGTGCTCCTTAGTGCTTTCTCTGCCCTGTTTCCATTGATACACCTCCTTATCCTCCTTCCACTGGGTCTCCTCATATCTTCGGAAGGCAACCCTAATAGCTTGATCTATTCCATGGTTCTATGTGATAATGGTGAGCACAGAGCGGCGAGCGCATTTTCACAACATCAGGGTGGCGAAAACAATTTTGCCACTAACATCCTCAAGCGCATGTAAAAACAGCACTGGAGACTTAATGCATTTGTTTTCTGTGGGGGTGCCCCCGCACCCTACTTAAGGATTCTCAACTCCAGGGGGTGCATGTGGAAGTGTAGTAAAAAAAAAATGCAAGTTTTGGGGCTGGTGCAACAAACCACAGTAGCGCCTAGACCCAGACCCAGACCCAAACCCGAACCCCAGCACCACAAGTGGAGACCAACCCCAATGCCACAGCATAGCTCAGAAGCTGACTGCAGTGCCACCCCCCTACATCACCTCCACCCTCCCAGGCCACGCCTCTGTGCTTGCCCCTGCATGTACATATAGCAACATCCTGTCTCTATGGTCGCCCAGACCACCACATCCAGTCGCCCTCCTCCCCTCACCATTCAGACATTCGCCCATATTGCATCACCATTTCGGACAGTGCCTTAATTCACACAAAGTGAACCTAAGCGAACCAGGTCTAAAGAAAATCAGATTCACATGCTGCAAGCTTGACATGAGTGCAGCAGTTAAGCTGGTGTGAACATCATTTAAACATCACATCAGGTTCACTTGCTGCATGCTTGCTATGTGTAGCAGCTAAGCTGGTACAAATCTCATCTAAAACACATCAGTTTCTATTTCTCATACTACTGCTAGCAATTAGAGTCATTAAAATATATTTTTATTTTAATTCCCATAAAAATTAGGCAAACTCATTAATTCTGATCCTTTTGCAAGTTGTTTAATGGTTTTTGATTTTTGTCATTAAATCACCATTAATTTGTTTGCTTACTGCATTAAACACCTAGGATATAGCCAGCCAATATCCCCATTCCAGATGTATGAAGAGGGCCTCTGTGTTGTGAAGCCTATCCTTTTGTTTTGGACCATGCAAATCCTGTATGCACAGTTAGTGCTACAAATGTGTTTCTCCATGACTGTTTTATCTCACTTACTTTTCCTTTGTCATTCTGTATTGCTGTATACACAATATCCATGTTCAGCACTCTTTGTGCTGAGTAGGGTCTTGAAGCATGCACTGTACCTCATGTTTTGTCACTGAAATGAGGGATATGGATACTCAAAATGAGGGACATTAACTCACATGGTGATCAGGACACATTATGAAATGTGGAAATATAGTACCTCAGAACACAATGGAAACCATTACATCAGCACCTGGAATGAATTTCTACTATTAAACAGGGGTGCCATTTAGGTAGGTTAGAGGGGCAGTTGCCTCCACCCCTGTATTTGTGCATAGGTTGTTCTTATGATGTGGCAATAATGGCATTACATTTGGATTTAATCTTTGCACAATAAGTGCCTACCAGGACTGTGTGTTCTCATGCTGCAGGTACTCTCTAGACTCGACTGTTTCTGTATTGTGTTGTCCACTCTTTCCACCTATTAGAGGTGGCACAATCACATTTGATATGGATGAGCTGCAGTCAAGAAAGAGCAAATGAGTCTTGCAAGTGCCACACTGTGTTTCCTGCAACAGAGTAGACACACTGCACAAAACAGCTTGAAGGAGTCGTTGAGAACTGATCTCTCAATGGCAATGTTGTGGCAACATACTTTTTGGTCTACTGTTAGTGAGCCTCCATCTTCCTGGTGGCTGAAGGGGCAGAGGGTGAGCTAGAAGCTAACTCAAGACTAGGCTATCTATTTACTCTATTAGGCTCGCTTGCAAAAAAGCAACTGGACCCCCCATGGCAGCAAGTTAGGCTTAGAAGCAGTGGTGAGAGCAGTGTTGGTGGCCTTCATAGGCCTTGATCAGTGCAGTGTGGCATCAACCATGGCAGCAACAAAGCAAGATGCAAGCAACCCAGGTTGGCTTGGTTCAGTTGGTGAGGTGATCTGGTCAAAGACCATGTTGGCGACCTGTGATGGGCAGTTTTAGCATCCAGGTTCTGGTGGAATAAGAGGGGAATGGACTGCAAACTGGGTTGGTCACACTGTGCCAGGCTTGCAAGGTGTGGCCATATGGTCGTAAGTAAACATAAATAATTTTTTTACAGGGGATTGGATAAGGAGGAAGGACTGAAATATTGATGTGTTTTTCATGTTTCTTCACCTTTGGGCAGCTTCATGACCCATAGGGATGGACATTGAATAGAATGGAGTCAGAGAAAATCGGTCAAAGTTCTTTTTTTGGGGGCAGAACTTCAGCAAGGACAAATATTGGTTACTAACTGAGTGGGTTTAAGTCCAAATCTGATGTACTGCTCTGGGGTATTTACAGATGAATCTTAGTCATTTGAATATTTCTTGATTTGCATATTAGGTTTCAGTCAAAACAAATAAGTTGTACCATTTAGAGATGTAACAGACATTCTAGAGCAGTCCCTTGCATTCACAAACAGCTGAGCAGTGTGGTATGCACAGACTATTGGAGCCCCACAATAGCCTAGGCTTATCCCCCACCCCCAGTGAAGCTAATCTCCACATCTCTATGCTCAGGCACATTATGACAAAGGGCAAAGGAGAATGCAGGGTGGGCCCCATTGAAATCAATGGTGTAGTATTTTATTTCTATTTTGCACATTATTGATGGAGAGTTGGAAATTATGAAGGCCAATGCTCTACTAACAAGGGCCGTGTTAGTAGAATAGTGACCTTCATTATTCTCCAACTCATCTTCATAATCTATAAAATACTAATAAAAATAACTCCATTCATTTCAAGGGTATGCCTCAGCACTGTGACCCAGGGACATCATCTCTTAAAGACTCTTGCCTCTGACTCCTAGTGCACAAGTAAGAGACTTTTACTACATCGATACTTGGTGGGTTGTCTATAACAGCATGACTGTACCCCTGCAGTGTGTGTGCATGGGGGAGGGACTGCCATGTTGGTGTGTGTCATATTATTGCAACTTTTGTACTTAGGGTTATCACCTGTCCCAATTTTCACAGGACAGTCTTGATTTGGGCAGTTGTGTCCTGCAAAACAACATGAAAAATACTACATGTCCTGACATTATAGTAGAAAAATGTTTTCTAACTTTCATCTAAATGATGCAAACAAAAATACCTTAACTAAAATAACTAAAATGATAAGAAACAGTAGAAACAACTACACAGCTACAACACTTAGTCTTAAATATGATAATTTAGAGAAAGCAAGATTGGTGCATTGGTTGAGCTTACATATTGTCCTGCAAGAAATCATGTTTCAGTATAAAATGTCCCACTTTGGGCTTCTTAAAAGGTATTAATCCTTAAGTATTATTGGCAACTACATTTAATCTATCTCCTTCCTACGATCCATTATTCTTACAACCTCCTGTTTACAATATGGAACTATCATTAGCACTCAAAGAGGTGGGCTATGTTTGGTGTACTGTTGCAAAGGATTGTCAATCTACATCTTCCTTATGCTCCTTATTTTACTCAGAGCCTACAGATATTATAGAAATCCACTGCTGTGTGGTCCCTCCTGTTTTGCGGCTCACTGGGACTAGACTTCTTGACTTAGTCTCCCAATATAACACCAATTTAGGTGATTTTTGAGTAATCGGAGCTGATCTTTACTATGACTATCTCTTCTGTCTACAGTTATCACCAAAGCCTATACCTCTCCACATAATCCTGATTTGCATTTGGCTCAGGGCGTAGGGCTTAAATTGACCTCCGCTTTTTCTTCCCCTTAATATTGTATTTATTATGTACTTATTCTGTTGCACTGCAAAGTCTACTCAGAATCACACTAATGTGGTAATGATCTACTTTTCCTTTTATATTTGTTCATTTGCATTCCACCTGGCTTCCTGAATTCTTTGCTCTATGTCTAGGCTGTACTGGCATCTCATATATGGTTCTTTAATGTACTGTTATTTTGAGTTGGTATATCTTGTACTATTACTACAATGTTTATAAATAAGTTCTGGTGTTTAGCCTTATCCTTATACCTTGTCCTGTTAGCTTAGAATTAAGATGAGGTTATTACAGTACCCTGCCTTTCTTGGTATTATTCACTTTCAGTTTAGCTTATCAGGAATACTTACTTTATTATATTACTGGGATCAGACTTAGGTTTGGACTGATATTTATAACTGGTCCTCCTAGTCTCCTCACTACATCGATGCCCCAGAGTGTGGTGAGAGAGTCTCTTAGCCAGTTGGCTGACTCATATCTCCTCACACCCATAAAATGTTTTCTTTGTTATTTAGCTTACTAGTACTGTTGTTGTTGTAATGACTTTTCTCCTTCTCCATCTCTATTCTAACTTTAATAAGATATCTGTGCTACTCATGTATCATACATCTCACTTTTGGGGCTTGAATTTTCCTGCCACTCTCTGCATATACATAAGCTCTTTATATTGTATTCTAATCATTCTCTGCCTGATTTATTTGTCCCTTCACACTCCAGCTATTATTCCCTTTCTTTAACACTAACAATATGAGTGACATACTTTTATACATGGGATGTGAAGGGACTTAATTCTCCTTCTAAGCGGAAGCAAATTCTTTCACATCTCAAGAAACATAAAACACAAATTGCTTTCCTTCAAGAAACAAAATTATTAGCAGAGGATGTTCATAGACTTAAAAAGATTGGGTCGGTCAGATCTACGAATCATCCTATACCTCAAAAAGAGGAGCTGCTATTCTTATTCATAAGCTGCCTCAAATGGTCCCTTGTAAACTTCATTTCCGATACTGACAGCAGATGGGTGATGATCAAACTGAATACCAACTCTGGTCCTCTTCTTCTTGTTAATGTCTATGCACCCAACTCTGATTCCACTGAGTTTTTCACAATTTAGCTCAACAGAGTCTATCCTTTAACACTGATAATACACCAGTTATTTTTGGAGGGATCTTAACTTAGCTTTAGAAGCCAGCATTGACAGAAGTAGCCCCACTACAGAGGCCCACCCTAGAAGTATTAAAGCCCTCTCATTACTAATGCAAGAGGTTGGATTAGCTGATGTATGGCACCTGCATCCCCCATGATTGAGGATTTACTTTTTACTCCTCTTTACATAAGACATACAGTAGAATTGACTACTGGTTAGCCTCTCCTGTCATAATGGAAAAAATATTGATTCATCCATCTATCCCATCATAATCTCAGACCATTCCCCTGTCAAATTGCAACTTTTGGGGGCCATTAGCACCAAAATCTTCTTACTGGTGGCTGGACCCTCTCCTTCTCAAGGATCCCAATTTCTTACCCTTGAACAAAGCACAAATTCAGGACTTCCTTTTCACAATAACCCAACCAAATCTTCTATGTCCTCTGTATGGGAAGCTCTTAAAGCTATGATTCAAGGGAAAATGATCAGTTATGCTACACATAGGAAAAGAGTAAGGAACAACAGCTGGCTGACTTGGAAAAATCTCTTAAGGCTAAAGAGAATTTATACTTTTCTTCTACTAAGCACCATCCTGATTCTCAACTTTATCTTGAAATTCTTCCCCATCTTGCACCAAAGCAGTCATAACCCTAATCCTAAGAAATAAAATACCCTACTCACTCTGCAAGTTACAGGCCCATCTCTTTATTAAACATGGATGGGAAGATATTTGCTAACTACTAACTTCTCGACTTGAAGCCTTGATCCTCAAGCTAACTCATTATTCACAAGCTGGTTTTATTAAACATAGATCTGGTTCTGATCACCTCGTTCCTTATTTAATTTAATTCACAAAGCCAAATCCTCAAGACACCAGCTGCAACCATAGCTATTTATTTGAGAAGGCCTTTTATTCCTTAAACTGGGACTACCTTCATCAAGTTTTATCTTATTTTGGTCTTTCTCATACCTTTTGCTCCTGGATCAAGCTATTATATAACTCCCTATTGCTAAAGTAATTACTAATTCCACCATTTTCTCTTACTTCATCTAGCAAGGAGAACTAGACAAGGCTGTCCCCTGTCACATTCCCTGTTTATTTTAGCCATGGAACCCCTGACTGCTTGTTTACGTCAATCTTCTGGCATTATGGGCATACTTGTGAGCAATTCAAGATATGTTTCTCTCTCTACATGGATGACCTGTTAATCTTACTCGAAAACCTGAATGAGGCTGGGCCCCTGTTTGTTGATTTGCTTGATTATTTTACTAACATTTCTGGCCTTGCTTTTGAATTATGGCAAATCACAAACTATGCCCTTAGCGACCCCAAAGCCTTTATTAACATACCTCTTGATTCCGCTGGTTACCACATGGTATAACATATCTAGGAATCAAAATTACTAGTAACTTAGTGAAGATATGGGACATTAACTTTAACCCCTTATTTGATAACATCAGAACAATTCTGGACAAATGGAAGCTTTTTAATCTCTTTCATGGGGAAAATTGCAGCCATTAAGATGTCCATTTCTCCCAAGATTCTTTACCTCTTTGTCAACATTCCTTTAGTCTTACCATCCTCCTTTTTAGCTAAAATTGATAAATTAATAGGTAACTTTATCTGGGATGGAAACCATCAAGATTTAACCAAAACAAACTTCGATCACATTGGAAAAAAGAGGTATTCAGATTTCCCTGGTTCAAAGGCTACCTCTGGGCTTTCCGAATGGCCCAAACCTCCCATCACCACCACTATGGGTTTTAAAGGAATCCGCTTTGTGCCCAGGAGGAGTTCCCACTTCCTTCATTTTTAATCCCAGTTCCTCTAAACTAAAATCTCACTTGACTATATCATCCTCTGTTCCTTATTGGAAACTAACCCACAAATTCCTGAAATCCAATTCAACACCCTGGTTTTATGCTCCTTATGGGGCACTACACTGCTCACTATAGATCACCCAATTTTCTGTCATACATGGAGGAACAAAGGCATTTTCTTTCTCAGAGACATCTTGGACTAGAATTCACTCACTCTTAGATCATTCTCAGACTTGCAGGTCACATGGAAACTTCCTAAACAGGACTTCTGGAAGTTTTTACAAATTCAGGCAGCTTATACTGTAACTCTCTCTAGTTTAGTGTATAGGCATACTCTTCTAAACCCATACATCCCACACTGGACTAATTTATCAGTAAAATTAAATAGCTCCATTTACAAAGACGTTATTGATAATCTACCTGCTCAACCTATACAGGCCAAAAATAACTGGTACTCTTCTTAACTACAATATTTCAGATACACAATGGAGCAATTGTTGGCGTATTGCATAATATGTTTAAAGATGCCTGTAGTTCTTTAATACAAACTAAAATCCTACATCTTTGGTATAGAACCCCTATGTGCTTCAAACGAATGGGCCTATTAAATAATAATAATTGCTGGCGTTGCAATTTGGCCAACGGGATCTACTTCATATCTTGTGGTCTTGCACTTCATTAAAAACCTCTGGCATAAAATCTGTTTACTTGCCTCCAGAGTAACAGGACAAAACTACCTTTTGACCCCAAGCTATTCCTTTTAGGCATCCTTATCCCCAATAGCTCTCTTCTCTCATGCACATTTTAGATGGCTAAACATACTTTGTCTTCTGGTCCAACATCTGATTCTTATGAAATGGAAATCAATTCTGGTGCCTTCTTTTTCAGATGTTCTTCAAAGCCTCTCTCAGTATGCCTCTCTAGACTGATTATCTCATGTTACTCATAACCCACTCATTGTATATGACAGATGTTGGCAGGATTACTTCAAGTACGTGAACCTAGTTCTTCTAGACCCTAATTCTTAGCGATAGTTAGCCCTCCTTATTTTGCTCTCAGAATAGGTTTTCTCAAATCTTTTCTGCAGAGATTTATCCTCTTTATTCCTTCTTTCCTGTTTTCACCCTCTCTCCTTCCCTTCTTCCTTGCTTTTCTCTCTTCTTTCTTTCATTGCACACTTTTCTCTTATCTTCACCTCTCCATTACTGAACATCATTCATATTACCACATTTATCACTTTTGGAATTTACTGAATGCCTTGCCATAGCCTGCCCTAGCATGTATTTTGTACATGGTTGCTATTTCTGATCCTATAATCCCTATTGATTGTAACCCTTCTGCTCTCCACTTACATCCTGTTTAGGTTTGTGTTTATTATCAATACATGTATACAAGGCTTCTCCAATATGTTTACCCTAAATAATGTGTTTTGTTAAGTGATATTTTATACCTTACATGGAGGATAGTCTTCTATTGTATAAGATGTGTGCTTTACATACTCAAATTTCAATGAAAAGATTAAATGAAAAAAAGGTAGTAATCCTATTTGTATTTATGCATTAAAGTCTGTTTGTGTGGAAGCATTCAAAACTATGGAGAGAAAATAGTAGGAGTACAGGCCAGAAAGAAGTAATTATGTGGTTGTGTGGGTAAGTTTGCATATTGGGGTGGGAAAACACATGTGTTTCCATTGACCTGTGTGCTTCGGTTCAAATGTGAAACTGAGATGAGTAAGAGAAGAAAACTGAAAAGCCTAATAGTGGCTACAAGCACGCCGATGCGCTCAGATGTAGTCAGATGTAGTATATATTGACGTGGCAAGTGATCCATATGTGTACAGACAGTATGGCTTAGTGGTTAAAGGCACAGAACTGTAAGCCAGAAGACTTGGAGGCATGAAGACTGAGGTTTGAATCTCATCAACTCTCACTTGTGTAGAATGATCTGAGCAAATCACTTAACTTTTCCATGTGCAGTGACCACTTGCTTTTTGCAAGCATACAGTCTTTCCCAACTTAACAGAAAAATCATGGTTTCCACACTTGCTTGCTGCACACATGCTATATGCATGAAATCAGTTCAATTTAACATTTAAACCATTCTTGCAGCATGCATATCACTTGGGTAGTTTTATGTATGCAGCATGAAAACATTTCATATAATTATTTCTGAAAGGGTACATTGCCAGTTGCCCCAAGCTGCTTTTTGTTCCATGCTTACCTCAGAGTAGTATCTTCTGAGGCTTCAGTTGTTTTCCTAAATTACTATGCCACCCTCTCATACTGCTTTCCATCTGTCACCTTGTCAAGTGTGTAGCATGGTACTACAAAGTACTAGTCATTGTTTCTTGTTCTGCATGTGTCTGTTAATGAGAACTAGTCTATATTAACCTCTTTTGTCACTGCCTGGAGTTAATGTATTTTGTTCCTAAGGTTTCTTGCATTTAAGCAGGCTACCCTCCAGGGGTTCCTGCCTCCTACCCTTACTCTTAATGAACATAGCATGTTAAGTTTCATTTTGAATACTGTAAATCATCACCATTTTCCACAATGGAAAGATCATAAAGAAACGCCTGGTCCAGCATAAAGATTTGCATTTGGTGAGCTTGCAGGTGGTGGGGTGTACCTTGTACTGTAATTATGACTAGTATATACACTCAGAAACAATTCTTGAGATGAATGGTTGTTTGAAAATACTTTGCAGGCATATTCTTCACTTAATTGTGGCTTGACAGCTTTTTGAAGAATTAATGAGCCACTTCACACTGTACATAGCTGACAGACTGCTTCTATTGCAAGATTTTTAATGTAAACTATTGAATTAAAATGTGGCTCTCTAATGATTTTTTATAATTTTGATACATATAGACAATCTCCTGAAGAAGCTTGATATGCTTAAGAGCAAAACATAAATGGTGATGCAATGCATGAGTCATTTGTTGAAAAATATAATGGAGTGTTGAAGAGCAGGACTGAATTTAAAGTGGAGTTTGCACCTCCTTTTTTTCCTTTTGGATATTTGCATTTACACAGGGTTGGCAGCAGCTGTACATATAATTTAAGTTTCAGAACATTTCCTGTGGCAGTTCCTTATATAGCAAAACCTCTACAGACATGACTAAACCAGCCAGTCACTCCTGCAGCTGCTGTAGGGGTTCGCCTTCCTCAGAATCTTCGTGCAGCCATGTGGTGGTCTCTCCATACCATGCACAACTGCTTTGATGCTATCAGTCCATCCAAAACCTCAGCTCCACCACCCGCTACCCAGGTAACCAGCCCTTCAGGTTCCCAGACCACAAATCCTGTACCAGTGCATGTGGCGACCCTTGACACCTGCTCTTGAGCTGACTAAGATTAAACCCAGCCTGAACCACACAATCCATACCTACCTCCTTCTTCCTCCTCCTCTAGCAGACATAAGGCATAGAGGACCTCTCAAAATAATCATGATGAACTGAAATTTTTGCATTGGCACTCTGAATCACCTATTCAATTTGCCTCCTGTCTACCCCCATCTTTGCCCTTCCTTTGACTGTGTCCACTAGATCCCCATCTTAGCACTGGAGGTGATAAATGGTGTAGTGTTTAGAGAAGTGTGGTTCTGTCTCCTTAATCTGATCTCATTTAGTAATGATAGTGGCAACAGCTTCAGTAATGTATAAGACACAGGGTGTAGCTGCTAGAGTGCTGCAAGCTAAGGGCTGACAAGAGCAATGCTTGAAGCAGGAACGTTCAAGTTAATAAAGCATTATAAAAGAAAATGTGAGCCAGCCCACTGGAGCAGAGCCAAGGCTTCTGTCTGAGACAACAACCTCTTGAGTTCAGAAATGGACTCGGAGTCGAGAGCTGGCTGGATGGAGAAGGATTGAGCATCTGGAGGACTGCTCTCCTCCAGGGGAGGGAGCTGAGTGTTCCATTCACTACTGACCCTTGGTGGAGGCCAGGGCTTCCACAGTGGCCTGCACCATCATGTAGGGGGCAGGGTGGATCCTGGACATCATTGCATGTCACTGCCCCCAGGCATTTAACATCAGGAAGATGCCAGCCCCATGTATGATGCCAGCTCAGCAGCCATATCTGTTGCCCACCAGGGTCTGCTAGGGAGTCCTGCTCCCATGGTCCTGACCAGGGGTTAAGCTGGGTCTCACCTACCCCATTGTCCATTGGGTGGGGGTGCCATCTGGCGGTCCTGCTCAGTGGGCAAGCCTGAGCATGGAGGGGGGACATCAGCAGAGAGGGACTGAGTTCTGATCAAGGGTTCAGAACAAAAGAAATGAAAAAAGAATTAAAGAAGATGTGACTCCAGTGGTGCTGTTTTCAGGTAAACTACAGACAGCAGTACAACTGGTGACATAAACAGGTGATACTGTAAGTCACAGAACCCATGAGTAAAATCCCAGAGCTCCAGGCTGACAGAACTTGCATGCAACTGTGCCTATGTATCTGCTAACTAGCATCAAACAAGTGTTCCACAGAGTGAAAGTCAAAAGGAAGGCCAGGTAGACTGTTTTCATATATAGCTTCACAAAGGTAAAACTGTTATGATTACCCTACCTCAATTTAGGACTGTCAGAAGTAGCAGTTACTACAAGTAAACAAAATATATGGAATTGTACAATTCGATCACTGGTAGAATAAAATGCTGAGTGCATATAGTAGCAACACAATAAGAGGATGTGGATAAACGGTATACAGGTAACAGTTTTTTCCAGATTTGATATTTCAGATGCCAATAATCTTGTATACAGTTGAAGGAAATTGACAGAATGGTTTGAAAACTTTATGATGACAATGAACATTACTGTAGTCATTTCTTGCAATAGGGACTCTCAACCTAGTATCCATAAATAAAGAGCATTTGGGAAATACATAAATACATTACATCCATTTCTACAGTTTATGTTACAATAGAACAACAGTACCATTCCTGGATCTAACAAACAATTGTGAAAATGACAAAATCATAACAGATCTTTATAGAAAACCAATGGAGAAAACACCATCTTTCACCCACAGAGCATCCACCCACCTTCACTTAATAACAGTATACCATATAGACAAAGGTTAAGAAAAAAAGGAATAGTGGCAATGAGACAAACTTATAGAATAACATGCAAAATTTGAAAGAGAGATTTACAGCAAGGAGATATGACAAAAATTACTAAATGAAGCTGAGAACAAAACAACAAATTAAACAAGGCTAGAGCTACTAAAAGATAAACTTAGATAAATCAATGCAGACAAACTCACCATATCAACCCAATATTCAGAATAATTTGAAAAGATTAAAAGGGTCTACTGAACAACTGATACATTTTACAAACAATGGACCTAGGGCAGGATATACGAACATACAAACATACACATTTGCAAGCAGAACTAGGCCAGATGGTCTATCAAGTCTGTTTGAGTGTGCAGCTAGCACCCTCACCTTGCAGCTGCTCTGCCCCTCCCTTCCCAATTACCTCCCTCTCCCTTGTCCCATCCCCTTTGAAGCTACCCACTGTCTTACAGGCTACCACCTCCTCCAGTAGAATTCCATTCTGCCACGACCATCTCTGTAAAAAGTGTCTCCTCATTTCCATCCTAAAACTTCCCTTCAATTTAAGGCTATCCTCTGATGTCCCTCCCTTCTCAGCCTTGAGTGCCTGTCTTGTTTATCCCTTTGTGTACTTAATGGTCTCAATCTGTGACCCACAATCATGGTCACTCATTGGATCTGGTGTTCCTCCTGGGGATGGAGATCTCGAATTGGTGGTGGATCCAGTCGGATGGTCAGATCATCACACCATAGGGTTCAGTTTCATGGATCCCCCAATAGACCTGCCCCTAAGGAGATGGTCTGGTACTGTTCTTTAAGGTGTGTGACCCCAGATGGTTTATCGGTGGTGCTTGACCTTTTGGGTATGCTGAGTGAATGCTTGGATCCAGGGATCTGGTACAGAGCCTATAATAAGATGGCGACCATGGCCCTGGATTCCAAAGCTCCTGTCCGTGTTAGCCTCCTCACTCTTCTCGCCCAAGGTCCCATGGTTCAGTGGGACCCTGAAAGAGTTGAGGAGAGTAGGGAAGGCTGGAGAGGCACTGGCAGGAAACGGGTCTGGATGACGACAAACTTAGATTGATGGATTATTATAAGGTCTATCAATCAGCAATCTCCCATAAGAAGGCAGAGTTCCTGCCCAGGGAGATTGCCGCTGCACAAAATTGACTGACTTAACTTCCTTGTTGACTGCCGACAGATTGTGCAATCGAACAAGTCTTCAGTCTGGAGGAGTGTTTCTACAAGATAAGTGTGACAAGTTTGCTAATTTCTTCACAGATAAGGTTGCCACTGTCAGGTCTGAAGTCTGTCAACCCCTCTATTGGGTGTTGTGGAGGTCAGCAGGAGGTTGTGAACATGCGGTTTACCTGGTCTGACTGCCGGCCGGCCATCATTGACATCTTGAGGATTATTCAGACTTGCAACCAACCTGCTGTAGTATGACCAGGGCCCAACATGCCTCCTTGTGGGATGTGTTGAGAAAATCAATCCGGTCCTAGCTGAAGTAGTCTGGAGGTCATTGGAGATGGAGGAGTTTCCTGACACCTGAAGGAAGTGGTTGTATGATCTCTTCTTAAAAACCCTTCCTTGACCTGACCTGTCTGGCTAACTACAGATCCGTCTCTAACCAGCCCACTGTGGGTAAGGTTATTGAGAAGATGGCTGCATTGCAGCTGGAAGAACATTTGACTACCATGATGTCTATGATCTTCTCCAGTCCAGATTCAGGAAGAGATATAATACAGAGACAGCACTTGTTCAGGTACTTAATGATCTCCTAATACCGAAGGATCAAAGGACTCATTTGATCTTGGTCCTCCATGATTTCTCTGCAGCATTTGATGCTATGGACTATGGTGTGCTGCTGGAGAGCCTTCAGCTGATTTTTGGACTGTCTGGCACAGACCTCAGTTGGTTTCAATCTTTCCTCAAGGGTAGGACTCAGAGAGTGGTTTCGGGGATTTATTCCTTGGCTCCTCTCCTATCCTGAGGGGTGCCGAGGGCTCCATCTTATCATCCATGTTGTTTGCAGTGTATATGCTGCCTGTGGGAGACATTATTAGGTGGTATGGTCTGAGTATTTACTGCTATGCTGTGATACTCAGCTATACATGTCCTTTGTGCCTGAACAGGGTGGAGCCCTCTTGGTATTTAACAACTGCCTCTCAGAGATCCAGGACTGGATGAGTGCCAGTTGGCAGTGGTTGAACCCAGATAAAACTGAGGTGTTAGTGGTGGACCTAGGTTGACAGGATATGGGATTGCTTAGGGACAGCCCTCTGGGCTGTAGCTCAGGGCATCCAATTGATGACATCTGGCTGGGTGCAGAATCTGACCATTATTTTTATGATGGTCGGACACTGAAATCTCAGGTGTCAGTCATTGTCAATACCTCTTTCTACTATCTGAGGAATATTGCCCAAATAAAGCATCTGGTCCCACCTGATGATCTTTCAATTCTAGTCCACTCCTTGCTGAGCTCCCACCTTGACTACTGCAATACCCTTTACCCTATTGCTCCGGGGGGTTGGCATCTACTGCTGCAGCTAGTGTAGCATGTGGTAGCCATGCTGTTGACTGGCTGTTCAAGATCTTGGCATATCACACCTGTGCTCTGCAGACTGCACTGGTTGCAGGTACAGTGGTGGATCACCTTCCAAAGTCAGGTTATTGACCTATAAAGCCTTACACAGGCAGAGACCTCAGTACTTGCAAGATCTCCTTTGTCCATACTGCCCCTTCTCCAGCTCTGCTCCTCTGATGAGGGATTGCTAGAGGTTCCAAGGGCTTCACTTAAGATCTTATGGGCCCATTCTTTGGACTTTGCAGCCCCCACTCTGTGGAACTCTCTACCTCATTGGGTGAGGGAGTGCCTGACCATCCAGAGTATTAAGACCACTCTTAAAATACATTTATTTAGTTTGGCCTTCCTGATTGCTTTTAGATTTTCTGAAATAGTTTTTAAAAATTGTATTAGTTGTGTAGTTTTGAAAATTTTTAGAAACAGTTTAGAAACTTTTAGATCTTATGATATTGGTTTTAAATTGATATTGTTTTAACTTTGTGTGTGTTTTTTGGTTATGTTGTAAAAGCACTTTGAACAATTTTGAATTGTGCTTTTTACAAATAAAATTTGATTTCATTTAATCATATCCCCGTTTCTTCTCTCCTCTAAGAAGTACATGTTCAGCTCTCTCAGCCTCTCTCATATGGTCTGTCCTCCTATCACAGGATCATCTTTGTTGCACTGCTATACCCCTTCCTCTTATTTCACATCCTTCTTCAGATATGGGTTCCAGAATTGCATATAGTACAGCAGGTGCAGCCTGACCAGTGCACTGTAGAGAGGTAGGATCACCTCCCTGCTCCTGGAGGAGATCCCTTTGCAATACAATCCAGCATCCTGTTGGCTTTGTTGCCACCCTCCTACACTGCTCTGTATTGCTCATCTTCCCCATTGCAACCACCCCAGATCATTCTCCTCCTCAGTGGAACCAAGCTGCAATCCTTTCAGCTGGTAACCCTCCCTGGGTTCTTTGCTCCAAAGTGCAGGACTTTGCACTTTTGTACATTGAATCCCAACTGCAATGCTTTGACCAGTCCACCAGTTTGGTCAGGTCATCCTGGAGCCCTGCCAACCTGCTATATAATCCACCACCACCACCCCAATTTAGTACCATCAGTGAATAGACTGACCTTATTCCTGACACCACACAAGATGTCCGCTATGAATATTCCAAACAGCACTGACCTCAGTACTGATCCCTGTGACACCCACTTGTCATAGTCCTTGAAGTTTCCCCACCACTACCCTCTGATGTCCCCTGCAGCCAATTCTCTATCCATTTAACCATCTTAGTCCCCACCCCATGTATCTCAACCTCCCTCCCAACCTCACATGTGGCACCAAATCAAAGACCGTGCTGAAGTCCAATTATATGGCATCCACCGCATGACCCTTGTCCAATTCCCTCATGACCCACTCATAATACTCAACTAGGTTCATCTGGCAAGATTTTCCAGAGACAAACCCATGCTGGTGACTGTCCTGGAGTCCATTGTCTTCATAAAGATCACCAGCCTTTCCTTAAGCATTGTCTCCATCACCTTCCCCACAATGGAAGTTGCTTACCAGCTTGTAATTACCCAGATCCTCCTTTGTTCCACTTTTGTGGATGGGTACCATTGGGCCATCCTCCAGTCATGCAGTATTACTCTGTGTCCAGGGAGTTATTGAATAGTTCCACCAGCAGTCCAGCCAGGATCTCGGCCATTTTTTCAACATCCTGGGATGTATGCTGTCTGGTCCTGGTGCCTTATCCACCCTTAAAGCTCTTAAACCCTTCAGTACCCTATGCTCATTGATCACCCTGTCTGTTACCCCTCTCTTCCACCTGCCCCTACCCTGCCCACCCCTGCAGTAGCTGCTCCCTTTCTCCCTTGTGAAGAATGGTCAAGGGTTTGGCAGTTGAAATTCATTGCAAGGAAGTGCAAGATAATACATATGGGGCACAAAACCCTGGAACATATCAGTTGGGGGTTAGAATACAGCATGCACCAAGCAGGAAAGGGACCTTGGGGTTATAATCTCTGATGACCCCAAGGTAGGAAACAGGACAAGGCAGCAAGTAAAGCAAATAGGATGCTGGGATGCATAGCAGGAACATTACCAGCAGGAAAGGGAGGTCATAATTCCACTATACAAGACACTAGTGAGGCCCCATCTGGAGTCCAGTGTACAGCTCTGGAGACCTTACCAATGTAAGGACATAGACGGGTTGTAGAGAAGGTTCAGATGAGGGCAACAAAGATGGTACTGGATTGCATCACAAGTCCTATCAGGACAGGCTGAATGACTTGAATATGTACTCTTGGAGTAGAGGAGGAGAGGAGATATGATAGAGACATACAAGTACCTTACAGGGAGGAACAGGGTGCAGGAATACACTATTTTAATGCAAAAAGATGTTCCAGGACTTGAGGGCATGAGATGAAGTTGGAGGGAGTATGATTCAGAGTAAACATGAGGAAGAATTTATTCACAGAAAGAGTGGCAAACAAGTGGAACACCCTCCCAGAGGAAGTGGTGGGGCTGAAACAATCAAGGGATTTAAGTATGCATGGGATAGACCTAAAGGAATTCTGGAGTCAGGAGTAAGGGCAATAGACTGCTAGAAAAACATAAAGTGAACTTACAAGCTCAAATGGGCAGACTGGGTGGGCCATAGGTCCTTATCTGCTGACAGTGTCTATGTATCTATGTAATACAGAACAGAAGTACTCATTCAGTGCTTCTTCCTGATCCACCCTTTCTATGCCCACCCCATCCTTCCTGATCCTCACTATCTGGTCCTTGCAGTTCTTTCTGTCCCATATGTATCTGAAGAAGTCCATTTCCCTTGTCCCTGATGCCCTGCACCAGCCTCAATTCCGTGGATGCCTTAGCTGTTCTGACTTCCTTGTTAACTTCCTTGGACCTCTTCACATATTCCTCCCTATCAACCCTCTTCCCAGATTTCTTGTATTTCTTGAATGCTGCTTATTTAGCCCTCACCATTTCTAAGACCCCTTTACTTAACCAGCTCAGTTTTTCATCCCTTTCCTTTGCTCTGCAATCTGGCATGTCTCAGTAGCCTTCAGTATCTCCAATTTGATTTTTCCCATTTCAGATTCACATCCCATTGTGGTTGTATTCCTTCCAGATGACCTATAAGATTTCACCCATCCTACCAAAGTCAGCCTGTCTGAAGTTCATCACCCTGGTCCCAGTACCCACTGCTTCTCTGCTCATATTAAGTGTGAACCTCACCGAGTGTTGGTCACTCCCAGCCAGTGGGTCCTCCACCCCACCTCCTTTATAGCCTCCCATTGGCCAGAACCTGATACAGTGTATTCCCCAACCTAGTTAGCTCAGTGACCATCTGTGCCAGGAAACAGTCCTGGAAGGTATCCAGGAGTATTTGCTCCTAGCACTCGAGGTGGCTGGGGTATCTCAATCTCTCCTGCTAGATTGAAGTCCTCATAATCACTGTGTTACCTTTCCACACACCTTCCTAATTTGCTCTGCCAGCTCCCCATCAAGGTCTTCCCTTGAGTCCTTGCCCTTGTTCGGGTACTTAATGACCTTCCAATGGCGAGATCGAAAGGCTTGTACCATCTGGTCCTTCTCAATCTCTCTCAGCAGCTTTTGACACTGTGGACCATGGGGTGCTTTTGGAGACTCTGTAGTTCCATTGTGGACTGTTGGGTACAGTCCTCAAATGGTTTTAATCTTTCCTTGTAGGTAGGTCTCAGAGGTAGTAACTGGAATTTATTCCTCTGATGCCCTCCCCTATCCTGTGGGGTGCCGCAAGCTCCATTTTAGTGCCCATGTTGTTTGCAGTGTACATGCTGCCATTGGGAGATATCATCAGATGATACGGCTTGAGTTTCACTGCTATGCAGATGATACTCAGCTGTATATGTCCTTTGTGCCCAGGCAGGTTGATGCCATTTCTATGCTAAATATTTGCATTTCTGAGATCAAAGACTGGATGAATTAGAGTTGGCAGAGGTTGAATCTGGTTAAGACTGAGATGTTGGTTGTGGATCCAGGTTACCTGGGGTGGGTTCTGAAGCTGGGCACATGTCAGGCCTGCAGCTTGATGTCCAGCTCACTACCTCAGACTGGGTACAAAACCTGGACATTATTCTTGACATCGATCTGACCTTGAAATTTCAGGTGTCAGCCATGGTTACATTGTTATTTTACCATCTAAGGAATATCGCCGGATGAAACACCTGGTTCCTCCGGGTGACCTTCCAACACTGGTCCATGCCTTTGTTACCACCCATCTTGACTATTGCAATGCCCTCTACCTAGGGCTACCTGGGGTTGATATTCATCACCTGCAGGTGGTGCAGAACGCTGTGGCCAGGCTGTTGACTGTCACTCTAGGACCAGTCATATACGCCTGTGCTGCGTGAACTGCACTGGCTGCCAGTTCAGTGGTGGATCACCTATAAGGTAGGCTTGCTTACCTTCAAGGCCCTACACGAACAGGTACCTGACAACCTGAAAGTTCTCCTGACTCCCTACTCCCCAGTCGTCCTCTCCGATCCACTGACAAGGGATTGCTAGAGGTTCCAGGGTTCAAATGAAAACTTCGGGGTTCGCACTTTTCATTTGCGGCACCAACCTGTGGAACTCTCTACTCACCGTTAAGAGAATGCCTTACCGTCAATAGTTTTAAAACTATGCTGTAAACATATTTATTTTCTCTGGCTTACCCAGATTAAGTTATATATTTATGCTTGATGTTTTATATGATTGTACAGTGCCTTGGTTTTGGAAGGCACTAAATAAATAAAGAGCGATGATGATGATGATGAGTTGGTGGTCTGTATACTATCCTCATCCTGAGAATCCTATTCGAGAAAAACCCAGGATTACAGCAAAATAGACTAAGTCCACTAAGGATGAATTAGTAAAAACACAACACTGGACACCAAAAGAACCATATAGAACCTGTCTCAATAAAGAAATATAAGGTTTTAATACTTGTAGTAACTGCACCCACTGTAACAATGGCATGAAAATGAAAACAATAAGACGACATGCCAACATAGATGCTTTGAGATGCAGAAATTTATAACATGTAGTTCTGACCATATAATATACTATATAATCTTGCCTTGTTCCTTTATTATATAGGACAGACTGCAAGACCTCTAAAGATGCAAATTACTGAACATAAAAGCAATATCAGAAGAGCCAATGAAAGATCTCCCATGGCCAAACATTTTCTGGAACATCAACATCAAATTTCCAGTTTGAAGTTCTTTGGAATAGAAAAGTAGCAAAACCAGAAAGAAGAGGAAGCTGGGATGCTTTATTATTAAAAGGGAAGCCTGGTGGATATATACACTATGGACTCATTTCAGGAGATATGAACTTAATGAAAATCTTATTTGGTGTACTTTCTGATGAACACATGACAAAGAAACTTTCCATAATTATGGGGCAGCTTAAAATAATAAGTGTATTAAGATCAGAGCAATACTGTTAGTTTTATAACTCTGTAGAAAATTAATATTTTATTATCACCAGATACTCCAACCAATACCAGGCATACAGCCAGATCATGTTTCCCTCCTGTTTTCCTTCACCCCTGTCCCACAGTCTCATTACTGTTACAATTTTCTCTGCATTCATCAGGACCCTAATGTTTCCTTCACCCTCCACCTCAATTTCCCTTCCATTTCCCAACTCTTCCTTCCCCTCACAACACTTCAATAGCATTCATCCAACTCAGCCTAGCATTCATTTCCCACTCCTATAACCACACTCTACAGCAGTTCATTTTGATATACATATCATAACCATAAAAGAATGAACCACTAAAACAATGTTGTTCCATGGAACCCACAAGTACAAGGACCATGAGCTCATAATTAACAACCACGAAGGTGTCGCCCTTGAGCAGGTGGATATGTTAAAATATCTTGGCCTGACCCTTGATTGCTCCCTCTCATATACCAAACACATTGACAATATCACTAAAACTGTGAACGCCTCATAGGGCTACCATACAAGCATAAACATTACCTAATGGCTGAAGCCTTGAACCTCACTATCCAGAGCTCTGTTATCTCAACTATTGACTACAGGCTCATTATCTATGGATCCGCTACTGATACTGCACTCTGGCACATAGCTGTAGCCCTTAATAAAACATGTAAACTCTTATTTCAGCTGCCTGCCTTTCTCACATGTGACATTTACAGAAGGCTAACTGGCTCCAGCTATCTGGCAGGCTAAGTACCAAACCTGCATCCTAGCTAAGAAGACCTCACTGGGCCTTATGCCCCTGAGTCAACCAATATTGACCCAGCAGTGTGTCTGCCGCCTATCTAGAAAGATTGGACAGTCTAACCTTCACAATACCTCGCTGCAGGACCTCTCAAGCTCAGTTTCTTATCTTGTCAGAGCCTCCACCTGGTTCAACTTGCTACCTACAGAAATCTCCAACATCACCATGACTGGTGCTTTTAAGTGTAACCTATGTCAACACCTCATGTCTAGTGCCTTCTGTGATTGCCTATAATCTCCTCCAGGCATACTACCCTCAAGCATCCCTCCTCACTGCCTCAGATCCTCCTCTCCTACCCCCATTACTGTGTACAGGATGAATCTGTCTCCTCTTCCTTTATCCCCCATTTCCTCCTCCTAGCTATTTCCCATCTACCACATACCCAACACAATGCCCTCCTATTTCTCCTCCTCCTCTCTATCTCTCTTCTCTCTCTCTCTGTCCCATACCACCCCTTCACCACCACTCTTCCTTCTCTTTTCCTATTAACCCACTCTTAATAATGCTTCACTGAGCCTCCTATGACTTGTACTGTATAATTAACTGCAACACAATTCCTTGACAATGCCTTTGCGCTATTATCGTAATCTTACTTATCTTTTTGTAAGTTCTATTGTAATGATCATGTTATGTTTTGTACCTTATTGTCCTTATTGCCTTGATGTTGAACTTTGTAAAGAGCCCTCCACTCAAAGGAGTGATCTGAAATACAAATAAATAAAATAAAAATAAAAATTAATTTAATTTGGAATGTGTAAAATAAATGTCTTATTAACTATTATGATGTTTCAGTGAATGTTTAAACATCATAAAAATCCCTTCAAATCCTGTCAACTTCTGTAAAAAGATGTTTGGATACCAGGTTAACCTGATCAGAGAGACCTGATCAAAGTTTAAAACTATTCACACAACCTCCACATACTGCCTGACATGGTCTGCCACAGTAAATATTAAAGTAAAGAGAGAGTTAAAAAGAACAGGAGGAAGAGGACCTCATCCTCCATGTGAGGAATTGGTTTCCATAGTGACAGGGCAGCTAAGCGATTACTCAGTGCTATGATCACGCTAGCTACATGATATTTGGCTGCCCAGCCTCTCTTGCACCTTGGAGAAAGGTGAACCATGAGTAGTTGGCATCCTCCCCAATGGCGTGCAGTGGTTTTCATTAAAGTTACCGACAAAATATTCTGTCTCTACAACGGACTGAACATTGTGACAGCATTTAAAACTAGACATAGCAGTTACTCCATCTCTACAATGGAATGAAAACTGCAGCAGATTTTTAAAAACTAAAACATTGAAGCCCCTCATGAATACGGGTGAGTGAAAAACGTAATGAAAGGAGAGCAGTTGAATACTGAGAATTGAAACAAAGTTTGAATGCCCATACCTACAAGGATAGAGTTACTTATATAAATTTAATTTGATTTCCTCCTAGTTAAGGAAGGGCATCACAATAAATACAGCACAAAGAAAACCAAGGATTAATTAAAGGTATTAAAACAAATCATATGATTTGGATAAAAATACAAAATAAACCAAAATATTTGCCATGATACATAGATACATAGATACATAGACAGTGTCGGCAGATAAGGGCCTATGGCCCACCCAGTCTGCCCATTTGAGCTTGTAAGTTCAGTTTGTTTTCCTAGAAGTCTGTTGCCCTTACCCTGACCTCCAGAATTCCTTTATGTCTATCCCATGCATTCTTAAATCCGTGATTGTTTCAGCCCCACCACTTCCTCTGGCAGGGTGTTCCACTTGTCCACCACCCGTTCTGTGAAGAAATTCTTTCTCATGTTTCCTCTGAATCGTCCTCCCTCCAACTTCATCCCATGCCCTCTAGTCCTGGAACATCTTTTTCGCTTAAAAATAGTGTATTCCTGCACCTTGTTCCTCCCTGTAAGATACTTGCATGTCTCTCATCATATCCCTCTCTCCCTCCTCTCTCCGGGGAGTACATGTTCAGTTCCTTCAACCTGTCTTCATAGGACTTGTGATGCAATCCATGCACCATCTTTGTTGCCCTCCTCTGAACCTTCTCTACCCTGTCTATGTCCTTACATAGGTATGGTCTCCAGAACTGTACACTGTACTCCAGGTGGGGCCTCACTAGTGTCTTGTATAGTGGAATTATGACCTCCCTTTCCTGCTGGTGATGCCCTGCCTATACATCCCAGCATCCTATTTGCTTTACCTGCTGCCTTGTCACACTGTTTCCCTACCTTGAGGTCATCAGAGATGATAACCCCAAGATCCTTTCCTGCTTGGTGCATGCTATATCCTCACCCCCCAACTGATATATTGTGCCAGGGTTTTGTGCCCCATATGCATTATCTTGCACTTCTTTGCATTGAATTTCAACTGCCAAACCTCTGACCATTCTTCAAGTTTCTGCAGGTCGCTTCTCATTCTGTCTACACCTCTGGTGTGTCTACTCTGTTACAGAGTAACAGTATGATCATAGCCCATCGTCTAACCCTTTTAAGTCCCACCTTTATTCCATTCAGACTAGGTGGATTCCATGCCTGGGAGGCTAGGCATAGACTATATTCACTGGACCATGAACATTTTATTGGAAGGCACTACCCTGACCCACCCTGTTACTACCTTGTCCCTAGATGTGGAGAAGACATTTGACAGGGTGGAGTGGCCTTATCTATTTGAAACCCTTAGCAGGTTTGGCTTCCCTGTTAAGTTTATTTCTATGATATGCCTCCTATGCTCTTCTCCTTTGGTTGCAGTCTCAACTAACTCAGTTCTGTCCCCTTAGTTCCCCTCAATAGGGGAACTAAGCAGGGCTGTCCCTGTCACCCTTCCTTTTGTAATGGCAATTGAACGTTTGACTGCTAAGATTAGGGACATTCCTTTCTCAGGCATTACTTTATGCACTTTCCCCACAAAATATCTTTATTTGATGATGATGTTACCTTATTTGTTACTAACCCTCCATTTCTCTCCCTGCTCTCATTGATATAATTTCAACCTCCTCTCCTTTCTGGCTGCAAGTTGAACAATGCAAAATCTCAGGTCCTCCCCTTAATTCTGCGTGTACAGTGGATATATTCAAGCCATACCCTATCAGTGGGCCTCTTACCGAGTCTTTGGGTATAACTATTTTGGGAATTGAATTGCGTACTACTCTGTTGGATACTGTAAATGCCAATGCCCAAAAATGTACCATACCCTTGACACGGATCTCCAAAGGTGGAAGTCTCACACTCTTTCTCTTGGGGATTATGAATACCATAAAACTCTGGTCCCACCTAAACTTCAGTAGGTACTTGCCTGTCTTCCTATAGCCTGTCCTGAGATTTTTCCAGAAGATATCGGCTAGGATAACCTCCTTTATTTGGGTGGGTAAACCTCCTAACATTGCTCTCCAGACTCTGCAGAGACTTTGGTGGAAGGTGGCTTTGGGCACTCAGACTTAAAGCTCTTTCATTGTCTTATGATCCTATGTCAGTTACTTATCTGCACACTCCATCCCTAACTAATCATCTTCCCAGCTGGCTACCTCTGGAATTTAACCAGGGCAACCTTCCTGTTTCCTCAGCCTTGGTTTTCCAAAATTGGTCCCTCTGCACTCTCATTAATCCCTGTGCTAGATACAGTAGGCATTTGTGGATCAAATATGGTAAGTCACATGGGTAGGTGCCTCAGTCCACCCCAATAGACCTCTTTGGAGTGTAACCCCACCCTATCATTGATAATAAGCCCTTATCTTGGTTGGATTGGAAAACTGCAGGCATTGCTATGATAGGAGACCTGTTTGGCCCCTCTACTGGTATACTTCTCTCCATACTTCTGTCCTTTGATGCCTTGCTAAGCAAACATCATTTGCCCCACACACACTTTTGGAGATACTTGCAGCTTAGAGACATGCTCAAACACAAAGTTTCTAGAGTCCTTTCTCCCACACAACAACTACTGGATCACTGTTACTCTCTTCAGGGATCCCATAATTTGACTGTTAAACTCAGAACCTTCCTGTCTTGCTGTCCTCCAGCTTCAGTTTCCGCCAGCCCTAGAACTAAATGGGAACTTGAATTGGGTGTTTCTATTTCTCATCTGACTGGGATCAAGCCTGGTCTAATGTTTAAGTGGCTTCATGAGAACTACAAGCCAAGTCTCTCCAATATAAAGTCCTACATGGGGCATGCAGAATGCGTTCATGGCTTTATAAAGAAGGTCTTTTAAGACATAATGACTGTTTGTGCTGCTCATCTCCTTAGGCCAATTTGACTCACATGCTTTGGGATTGTCCAGCGATTGATCATTACTGAACCCTGTTTGGAACACATGTATTAAAGTCATTCCCCATTTTGGGAGCCATGATCCCCTGCTAGCTCTCCTGGGCATACCTCACCTGACCTGCTCCTTTCAGGCCCCAACTCCTTTGGCTCTTTGGTGCCTGTGCTGCACCAAATGAGTTTTGTTGCGTCATTGGAGGGACCCAGCACCTCCTTCTCATCAGGAGTGGTTCAGCCTTCTCCACCTTACTTCAGGTATGAGTGGACAGCCCATCTTATTTCTGGTAAATTGGTGGAGTATCAGAAGATTTGGAACCTTCCACAAAGCTTTTCCAAGACTGCTCCCCATCACCTATCCTAATGGCTGAATCAACCTCTTCCCTGACCTGTTCCATTTTTGTGAACCTGCCAGAAGTTATTTTACTTCTGATGACACATCATTCTGGCACAACAACAATCCCCACTTTGGTAGAGGCAGATGTTGCTCTAATGGGACCTTTGACCCTCCTCCCACCCATGTCCCTCCTTCCTCCCTCCATTCCCTTCCTCTTCCTCCTACCTAAACTTCTTCTTTACCCCTTTCCTCTATTCCTTGGCAATGTCTTGTCTTTGATATAATCCTAACCTGGCATCTATTCCTATTCTCTATTCCTACTTTTCTAGTTCTCTATCCATCCACTTTCCAATGCATGCCGCCATTCAGTTTAGGTCTTTAGTCTTTCTTCCTTAACATTCCTGATGCCTGGCATTCAACTTTGTTCAGCCTTTTCTCTTTCCTATTGTTCCATTTCATTAGAGGTATCTTTTACATTTGTCTAACAGGATTCTTTCAGATTTTTTTATACACACTGTTCCAGTTGTTCTTTTGGTTACTTTATCGTTATTTATGAATTTGTGTCTTAAACGCTTACGCCAATGTATTTTTTTTTGAGTTCCTGATATGTCTAGTTGGATATCCTGTTTATAATTGTTTAATGCCCCATCTACTGTTTTACAGACAATATTTACTAATTGTTTCATGCTGAACACTGCTTGGTCATGGGATATTGCTACTGTTCTGATTTGACAATGCTGTACTTACTTGTTCCTCATTTGTTTCATTCTTGTTGCCACTGTTGTAATATATATTGTGTGTTTGCTTACTCTTCCTGTTTTGGTTTCCTATTTGCTTTATCATTATCATAAATTCAATAAATACCTTTATTGAAAAGAATACAAAATAAAATGCCTAATATGAAGGATACATATCATTTTTTAAAGTAAACATATTTATATGTAATTTTCACAGGCTGCCAACCATAGAGAAGCAGTTAAAACTGCAGAAAGGATGCCAAGATTAGACATACACATGATAATAATAATAAGCTTTATTTCACATAAGCGACTTTCAGAAGGCTTGGTGATGGTTTAAAATAAGGTTTGTTCCCCTTTCCCTTACTTATCAAAGATATGAAAATAATATGATAACGAATTTGAAAAATTTGAGATGTTGGTAACAGAAGTGTGTGATATGTTTATATTTTAGAGAACTTTAAAATTCTGATAGAGAGACAGGATTGTCTTGACATGTTAATAAAAGTGAAAAAGTCAAGTGCTGTACCATGTAAAACCAAGATCACATTTGTGAACAAGAATATTGGAATAATTCTGTAATTAACTTAAAATTACAGAAAACACTGGAAAAAGTTATTGATCAATACTGGTTGAGAGTCCTCATTACAAAAAATGATTGCATTATTACATGGAACTAAGGATACCCCTAAGTTGAGAAGAACATTTATCACTTTGTTAATGAGATCTAAAAGGAACTGTGGGAAATTCTAAAACACAAGGAATGAACATTACTGTGCCACAAGGACAAAAAACCTTACTACTCTATTTTGCTGGCAGTGAGGTGCATGACATATATGATACACTCCGGCAAGTGGAACATGAGACTATGATGCTTGCTAAAGGTCTCTGTCTGACTACTTTAATCTTATGCAAAATAGTGAATTTAAGAGATACAAATTTCAGGCAACTAAATAGCTAACAAGTGCATCCATGGATGTGTATGCTACTTATTTAAGGGATCTAGCACACATCTGTGATTTTGTGGATGTGGACAGTGAGCATTTAAATATGGCAAGGGCATTAGAGATCACAGATTTCAAGCCCAAAGTATTGAACAAGGTGCAGAACAAAACCAGTCTGCAAGTACAACAGAAACTGTCATGCCCCACTTTAAGTCTACATCCCACTGCTATAAATGTGGCAGAAACTATCCTCAAGAAGATAACTGCCCTACAAAGGGCAAATGTGTTAAACAAGTGGCAAGTTTATTTTTATTTTTATTTTATTGAAGTTTTAGATTAATACCTGTGAGCAACAGATCTTTACATAGGTTCCACATCAAAAGAAAAAACATCATCATGGTAACAATTACAATACCAGGTACATTGCAAGCATCACCAGGCCTAAATACATCTAAGTAGAGTACAGCAAAAGCCATAGGTTCATTGAAACAAATACAGGTTAAAATTGAGGTGGGACAAGACACATTGGGATAGGTAAAGACAGAGACAAGGGGTTTTAAATGAATACACCCAAATGGACAGTATAATTCATATAAACATCAGAGGCAGTGTACAAGGTATGCCTGAGTCAGGTAATAGCTAGGAAGGAGGTGGGTGAGAGGAAAGGTGTGGAAGGAATGGGATAAGTGGGGATAAAGCAGGGGTGGAGTAGCAGAGAGGGTGAAGGTACATTGGAGCAATGCAGAGTGAGAACATGAGACATGAGGCACACTTATGGAGCAGGGAGGCAGTATTAGTGGTAGCAGTCACAGGTAGCCTCAGTGACTACCCGCTGCCATAGCAAATGTTTGAAAGAACCCAGCATGGTTGTATTGAATATATCAGATTGCAGTGAATTGCTCAAGTGCGGGCTCTGTATGCAAAAGCATGCTGCCCTAGTGCAGTTGGCATTGTGGGGTTTTGAACATCTGGTTGGAAGAGCTTCTTGTAGCTCGAAGGTTTAATGGAGGAGTCAGAAGGGCTTGGATGCCGAGTGGCATCATACCAAGGCTGACTTTTAATCAATCAGATAGATTTGAAATCTGAGCCTGCAGTCAAATTGTAGCCAGTTGGCCTGGGAGTAAAGTTCACATGTGTGGGTCATTTAGTCAGCACTGGTGAGAAGACAGCAGGGTTTTTAAGGCTGTTTTGAGTTGCTGGAGGGCTGTGTTCATAGCTGATCTGTATATGATGATGCCATAGTCAGTGAGTGAGATAACAGAGCTATGAATGGCAAGTTGCAAAGTGTCCAGGATCAGATTACATTTCTGCCTGTAAAGCATACCTATTCTTCTATTTATCACCTTCAAGGTGTTGTTAATGTACCGGTGTAGGACAAGGTAGAGTCAATAGTTATACCCAGGTACTTAAATTGCTGGACTAGCTCTAGGGGTGATCCTCAACATTGCTGATGGTGAGTCAAAAGTTTTGTGCTTGCTGTGGTTACTGGTGAACATCATAATCTTAGTTTTTTGTAGTCAAGATAAGCTTCTGATCAGCAAACCATTTTTCAGCGGATATGAATCATGCTGGAGCTGGTCCTGAAGTTGCTTTGGTCATGAGTGACTAGTGAAAATAATGGCATCATCCGTATAAAGAAGTATGTGGACATTGCAAGAGTTTGGGAGCTTATTAACAAAGATACTAAATAATAGTGGGCCCATGATGGAACCTTGTGGGACCCTGGAGGGTACTGGCCTGAATTCAGAGCAAACATCTGTGATTTACACTTGTTGTGACGGTTGTTTAGGTAACTAGAGAACCAAACGGAGGTGTCTGGGAAAAGTCCAGTGCCGGTAAGTTGTTTCATAAGGAGTGTGTGATTAACAGTATCAAAAGCCTTAGGTCTATAAATGTTGCCCCAACAAAGAGCCCTTATTCCAGTGAGTTATGGATGAATCCTATAAATTCTTGTAAGGCTGTGACAGTACTATGTCCATGCCAAAAACCATGCTGTTGGGTGTATTGCTGCTGATATTGCTCTAAGTATTTCACAAGTTGATTGGCCACAATGTGCTCCATGGCTTTAGCGAGTGGAGGGAAGATTGAAATTAGTGGTAATTAAGAACTGCATGGTCACCACTCTTATGCACTGTGGTGACCATGGCAGATTTCCAGTGTTTCGGGAATTATGAGAGGCTGAGAGATAGGTTGATTATCTTAGTGAGGGTGCCTGAACTTCATTAAGTACAAGGTTTATGAATTTAAGATCTAGAGAATCCCCACTGTGCCTTGATTTCCCAAGTACTTTCTGGAGGTATCACCTTACTTCACCTTCAGAGACAACCTTGAAATAGAATGGTGGGTGGTCACGTAGTGGGGCTTGATTCATCTGGTTTACACCTGTTTGGGTGCTGTTGAAATAGTCTGGGCAGAAAACTGCTGAGGTCAAAGAACATCTTATTGAATATGTCAGTGATGATTTTGGCTCCATGGTTGGGGTTCCATCAAGATTCAGCATGTTGGGGGTAGGCTTAGGGCTTTTCCTGTGATAGCATGGATATTGTTCCAGAATGACCTACTCTTATTCTAACTATTTGTGTGGGCATCCTTTTAATACCTGCATTTAGCCAAATGGATTCCACTGGTGCACTCATTTCTAGCCTTTTGTAGTTTTGAATATTGGATTTGGCTCCTGGGGCCCACACCTTATGCCACAGGTGATCCCTAGCTTTTAGGAGTTCTATAAGATCTAGAGTGGTTCAGAGGTTGTAGATCCCTGTACTTTCCTGGTATTTAAAGGTGCATGCCTATTACAGGCCATGCTGGACTAACTGATGAAGTGGTTGAGTGCTGTATCAACATTGTTTGTGGTATATATTACTTTCCAGTCATGATTGTTAAATTCAGTTTTTAGCTGATCAAGGTGACCATGAATCAGTACTCGGTTGGTAATAGTCCTGGCAGGATTTGCAGAACTTGCTGAATCAGCAGCGTATGACCGGGAGTGGTCACTAAGTCTGTCCAAAAACAGTGATAGCAGACAAATGCTCTGGTCGGTTGGAAAGCACCCAGTCAAGTAGAGTGCCATTCCGGACTGGTAGTATAGTTTGGTGGGGTGTCCATAAGCTGAGCAAAGTGAATGGCTGACAGTGCATCCTTGTGGGCCAATGCTGTAGGGGAGAGCCAGCTGATGTTGAAGTCTCCAAGTATTATTATTTCAGAGTGCAGGCTCAGGCTGCATAAGCTGTTAAGTAGTGTCGTGAAGCCGCTTGCTGTATTCCTTGGGGATGGGGTTGAGATCACAGTGAGTGCTTTATTGTGCTCCCCTAGAGCAGTTTGATTGCCAGCATCTGTATTAAGTCACTAGGGTATGGTACAGGGACAGCAAAGCCCTATAGTGAATCCTTTATATAGACAGCACAGTCTCCACCTCACTTGGTGAGGTGGTCCTGCAAAAAAACAAGTATCCTGGAATAAGTATACAGGCATCAGGAGTTTCAGGGTGAGCCAGATTTCTATTACACAGATGACATCTGGATTATACTAGGTAATCCACACCTTTACTCCATCCTGTTTAGGGAGTAGGCTGAAAATGTTTATTGTAGTCAATTTTAGAGATCATGGCCCAGATATTCAAACTGGCCAGGCCATGGCGCAAGCCTGGTGCAGTGCAACTTGGCTGCGCAGGGTGTGGACTGGGCGATATTCAGCAGAGCTGCGCCATTGCACAGCATCATTGAGTATTGCACCCTGGCCACCCACAGTGTGCATGGCTCAGTGGCATTGCGCCAGCGCAAATGGCCAGAGTGGAACATGGGGACGTGCTAGCGCAAGTTCCATTGTGTTATACACAGCAACCACGATATTCAAAACTTGACATGCAAATGGGGCCATAATGTATGCAAGGCACAAATGAGGGCCATTTGCATGTCATCTCATCCATTTGCATGCAGGTGCACTGATTCCCGATGACTTGCGCCTGGTACCCTGATAGGCAGCAGCCATTGGGGACCGACGCCCCTGCAGCCCGGTATGTGCTCCACAGCCCGATCATGGGCTGCAGTAAAAAGAGGATACAAATCCCTGGTGTTCCAGTGGACCGCTGTCTGCCCCATCGCGGGGCATTTGTAAATAAAATAAGACATCTGTCCAATATCCCGGTGGTCCAGTGGACCACTGTCTGCCAGATAGCAGGTATTTGTACAAAAATAAGACACCTATCCAATATCCTTGGTGGTCCAGTGGACCTGCCCGCCCGATCGTGGGCTAAGT
The DNA here is from genome assembly GCA_016271365.2 of Neoceratodus forsteri. Classification (NCBI taxonomy): domain Eukaryota; kingdom Metazoa; phylum Chordata; order Ceratodontiformes; family Ceratodontidae; genus Neoceratodus; species Neoceratodus forsteri. The sequence goes on along the minus strand of CM028131.1, from coordinate 322,471,307 downwards.
AATAAAATTATATCCCAATATCCCTGGTGGTCAGTGGACCCCACCCCCCGCCCACTGAATCCCACCACCCGCTCCCCGCTGGTCAGCGGCAGGGGTGCAACCACACCCACCTGCTGCCCTGCCACCCCACCTACTGGCACCATCAGTGGGGCTATACACACCATTGGTCCACAGGCCAATGGTATGTATACTGTACTACATTCAGATATGTGAAGATGGAATCATTCACATATCTGGAATAATATGATATGTTATGGAGCTGCATACTGATAGCTCATGCGTGAACTAATGGGTGTACAACCACCGACGGTGTCAGTTGGCGAGTGGAGGACAGCAGGTGGGGTGAAGACACCTGCCACTGACCGAGGGAAACTGGTGGTGAATTCAGTGGGTAGGTAAAGGGTGAGGTTCACTGAACCACCAGGGATTTTGGGGATATAATTCAGTACTGAGCTGCGCGATCGGGCAGCAGCCACTGGACCATCAAGGTTTTGGGGATATAATCATTTTACTGAGCCTGTGATCGGGCGGGCAGGTCCACTGGACCACCAGGATATTGGACAGATGTCTTATTTTATTTACAAATGCCCGCGATCAGGCAGACAGCGGTCCACTGGACCACCAGGATATGGACAGATGTCTTATTTTTATTTAAAATGTCCACGATCAGGCAGACAGCGGTCCACTGGACCACCAGGGATATTGGACAGATGTCTTATTTTATTTTACAAATGCCCATGATCGGGCATGAAGCGCCGCCGGGTACGGCGAACTTGGGTGGCCACCCACAGGTGGCAGCTGCCATGTTGCGTCCTGCAATGCGGCAGCTCACCTGTGGTGGCCATCAGTTGTTCCTTTTTTTGGATCAACTTTGTGCTGGTGCAGGTTGGGGTTGTGCATGCATGGCTCTACACATCCGGGCTGAATATCGGGCTGTGCAGGGTATGCATGGGCACGCCTTCTACCCGCGCCTGCATACATTACTGATGCGCCCAGCGCATCGGGATTTGTGCCGTGCACTTTTCCCTTTGAATATCATGCCAGGCACATCAGTGGGTTGTTGTGAAGAATTTAAGTTAGTTTGTGGGCTATGGTTAGGATGTATATTACCTGACAGCAAGAGCAATAAGAGAACTACCCTTAATCATCACCTTAAACCGCTTGTTATTGTGGATCTGTGACATTCTACTGAATGGCCCAGGGTGCATGCTGTATGGGAGGCAAGGAAGCATGGGATGAGTTTCAGAGTGGAGTTCCAGTTAGGGCAGCAGTGAGCACTGGTATCTGAGTAGGTATCCCACTGGGTTGGATAGGCAGTGGATGGCTTGTAATAATCTATGGTTATGGTGCCAGATACATTTAGTACAATTTGCTAGGCAGGCAAGGTAGGGGCTGCATTAGCATTGTCAACAGTTAGACACATGAGGATGGTTAGTATCAACAGAGGGATCGGAGGCAGCATGAAGGCAAGGCAGACCATAGTGCTTAATTTGGGAGGAAATATGTTACTTGAGTTACAGTTGACAGTGAAGAGTTTGCACTTTCAGTCACTTTGCCAGCACTCGTGGAATAGGATTTCAAAGACAGATCCTATAAGCTAGCCTATCGGAGTGCTGTACTTTATGCATAGTACTGCACCTTTAAGAGTAGGACTGCCCTTTAAGAGTAACACTGCACCTTTAAGAGCAGTGCTGCACCATAATAGAAATGTTGGTTGTTGATTTGAACAAGACAGGATGGGTGTGGTTTGTTAGAGATGGTAGAGCATTAAATAGAGGATGGGGTGGGGTGAGCTGGTGGGATAAAATACAATAAAAAATATGAGCGCCTTGTAGGGTTAGCTGTAGGCTAAAAAATGCAGACGGTGCCTTTTTAGCTTAAAATGTTCAAGGGGTCTGCTCAGCCAATAGGTGGCTAGCTGACTAGTCCAGGAGCCAATGAAATCTGAGGCTTAGAAGCCGAACATTCTACCACACAGTCCTAGTGTGCCGCGGGTGAAAGCGGTGTGCGTGGCCAGTCCTGTGGGGGAACTGGGTCCAGCAGCACAGCGTTTTGGCCCTCCAGGGCTGCTTGCTGGATCCTTGGGGTGGGCAGGAGTTACAGAGTATTCAGAGGCTGGCCCAAGCAGAACCAGGACCACAGAGCCATGCTTCAGCCTGGGCAGGGGCTTAATCTGTGGAGAGAGGGAGAGGCAGAGATTAGGGGAAGGCACAAAGGGATAAGCAGGGGTGGATCTACAGGATCAGTAGCAGAAGACTCTTCAGGATAAAAGAGGAAGAATTCAGAGGGATGAGGTAGGTGTTAAACAGCAGGAGATTAATCAGCTGAAAATTAAGGATTAATTTTATGGAAAGACGGAGCAGGGGTGACTGGAGCAAGACAATGGAGGTGCCAGTCCAAGTCTCTAGTAAAATGAAGAGAATTAAAGGTGGGATAATGGTTGGAAGGAGGGAGGGTGGGCGGTTTAGAAAAGGGAAAATGCAGTGTGGACGGTTAATTAGTAAATGTATGAAAGCGCCACAGAAACAGCAGTCAGGATTAACAATCCATGCAGTTTGGCTAGCTAGTATATTCACTATTGCTTAAGGCTGCACAGATAACCCTATAATTCAAACTCTATGCTCGAGACTGAAAAAAACATGCACATCACTTTAATTTGAGTTGAGGCTCCATTCAGAATACGGCAGCAGCTAACTCAGTCAGTTCCTAGCTAAGTTCAGTGCAGCACAATTACCCATACAAATTTAACAGGAAACAGAAAACTTTTACAAGACAAGCAAAAACAAGCAAAAATATGAGCTCTTAGGGGTTAGCCATAGGCTGAAAATGCAGACGGGACTTTTAGTTTAAAATGTTCAAGGGTCTGCTCAGCCAATAGGTGGCTAGCTGACCAGTCCAGGAGCCAATGAAATCTAAGGCATATATGCCGAGCTGCTCACTGTACCTACAGTCCTAGTGTACCAGCAGGTGGAAAGGGGTTGTCACAGCCAGTCCTGTGAGGAGAACCGGGTACAGTGGCACCACTCTTCAGCCCTCCAGTGCTGCCTGCATGATCTTCAGGGTGGGCAGGAGTCACAGGATATTCAGTGGCTGACCCAGAACAGAACTGGGACTGCAGAGCCATGCTTTAGCCCAGTCAGGGCTTGATCTACAGTCCTAGTGTGCTGGCAGGTGGGAGCAGGGTGCTGCAGGCGGTCCTGTGAGGAGAACAGGGTCCACTGGTGCCTCTCTTTGGCCCTCCAGGGCTGCTTGCTCGATCCTCGGGGTGGCCAGGAGTCACAGGGTATTCAGTGGCTGGCCTGGAGCAGAACCAGGAATGCAGAGCCATGCTTCAGCCCAGTCAGGGTAATTGTAATCATTTTGCCATTATGTGTTGCTCCACACAAACTGCATTTCTCAACAGTGACTCTCTGAAAAGCAATGTGGTCAAAGAGTCAACAATAAAATCAGGTATGTAGAACAAGAAGAGCCCACAGAATATTATGTGACTGTGACATCATGTAGTGTAAATTATTCCATGACAGGCAGTCCCACAACTGTAATTGGTGTGCTAAACACCAAACTTCAGTTTACTGTTGATTCTGGTGCCTCAGTTAACACATTTTACCTTCCACTACTAGGGTCTCAAACTACTCCCATCAGCTTACTAAACAGAGCAACCCTCTCTCCTGTGGGGACCTTTCCATATATAAATCACCTTTGCCACTCTTATTTATTTGGGTTCTACTACCATCGGTTGTGGCATAATATTTGGTGCATTATTTGTCCATCCCTCCCTATACCTCTCACTGAGTTATCCTTGGTACTGATTCTCTGTGCTGCCTACCTTATATCTAACTATGGCTCCCCAATTCCCAGCCCTGCTGGTCACCACCCCTACTCCTTTTGTTTCATTTTTGCTCTCATCCATGTACTGCTCTATATCATTAGGACCCCTGACATCCAATCCTAGTGATTTCTCCTTCTACATCTACTTTTAATGCCCCACAAGCACCACAGTCCTACTCCCTCTACTTCCTAGGGCCTCATCTACTTTGCCCTACTTAGCCTTAATAAATGCCTCTTCTATCATTTGTTACTATGACCTCTATTTATTCATCACAAACTCTGGTTCCTTCTCCTCCTGGCCCTCCTGCTCTCTGGTGATGTTGAACTAAACACTGGTCCACTGACCAACTACTCTCATTCAGATGTGTCTTTGAATACTACTAAGGGTCTTCGTATCCCTCATCTTAGTATTAGGAGCAGTGTCCGGAACCTACCTGACCTTGAGGAATGGGTTACCCTCTATTGACCAGATGTTCTATGCTTATCCAAGACCTGGTTCAAACCATTCATTCTGGACTCTCTCTGCTCCCTAACTAATTACTGCCTGCTCAGATATGACAGACCTATCTCCAAATATGAGGAGGAATTGTTATTCTCTACAAAGGCGCATCGGACTCTTTCCATCGTTCCCACACCCACTGTCTCCCATGCAAATCTCTTTATGCTACCCTCCTCCAAGGTGCAAAAAGCTGCATATTGTCTGTGCCCACAACCTACCACAAGCGGTCACTAGGAACTGAAGAACTACTTGACCTCACTGCCCAGGTAGTAGGCCACGATGAAGTACTTTTTGAGACCTTAATCCTAATTCATTGGTTAAAGCCCATAACTCCTTCCACTCCCTGGTACAAAGCCACAACCTATATCAACTCATTTCTGAACACACCAGGGTCACACCTGAGTCCCATTCTAGCACTCTCATTGACAGGATACTGATGAATTGGATTGATAGAATCCCAGTCGCTAGGACACTTGCTGATGCCATTAGTGACCACTCCCTGTATTCTGTGTCTGGTGACCCTCATCGGTCAGTTACCCATTATAATCATGACTGCTTAATGGTGACTACAGAATCATGACTGCTTAACAGTGATTGTAATTTTAGCGAGCAACACAGAATGGCAACATTGCAAATTAGCGACTCTGCCAGACAAAGCTCGAACAATAATCACGATTAGTAGTAACGTTGGCAAGTTCCTTTCATTGCACAGCCTACACACACCCAGTGCTCTCATACTGTGTCTTTTTGTGGTGAGAAGCTAGCCTTGTAAAACTCACAGCTGCTGTTTTTTTTTTCTTTAACCCCCATGACAAACATCTACCATATACTGTTAATTCATTTATTAGAAATGGGTGAAATGAAGACAGAGCTGCTCGGTTGTACTATGGAAGTGTAGCAATCTCTCTCTTCTCTCTCTCTCTCTCTCTCTTTCTCTCCCAAAAATAGATTAGAGAAGCTTTCACTGCAACTGCCAATTGCACTGAAAGACATTCAGCATGTTTTTGTTTCTTTAACTCCCATGACAAACATCTACCACATACTGTTAATTAATTTATTAGAAACGGGTGAAGCAAGAACAGAGCTGCTCGGGTGCACTATTGAAGCCGAGTGATCTCTCTCTCTCTCTCAAAATAGATTAGAGAAGCTTTCCTGCAACTGCCAATTATGCTGAAAGACATCCAGCATGATGAAACTGACAGATATTACAGTATAAACAGGGACAAAGTTCTTCATAGCACTGAAATTAGTTTATTGCATCTCAAAACATCAATGAGGTGAAATACGGAGTACCTATTTATTAAAAAAGATTGTTTACCATCATTAACAAGGTTGAGTAATTCTTTCTAGGATTCTACTGACAGCAAGGGACATGTTGAGCTTCACTCTCAAGTTTCTGATGTCATTGTGATTAGTAGTACACGAAGTTCCTTTCACTGCACAGGTCACACACACCTGGTGCTCTCATACTGTGTCTGAAAGAATAATATGTAATTATATAGAAACACGAATGGTTGTACTTGGAAATGGGTGATGCGAGGACAGAGCTGCTTGGGTGCACTGCAACATTAATTTATTAGAAATGGGTGTTCGCTAATATTACAGCATTGCTAATATTCCAGGTGCTTAGAACACAAGGAGCTATTATTGTACTTATTAGTAAATATTTGCTGATTTGGCAGTAGTGATTTTAAAGTCACAATTTTCATATGGAACCCATCAGTCCCTCTACCCCACCACACTATATTACCTTTTGCAACTTTGCCAACCTTGACCATGCAAAACTTCTGCATGATGTCTCCCTAGCTGACAGGTCTTGCATATACCAAGCTCAAGACACTCATACTGCCCTTAGCCATTTCATTACAGTCTTTGGGGCATTGCAGAACAGGCACACCTCATTAATACCTCATTGTGTGTGTGTGTGTGGCAAACAGACCAGATGGTTTCACAAAGACCTACATGCCCTACTTTGAGAGAGGGATAAGAGTTGGAGCTGCTATAAAGCCTCTGGTCTACCATCTGACTATAACAACTATAAGGCTCAAGGCAATGCCAGTAAGAAACAAATCAGAATAGCCAATACCTCCTACTGCAAAGGACTCCTGTTAAACACAGCTGGTGACTCAAGAAAATGTTGGGTACAATAAAAGCCTTCTTTGGTATAAAGCAACCTCTTACAGCCAATGACATGGTTCTCAATGGTGTACATTGTAATGATCCCATCACCATTGCAAATACATTTAATCTCCATTTTACTGATCTATCCAATTTCACTTCTTCATTCTCCTCAGCCAAACCTTCCAACCACTCAACTTTACTGGCTCCTTGGGACTGACCCCACCTTTCCACTTTAAAATCATTATGAGACTACAGGCCCTTAAACTACTAAAACTATCTCTGATAATATCAACATTGGCTCACATGGTCTTGAGTCTAGACTCCAAAATTGCATCTCCCTTTATTGCCTCTCCTGGCTAGAATACTTTCTGTCATGATGCCATGGCAAGTTCCTGACATATGGAAACTGCTCACGTGACACCCTCTTCAAAAAGGTGACCCTAAGGATATCTCTAACTACTGACCCATAGCCATCCTCCTGTTTTGAATAAAATCCTCTAATAGCTGGGTGCTACACAAACTATTGATTTTCTCCTTAAAACAACCTCCTCTCGGAAAATCAACAAGGTTTCTTTAAGGCATCACAGTACTTCCACTGCCTTACTTAAGTTCACTAATGACACTCTCTCTGGTATGGACTCTGGCCTCTTGACAGGTGGGGTCTTTATAGACTTAACAAAAGTTTTCAATCTTGTTGATCATCCCTTACTTCTATCTAGTCTTCTTTCCATGGTTTCTCTTCGCCTGCTACTGCCTGGTTCAGCAGCTATTTATCTATTCGCTTGAAATGGTCAGCACCTTTAAGAACCTTCGTGTCTACCTTGACAGCTCTCTCTATCTCCTACAGCCAGCACATAGACCATGTAGCCATGGCAGTTAGTGCCAGACTAGGCCAGCTTTACAGGCATAGGTGGTGCCTCACTGAAAGTGCCATCAAGCTTGCAGTTAACAGCTCCATGCTCTCTATCATAGATTATGGACTGGTAGTCTATGGAGCCGGTACCGATCACAGCACTTAGGTGAATCAAGATTGTCCTAAACAAGGCCTGCAGACTAGTCCTGGGGTGGACCATTTAACTCACACTTGTGAACTATACTCACGCACTGGCTGGTTAAACCTGAATAGAAGAATTCAGTACCAAGTCTGTCTATTAGTGAAAAAATCCACCTCAGGTCTTGCTCCTCCTGGAGGAGGCAACTGCTAAGAAACCCACTTCCTCCAGACTAACTAGAGGTTGAATAGAGCTGCCTTCATTATCCCATTCCACTGGACCTCACTAGGGCAACAGTCCTTTGAATACAGGGTCCCCTGCTGGCTGAATTCACTTAACTCTGAGCTGATTGAGGAAATAAAACTACACCCATTCAAGACCAAGCTGCTGCAGCACTGGCAACTCTTAGTAGTTGTGACTGCATCACTTGTGCATAGTCCTACCATTATTGATATCTTATCTGTCCTGCATAGCACACATTTCCCAACCCACTTCCTCCCTGCCTAGAGTGACCCCACTGAGCACTACCCCATGTCCCTCTTTATCCCCCACCTTCCTGTTTTCTCTTCACAATTACTAATCCCCTAATTTTGACCACCTCCCTGGTTTCCCCTCACCTTACCCCACAATTTAAAACCCTTTCCTTATCCCTATCTCCCCATATCACCCAGCCCTGCAGTATCACCTACAAATGGTAACCCTGGGAAGATTCCATCCAATCCCACCCTCTGAATACTCAACCCACTTATTCTGTCACCCCTTTGTCTCTGCCCCCACCCTCGCCTGCTCTCATCTATTCTGTCCTCCCTCCTTTGATCACCACCACTTGACCCTCCATAACTCTACCTGCATGCACTAAATCTCAGCCACCACTATAAATTCCTCATCCACCTTAGGTATGCTCTTAATACTGTTGCAATAAAGTTGACCTGTCCTACCTGCTGTATTTTAACTGTACTTGCCTGAATCTGTATCTGCATGTACCATAATGTACTTGCCTGCTGTATATACCCCTATTTGTTTTGTAATGTTTACATACCTTGTCTATTGCCTTACAATGTGGAACCTTTGCAAATGAGCTTCTAGCTCAAAGGTGTTATCCTAGATTCCAATAAATAAATAAATCTAACAAAACTAAAGTCATTAAATTTAACTCTGCCTTACCTCACAAAACTACCATCAATGTCGACGCTCCCCAGGGCTCTATTCTTGGCCCCTCCTTTCTCTATCTTTATAAATTGCATCATCAGGGACACCTCCTTGCTCATCCCTCCTTTATACAGATGATCTTGTTCTTTATTCTAGCTCTAAGAATATATCAGATATTAACTTTAACCTCTCTGCTGCCTTCTTAAATGCACAATTTTGGGTCTCGGAGCATAAGCCCATACTAAATGTTGGTAAAACTCTAGCCACACTTTTTGGCCCTCTATTAAACTTAGAAGTGTCCATAACGGTTCATGATATCCTGCCCTGATGGCTCACACCTTGGAAATGTGAGTTCTTCAATTACCTTGGTGCCTTACTGGATGAGAGTTGACCTATGCCGCAGTGACAGTCATCACGGAGACATCCCAGACAGCGACAGTCGCAGTGCTGACTGTTGGCATTGCAGAGTCGAGGATGCCTCTGTGTATCCATTGGGACTGCACCCCAAACTCACCCATGTGGGGCTCCGCTGCCCACACTCCGGTCTCTAAAATTCTAACTCTGAGTCAGAGTTGGACCAGGGTGGGCAAACACCCAGCGAGGCAGTCCCGACTGCCATACAGATCACCACAGCGACTGGCGGATTTTGCCCAGTTCCTGTTGCTGTGGTGGTCTTCGTGATCAGGAGTCACTGCGCAACAGTATACGCTGGATGAGTCCCTTGATTTTGACCTTCATATCCAAGCCACCGTAAATCTGTCATTGCCAAATTAGGGATCACTTATAAAACTAGCTATGCCTTAACTCTCTCTGCAAGGCTTGCCATCACCCATGGTAACTTGTTCCCCACTCTCACCTATGGTGCTATCACATATGTAGGAGCATCCAGGACTACTCTCAGCAAATGGAAGACCACATATAACAACATTTGCCATTATGCTTCTGCATCTCAATGGCAAAACCATCACTGTCGGCTTTACCTGATCAAAATTGTCCTTCCCTTCCTCCCACAGACTTTTATCGTGGGAAACTCTGACAGAACAATGTGATTACATCCCAACCCCTATATCTCTTGCCTACTTATTACTCCCTCAATCTTCATCATATGGTCCACGCTCAGCTGATAAATCTCTTTGCTTGTACCTACATGTAAGACGTCTAAGGGTACATATGCCTTCTCATACTGCCCTAAGTTTTGGAACTCCATCCCCCTTGGTATCCATCAATCACCAAGTCATGCCATCTTTAAAATGATCCTCAAACCTTCTTGTCTAAATGGTCCCCTGCACATGCTTTAATCCTCCATAGTGTACTCTTTTTTCATCTGTCTGCTGTCATTCTCCTCTAATCCCTATATCCCCCTCTCCTGGTTGTGCAGTTTACTTTAGCTGCATTCTACAGCTAGCCTTTAATCACTTGTAGCTGTGGTCTCCTGCAGTCCCTTCCTTTCCTACAGACTTGCCTTACTGTTGGGTTATTTATGTCCAGTTATGCTCCTACTGTAATGACTTTGTAATATATCTCCTACTGTATGCTTTATATTCTGCTCTGGTTACCATATGTTATTTTCTCCCACTGTTGTATCCATTCGTTCCTTGCTGGTTATCTCTGATATATGTTGTAACTGTATTTGTGCTTGCTATGTATGCTCTATATCATCTGCTATTTTGATGTTTATCACGTCATTGCTATTGACCTTTGCCGATTTTCTTCTTTGTTGTCTCATGCTACTGTACCTGCTTTGTATTTCTGTTATGCTGTGTTGTAACCTCCTGGCCATGCCTGAAAATAGTCATTTCTATGGATAGTACCAACCCGGTTAACAAAAACTAAATAAATAAATTATCATCAAGGACACTTATGACAAACTAGGGACTAAACCTAAACTGGCAAAAGTCAAAACAAATATTTATCATCCTGGTTCCACTCATTTGTGAAAGTAGCAGAATAATTTGATGCACTATTAGTGTCACTGATGTCATAGTGGGTGCCACTCAGGACCAGTGATCACTGAATGATGTGGATCAGTATGAGGACAGGGCTAGAATCAAACCACATTAAAACAAGGGTCCTGAACTCAGGAGGGCCAATTTATGAAAGAAATGGGAGCTTGCCTCAGGGAAGTCCTGGCAAGGATAGGGAAAAGGGTGGGGTAGAGGAACAGTGGGCAAACATAAAGAAAGCCATTGAAAATGCAATAAACCTGTGCATCAAGCAGGGAAAAGAGACTGCTGTGGTTCTTCAAGGAAGCAGCAGAAAAGTAAAAGCAAAGATGATAGCATTCAAACAGTACAAGTCAACACAAAAGGAAGATAATTGGAATGTTAGCAGGAGAAACAAAAATAAAAGGGAAAGCAGGAAAGCAATTAGGAGAATGAAGGCACAAATGGAGAACATTGCCAAGTCAGTAAAAAGGGGATAAAACATTGTTTAGGTATATAGCGTAAAAGAGAAAGAATAAGGCAGGGATAGGAAGACTAAAGGGAATGAGGGGTTGTGTGGAAGAGAATTAAAAGAAAGCTGACATATTGAAGAGATACTTTTGTTAGTATTTACAAAGGAGGGGTAGGTAATGGGCCACAGATAGGAGAAAGGGGCATTATAGGAAGGGAGGAGGACTCTAGAGTCTTTTGCAGGGAGACGGTCCTCAAGGAGCTAGAACATCTAAAGGTGGTTAAGGTGATGAGACTGGATGGGGTTCACCCCAGGATACTGAGAAAACTCAAGGAAGAGCTGACTGCACCTATGATGGCTATGTTCAACCTATCACTGGACACAGGGAAAGTTTTGGGGACCAAAGAATGATGGATGTGGTCCCACTTCACAGGAAGTGGGAATAGGGAGGAGGCAGGAAACTACAGACCTGTGAGCCTGACTTTGTTGGTAGGCAAGGTTATGGAAACACTACTTAAGGAAAGAATAGGGGAATACCTTGTGGCCAGTGGATTACAGGATCCAAGTCAGCATTGATTCACAGGGGAACTTCTTGCCAAACAAACCTGATTGAGTTCTGTGACTGGGTAACCAGGAAAGTGGATATGGAAAGAGTGGTGGACGTGGCCAACTACATTTCAGTAAGGCCTTCAACACTGTTCCACACAGAAGACTGGTAAACGAGTTGGGTAGCCTGGGGAGTGGGTCCAAAGACAGTAAAATGAGTACATAGTTGGCTAAGTTCTCTGTAATATGCTACCCTTCTGTATCTTATTAATGCCTTTAAGCTATTTGAATGTTTTAATCATGTCCCCCTCTCCTTCTTTCCTCCAGAGAGTACATATTTAATTCCTTGAGTCTTTCTTCATAGGGCTTCTGATGCAGGCCATGCACCATTTTAGTTGCCCTCCTCTGTACCGTTGCCACCTGATCTATGTCTTTTCAGAGATGAGGCCTCCAGTACTGGACACAGTACTCTAGATGGGGCCACACCAATGACTAGACGGGGGTAATACTACCTCCTCTTTGCTGGTGATACCCCTCACTATGCACACAAGCATTCTGTTAGATTTTCTCCTGTCTTACCACATTACTTTGCCACCTTCATGTCATCAGATATAATGACCCCCAGGTCCCTTTCCTGTTTTGTGGTTGTCAGTACCTCCAACAACTTCCCCCAGCTGGTATCGCTGTCCTTGGGTTTCTGTGCACATGTGCATAATTTTGTACTTTTGGCATTGAAGCCCAGTTGCCAAAGCATTGATCAGTATTCCAGCTTTTCATATCATCCTCATTATTTCCACACCCCCAGGTGTCCACTCTGTTACAGATTTTTGTGTTATCCTCATACAAGCATATGTTCCTTCCAGCCCTTATGTGATGTCACTAATAAAGACATTGAAGAAGACCAGTCCCATTACTGACCCCTGTGGCACCCCATGGTTACTGTGCCTTCTTCTGAGTGACCCATAGAAACATAGAACATAGACTTGGACGGCAGATAAGGACCGCTAGGCCCATTCTCCAGTTCGCCCATTTCCTCACTCCACAGGATACAGGTCAGTAGATCCTAGTTAACCAACAGCCTATTTTTTCCTACCCCCACAAGAATATAGAAACATAGACTTTGATGGCAGATAAACCACTATCCTCTGAGATGTTCAAAGACATGGGGTCATGATATGATGCTAGAGTAGGCGTAGACTCAAATGGATGTGAGGAAATTCTTCTTCACTGAAAGGATGGTGGATATCTTTAAAGCCTCCCAGAGAGGTGGTGGGTACTAAAATGGTATCAGGATTTAATCATACATGGATAGACACAAAGGGACCATAGTAATAGGGCTGGGAGGGTAAGGCCTCAGATTGAGTAGGGTCTGCAGTAGCACAGTAGGTAGAGAAACAGAACAGATTGGGTGAGCCAAGAGGTCCTTATCTGCTGACAACATCTATGATTCTATGTTTCTAGTGCATAAAAGCAAACTGTGCTCTGCAATTTTCTTTATGATGCATGGTATAGGGAATGTTTGTTGAATTATGCAACAGCTAAACCATTGAACATATCACAATTATGCAGCTGACACTAATACAAACTCTCCAGAAACTGAAATCATGATACAGTGTAATTCTTCTTTCTTTGAAGGAATAGGTGAACTAAAAGACAGTAATATACAAGTGAATGAAGATCAGCCAGCATGATCAGTGGCACAGTCACAAAGGTGAACCCCGTTTCATCTCAGAAACTAGTAGAGGAGAAACTACAGAATCTAGAAACCCAGATATAACTGAGAAGTTTCTGGCCCAACACCATGGTGTTGGATATAGTTGTTGTCTCTAAAGCAAAGAGCCAGGCAAGAATAAGAATGTACCTAGACATGAGACTTCCAAATAGAGTAATACAGAGGGACGCATTTTACCTACCGTGAATATCATTCATTCTTTAAATGGTACAACTGTTTTTTTCCAGACTAGATGTAAACAAAGATTGTCATCAGTTAGAATTAGATTCAGAGTCTCACTATCTGACATTTCTTACCCATGTAGACCTGAGATGCTACAAGAGACTTACACTTGAGTGTGCTCAGCAGCTGACATTTTCAAGATGCATTCAAAGGGTAATGCAAAATATTACCAATGTGCTTAATTATAGTGACAATGTTTTAGTCTTTGGTAAAACTCAGAAGAAACATATAAACAAGCTCTCAAATCTGTATTTGAGTGTTTGGCTGCTAATAACCTAATACTGAATTGAGCTAAATGGAATTTAACAAGATTAGACTTGAGTTCTATAGCCATATATTTTCACAACAAGCAATGAAGCCAGATCCAAAAAGGTAGAGGCAGTAAAGCAGGTAAAAATACCTAAAGATGTCAATGAAGTGTGCTAATTTTTGGGAATTGCTGATTATTGTACAAGGTATACAGAAACTTTTCCACTGCAAGACATGCGTGTGGGAACTCACAAAGCAGAATACAGAATTTCAGTGATCAGCTGCATGACAAATGGCATTTGACACCATAAAGGATTTATTGTCCTCGGATATACAGTACACATGGCATACTTCAATCTGAGTGTGACATCAGAATTAGTAATAGACGCTAGTTTGGTCAGAACTGGGGTAATATTAACTCAGAAAAGTCAGATGGTCCTTTGTAGTCTCCTATGCAAGCTGCAGCTTAAATGAGAATGAAGAAAAGTATTCTGAATCTGAGAAAGAAGCTCTAGTAGTTGTCTGGACATGTGAGCATTATCCCTTTTTCTGTATGAGGCACCATTCACAATAGTTACAGATCATCAGGCTCTCTTAACAATACTTGGCAACCAGTGATCCAAGATGCCAGCGTAACATTGAAAGATTTATTTATTCAGCTTTTGTCAATCAGGTTAAGAACACTAGACACTCAAGTGCCTATTTCCAGGTGTGATCCAGGAGATTACAAGGTACTGGCAAAAACAGGTATAACAGGATTTTAAAGAAGGAAATAGTCAGACACAGCATGACTTCATAGGATGGCACTCAGAAAAATATTAAATGACAAGGTAACAATTGACAGTCAGATGCTGAACATCTCATAACTAGATAACATTTGACATAACATGAACTATAATCTTATAAACACACCGATCTCAGTGACCAGACCATAAAGTGCAACACTGTGCAGAAAAGGGGATAATTTCTTAGGTACAATGACAAGATGAGGCAAGTTGCAGGATGCCCCAGAGGGAGTTTCTGAAGCAGGAACGGAGGGAGGAATGATCATGGACAGGGAGGAGTTCTACAGTATAGTCTGGTTCATTGACAGCAAAAGCCCGATCACCCATTAGGGAATGGATTTTGAGGAACTAGGAATACTTGCAAGCCACTAGATCTTAATAGGTAGGAGAGGTTTGCAGGCTTGAATAGCTCAGCTAGTGCAGGGCAGTGGTAGTTCTGACAATACTGCCAATGAAATTGCCCATAACAAAGGTGTGATGGTTGTCAGGGGACAGCCACTCCAAGCTTGTTGTATAGCTCACAGTGGTAGAGTGGTAGTGGTAGTGGTAGATGGGGACTAGAGATTCAGGGTTATGAGTTAAACATTGTGAAGTGGCCAGTAAAGGATAAGTACCTACCAGATTATATTTCAAGGCATCCATTGAATGCATTTATTAATTACCATTACCTGCAGAAGAATAATTCAGCTTTGTAGCTACACATGCTGTACTAAAAGCTCTAACCCTTATAGAGATACAGGAAGCAACAAAAACTGTCAAAACTCTGCAGCCTCTAATAGAAACATAGAAACATAGACAATAACTGTGAAGACCATAGTATCACCGCCGCAAGTACAACATGTGTTTTGCAGGTGGTATTGGGATCCACACTATAGGTGGCATTGAAATCTGTAGCGCCATGCTAATCTTTAATATGCTGATGCACTGACATTCATGGCCACTCCTCTACCTCCCTCCCATGCATACATTAACTTTTAACATTGGCACTATCACACAGCACTGGTACTAAAAAGAGCCTTTGAATATTTCAGACTGATACAAATACGATTGCTATTCCAGCACCACAGATTTGTACATAAAACTTTGAATATCTGTCAACATTTTTAATATATATAATGAAATACCATCTGGTCCCGTGATGAGCTATTTCTTAAGTTCTTTCTTAAATTTCTATAAAGGTGCTTTCAATTATGGTAATATATTCCAATTCAGGTTCAATGTAGTGTTGTACTGTACTATTGCCTTTAGTATACTGAATAAAAGTAATTATTGAAGGTGCCTGTTATATCATTAGATTCATTTATTAGTTTATTATTTAATATTATTGACCCTATACTGTTACCCCTTCTTCTTTAGGAGTTGATATAAATTTGAAAAGATTGTACTAGCCCCTTTTTTGCATTTTGTATGAAAGAGAGTTCCATATTATGTTTTTGATTTTTATAGCATTTTTATTTTGTTTCTGCATATCCTTGAATTTATGCCATGATTTAGGTGACCCTTTTCATGTTCACCACGTGCACATGCACAGTGAAACTTTGCTATGAGAGTGGGTTTTGAGGGTGTCACATTGTCAGTTAAATGCAGAGTGGTTTGCAAGGGGCTCACCAGTGTCACACTAATCATCAGCCGGGCTGGTCATGACAGTCTTCTGGCTTGCTGTGTGGAATCTTCATGCAGTTCAAAGGAGAGAGCTGGCCCAAACATAGGGTAGCTCTTTCCCTTGATCTTCATAATGCTGCCCAGTAAGTACAGCAGATCTGTCATGATCAACCTGCTGAAAACCATCCCTTGTAGTTTATTGTTATTACACCCTGTAAAAGAGAAAACATCCATTGATGTATGTTGCCACTGCTGTAACTGACTCCCTAGACCCCAGCACATGTTAATATTCTGGCATGGGATTACCCAGTCCCCCTGTGCTGGCTGCTACCCCTTCACCCTGCCCATTTTCCTACTGCAACATGGGGAGCCACCTCAGTGATGCAAAACATAACACCAACACTGGGGTTGTCTAATCCCTCAGTGTCACCAATGAAATTTTTACACACACACACACACATACGTGTTTATATATGTGAATATTCATTGCAAAAACTGCATTAATGCCCATTATGGCTGCAACATCAAAAGTAGGAAATTCAGCCTTATGGTTGCCAGGGTAACAGTGCACCCACTAATGTGAACGCAGAAACAGGCATGATGGATTTTTGTGTTTTGAACCCCAATGCTTACCCCATTGTCCTATTCTATACGTATCTTAATTTACTCATAGAATGGGGTGAGCATTAAGGTTCAAAATGCCAAACATCAGTCATGCCTGTTCCTCCATGCACACTGGGATGCGGTGTTACCTGTGGCAACCCTAAGGTTGAATTTCCTACTTTTGATGTTGCAGCCATGATGATGCAGTTTTTCACAATAATTTTCCTTCTTTTTGAGAAAGTGTAATGTAAGTGATGTGATGATGCTCCTTCATGCTGCCATGAATACGTAATGTTATCCATACAGGCCCTGCGCTACCATATATCCAAAAGTGTAGAGACAGTGTAAAGAACCCTCATGTCCTTGTGGGAGCACAGGGCCTTTTGGGCTCTGTGGTCCCAGCACTGCATAACATCGTGCACTCCCACTTGCATTTTTGCATAATGGTATGCAGACGTGGGAGTGCAGGCCCTCATGAGTACAGAGCCATACCACAGGCCTAGAGACCTTCTGGCCCTTCACTCCCTTCACACTGCCATGAATACATAATGTTATCCATTTCTTGGAGTCCCTGTGCTACCATGTATCCATAAGTGTAGAGACATTGTAATGAACCCTTATCACCCTGTGGGAGCGCAGGGCCTGAACTAGCATTCGTGAATGGCATGCCCCCACTCCCTTATTTGGATAATGGTATGCATATGTGTGAGCATGGGCCCTCTTGGCCTTGTGATCCCACTTACACATAAGTACAGACACATTCCATGAGGCCTATAGACATGAAAAGGAACCCTTCAAACACAAATCTGGCAATATCTCAGTAACCGTAGCAACTATGAAAACAATTCCACTGCAGTTGTAATCAAACTTCACGTGTGCTTAGTTCACCTAAAGGTGGACTAAGCAGAGAGTAGCAAAAAAACTAATCTCAGACCATTTTCAAGACAAGGGCACTGAAAGGCACCATGGGCACCACAGTGTTATCCTATAGGAAATTTCACAATTTCAGGTGCGTAACTCTAGAAGCAATGTAAATTATTTCACTAAACCACAAAAGGCACATTGCTAGGGCAAGGGCTTGCCACCCTGCAAATTTCAACCGAAAAGCCCTATCGATTCTTTGCTATGAAATGGCAAATAACTGGTTGTTTGGGACTGTTTTACGCTATATATATATATATATAGATATATATATATATATATATATATATATATATAGATATATATATCTATATATATATATATATATATATAGATATAGATATATATATATATATATACACTGTATAATACACACACTGGCCCAGATATTCAAAAGGTTGCACCATGCACAACAGGGATGCGCCAGCACAAGTCTGAAAATGCGCCATTGTGCAAAATTCAGCGGAGGCAGCTGCACCCCCAAATCACAATGCCAAGAGCGCAATGGTAATGAATGCATGCACAACTGAAGGAGGAACCATGAATAAATGGCGCAGTGCGATATTCAGCAGCATGCACCATGGGCAATAGGGGAGCAAACGGAAGATGCTGGAGATAGCGAAATGATCCAAAATAAAAGGAACAAGAGAGAGGTAAGAATCACAGGGAAGCCAGAGGTGGGAATGAGGTGACAGCAACCAGGCAGACAGTAGCTGTGAGCAGGACAGGGCAGGAGCAGGACAGAGCACACCTGGAAACTACCAGGAACAGGAAAGGATTGGGGAGCATGTGCCACTGTGAAGGAGGAAAGGGAAGTGCCACAGTGGACTGAGGGCAGTGACAGTGGGCAGGACATCCAAATCTGGGAGGTGTTCCGGTGCAGGGGAGTAGCATAAAGGACAGTGGGGGAATGGGAATACAGCTGCTGGGGGAGAACACAAGCCAGGGACATGGCCAGTGCCACCATTCAGATGGAAGCAGTAATTAGGGGTATGAGAAGGCAGGCAGCAGGGGGCACTGCTGTGGAAGGGCCCGTCAGCGGTATGCCCCAACAGGCAGTACCAAGCCCACACCAGCTTTGAGCAGTACAGTGACACCGAGATAGTAGGCTGGTACTGCCTGAACTGGGCGATCCTGAGGTGGCTCTGTGAGCTGTGCAGTGATGAGATGTAGGCACCCACGACGGAACCATGCTCTGTCAGTGGAGACAAGGTGACAGCTGTCATGTGCCTGCTTGACACGGGCACCTTCCAGAGACCAACAGGGGACACAACAGGCATAACCCAGTCAGCCGCGTCACGCCTACTCACACAATTCCTCAGCGCACTGCTGCCACATGCTGCAGAGTACATCCATTCCCCAGCACAGGCAGGCGCGCAGCACATACAAGTGTTCCACAGGGTAGCATGTATGCCTGGCGTGCTCGGGACCATTGACTGCAACCATGTGGCCATCCGCACCACCTGGTCTGGAAAGTGCTGCATACATCAATCAGAAGGCTATGCAAGCATCAACTGCCAGGTGGTGTGCGATGCTAGGGGCACATAACCAATGTCTGTGCCATGCACCCGGGGGAGCACATGATGCCTTCATCTGGCACCAGTCTACAGTGTGCCACAGGTTCGAGAGTGGGACATCCCCACTGGCCACCTAGTAGGTGAGTATGCAAATCACGCAGAAAGACATGCATCTTGGGAGGGGCATAGTCAGAGGTGACATGGGTACTGGCCTAGATGGCCCATGGCAGGCGGCAGCTGATCACCAAACTAATGTCACCCTCTACACACAGGTGACAGTGGATACCCACTCCATACATGGCTGCTCACACCATACCGGTGGCCCCAACCCCATCGCAGCAACAGTACAATGAGGCACTGCCACCACACGCAATGTCATAGAGCGGGTGTTCGGGATGCTGAAGGCACATTTCTGTTGCCTGGACATATCTGGTGGTGCCTACAGTACAGCCCTTCAAAGGCCTGTGGGCTATTCCTGGCCTGTTGCATCCTGCACAACATGGCCAATGACTGTAGGATAGCTGTAGAGGTCGAGAGAGGGGACAGCGATGGGGACGATGAGGACAATGGTGCAGATGATGATGGCAGCCCCCTTGGTCGAAGGGACCCTGACTGATCCGGATGGTGCAGCTGCACTGGAACACCATCACAGAGGAGCACTTCAACCAACCCAGGTAAGTGATGAGGCCATGTGCAACCACCAATGGCAATGCACAACCTACAAACATGCATGGGCAAACCCCAGGGGTGCATGTCGTAAAGGGAATTGGCTGAGCATGGAACTGCACATGCCATCAGGGATGGACAAGGCCTAACAAGGTACACGTCTCTCACACACACACACACACACACACACACACCAAGACATGCACAAGGATAGGAAGCATGCCAATCCCAACCACCACCCTAGCCACCACACATGTCCACAGACCACCATGCCCAGTGCCTGTCATTGTGCATGTCTCAGATGCTGGGCATCATTGCACAGTGGTGGACAGTGTAACACAGGCATCCTCATGCACATGCCACAGTTGCCAGCAGCCGGGAGGGTGCATGGAACGTGTGTGTGTGTGTGTGTGTGTGTGTGTGTGCAGGGCTGGTATCCACCCGTGCATTGCACGCTGAACAACGCAATGCACACAGGGCAGCATCAGACAGTAGCAATGGTGGGAGACAGGTCAGTCACAGGGCACAGTGTCATGGCAGCCACGGATGCGTGGGTAGCCGCCGAGACCCACCAGCAGTGACAGGCTGACTAATGGCCTCATGGGGTGGCACCAACGGTCCATGAGGGGTTCGCTGAGGAACTTGACCATTCTAGAGCAGAGGTCTGCAGCTCACAGAACATGCCTGCTCCAGGCATGCTCGGATGCCCAGAGCTGAACCCGTGTCGACAGGGCTGGTGTCGCACGATGCCGGGAATGTGGGTGGACATTGCACTGCACGGTGTCTGTGATGCATGGGCAAATAACTGTGCCCATTGTGGCCATAACAGCTGTGAATGCCTGTGTCTGCCTGTCAATGGTGGCGGTCACATCCTTCTGCAGCCAGTCCATCCCTGCCAGGAGCAAACCGGTGTCCCTGCTGAGCGCTCCTCTGCCTGGCACCAGACTGCACTAAGTGCATCCGCTGCCATTACAAGCGCAACTGCTGATCCACTGAATCATGGAGTAAGCGGGTGTGCTCATCTAAAGGTCATCCACCTGATCGGCATGCTGTCCCTCATGGTGTTCGTGGCCATGATGGGCAGTATCCCTGAGGTTGGGTGCTGCACACCAGGGCCATGCCTGGGCATGTCCACAGACGGTGCACTGATGCCGTCCCCTGACACTGTCCCCATCGCCATTGGCCAACTGCTGACACTGCCCCTCCAGATGCGCCTCCAGGTCTCAATGGTGCCGCTGCAGTGGCTTCAACAGCCCCACTGTCCTGACACACACCTGTGCTGCCCCACTGGTGCAGACAGGCACAGGCTGGGACTGTGATGTCACGCAGGCCTCCACAGTGGCACCATCCATGGCGATGCCGTGCTGTAACTTGCTGTGTGGCCATCCTGTGGCCCACATTTCACTGTGCATGATGTGAGCTCCATCATCATCAGGGAACGGATCTAGCACCAGTCTGAGTCTCAGCATGCTGGCATCCATGACGCGTCACGCTGGGATGCAGACAGGGCCTCCTCCGCACCTGCTCCACCAACATCAGTCCAGACAGCCAGGCTGTTGTCCTGACCCTCAGACACCTGTGGAGGTGGATGAACCCTCCTCTGTGTCCAGGGTATTGCCTCAGTGGATGAGCCCCACCAATGACCAATGTAGATGCTCAGGAGCTGTAAGAGAACACAGTAGCATTAATGTATCTGCCTTACCCTGTGGTATTCCCCCACAGTGACAGATCAGGACCAACCATGCAGTGACGGGCTACCGCCCATCTGGAAGCCACCACCTGGAACACCCTCAATGGCACAACACAACATGCTGCAAGCAACCCGCTCTTCCTGTGGTGTCAGGCGTTGCACGGCTGGCTGTCCCCACCAGTCACAGCCCGTGCTGCCCTGATGGCAGCCACCTTATCCTAAACCTCCTCCTGTCCGTGCCCACCTTTTTCTTGCACTCTCCTGCATGGACCGCTGGTGGCTGTCATGCTGGTTGATGGCAGCGTGCCACCTCACCCCATGCAGCAGCACGGGTCTGTGGTGTTCCCCACTTTCTGCTGAGCAGTGGTTCCTGGTCAAGATAGGCCTCAAACAGTGCATCTGTTTTGTCTTGGTAAAGTTTGGCCTCCTCTGTCTCCCACGTCTCTGTTCCTCCTCCTCCTCCACCTCATAATCGCTCATCATTGATCCTGTGGGAATGACAGGTGTTACCTCTGACTGTGCAGTCCAATGCATCTCCCACACACCACAGTCCACACTCCAACAGCATGCAACTCACCACAATAGACTGCAATACCAGACTATGGCCTCTGCAGCGAATGTCGTTGTATAGCGCCATGCAAATGAGGTGAGCTCAATTTTAAGTGGATGCTAATGTAGTATCTGCACCATTGAATCGCTGATGAGCTGATTTTCATATGCCGGCTGAATATCGGCTGTTGCGCCTTGTGCAAATGTGTTGAGCGTGCTTCAGGCAAGGCGCAGTTCTGTGACATGCACAGTGGATACAAACGGTGCATGCTTGGCATGCTGACATGACACCTGCCACACTGCTGATGTGCCAGCGCTGGGAGGCAGTGTAGGGCATGGCCACCATTGTGCCAGTGCTGCTACTGCGCTGTTCACATGTGTATGGCGCCTTGCTTTGGGGCACCGAGGCGCCGTGGAACCACAGCATGGTAGACCGCTATAGGGCATCTCACACGGGCACCCAATTGCACTACACGCAGGGAGCACCAATCACGCTGTGGTGGTCCATGCACAAAGACCCTTGACCCTGTGCCTGACCTTTTCCCCTAGGCATCATGCATCTGCATGGAGTACATTTCATCGCGCTGTTCGCAGCATAGGGGAATGGGCAGCACTGTACCACACAGCATCTGCACGTGGTGGACTGCACTACTGAAGCACCATTTTGACTCCAACCAGCTTCAGTGATGGCAAGATGGAGGCTGCTGTTTGGAGCCAGGTGGGCTGGCCAATTTGATGGCCACAGTGAAGCTCCATGCTGGGGCACTGTTTGAAATGCACCCTGCACAGGCCAGGAGTGCTGTATGGGAGGAGGTGGCGGTGGTGCTGGAGGAGGCCACAGGAATGGAGCATACAGATGAACAGTGTCGCCACAGATACGGGGACCTCCAGCGCAGGGGACCGGACAGGCTGGCCCACCCTGCGGGCACGTGCCAGGAGAGGTGCAGTGCCACGACCAGGTAGGTGCCCCATCCATACACTGGTTGTGTCTGTACTGGTATCATGGTGGGCATGTGTCCACCACACGGTGGGTGGGCTGTCCAGTGTGGGCAGTGGTGTTGGTGGTGTCGGTGGAGGAGATGGTGTTGGGGTGGGTTGTGGCATGGCTGGGCTGTGCAGGATCGCACACACCCGGGGTGCGGGGCCTTTGATACTGGATTGTACTGATATTCTCCTTTCCATTTTACACCCTAGGCCCTGAAGAGCAGTGCCAAGACCAAGAGGACTGACATCGAGGCATGGTGGGGAGCTGGTCAACAGTCACAGGCAGCGGTCGCATCAGTACAGCGCCGGATCGGGCCGATGATGGTGAGTGCCTTTCTTCGAGGATATTCTGTGCATGCTGTGTTGCAGGGCAGGCGGTGGGGCATGGCCACCATCCATTGACACCACTGCTGTGCACACCACACAGTACAGTCAGCGCTGTCCAGTGGCACTGCATGTGGGTGTGCATCACTGGTGGTCCGTGAGTGCACGGGTACATGGCTATGCCACTGCCTTTGCACCGCATAGCCATGTCACTGTACAGCCACAGTGGTGCTGTGCAGGACTAGGGCAGTGGTGTGCAGCGCCTATGGCTGTGTGCACCTGGGTGGGCAGGTCATGTGTACATGATCACTGTGGTGGTGGCACACCATCACAGGTGTATCCCACAGTTATATGCCATGCACAATGGGTGGGCTGCAGGGGATGGGCATTCACACCTATTGACTCTGCTCCCTTGTCCTAGGTGGATGGAGGATGATGCACCTGAGAGGGCCGTGCAGGAGCTGCTACAAGTGGCACGTGCTCACTAGAGCTCCTTCAGCGCATGGACCAGCATGACATCAGGAGGAGACATGGCAGGAGGTGCCACAGGAGTGGGGAGTGGGGCACCCACTGAAGATACCATGCCCTGGGTTCAACCCTACCCCTGGACCCATCCTCACACCCTCCTCCCTCTACCATTTGTTCACCCTGCCCTTACCCACCCCCACCTGGTTTGTGGCCTCACCCCAACAGTTGTGTACATATTTGTAAATAGTTGTTTTCTACCTTTTAATATACATTTGTTTTGTTATGCCTACTATGGTGGTCTCTGATTTGCAGCAGGCTACAGGTGCTCAGCTGCAGTGGTGTGCATGGCATCAGGGGTGGTGCAGTCATGGGCTTGTGTGTGTGTCCGTAGGGGAAGCGACTATGGTGTGGGCATAGCTATCAGTCACTGTCTGTAGTTTGTGTGTTGTTCCCTGTGCACTGGATGACTGTGTACAGTGGTCAATGGTGCATGCACTGTGTCCATGGTGCACATGTCAGACCATCCATGGCCTGTGCAGCTGACACCCTTGCATGTCTGTGGACCTGCACGGTCGCTGGCATGTCAGTGGTGGCTGCCCATGCTGGACAGCCACTGTACCCAGCACAATGCGGGTTGCCTCCTGTCACTGGTGTGGTGCATGTCTGCCTCTGGTGGCACTGTGGTGGGGTCTGGGGCATTCCCTGTCATGTGTGGGGTACCTCATTTTCCGACACATGATCAGTCTCAGCTGTACCTCAGGGGATGTGCGTGGTGGCACTGTGTATGCAGTCATTGCATCGCTGTCTGCTACCACCCACTGAAGTGTGCCCATGGTGAAGCTGCCTTGCATGGTTCTGTGGTGCACAGGGTTGCATTGTCACAGTGGGGTGGTGGCATGCATGGGCTGTCTTGCACTGGTGGGTGCTGCTCCTGGGCAGGGTGTCTGGAGATCACGGTGCAGGGTGTGCTCTGCATTGGTGGGATGGTGTGGCATGGGGTGGCCAGACCTCCTTGTGTGCAGTCACAGCTTGCCAGGGGTGCTGCTGGGCACCATGCCCCAGCTGTGGAGTTTGTTGCTGGTTTCCATGGGCCAGTGGTTATTTCAGCTCTCCTTCAGTTGTCCAGTGCATGGGGTGTAGGTTGCAATGTCTGTTCTGCTGTGTGCTCCTCTGTCCATCTCTAGCATGGGTGGTGGGCCCATGCATCCTGTCCCTGCACATTCCTGGTTGTGCTGTTGCACTGCTGCCCTGCTCCACTGAGCATCCCTGGTTGTGCTACTGCGCATCTGACCTGTGCCACTGCACATCCCTGGTGGCGCTATGGTGCAATTAGCACGATATTCAGTCGAGTACGCAGGCGATCTTGACCTGTGCAGTGTTTGAATATCGCACGACTGTAAGGGCACAGTGGACTTGCACTTGCTCCTGCTGTCGCACTTTTATGGTGCAGTTTGAATATCTGGGCCACTGTGTGTGTGTGTGTATATATATATATATATATATATATATATATATATAGATAGATAGATAGATAGATAGATATCTATCTATGTATATATATATATATATATATATATATATATATATATAAAACTATGTTCATTGCAAAAAGTCAGTTAATGCATCAGTTAGGGTTCCTATTACAGTGACAAAAGTATGGAAATTCAGTGTTAGGGGTATTGGGTGTGGGGTGTGCCTTGGGGTCATCAGCCTAACTCTCACCCATTCTCTATACTATTACTATCTCAACTTCCTTACACATGGAATGGGGTGAGAGCTAGGGCCAACAACTTCAAGGCACACCCTGATGCCTGTTGGTGTGTGGAGGGTGGGGTATGGGTTGGGGTAGGGTGGTAGGGTAGAACCCTAACACTGAATCTCCATACTTTTGTTGCTAACAGGAATCCTAACTGATGCATTAATGAAGATTTTTGCAATAAATTTCCTTACTTTTGAGATAGTATAATAGTGTCCTTATTTTACTGGGAAGTGCAGGACCTTTGAACATTGGGACAATGGCTGCTGTGTTGAGGGTCTTGATGACATCAGATCAGCAACGGATTCCAAGAATTATATGCTGCCATTCTGATCGATCTCTCAAGGACTTTGACACAGTACACCATCAACTTTTATTGTCCCAGCTTTTGAGGTGGGAAATGATGGCTTAGCTTTGGATTGGTTTTGATCCTATTTATTGGAAAGACACCAGGTAACAACAATAAAGGAATAATATTTTCCCTTTGTTGGTGGAGCAAGGAGTTCCCAGGGCTCTGTCCTGGGCCCCCCTCTTCCTAATATATCTTTAAGATCTGGGGAAACACATAGGAAATTATTTCTAACATCTTTATGCAGACTATACTACAATTTATGTATCAAATTCCACTCTTGATGGCATTCAAACTGTTCTCCAGAACAGCTGAACAATCTCCAGTTATATTTTACCAAAATTAAACTTAAATTGAACATGACTAAAACTTAATGCATGATTTTTGGAGCCACAGCTATGGTGTGACAGATAAAAATTAGCAATTCTGGATGGTGCTGTGGATGCTCGGAGAACGTGGATACCCATAGAGACCTGGGCAATTGGTTAGATGAAAAAGGGTAGGAAATAAATATTGGATTATCTAATTACTCAGGTTAGTAAGAGGGTGGATTTTCTTTACTGACACAAGCATAGTATGGCTGTAGATACTTTAAAATTGATTGTCCAGATGCAAATGTTTCCTTATTGACTATGGGGATATTTTGTATGGAAATTTTACTTATGATTGGTTACACAGACTGGATATTTTATATAACCAATTTGCTGAGATAATTTTAAATTGTCCTAAACAAGTTCACCATTGTGAACTATATCAGAGGTTAGGCTGGCTCTCTTTAAATGACAGGAGATGAACCCATTTAAGTATTTTCTCCTATAAATGTGGACTGGGTAAGGTCCTGGGTACTTAAGGGATAGATTACAATTTAAAGATTTGGATCCGACTTTGAAGAAAAGTAATCTTATGGAGATGTCAGTTCAAACAAAAAAAATGATTAGACACATTTTTTACCAAATAATTCAAAATACTGGAATAACCTTCCAGATAAATTTGGTGTAAATGTAAAAGGCACCTTCTGTGTGTGTATAAAAGACATTTGTTCTCTCTTTCCAGGCCCTGTAATTGCTTTTTAAATGGATTGCTAGTATATGTTTGTGTTCTGTTATATTATTGTATTATGTTTGTGTTTTGCATTTATTGTGTATTTTGTCTTTTGCATTGTATATTCTGTGTATGCAATGGTCATCATTGTAAATGAGTGTTGCTCTATGGTCTTAGTCTTACAACAAACAAACAAACAAACAAACAAACAAACCCTGTGCTCCAACCCCTCTGTAGATGCACATATGTATGTAGGTGTGGAAGCACAGCACTATTTGGGCCCAGCACTTCCATATGTCGAACAACAGTGATCAAATTGTCAGCATAGCCATCTTATTACCTCACCTCATGTACCCCAGTACAGAGCAACTGAGAAATGCACAACAAAAACTTAATAATGCGTAACTGCAACACCATTCTGCACCACAGGTGTGAAAAAACACACTTAGGCAGGGGCCCAGATATTCAGTGAGCATGATGGCACCACAGTGTTGCACCATTGCAACCCACTGATGTGCCCTGGCTTGATATTCAAATAGGAAAAGTGCATAGCACAAATCCTGGCGCGCTGAAGTGCATCAGTAATGCATGCAGGAGCAGGCAGGGTGTGCCTGATGCTACCCTGCACAGCCCGATATTTAGCCCGGGATGCAGAGTCATGCATGTGCAACCCTACCTGCTCCAGCACAAAGTTGATCCAAAAAAGGAACAACAGATGGCCACCCACAAGTGAGCTGCTGCATTGCGAGGTGCAACACGGCAGCTGCCACTGGCTCGGCTGCACCTCCGTGGTAGCACCTCCCCATGCCCGATTGCGGGCATCAGTAAAAGGATTTATCCAAACTCCCTGGTGGTCCAGTGGACCTGCCCGCCCGATCATG
This sequence comes from Neoceratodus forsteri, assembly GCA_016271365.2. Taxonomy (NCBI): domain Eukaryota; kingdom Metazoa; phylum Chordata; order Ceratodontiformes; family Ceratodontidae; genus Neoceratodus; species Neoceratodus forsteri. The sequence goes on along the minus strand of CM028131.1, from coordinate 322,443,439 downwards.
GTCTAAGTAAATAGATAAATTCTCAATATCCCTGGTGGTCCAGTGGACCTGCTCGCCCAATTGTGGGATATGTAAATAAATAATATCCTATAATCCCTGGTGGTCCAGTTGACCTGTCTGCCCGATCGCGGGCTATGTAAAAATAATATCCCTATCATCCTTGGTGGTCCAGTGGACCTGCCCACCTGACCACGGACTATGTACATAAATATGAATCATCAATATCTCTGGTGGTTCAGTGGACCCCACCCACCTCCACTGAATCCCAGCACCCCGGCGTCCCCGGTCAGCAGCGTGTGACAGCACCCCACCCACCTGCCGCCCCACCTGCCGGCAAGCACCATCTGTAGGGCTGCAAGCCCATTGGTCCACAGCTGAGCCAATGGGCGTGCAGCCCATACCGCACTACATTCCAGATATGTGAATGGGATCCACCTACTGCTGCCTGCAGCTAAATTAATTACCATGGCAAAACATCCTCACCTGCTTCCCATACTCTCTTATTCCCAGCTTATTACAGTGATACTCTTAGCTGACTGCAGCCAAAATTCTAAAGCACACAACTTCACAAAATAGTTTCTTTCTCACTGCTGCCTGAAGATAACTTACTTAGCATTGCAAAACACACTCAGCTTTTCCCACAAACTTTGTAACACTGCCAGCCCATTCAGAAAATGTCACACACACAAACAGCAAACAGAGAAACAGTAACAGAATACAAAAATCATAACAATACTTCAAACTCATGCCCTATTGTATAAATCAGACACATGATGTGCAGATCATGTGTTATAAATATCTTACTCCTGCGCCGTGAGCTCTGGATAATCTCATTCATTTCCTTCAGCATTCATGAGTATCCAGAGCTCACTTTGCAGGAGTGAAGATATTTTCCATATCTACTCCTGCCCATCATGTATCCCTTATACTGTATATATATATATATTCATGGCAAAAAACTCCATTTAATACATCAGTTAGGCTTGTTCCAGTGACAAATATGAGGAATTCAGTGTTAGGGCTGCAAGCCCTAATCTGCATTCCCCACCCCACCACCACCACACACACGTACAAGCAAGTAGGGAAGGACCAAGTCAACCCAACCAATCACACACATCCAGCAGGAGGTGTATACCTGTGTTACTGTAGGCAGTGGAGAAATCCAACTTGAGAGATCATAGACTATTTGCAAAGTTGTTCTTTGAGATTAGTTCACATACAGGTGAACCAAGCTGGCAGTAGTGAAAATGGTGAACCTCTGTTTTTTTTTTCATCTATGGAGTGACTGAATGGCATCATGGGTGCTGCAATGTTAGTCTATGGCAAATTGCTCAACTTTGGAACAGTGCAACTTTGTAATCCTTAAGTATCTTAGCATGAAAGTTGACATCGTAATCTATGGATATAGACCTGTTGATGTGATAATGTTATAAGACTCCATTGTGCTTTTTGAGATACTGTGTCTCAAACATCCTTAAAATTACATGTTTTATTCAAATGTTCTCAGTCTTTCCAGTTTTGCATATTTGCACCTTGATAACTTTAGAACCCTTAAACAGATGTGCATGAAAGTTTGCATGCATAATCTCAGAGGATATCTGTTGATGTGATAAATTTCATTTGAGCCTCTTGTGTCATTTGTGAGATATTGTGTCTCAAACATCGTTAAACTTGTATGTTTTCCATTTTACTATCAGTCTACCAGTTTTGCATAATTTGTACTTTCATAACTCTGGAGCCCTACAATATATGTGCATAAAATTTTGCATGCATAGTTTCGTGTGATGTGTCTCTTAATATGTTTAATTCCATTTAGATAAACGTGTGGTTTTGAAGATACTGCACTCACATATCCTCAAATTTACATTTTTTTATGATCATCAGTTTAGCATGCTTTGCACTTTATTAACTTTGCAAGTGTTCAACGGATATACATAAAAGTTTGCATGCATAATTTTGTGGGTAGGTCTGTTGATGTTTGATAATAGGGTTGATGAGGGTGTTTATCGTTAAACGGCAAGTTTTGGACCTGAATAACTTTGTAATGGTTGAAATGATTTCTATGATTTGGCATGCATAATTGCATTGGTAGGTGTTTGTATGTGCAAATCTGGTCTCAATAGCATTAACTCAAGATACACAGTGTTGAAAATAAAGAAGTTTTGGGGTTTTGGTACTTTTGTTTAATCCACCTGTATCTCAGAAACAGCTTCAGCTTCTGGACTGAAATTTTTAGGGTAGAAAGCCTTGGCCTCAGAGGTGTGCCTTTTGAAGGTTTGGTGGAAAATAGTAATCTGTTCCAGTTATTCAATTTTGCATTTCACATTATTTTCAAAGGGAAAAATAGTTGTCAAAGGATACAATGTCGAAGGAGCAGCTGCAATATGGAATTCTAGGTTGAATACATAATTCTGCTGGACATGATCTTTCTTCTCTTAGTGAAAGAAATGAATTAAGTATACTTTTATGTGTGGACTGGACACTGGAGTTCACTCCCAGTGTCCCAAAATTGTTATTATAAATAGAATAAAATGTGGGTCAGGTGTGTATGAGAAGTTTACACACACCAGAGGGTTTATGCATAGCATCTAACCCCGGTGTGTGTAAAGTTAAAGTTATACACCTGACCCATTTTTTATTTTACATAATTGTTGGTTTGTGTTTTTTTGCTTCAACAATTATATAAAATATGTGCTGCTGTGTGTTTCCATCATCAATAATAGTATGAGATAGTCTTTCCTTTTGGAAAGCAGTTACACTTTACTAAGAAGCAAAAACATTTTGAACTGTTACATTTTCTTTAAATTTATTAACTTTGATGTTTTAAAAAGACTAAGTTGAAGTTGAAAGTGGAACTGTTGGAGCTGTTGCTATGGTTACTGTCTAGGAGGTTCTGGTTGCCATGGTGAGTGCATCAGGTGACCTGAAGGGAGAATTTTGAATGAGGAGTCAGTCACGGTTACCAGCAGAGTTTTGATGATTGCAGCTGCCCTGAGATGATTTGTGACAGTGTGTGTGGGACAAGGGAGACAACCACAGTGGTGTGAGACACTGCTCTGACTTGTGGTTCTTTACCATAGGAAGGTGGCATGTGATTGCCATTATAAACCCTCCTTTATGATGGCAATTTACACAACCTTTTCCTATGGAAAAAACCCCACAAACCATTAGTTATATGTATTTTTTAACCTATAAAAACAAGAAAATAGTCCCATACGATTTACTTGCCAACATTGGGGTGTCCTATCCCCATCTCAGCATTACACACACCAAACAATACTTCTGGACACTAGGGAGTCCACTCTCAGTGTCCATAAATTGTTTTGTTTTTTCTCCTCCTTCCCAAATGGTGGGACACTGGGGAGCCCATTCTCAGTGTCCCAAAATATTATTATATATATATATATATATATATTTTAACCTAAACAAAAGAAAAACAGTCCCATGACATAGTTGCTGATATTGGTGTGCCCAGTCCCCGGTGTCTGCATTTACTGGCACCTGCCCCTCACCCAACTCCTTTTTAACACTGGGGAGACCACTGCCAGTGTCCACAAATTATATTATTATGTATTTCCCCAGTACTGTGGGGCACTGGGAGCCCTCTCCCACTGTCCCAAAGTAATAGTTTTCAGTTACCTGAAAAGAAGAACACAGTACTGCAGCATCTTTACTTTTTCCCTGAAACAAAAAAACAGTCTGTAGTCATCACCACTCAGCACAGCCTCCATCCACACCCTCCAACTGAGCAGCCACCTCCTGCATCCCTTTACTCTATATTTGCATCCGTGGTCATCCGCTGTCATCTTCTGTGGACAGGAACATGTCTGCTCTCTTCAAAGCCAAACCACAAACTGAAAAATAAAGGTCAATGCACAATAATGAAAGTCAGTAGCATTTTGAACTTATTTTGCTATCTAGACCATTTTAGGTGTTTTGCACCAAATTTTCAAAATGGTCTTTTTGGGACCCTCGCCTCATGAACTTTGGTGCTGTCATTTTGTTAATCAGCCAGAAAAGGTGATTTTGCAGTCACTGCGCTTGAATCACCTTTCAGGACTGATTAATGAAATGACAGTGCCAGTGTTCATGAGATGGTGACAAAAAAGCCTGTGTTGAAAATTTGGTGGAAACATTTCTAAAATGGCTGTGTTATAAGTGTGCATTGAGCAGTTTCTACGCAGGCACATAACTTTAGTAATTTAACTATTCTGACTCCAGATTTTCAACATTAACATTTTTCACACCATCTCATGAAAAGTACAGCTGTCATTCTTCATCCTGCCCAAAACATGTTTTCACACCTGTGGCACAGCATGACTTGGTCGCTGTCTTGGTCGCTGTGTGAAATAACCATTTGGGAACAATGAACAAAATGAGACTATGGCTGTTTTCATGAGGTGGGGTCCCAAAAGCCATGTCAAAATCTGTGAAAACTCTAATAATGAGGGCATTGAGAGCAGTTGTTGAAAATGTCATATTCATATGCATAACTTTTATTATTTCCAGTATTTTCACTCCAAATTTCAATACAGCCATTTTATCATACCACCTCATGACCAGTATTGCTGTCATTTTCATACCCTGCCCAAAACATGATTTTGCATCTCTGCATGCAGGAACAAGTATGACGGGTGTACCTTGCCATTTTGAACACTAATGCTCACCCCATTCCAAGACAACGTATGGTAACATGAGTACAGAATGACAGAATGGGGTGAGCATTCAGCTTCAAAATGCCAAGGTACACTTAGTCACAATCTGTCTTTGCATGCAGGGTGGGGGTGGGGTGTTAGATTGGAAGCCAAAGGTGGGGTGAAGTGTTGGGGTTGAAAACCTAAGGTCCTCATGCCTGTTCCTGCATGCACAGTGAGAGTGGAGACTTATGCTTGTGCCACTATTTTTAGGGTTATGAAGGCACTTCTATGTTAAAGTTAAAAATGTTGGGTGTTAATAACTTTGGACCATTCAACAGATTTTCCTGAAATTTGGTATGCATGGTGGGCATTGTAGATCTCTTGATTTGCCAAATTCTGTTTCAGCCAGATTATGGTCTTTGCACATGAAAATGCTGAAAATGCAAAATTATCCAGTTTTGGAGGCAGTTTGGGGATTTTGTTCAGGCCTGTGCAGCCATTGTGTGGTGTGCTGCACTGTGAAATGGTTCATCTGAATGAGCTTCACTGGCTGAAAATGCCACTTTTGTTTAGTGAAAATATTAAGGCATTCAAAAGTTATGCCACTTTTAATCTCCCATTATAAGTCAAAGAGAAATTTATATGGCTGTTTTGTGAACAAAGAATGGGGTTTGGGCCATCACGTTCCACCAGGCAATCAAAGAATTTGTAGCCTCACAGTCAAATAATCTTTGCCCCTGAGAATACTTTGATTGCGGGGTCCACCATCATGTTTTTGCATTTCTGATTGTAAAAAATCAAATATCTCATCTCAGGGGTCACTCCTGAAGTAAAACTTGGATGAGTTTTACTCAAGGGGCTCAATGTATCACCCCATGCCTTTGATTTGGCATAAAATGTTCTAAAATAGAGTTATAATGTTTTAAAATCTTTGATTGTGGCTTGCTAACGATCTTTGATTGCGAGCCTGCAAATTCTTTGATCTGATTCTTTTATCTCAATCTTGGACCGTGAGATAAAAATACATTTTTCAGCTCACAGGTGGCAAGGAACACAAATGAGGGTGGGTTATGTTCAAGGGCTTCGTTCTATTGAGGCATGATGGTGGTTTCATTCAATTCTGCCTAAAAGTCAAGTTTGTAAATTTTTATTCTCTGATTGCAAGTGTGCAATTTCTTTGATCATGAGCATGCAAATTCTTTGATAGCAAGATTCTTTGATCATGATCTTGCATCACAAGCGAGGGACAAGATGGCCCTTTTAAAAGTTCAATTTTCTCAGCCCAGGGGTGGCCTAGGAACACAAATGAGGGTGGGTTTTGCTCAGGAAGCTTCGTTCCATCAAGGCATGGTGCTGGTTCCATGTAGTTCTGCCTAAAATTTAGTTACAGAATTTTTATTCTTTGATCATGAGCCTGAAAATTCTTTCATCGTCAGCCTACAAATTCTTTGATCATGAGATTCTTTGATTGCCATCTTTGATCGTGAGATAGGGACAAGATGGTCAGATTTTATAATGCATTGGAGGAAATGGACAAGGAAATGATAGAAGGCATCCTTGGGATGACAGAGAAAGGGAGATATTGCTGGTGGGGACCTGAATATACCAGATGTTGACTAGAGCACCTTAGCTGCAGCCACATCCAAGAGCAGTGCCATTCTTGATGCCCTACAGGGGGCATGCCTCAGACAGCTAGTTTTGGAACCCACTTGGGAGAGAGCAATCTTAGATCTGGTACTCTCAAATGGGGACAGAGAGATCTCTGATCTTGAAGTGGTAGCCATCTGGGAACAACGACCACCAAACAGTGTGGTTCACGATAAACTTAGCTGTACAGTCAAGTCACACAAAAGTGAAGGTATTGGACTTCAGGAGGCTGATTTTGTCAAAATGGGAGAGTGCCTCAGAAAAGCACTGGCAAACAGACAAGAAAGTGGGTGGAGCAACAATGGGGAAACATCAAAACCGCCATCACAGAGGCAACAAGCCTTTGTGTGAAGCAAATAAACAAATCAAAATGAAAGAAACAACCACTATGATTCTCAAAAGAAGTGGGGAAGGTAATGGAGAAAACATAGCATTCAGGAAGTATAAGGAAACACAGAAGGAGCAGGACAGAGAACTGTACCAGTTAAAGCAGAAGGAAGTGGGAAGGCAGTCAGAATAGCAAAGGCCCAAACTGAGAAAAAGATAGCCAGCTCAGTTAAGAAGGGGATAAAACCTTTATAGGTACATTAGGGAGCAAAGAAAGACTAAGGCAGGGATACTGAGGCTGGACAAAGAGGAAGATGGTTGGGCAGAGAGCGACAGTGAAAAAGCAGCGATACTGAATGAATACTTCTGCTGAGTATTCACAATGGAAAAGCAGGGAAATACCCAATCTGGTCAATAGAAGCACTCTGGATAGGGGTTGATATTATTCCTTTCACAGAAGAAAGGGTTCTGAAAGAACTCTTAAAACTGAAGGTGGATAAAGCAATGGGGCCTGATGGATTCACCCAGAATTCTAAAAGAACTAAAGGAAGAACTAGCAACACCACTGACTACAGTTTTAATGAATAATGGGAGGATGGTTTGGTACCTGAGGACTGGAGGAGGGCGGATGTGATTCCCCTTCACAAAGTGGGAGCAAGGCAGAGGCAGGAAATTACAGACCTGTCAGTTTGACCTCAGTGGTAGGGAAAATGATGGAATCACTTCTGAAGGAAATAATTGTTGAGTACCTAGAGACCAGTGGGGTACAGGACCCAAGGCAGCATGTATTCACAGCAGGAAGGTCATGTCAGACAAATCTAATTGATTTCTTTGACTTGGTGACCAGAGCAGTAGACCAGAGAGGGGCTGTGGACATGGCCTACCTAGACTTTAACAAGGCATTTGACACAGTCCCACAAAAGATTAATAAACAAATTAGTCAGCCTAAGAGTGGGTCCCAAGGTGGTAGCCTGTGTAAACACTGGTTGGACAGCAGGACACAGTGGGTAATAGTAAAAGGAGTCCACAGTGAAGAAAGGAGGGTTACTACTGGGGTACCCCAGGGTTCAGTACTGGGCTGGTCCTTTTTAATGTCTTTCATTGACATTGCAGAGGGACTGGAAGGAAAGTACGTCTCTTTGCAGATGACACAAAGATCTGCAACAGGGTTGATACACAAGGTGGGGAGGAAAGGATGAAAAGGGACTTGGCAAGGTTGCAGGAATGGTCAAATGTATGGCAGCTTAGATTCAATGCTAAGAAGTGCAAAGTAATGCACCTGGAAACAAAACCCAGGGAAGAGTACACAATGGGGGTGAGATACTGACAACAACAAAAATGGAAAGGGACCTGGGTATAGTCATATCAGATGACCTGAAGGTGGGCCAGCAATGTGAGAAGGCAGTAAGGAGGGCTGGGGGATACCTGGATGCATAGGAGAGGCATCACCAGTAGAAAACAGGAAGTTGTTGGCCCCTGTACAGATAGTTGGTAAGACCGCATCTGGAGTACTGTGTACACTTCTGGAGACCCCATCTCTGCAAACACATACACAAGGTGGAGGCTGTCCAGAGGAGGGCAACCAAAATGATGCATGGTTTGCATCAGAAGACATATGAAGAAAGACTAAAGGAACTAAAGATGTATAGCCTCGAGGAAAGGAGCGAGGGGGACATGATAGAAACTTTCAAATACCTCAACGGAATCAACAAAGTCCAAGAGTGTAGCATCTTTCAGAAAAAAGATTTGCAGAAACAAGGGGCTACAATTTGAATAGAGGAGGGACGACTCAGAGGTAATGTGAGGAAGTATTTCTTCACAGAGAGGATTGTGGATACATGGAACAGCTTTTCTGAGGAGGTCGTAGAGTCAAAAACAATGGGGAATCCATGGGACAGACATAAGGCAACTCTAGTGGGGGTGGGAGAAAGTAGGCTGTTGGTTAACTATTATCTGCAGCTTATTTATTAGGTAGGAAATGGGCAGACTAGGTGGGTCAAGCAGTCTTTATCTACCATCAAATTCTATGTTTCTATGTTTCTATTAGATAGGCAATTTCACCAATCTTTAAGTTTAAATATCTGGAAACGGTTTGGTCTTTTTACTTGAAAATGAGAGTGTTCTCGGCATGTCCTGTAGATGTGAATTGCTGTGTTTACGTGTCGGAGAAATTTTTTTTTGCAGAGATATTGCTTGACACAATTTACATTTTGTGGACAGTGTTTTGCATTGTGCTGGTGGCATGCAATTGATAGGGTACCTAGCCTTAATGTCATGGATGTAGTTTTCAGTCGTGCCTGTAAAATGTTTATAGGTGCAGAATTCTGCATCTCAGATGAATGAAAATGTCAAACTTTTACATGTTATATCTCGGACATGGTTTGGTGTTTACATTGAAATTTGGAGTGTTGATGAGTGCGCACACTTTTACAAGTTAGTGGGAGCACAGGGCCGAAGAACCATGTCTCCCACCAGTTACACAGGTTGGTGGGAGCACAGGGCCTGAATGGCACACATGCTCCCAACAACTTGCAGGTTGGTGGAAGCGCAGGGCCCAAAGGTCCTGTGCTCCCACCAACTGTGCAAGTTCTTAGCTTTGTATCTTCTCAAAAGTAAGGAAATTCTATGCAGAAAACTGTATTAATGCATCATTTAGAGTTAAAGCATAAAAGTCAGGAAATGAGACCTTTAAAGGTTGCCCCTCCCCTGGACTCTACCATCATCCAAGATTGACAGCTGACGGGGTGCATCATTATGGGGTTGTAAGGCCTAAATGTCACCCCATTCCTATTTACTGTGGCTTGTGAATGTCATTTCAGATGGAATGGGGTGACAGTTAGGCCTCACAACCCAAATGACACACCCTGTCAGCTGTCAATCTCAGCAGGATGGGTGGGTCCAGGGCATGGGCAACCTTAAAGGTCTCATTTCTGACTTTTATGCTTTAATTTAAATGATGATAACGCAGTTTTTTGCATAGAAGATATATATATATATATATATATATTCATGGCAAAAACTCCATTTAATGCATCAGTTAGTTGTTCCAATAGCTATTAAAGTGAGGAAATTCGCCTGTTAGGGTTGAAAACCCTAACTCCGAATTCACCCCCCAGCACCACACACACAGACACACACACATTCAAGTATGGGAAGGACCAAGTCAACACAACCAATGACAGACATCCAGCAGCAGGTGACAGAAATAACAAACAATTGTCTAAATGTACTACGAGACATCCCCACCCACCTGACCAGGTACTGCATGCTCAGTGGAGATCAACAGCAAACTGAGGCCACGTCACGCAAACGTACACATCCCTGATTGCAGCTGCACACACGTACCACACTTAGTAGTTGCATGGCCTTATCTACCGATGCCCCACCACACCACAACTGGTACTGTGCGTTATTCAATATAAATGCTGAAGCTGCATGAAGACAGTTGTAGAAAGGTTTTAACACTAGTGAGTATCGTTAATTAAGATAAGCACATAAATTAACTACAAGACACTAGCTTGCTAAAGATAAAAGTAGTAATACATTTAGTAAGTGATTTACATAGTAGTACATTTACTGCAATGGTTTACTCAATATAGAGAGGCTGATGTAAATGTATGGAAAAGCATTGCCTGTTCAACGCTGTGAAATTCATGCCAGTATCACATGCATTCTTACTGATGAAGGTGTACTGCTGATGTACATACATAGACCTCAGTGTGTTTCAATACTAAAGATGCAGTAAGTATTCTTTGTAAGAAACATTGTAATTGCATGGATCAGGCCAAGCAACTTCTAAATATCATAGCACTACTGAGCCAATAATGATGTATCTGTATCGGAGATGTATATAGGATAGATTTTCCTGTAGGCACTTACTGAGTATGTTGTACATGATAAAGAAAATCTCATTGCATCTGTGATGACTAACTTATTCAAATAGTAATACATTTACTATTGTCGCAATGAGTGATCTATGACACTTATGGACACAGTGTGATTTTCTTTACAGTTGTTTCATGCTCAGGCTGTATGTCTAGTGTTTGGGTTTGCCACACTTCTGTCACTGATGCTATCAAAGTGACAACTATGTTAATAATGGCACAACAGGAATCAAGTAGGTATGGTGTAGATATAAACAGAATGTCTTTAGTATTGATTTAACTCACAATGGCGTAAGTGTACTAGGACAGCAGGGTTATCCTCTATCACTGACTCTGTCAGTTATAATCACACTAGGGTTTTGATGACTGTAATGATCAAGTCAAACTGTTCATCTTCATGCGTTCATATTCAGCCATTCTCCACTAACTAGACAGTGTATGGTGTAACTGGGTGGGACACTGTATTGCAAAGCTGCTGCAGTGCCTAGCAGAGGAGTATCTACTCATAAAGGCAATTAGCAATAAGGCATGACCAACAGTTATGTTAAATGGTCATCAATCACCCTGTAGGGGTTTAATGTTGAATGAGGCATAGCCAGAAGCCACATGTCGCTAGACAGTGATAAACTGACCATTAACATAATACCTGAGTGACTTATTGCTATCATAATAAAACTGTTTTTAAACAACATTAAATCATGTTCATCATATGGTTAGGCTCTACATGTATGTTAATAAAAACTAAACATAAGGCTGTTACAATGTTTACAGTCAATTAGAAAGCTGCATGTCTCAAACCCTTGTTATTATCAGAGATATACCTGTACAACTCCTTCGTTTTGCTGAACTCTATTGCTCAGGTGGCAAACCACAAGTGGCGTGGTGTGGTGTGGGCATCGGTAGGTAAGGCCATGCAACTACTAAGTGTGGTACGCTGTGCAGCTGCAATCAGGGATGTGTACGTTTGGTGTACATGGCCTCAGTTTTGCTGTTGATCTCCACTGAGCATGCAGTACCTGGTCAGGTGGGTGGGGATGTCTCGTAGTACATTTAGACAATTGTTTGTTATTTCTGTCACCTGCTGCTGGATGTCTGTCATTGGTTGTGTTGACTTGGTCCTCCCCATACTTGAATGTGTGTGTGTCTGTGTGTGTGTGTGTGGTGCTGGGGGTGAATTGAGTTAGGTTTTCAACCTAACAGCAAATTTCCTCACTTTTGTCGCTGTGGAACAACCCTAACTGATGCATTAAACGGAGTTTTTGCCATGAATATCCTGTCTTTTTCAGAACTATCACCAGCATACTACATGATTTATAGTTGTAAGAATAGTGCACATACATAAAAAAATGTTCCAATAACAGAAATATTTCAACTCTTGTGGTTGCATTTACTGTTATTAACAGTAACAGTAGTCAACTGTTAATCATATTGTCTTAATTACTTTATTAATTGTAATTTGTCATTGTCATTCCATGTAGTAGTTTTATGTAAAAGTGTCTTACTCCTTTGTTTGTGAGCACATATGTTAATAAAAGATGTACATAATTAAAAGACAATATGACATGACATGGGCACCATTAGTTCATCTACTGAACAAATGGATATGTTACTATAGTAACTTGAGATTTGATAGAGTGCTTGCACTACCAACTGAGGTGGTACCATCAATCATGTGAACAGCGGTGGCAGAGGTTTGCTTGTACTGAATACATAAATTTGTTGCAAGTATGGCAACACAGAGATTTCACTGTTGTACTAGCACGTACATACTTATCTTCATCATCATACACATACACATTCCATAGCACTAGTTGTATGAAACAACAACAGCATGCCACAAATAGTGTAATGTAGCATTGTCACACATCTAACTTACTTCTATGGAGAATCCCAACTCTAATGCCACAATAGTGTGCTATGAGGTTTCACCAAATGAGAAAATCACAGTTGCATTAATCTTCTTAAAACTATTTTCAAGAAACATCTCGACTACACAATAACACACCAAACACAAGAGAGTGTAAATAATTTTTTTTTGCTATAAAATATATTATATATAAAAATCACAAACAAAAATATATTTCTTCATATAAAAATAAAATATATATATTAACACAAATAATATTAGAACAGGGAAAATAAATAATTGAAATGTGTATTACATCACACACAAACATAAATTATGAAAAAACATTTTTGTAACATAAATATAAATATTTTTAAAAGTCTTTTTTTTTTTTTAATTTTGTGCAACACTTAGGAGGTGTATGCACTGCTTGAGGCAATCCAGGCTAGAAACTGGATTCGATGTGAGGCGCAAACAAAGTGGAGCTGTTGCGCCCCTGGAGGAGATAACGGACCGCTATGAAGGGTGGCCAGTTTCGCACAGGAAGCTGCAGGAACAGATGGTGGCCGTGGAGGTGAAGCACTGCTACTTAGCACAGCACTATCACCCACTGCTACAATCGGCTCTAGCACGAGGTTGATAGTCTGCTGCTGTGCATCCAAGAGAGACTGGATTTTGTCCAGCCTCTCAAGGATCACAGCATTTTCTTTCCGCAGACTGACAACCTCCGTGAGCCGCCTGTAGCAGCGCAGTGGCCGTGCATTCCTATCGCGTTTCCTACAAAGATTTTAAAAAAGTTATGATGAATATACAACACAAATTCAACAATTACGACTTTCAAATATTTCACTTCAAATATTTCTTATCTAATGCAATATCAGAAATGCATTCATTTCAAAGTTATGATAATAGTTTTAAGTATGATGCTAAACTATTTAGTATCTTATTTCTGTCTCTGTCATACTTGACTATCTATATTATCTAATAAGCTGACAACATAAAAAATGTATAGTTAGCTGGGCTTAGAATGCTACTCTTAGATTTTCTTTCACTACTCATAAATATTCAGTATGTACATACTTTTGCATTATTGACACTATTATACCATACAATTGAAATACATCCTCATCAAGTGTGAGAATTTTACTTCACCATGCCTGCCTATAATGTGTAGTCATGTATGCAGTGAAAACAAGCACCTTGACAGTAACACTATAATAAAATACTTTTCATGCGTACACAATCATGATAAGTTTAATGATACTTTGAAACCAAACAGCTTTTTACCCGTGTTTCAAGCCCTCAACTCACATCACTACTTTAAATAATTAAGTCACTAATATGACATGCGCTGCAAAAGCATACCAGATATTCAAGAGGCTGTGCAGAGTTGTGCAGGCGCAACCCCAAGCTGCGCCTGCTGGCGTTGAGAAAAAGGATCAAGTTGAGGGCCACCCACAGGTGAGCTGCTGCATTGCAGGACACACACAGCAGCTGCCACCTGTGGCTGGCCCTCAACACTCTGTCTCATACCTCTCAACCGTTTGTTCCCCAAATGTGTTACATTGCTCTCAAAATGTGGAAAGAATGGGCAAAACGTGGAACACTATATCAAATTTTTAAATTAGAAGCTCACAACACTGTTAAAATGTTTGCATTTATGTTCAGAAAGTCTGCAATTAATCAAATTGATATATTTAGCATCATTTACTATAGAGTTTTGCTTAAAAATGTTAACACTGAATGTGTTACAAGTCCTCACAATGTGAAAGAGGGAGCCTTTGTGAAGTAAAATGAGGAATGTTCCTCTAATGTGGTATGGTTGAGAGATATGTACTCTGTGCCCTCACCAGGCCAATCGTGGGCAGCAATGTGCCCCAACATCATGTGTTTTGGGGGTTGACAACTACATCCCGCAATCGGGATTTTCAGGATATGATCGGTAGGTGGGGGTGTTTGAATACTCCAGCCTGCAATTGGGCTTATTGGTACACTGGACCACCAGGGATATATTCAGGAGGTGGGGAGGTGTTTAATTACTCATCTCACGATCGTGCTTATTGGTCCACTGACCTCCACGGCTGTGTTGAGGGGAGGTACATTGCTGCCCCCAATCGGACTAGTGAGGGGATATTAACAGTATGCCTGAGATCGGCAGTGGGGGTGGTGGGGTTTTTACGCCTTTACCTGCGATTGGCCTGCACGGGCATCCTCCCGATGGCTGCTGCCTGGTAGGGAGCTAGCGCAAGTCCTCGGGATCGCACACCTGCATGCTAATGGCATGCAATGGGGCATAATCAGATGCGAATGGCCCCCGCCGCCTTGAATGAATTACAGCCACATTTGCATATCACCTTTTGAATATCGGGATTTTGCACCGCAAGTTGAATGCTGCATCTTTGTCAACTTGCGGTGTTGCAAAAGTTCCACTGCGCCATGCACAGTGGCCTGTAAGTTAGGTGATATTCAAAGCAGTTCCTCAATAGCATAACTCCTTTGAATATCGCCTGGACACACCCCCGCGCAACTATTTTGCACATCGCAGAGGCTTGCGCCTATGATAGCATCTAATGCTCATCTCGAAACAAATGCTTTAAATAGACATATTACCACCTTTACTCACATACAGTCTCACAGTCATGTCCTTACACTGTCCCAAAAGTTATTTAACACAACAGCCACAGCATCATATAGTGAAGTATAAAAAACACTGTTTTAAAGTATAGGTGCTCATTCAAAGTATGACACTGTATGTCACTAAGCCATGCATCATTGAATTATGTAGCAATGTGATCTATGTGGCCCGATATTTAGCACAGTTTCACTACTCAACAACTTCTTTTGATAACACCCAACCCACCAATCACGCACAGTAAGATGTGGTGGAATTTGCACCACTGCAAGCTGTCATAGTACTGCATTTTAAGTGTGGTGAGACAACTTCCATAGTGCTATATAGAAACGCAGCTATTCATAGGGTGACACAAACAGTCCCATTATTAACTGTATTATTACTTTTATCGACATTCCCTCAGTTCATGATCACCTTTAAAAATACACATATCTGACAGTGCACTGAACAGAATCGCACTGTATTGTAGAGGTAAGTATGAGGCTGACAAGGCTGAAGACAGACACACTGCACAGCTATTCACTTTAACTGGGAAAAGGGATCAAGAACGCTTATAAGGCACACTTTTTAACTTGTAGATTGAGAAAAAACTAAAAATCATAATTGGACACTTTATGCATTGCACACCATTTAGGTCACTACAATATCCTCCCCACCATGTTTGTGTTTTTGGTGGTTGGGTATCTGCAGTGATCAATGCATTGCCACCTTATAAGGTCACAGCACACATAAAGTAAATAATGTCAACAGTGATTCGCCTCCCACAACAAACAAAGAAAGTGGTACTGCCTCAGTAACAAAGGTCTGTTGCTCACACCCCAAACAATTGAACATTTGCAGTGAGTATGCCAACAGACAGTGCACTCCCTATCATGCAGTAGGACAGCAAGGTGTAATTATCAACAGGAGCATTGATCACCACGGAATGTTGACAACCATATGGTACTTCTCAGCATGCAGATAATAGCAACAACAGATTTCACTTACGTGGTGGGCTGGCGCTGACTCCTGATTCACCTCCACATGTTCAGCAGCAGCAGCTTCCCAGAGCTCTATTAAAGCAAACAAGTAAAAATGATCACATTAATAGATGAAATATCAAGGTAAAAGTGTTTTCTTTAAAACATCAATTTCTAATACTACATCATTCATACAACTATCATATGAACACATATCTCTTTACAGAAACAGCTCTGTCTCCAACTAGGTGTATGTTGTCAACTCAGTATTACATGATATAACAAGTCTTCTCATCTGCAAAAGCCACACAAAGTTGAAATTTTGACACCATGTATATATCTTTTCCAAGACAAATGTCCATCCAATCCAGAACAGTTAATATAAGAAATTCATTGTTTTCCTGTGATTCCCCTAACACTGTTTCTTCAATAACGTTTTCAAAACGATAACTCACAAATATATAATTGGTAGTATGCAGTGCAGAACAAGCAGTGCCTGCCCATCAATCACAATACTTATAACATTGTCATAATACATATTTGTGACACAGAAACATCCTAAAACATTACATGTATGTTCATTTACATACATGCATACCTAATTATATGACGCCTGTCCTTTAACAGTTTTAAAATGTGAGTTATTATAATAAGAATAACACAAACACAACAATAATGTCACTGTTCACTCAATGACCCTCTAGCTGAATATGGCAGCCATTTATGTGTTATTAACTATATTACCCCTACAGGGCTATTAAAACACATTACCAAACATGTAGATATTCTATGATGTCCATTAATAACTATTGCAATAATAAAAATGAAACATTGGCAGGACATATAGAAATATTAAGTGAATACAATCTAGGGACATGTCATAATTACCTACAGATAATTAAACAGCACACCATTGAATTCCACTGAGACACCTACAACATTAGAATTGGTAATCTATTACTCATTGTACATTAAACTCCACCACCAAAATTAGCAGAGGAGAAGACCTGCCCCCACAACACCACATCTACCGCTATGCACATCCATCCATTCTCAGATTCATGAAGAATAGTATTCCGCTCACATCTGTAGTAATACAGTTTGTTATGGTAGTACAGGATCTTCTGCCATGGTGGCACTGCAACATTCACTAGACTTGGTTAACACCTTTTTGAACTATTTTGGTGGCATATTCAAGATGGTTGACCCATACGCAATAGGGTTGCACATCTGCAAGTACAAAATTCCACCATTCTGCAATATTCAGTAAAACACACTTGCGCCACTGAAAACAGGCTGAGCAACAGCATAATGCAAATGAATGCATGGTCAAGTGGACGGGAGGAACCAGCATGAACCCAGAGCCCAATATTCACCCAGGCTGTGCAGAGAAGTGTAGCACAACTCCCAACCAAGCCTGCATGACTTGGAGGCAAAAAAAAAAAAAATAACTCGAGGGTCACCACAGCTGAGCTGCTGGATTTCAGGGTGAAACACAACAGCTGCCACCTGTGCTGTCCCCAACCCAGTCCCTGCCCCCTGGAGCACGTTGCAGGCACCCGACTGCAAATCCCTCCCAACCCTCCCAGTGGCCAGACCGTGGGCATTGTGTACGTCCCCCAACACCAGGTGGAATCACGGGCAGCACTGTGGCTCCCCAAATGTATCCCTGATGCTCCAGTGGACCGAAATGCTCCGATCACAGCCAGTAAGTTATGTAACCCACCAAATGTATCCCTTGTGGTCAAGTGGACCAAAATGCCCAATTGCAGCCAGTAAGTAAAACAACCCACCCATCCTCCTGAACATATCCGTGGTGGTCAGTGGACCGAAATGCCTAATCGTCAGCAGTTAGTTTAATAACCCTATCAAAGATAGCCCTGGTGGCTAGTAACTACCCCCACCCACCCACGAAGGCACCACTCCCGCTACCACCTCACAGGCAGTGGCAGCATCATCCCCACACCTGCCGCCATCAACTGACTGTCCATTAGGGCTGCACACCCATTGGTGCAGACCAGAGCCAATGGACGTGCACCCCATACTGTGCATCACATTTCCAGATTTGTGAATCAATTCATTCATTCAAAAATCTGAACTGTCATATACGGCATGGGCTGCATACACATTGGCTGTACTGTACACCAATGGCCGTGCAGCCCTACCAGGCAGTCAGTCGCGGGTGGCGGGGTGGCAGGCATGTGGGATGCTGTGCCCACCAGCTGCCAGGGGGAAGCGGGTGGTGGAGCTTAGTGAGTGCATGGTGTGGAATCACACAGTACCCACCAGGGCTATGTTCAGGAGGGTTATTAAACCACACCCACAATCAACCTTTTCGGTCCACTGGGTCAGCAGGGATACGCTCAGAAGGGGCCACATTACTGCTCACGATTGAGCTGTTGGGGGAATTGAACCATATCTCTGATCAGCCCAGAGGGTGCTGTGGGGTATTCTACACTATTTTCTCTATGATCAGGCTGCACGGGGTATTGTTCCCGCATGGCTGCAGCCTGTCAGGCACCACTCACAATTCTTGAGGGATCGACAGACCTACATGGTAATGGTATGCAAATCACACCATAATGACATGCAAATGCCCCCACACTACGGTCGCATGGATTATACCCATTTGCATGTCACATTTGAATATCGCTAGACACACAGCTGTGCAACTAATTTGCACAACACAATGGCTTGCACGTATGAATGGCACAATTTGAATATCCCACGCTTGGTCATGAGAACTCCTTGTTTCTTATTTGTAAAACAGCCTAACAAATTTGTGATTACAAAGTCTCACTGTCGAACTCAATCAAAAACGACACTTTAAGTGTCCGACTGACCACCCTCCACAGCTTGACTCTGTGCTGGCACTACCTCACTTGCAGCTGGGGAACACCTCCGATGTTCTACCATGAACCCCCAAAAAAATATTTAAGTGTTAGATGTAAATCACAGTACAGTTTTTAAGACTTACAACAACAGTAAATCAGCCAGAACATACACAACATTGCTTCTAATTATACAGACCACAAACATTATAGGCACATATTATTATAACAATTCTATATTTCTGTGCAGAGGCCCAACACACCATTATCTACATAGTCTGTAACATGTGGAGCATCAAACACTATTGATGCGTACATTTGTCACATCTCATCTGTGTATTAAGCATTTCGGTCCACTGAGGCACCAAGTATACGTTGAAGAGGTGGTGGGTCTATTACACTTACTACACGTGATCAGCCATTTCTTCCACTGGACCCACCACGGACACGTTCATGACGAGAGGATTGTTTATTGCACAATATTACAGACTTGTACAAGTTTCAAACCACTACATCACAATAACTAAACAGTAACTTTTGTTCTCTTCCAACATACCATAGTAGTAAGTGCGTATGTGTATAAATGTTCTATTTTCTGGCATAGCTATCTTTAGCAGCTCTGGTTTGTAAGTGAAGAACAGCACAGTAAAGAAATGGAAGAATTAGGGTTACATGTTTTGATAGTACATCCTCACATATAGTATAAACTATTATAAAATGCTGTGAAATACAGGTTTCTGATTAGTATCAAACATGTTATTAGCTGTATGTCAATCTTTGATTGACATATATGTAAGACTAAACACATACAAAACAATGTTCAACACTATTTTCAAAATATTGCTATGATAATACTAATAAGGCACTCTAGTGTTTATATCAATAGTCACTTAATCCTGTGAGGGCATGAGTACCGGCTGTGCCTCATGCCACGTACACCAATAAGCACAGATTTACAACAACTTGACACCATTGCTCCCTGATGTCTTATTGGCTACTTATGCAGTATACAATTATTTTTCAAATTCTGAAAACATGGACAGCTACTATTATGAAAAGTTGTGCTGATTTATCACAGTGAGTAAGACGCCCCCCAGCAGCTGGCTTGCCAGCAGCCCAAAAGCTGCGGAGGTACCAACACGTATCATTGTCCGTGTCCCTCCTGTTGTTTTAAGATCTTAAAACGTTGGCGCAACAGCTTCACTTCTTCTTCAGCTGTACAACAGTTTTGTTTTGACTTTTCAGACAAATGTACAAATAGCTGTTATTAATGCCTCCACATCGAATCAGTTTTCGATTGGTACTCCTCATCAACACTCTTGCATTGCCTCTAGCCTGGATTGCCTCAAGCAATTACACTCTCCAAAGGTCCACTGTCTCATTTCTCACTATAGTTCTTAGTAGTTCTGAAATACAAACAAAAACAAATATCTACATTAGTATCATGTAACAATATAAATCATTTCTTAAACAATTCCATATACACTAATTAAATTAAGAGCACATGTCCTTCAATATAGCAGAAACACAGATCAGTAGCATTATATAGGGATAAAAGGA
The DNA here is from genome assembly GCA_016271365.2 of Neoceratodus forsteri. Lineage (NCBI taxonomy): Eukaryota > Metazoa > Chordata > Ceratodontiformes > Ceratodontidae > Neoceratodus > Neoceratodus forsteri. The sequence goes on along the minus strand of CM028131.1, from coordinate 322,423,116 downwards.
TTGGCACCTCAACAGTAAAAACAACTGCTACTACACTGCTGGTGTCCCACTACATGCTATCCTCTAGTCTCGTGGGTAGAGGGTACTGCGCCAGACATCAGATTGGACACACCCATGACATATCCATCTGTACTACACTGAAGTGTTCACACAACATTGTAACGTGATGTTAAACAGAGATGAACCACACATTGCAGAACTGTGCACAGACCTATTAATGCACTTAATAAATGTGAGACAGCTAACAAGTGATTGAAAGTAAAAGTGCATGATAATGCAGTTGTGCATTCATAGTAGCCCATATACTAATAACTACCCATATCTGTAACATAAAAAATAAATCTATATCCTGACATACCAGTAAAGAGCGTATACATTTAACAGTACCACTGTGTTTTATTGATTGCACACATACCATGTTGGTACAGCTACAATACTGTAAGGTCACAGTAAATGGTACATCATTTAATATACTCAAACTATTTACTAATGTTGAGACATAACAATATCATACAATAGCTGAACAGACAGAAGCAGGAAAATTACTATTGCTGCACCCCACTATTGTAATATAGCAAACCTCATATATGTATCATATGATGAGTGATGCTATGCAGTTGATCTATTTTTGACCACATTAATATGGTTCTGAAAAGAACTTTGTGTATACTAGTAATATTTCCTCAAACAGTCTCACGTCTTAAAGGACTTTCAGGATTCCATCTTGAAGGTCTCCCGAGAAATGACAATTACGCATGTGAAATGTACACCATCTGGTAGGAATAGCCAATCATTAGCAGTATTTTATTTCAGATGACGATAGTCGCATTCCATGCATGCGTAAAAGAATAAACCCCGTACATTTACTTTCAAGCGAGCTCTGTCAATCAGATACATATGATGCTCTGGCTTGCCAGACTCTACACCTGTAAACATCTGAAAGATGATAATACAGCAGGCAACATAGACATAACAGAAGCAAGGTCCAATTTTGCCTCTGTAACTAAATCTACCCAGTTGATCAAATCATTGCCTCCAAGATGTATTAGCAGTATGTCAGGAGGGTGTGAGTTCTCAAAGGTCAGTGCATAGTTGGCACAAGATGTTCATCTCACGCCACCACGATAAACCATCTTACATAGCAATTCAGGGGCTGCAGGTCCCTCCCAAAATCACTAAGAACTGCAAACTCAGCTGCTCATTTTATGTAACTGCTTCAACTATCACAAAATCCTTTTGCTATTTTCTGCCAATTCAGTTTTTAAACTCAGAACTGTACGAGAGCTACAAAAAGGACTATTCACCTGCAGTGACCAGACAGCACTGAAAATCAAACTGATATTTTCCTCCTTATTTCAAGCTAGCTTCAGTGCATTCAGACAAAACACACAAATAAAAAAAAAACATTCCCTCCTGCTCTGGTTTCATCAACCAATGCAATCAAGCATTGAGTATTACAAGATAATGTTCCTGCAAAATCACAAACCACTGAACTGCAAAAATGCATCCTTTTTCATAGGTAGTTTAAACAATTGCAACATCAAAACAAGTCAGATTGGTTCATTTCATCATACAACTCCGATGCACCTTCCTATCTCCTCCATTTGCAGCTGTATCTGCTTCAAGTTAGTACTGAAAATCTTTCTCACTTTAAACTATCTTTCTTAGGAGATACAGCATACAGACAATAACAATTAACATTATTAAATTAAACAGAAAAAACATTTTGATTAATAGTGTATGTACATGTTCTATAGATTTTTAATACTAGAAAATATCATGTGAAGATAGACTGTACTTACAGTTTCAAACTGCTTTTCCTCAGCAATATTCAAAATGGATCCTGTTTACTTCTTCTTCAGTGTTTGTCCGTCTCTGATTCGTTTCACAAGTAGACAAACAAATCTTAAATTTCATTGGTGAGCTAACTGTCACTCAAACACTGTTTAATGATTCGATAACGAAATTTAAGCCCTCCCAAGTGTTAGTCTTGCTGTCAATGCACAAAACCATTACAGCGCTGATAGCACAAAAGTAAAATTTGCGGTGCCGGTTGACATGCGCGACATACTGTTGAATGCCGCAGTAAGGTACGACACTGGTGCAAATTATTTTTGAAACTTTCTACTCACAATAATACCAAAACTGTCATATAGTGACACAATTTAGATTCTATGGAAAAATAGCTCAATTTTCAATTTTAAACACGCAATCACCATAGCTGCTTCAAACTCAGTACAGTGCAGACATTTTGATTTACAATGTTCAGCGTGCAACAACTGTACAATACAGACTTCCAAAACACTAATTTGTTGTAATTTTCACTCAAATGCTCATATCCATTTAAGACCTCTGCTCATAACAGTGTCCTCTTATGTTAAACACTACCATATAGTCATTTCACATCAACTGAGCCAAAACACAGCACATAAGCAAAGCATACTTATGTTAGTGTGACTAATAAATCTATACTATTCCAATAGCCGCGGGTTAAGCAAAACAGTAATTCTCAACTGAAAAATGCAATACAAACTTACAAGGTGCATGTAACTGCACTCGTGAAGCATAAATCAAAAATTTCCAAATTCTCCACAGATTTTCAACATATTCAGTTTAAGTTGTCTGTTCATAAACACAGCCAGTAATTTTGTGACTGTACCCACAATTATTTCATCAATAACTGCACCATTACACGTATGTGCAGGAAACATTTTTCATGTTGTGAAAATTACAGCTCAATGATACAGGGTACAAAAACACAATGTTAGTAAAATGCAGCAACGATGTGAAATTTCACTAACATACAAAATACCCACAACTGTAATCACACAAAGTAATAGTGGATATCCTCCCCTAATTGTAAACATACTAATTGTTTAGATTTGGTAATGCACTATCCTCTCACAAGTTTTGCTCTACCATATAGCAAATTATCATACTGACTATCCATGACCGCTACATGGTAGAAAACATGTTCATACACGGTAAAAATCCACCTATCCTAATCATGAACACACATGAAGAAAAAAAACCCCAAATGTACTAAAATATGAGAATGAACAAATTTCCATATTACATAGCAACTTTTGATGCATTCATAACAACTATCATTTAGTTATGTTTTACCAAATTATTAACATTCTTAACGTACTATTCTATAATACACAGTGTACAAGGTTACACAAGCTATTCTAAATTTTTTCCCCTCTCACAGGTGTCTGATACCCTGTAGATTGCTTACTGTCCTGTCACACATGCCAAAAATACCAACTAAATACAGACGTAGATATATTCTCAAAAGAGGTATAGTAGTACTACACTGTTGTATAAGGACAACAAACAAAACAATAAAAACACACAAAAAGAACATCGACAATTTACTGCAACAGTGACCCTACATCAGTCCTGCACAAGAAACAAATGTAACAAGCAAAATGTATAACATCACAAATGTTGTATCGATCTCAAGGATGAAACACAACTATTTGAGTAACCATCAACAGCGATCAAAACAACACGTAAAATAAAAAATAGTGACTTACAACTCAGAAAACAAAACCAATGCAATCAAGCAAGTAAGGTCGAACATATTCTGTACTAACTGCAACAACTACAAAAAAAAGAAAACTGCCTTTCTCTGATGAATTTACGTCTAAAAGTATAGACGCATCAACAGAGCACTATTTAGTACTACACGATTATGGCGTAGAATATGTACCCGAACAATTCAAACTTGTATATACCATTAAAAAACTAACAGTATCCTTGTTTGACTGTTGACAACCTCCCATGTTTTCACAGGACAGTGGCGCACACAGCACTCAGAAGCATATTTCTGGAAGGGTCTTATATTACTTTACAAAGAACAGACGTTCAGTAATGATGAGTCCAGCAAACTAAAATGTCCTCAGTATCTTTGATGACAATCAATTGGATATTGATGATGACTGTGGTCCAACCACACTCTTCAATAAATGGCACTGCCTGACAACGTCATGTAGTACCTACAACCATAGGCAATCATCATTTCAAAAACCAGAACACTTTGTTAACCTATTCATAATAACAGATGCAAAGAGACATAAACTAACCACAGAAATTGACATTGTGAAATGGACACATACTGAACTCATGGGTCACTCACTTGCATGTCTCGATACTGGTGTTTGTGATAGTTTTCACAACATGCGGATGTACAGTGCATCAAGCAGGCATACGAAACTTTGTCTACAGGTATATAGTACAGTGAACACATCCAGTACACTGTTTAAATATTGCAGTCAGGTGACATAAGGGTGCCATCACTTTCCTAAAGAACTGCAACATTCATCTGGACCAGAAACAACTACTTCCAATTAACCTTCAATAGAAAATCTGTTTCAGTGTTGAAATGTTCTAAACAGTAGGAAAAATTACTAAGTTTGAGGTTGCAATCTCAAGTTTGATTCTGTGTATCATGCAACCCATGCTACGAACAAACTGTCAAGTCAACCTAGAAACCTTGTCACCATACAATGACATATGGTTCCGCCTCAACATTCTACTGAAATCTGACTTTCATCCACAACACCTGTACTATACAAACATATTTTCAAAACTGAAATGCAACACTTTGCAACAGTGCTAAACAACACGACAGATGTTACACCAGTGAGATTCAACATTGAATATATTTAGAACATTCTAATTCAGACAATGAAACATTCTAACGATTCGTCTGAACAAAAAACCGGAAAATTCACAGAAGGAAATTAGATCTCTAAGGTTCTGGTATATCTACCACTTCCTCTACAGGAAAATGTTCAAAGCAATCTCAACAGAAAAAAAGATTTGCTTCTTGTAAATGGTGTGCCTACAAAGGCCAAGGTCATCTGGCAAGATGTTGTCCAATGTACAAAGGTAAAACTTGCTCTAGCTTATTTAAAGAGGAACAATTCCTTTATATAGACCTTGACATAGATCAGATGGCCAGTCTCTGTCCAACATGATCTATTAGAAAAAGTAAGCCAATCATTGAGAAGGTCAAGTACACAGACAAGTGACAATGTGTAGGAACAGTACTGAATTCACCACTACATGGCAGAATCAATTGGGAGACAATGATCTCTATCAAATAAAACAGGTGGAAGGTGAGCCTGTCAGCATTTGGGAGGCAACACTAAACACGCTGCTTCCCAGACCTGTCTACAAAGGGTCAGGTGGACGCCTAGATGAAAGAAATACGGGTACAGGGTGCTGAGTACCCACTAGCCGATGTCCTGAGCAAAGATGGCAAATTCAGGCGTAACATACAGTACCTGTTCCATCTGCTCTGGGAGAGTTAAGCAGCATTCTGTCTGCATCTATAGCACATACCATTTATCTACAAGTCCACTAGATGGAATTACAGCTGCTCAATTTCAGAGAATTAAAGCGAAAGATGAAAATGTGCAGAAAATCTGTCTTCCATACTTTCAAGTCTACGTGGCACCAAAGAATATTAGTAGACATCAGAACTCGAAGTGATGACAATGCTACGAGTACATGGTGCAGCCACATGGTTTATCACATAGTTGTGCTGAACATGCACAGGACGAACTCATTGTACTGTTGAGTGGGCAAATTCTGATGTAGAGGCATCTCGCCGATGACCTCAGAGAAATGTGTTCACTTGATCCTGTGTCTGTCACAACATTTTCACAAGCGGTTCCATGACATCTCACTTTCATCTTGTCAAGGACAATCCTCCTCAGAGGTATTGTAGAACATTACTTTTGGAGGACAGAATATCAACCCAGGTGCCTCCTCATCCATATGTTATTGTGGATCAAGGATGGCCACGCATTGGTGAACATGAAGCAGCAGAGTGCTATCATTCATCAAAAATATATCACTTATACATTCAGACAAGTATGACTGTCCTACACTATGGAAGTTGGTACAAAAGTTCCAAGCGACATATTTAGCAAAAATATTGCTGGCGAGTAGTAAAGAACAAATCTAATTGGTACACACATGTAAGCTTGGATTTCCTAGATGAGTTTGTCAGAATGGTGCCATGAATGACCTTTCTCAGCAATGCGACAACTATGAAGGCAAAATCAACCAGGTATACGAAATATTCAGGATGAAAAAAAGGTGTACATCAATGACTACAACCAACTCTTCTCCTAATGTGGCAAGCAAACATAGATGTTCAGTTGTAGTCTGATAACTCACTGGCCCTGGTTTGATATGTCACAGTACATAACCAAACATGAACAGACTAGCTTGCAAGATCTTGGGAAGATATTGCCACTTCAAGCAAAAGCCTGACATCTCACCTGTAGTCATTGGGTTTGAAGACTCTTTCACACAGAGAATGGAGCTGAGAAGCCAGGTGACCAGTTAATGGGTACACATCTGTACGGGAAGTCTGACGAGTAACGCTTCCTCAGTATAAACTACAAAAGAAGCGGAAGCATGTACTGATTCCTCATGCCGAAATTGAGAACTTGCTGTCAATACAATTCTTCAAAACATATCTTGAAAAGAATAACCTGATGACAATACTACCCATGTAGACACAATGACATGAATGATATGTGTCTATTTGGGAGGTGGCTAAGTGGTATGATCAAAGACAGGTGCAGCACCGGACTCAACACGACACATTACAAGGTCGATGGACTAGATGGCTGTCTTGAAGAGGCACAAGCCATGGCTTATCGATCACTGCAAACTGCATTTAGGCACATCAGAGCACAGAACATTACTACTTTGCTCTCCTATTCCTATTTAGACCCTGGAGGATGAGTCGAGATTAAAGGTGACTCCTGACACATTCGAAAACCAGTTCAATCTCACTTATGAGAATTTCCAAACTGAGTACTCACAGACATATATACAAAGACTAAAAGCTGAGAAGAACAGCTTGAGAAGGCAGAGAAGCAACTTGAGAAGACACTCCAGTTAGTTCAATAAGAACAACCTTGATCCAGAAGGACAAGGTGTTCTAGGCAACCCCTGCCCTTAAATGCCCCAGAAGTGTTAATGTCAGAATTGAGACAGCCATGCAACATGGCAATAATAATATAGATCAACCCAGCTGACGTAAGAAAGACTAAATCAGCTGCAGCATACAGTTCACTCCCAAGTGGTTGAAGCTGTCCAACATGGTATACTACATGAAACAAAACAATGTGACTGCACTCAGTACAGCCACTACTAATGTTTGTTAGCAGTTCAAGCTGGCACAGGAAAAGGTTCCGATTGAAGCCATCACTGCAGAAGTACAGAGTGTGACAGGCTCTTCAATGTCCGTTGCTGTATCTGCTCCCACAGGACTAGCAATACAACATTGGTGGAAGTAACATTACACCGTCTCTTTATGTTGCCAGTCGAACATGGGAGAACTGGAGAGTATCAGAACAATATATTTGAGGTTGCATCTCAGCTCCATTCAATGTTCACAAAGATGCAGTTACTCATTGTTGACGAAATCAGCATGGTCTCCAATGTCATGTTGCCTGTATTCATCTACGTCTACAGCAGATCTTAGGTACTGACGATGGAGTGCCATTTGGTAGCAAAAGTATGCTTGTGTTGGGAGACCTTTTACAACATGCACCAGTCAATACAGAGCATGTATTTACAACTCTGACTGCCATAGCGAGCTAAAAAATATCCTCAGTTGCATTGCAGGCTATAACATATGGAATTATTTACCTATGTTGAGTTGTCTGAGAACATGCGCCAAAGTGGTGATCTAGCTTACAAATCACTTTTAGATGAAGCTTGCACAGGTTCTCTATCACCAGAACATGTTTGTATGTTAAATGATCGAAAAATCACAGTACATAGTACATGCATAGAAACAGCATGTAATGTCTTCAGCGATATATACTCTACTAGCAGACACATAGTGTGTCTTATGCCACGACTAAAGAGAAATATGCTGAATTCAATAATCTAATGCTACAAAAAACCAAGAGATTCTAACTCTGCATGCAGTTGATACAGTTGATGGCGTTATTCTTGAGTAGAAAGCTAGCATAAGATGACTGAGCGACTAAGTGAACTGAAGTCAGATGTTTCCACGAACAGCTGGCCTAGAAGTGTTCTCTCACAGTTTGTAAGAATACACGTATCGTGCTGTGATGTAATCTAGATGTAGAACAAGGTATGAGTAAACGGTGCCATGGGAAACATCCACTTTTCTATAATGTTCCAGAAGACATATCATTGAGACACTTGTAGTGCACTTTGACAACATGGAACACTCTGGCACACATAGATCAGAACATGCATAAAATTCCAGGTTTTTAAGAGATATCTACGTAAACAGGGAGACAGTTCCCATTATGTGTTGCATATGCTGTCTCCATTCACAAATCTCAGGGATTGAGTTTGGATTCAACAATAGTAGACATAAGTACAGACATTTTCAAGGATGGCATGAGCTACGTTGCACTTTCACGTGTATGAAGCCCGTCTGGATTGCACATCATTAGTATAGCACCTCAGAAAATACAAGCTGACAAGCGATGTATTCTTGAGTACAACAGGTTAGGTACTCTACATCAACCACAAATGTCTTTAATACCACTGCCTACATATCTGTCTGTCTCACACAATTCAGTCACAGCTAGAGGTAGCAACAAACGAGCAACAAGCTTCCCAAAGTGATTCAACAAAAAGAGTTCAGCAAAGCCCACAACTGCAAGTAAACATTCACAACCAGCAATTCATCAGAAATCAGTTGGTGTAGCTGCTGTTACACTCTTTGACAACAGCAGAGATAAACTACTATGCTAACTCAGCTATGCAAGTTTTTCTACACATGCCGCAATTTGTGCAGGCAATATCTGCTTCACAAGACAATCCCCTATCAAATAACTTTGAAGCAGATTATCAAGACAAACTTCTGACCACTCTAACAATGTACAGTCACTAACACCACTACGACAGGTGTTATCTGCATATGCTGGATGTAGTACATTTGCTGCAGACATACAGCAAGACAGTACTGAGTTTATGATGGCTGTCATAAACAACCTGGATGAAACGGCGCCCAATGCAACGCAGTACTTCATAGTAACATATGTTACAAAATATGTATGTATTTCATCTGGCAATTCTGGCGTGAAACCACAAGACATGCTGCTGGATAACTCTCTTTGTTCCTGAAGCCAAAGTGTGAAATTTCGACAGCTATTCACTAATGCTGAATGTAGTCATGCCTGTGGAAGTGCGGAGGCAGATGCACTCAGCCCATCACGTCTAATGAGTTCATCTCAATATCTGTTGTTTATGTAGCACAGATTTGACCCAACAGGCTCGAGTTGATACTCCTATCACAGATTACACAGCTAGTAGAACAGTCTTCAAACAATCACTGTTTGACACTCACAGTATAATCTATCACCATGGTCAATCCATGCATTCCTGGGCATTACACCTCGTTACTAAGGTGCAGAACTGGATGGTTAGAGTGTGACACTCTACAACGACTTTTTAAACAGAGACTGCCACGTCACTTGAAAAATGCATATCTTCTAATAATGAAGAATTATGACAACCTTCATATTTCAGAAGAATAGGACAAACATGTAGCATTTTAAAATGAGCTACTTTGTCCAAAAACATTCATGCCTCATTACAATGTTGTATAATGTACAATTCTAAATAAACAATACAATTTCAACAAAATGGAATTCTTAATACAGACATTACATACATGTGACATGTTAGATCTATGTAGATCAGTGACTACTGAAAATTTGTTGTAAGTGGCTTCAATAGGCGCCAACAATATTCACAGTCACTAGAGAAACAATGATTACATGTCTATCAAAGATTGTACATCTAAAAGACAGAGGACTTACTACTCTTCTCCTCTGTACATCTCTTAAAAATCCATGTATCAACTCACATATAACAACAAATTGATATGACTTATAAGCTCTTACTCTTTGCAAACAAAGAGAACTTCTCAATTATTATACGTGAATAACTGAACTACCCTTATAACTATTCAGCAAACATTCCACTCTGTCACAAGTTGTCTATCAACACTTCAGTTTATCTAGTGACTCTTGACATACTCAGAGAACATCATTTGATCACCATGCAACAGTGTAGAACTATCCGCAGCTTTCATAAATGTGGTAATATATTGTACATATGTAAAACAACTACCTTTATTGATAATGCAAAAGCTGAGTTACACAACTGTAAATAATAACCAATTGCTGAATCTAATTTAAGTGACTCTTACAAGTGTTTAAAATTACTTGTGCATAATAAAACATTTGTTTTCAAGTACATTATTAATAACTAGTTTGATACTTATACTAAAAATAGCAGTGTAGCACTAAAAGTACAAATGAATATTTTAGATATTATTCAGCAGTATAGTAAACAACATTTAACTAACCATAAGTTTGTAAAAAAATGCATTCCATGACAGTTTTAGTATTTACAAGTTAAGAATTTACATAGAAGCCAATGTAAGAATTGATAAAATGTCATTTGTTAGGTGTAAAAACATAATATTTTTACTTGTCACATAAGTAATTCTGGTATGTAAAATATGACAATTGTAAATCAGGCACTGTTGCTGATCTACAACAAAACTGCATACCTGTTCTGACAATATTTATGATCGCCTCAATTGAGGGTCAAGGAGAATTTTTCCATTTGCGCTAGTCAGTGACATATTATTAAATAATATCAATCAAATGTCACAAAACTTACATTTGTGTAAATTGTACTACTTAGACAGTCAGCATATGGTTTTCGCCCACCCCAGGAACATCCACATTAGCAGTCACACAATTACAACAAAACACTTGTCTATCATGTCTGTAATCACACTTCACAACCGACTGACATTCCCTTATTAACATAACACACAAGTAATGCACTACACATAATTACAACATACAACCATTTTTAAAAACTAACATTTTACAAACTCCATTCACATTCAATAGTAAAATATAATGAAGGCCACAGCTTCAGCCTGACTATTAGAATTCCAGGTTGAATGTCAGAAACTACTTCCTCACATAAACAGTAGTGAGTACTGAAACATAACTAAAAACACACAACACCTGATTAGTTTTATGTAATATCACACACTTACTCCAATCCATATTATACAGTTATTATTATTCTTACACATTTACATATTTGACAAGCAATGATTGCACACATACAAAGATTGTATTGTGAGACTGCTTCTGTTAACTAAATTTCACTCTTGATTGGACCTTTTCTCCATTTGACAAATTGGCAATAAATTTTTAAAACCATAACCACCTGTGTCGACTCCTTACTTTAAATACCATTATGACATAAAAATAAGTGTCTATGACTTAAGCATAAAAATCAATGTTTACTAATACTGCTACAACTATATCTCCATCAATTTGTTTGGTACCTATGACATACAGTCAGTATCACAGCATATGCAACGATGTGGGACATTGCATGTCACATTTGACAGAATTCTAACAGTGTCAAAAACTCAGCAATGTACTTACTTTTCCTGTGCCTATGCAGTCATTATTACTATACCAAGGTGCCACACATCAGCACCCAACAGGTCACAGCTGTGACTATACATGTACCATTCAGTCACTACTATGTGTACTTCAGAGTCTGACAAAATGACGTTTCTCATTGGCTGCAAACATCCTAACAACCTTATGTTAATCTTTATTACCATACATGAAGAGGTTGACGATATACTGAACAAGGTTTACAACTGTTTAAAAACATGTTTCATTATATAGCGATAAGTCACTCCCAAGAATTCTGTTAATGGTCAGTCAATCACCCATAGAGACATGTGCCAGTCAGCCACACCTCATGCCACAGCACACCCTGTGTGTGTCTGTGTGTGCTGGTGCTGGGGTGAACTCGAGTTACGGTTTTAACCCTATCAGCGAATTTCCTCACTTTTGTCACTCTGGAACAACCCTAACAAATGCATTAAATGGAGTTTTGCCTCTAATTTCCCTTCTTTGAGAATGATATTGAAAATAGTGAATGTAACTCGGTCCCACCACATGATGCATTGTGGCATAGTAACAGGAGCAGCAATGCAAACAGAAATGATAACAGTGGCACACATGGTAACACAAGTGCAAATGAGAACAGAAAGGGTAATGCACACAGTGGCGTGACGGAATGGTGTGCCACGTGATGTCTTGTCACATAGTAACGTGGTGCCTGTAAATTGAAATGTCAATGGGCATGGTGACACAAAGTGAAACAGAAAGTGAAACAGTACAGTACACACAAATGGCAAAAAGTAACAGAAACACAAGCAAAATGAAATGCAAAGGATGACGCTGACGTGGTAGCATTAGGGTGTGCATTGGGATGATCAGCCCTAACTCTCACCCCATGACATGTGTAAAGCAGCAGAAGTACAATAGAATGGGGTGAGAGTTAGGACCCATGATCCCAATGCACACCCCAATGCCGAGTTGGAGGGGTGGGTGGCGGTGAAAGGGGTTTACAACCCTAACAGCGAATTTCCTCACTTTTGTTGCTATGGAATAACCCTAACTAATGCATTAAACAGAGTTTTTGTCCTCTAATTTCCTTCTTTTGGGAATGATAATGAGAAATAGTGAATGTAATGCAGTGGCGGGAGCCTGAGCCCGGATGTCTTGTGGCATACTAACAGGGACAGCAACGCAAACAGAAATGCTAACAGCGTGCACATGGTAACACAAGCGCAAATGAAAACAGAAGGGTAACGCATATGGCGTGACGGGAACGGTCTGCCACGTGATGTGTTGTCACATAGTAACATGGTGCCTGCAAACAGAACTGTCAAGAAAGATAAACAGTACTGTACACAGAAATGGCAAAAATAACAGAAACACAAGCGCAAATGAAAGCAAAAGGATAACGCACATTGTGGCGCAGGACGTCAACGTTAAGTGAAACGGGTACGTAACGCAAGCAGAAAGGGCAACACTAACAGTAATGTAAGCGCACAGGCTGGTTTTCCCCAAAACCTACGTGAGAAAGACAGTGAGTACAAATAATGTATGCATAATAATGAGTATCGGCACAGAAAATGAGATCTTGGAATATTAAATACATTATATCTCAGTAACCATATGACGTAGAAAAAAATTTAAAAGTCATAGTATTTACAACTGTCCTGGCTAATTTGAATCTTAGCCCCATTGGGGACTAAGAAATTTTCCGGCGAAAAAGTCCATATCTCGCACCGCTTCCGAGATACGGGCCCTGAAAGGCGGCCTAACGCTGTAATGTTATCCTATGGGAAAAAGAAAAGTTCAGAGAGCTATAACTTACCTCCCTGTAATGTTTTTTCACCGAACCACTGAAAAGCACATCTGTGGGTTGTTGGCTGTCTTTCCTCCAAATGTCAGCAAAAGACCAAACCGTTATTTTGCAGCAGGGCTCCAAATGATTTCTGTTATGTGTCGGACGCCGTAATGTTATCTATGGGAAAACCGTCAAATTTGAAGTGCCATAACTTTGCCGCCATGTGATATTTTTTCACCAAACTACTGAAAGGCACATCTGTGGACTGTTGGCTGTCTTCGCCCAAATTTCAGGAAAAAGACCAAACCGTTATTTTGCAGCAGGGTGCCAAAGGATTCCTGTAATGCTTGAGCGCCGTAATGTTATCCTATGGGAAAACTGTCAGCTTTGGAGTGCAGAACTTTGCTGCCATGTAATATGGCAATAGAAGATGACAGGGTGGTGTTGTGCTGATATCATGCCTGGGGTGATTAGGCACGAGGCCGCAGGCCGAGTGCGAATTAATCACCCCAGAAGTGATGTTAACCCAGCACAACACACACCCTGGAGTGCCTTATTGCTATTATACAATGGCTCATTTTATTTTAAGTAGAAAAGATAGGAAAACCTGTTTAAAATATAAATTTATTTCATTTTTTTTATTTGGGCAGGTATACTTATTGAAAAAAGTGCACAGTTCCTATCTTGTGCAGGAGGTGGCGCTACCCCTACATGGTTTCTCTGTATTCGTTTTAATGTTTGTCTTTGTGGCTCCCACTACCCTCCTCGCTGACAGGATGATCAGTCTTACTACCTGGTCTGCCCCTACACTGACAGTACTGTGTTTACTGAACACGAGTTCAAATCTGCTCCTAACTTACCTGATAAAAGAAAACTACGTCAGGAACTCTGTAATTTCAGGCCTTAGTTGAACCTCATTTTAAACAGTGACCATGCGGCTCTACTCATAATGCTCGCTGGGTCCTCTCTTGCTATAACGCCGCTGGCTCCTTGAACACATTTCTTGTGCATCTAGAAAAGGCGATGGCGCATTTCATCGCTCAATGTGGTGATTCACTTCACTCGCTTCAGTGTGAGGAGTCAGCGAGCTGTTATAGCAAGAGAGGACTCAGTGAGCATTATGAGTAGAGCCGCGAGGTCACTGTTTAAAATGCAGGTTCACTGCCTGAAATTACAGGTTCCTGATGTAGTTTTCTTTTATCGGGTATCTTAGGAGCAGATTTGAACTCGGTGTTCAGTAAACACAGTGTTGTCAGTGTAGGGAAGACCAGGTAGTAAGACTGATCGTCCTGTCAGCGAGGAGGGTAGTGGGGAGGCAGTCACGCCGTGGAGTCATTTTTTTTTTTAACATTTGATGCGGTCTTTTTTCTGTGTTGACTAGATCTGTGATGTTGTACTGGGATAACATCACGGGTCCAGTCCCAGACTGATGAATCAGAGCCCAAGACTTTTTTGCCATTGTATAATTTTTTCAATACAACACTGAAAGGCATTTCTGTGAGATGTCAGCTGCGTTCCTCCAAATTTCAGCCCAAAACTCCCAACGGTTATTTTGCAGTGCAGTGCCAAAGAATTGCTGTCATTTTCCCACAGACTAGAAAATTACTGTCGCATTTCAAAAAGCTTTCGAAAAGTTCGACACTTTCGTGAGAGATGAAAGTAATTTTGAAGTACTTTTCCAGAAATTTGAAAACATATTTCTGGGGTGTTTTACCACAAAATAAAGACATGGCAAGCATCCTCAGGGCCCGACTAGGTGAATACAAAAGAATTACCTTGCTAGAGGGTCTCAAATTTAAATGCCAACCATTTTTCTGATCACCAACTGAAAACAAAATGGCGGATTTGTGAAAGTAACAGCCTCATTTAGAAAGTAAAATGCATTTGCACACTGTCGAACTTTTTGTTAACTTTTCCCATTGACTTACAATGGGAAAATGTTTTGAATAACTTTTGAACCGTTTAATATTTTTCACCAAATCTTCAAAAGGCACATTGGGGACCCTGGCCACATGTTCCGCAATTTCAGGCCAATCGCACAAACCGAAATGCGACCTGTAGTAGCGACCATAGAATTCCAGAAAAAGCATAAACGTGTGCACAGATCACGCTTAATAACTCAGTAACCGTATATCCGACTAGTACAAAACTTGGCAGATCCTAAGACCTATGGTTCTTGATCAAGTATTCCAAATTTCAGGCAAATCCATCAAACGGTTGCAAAGTTATTATGGTGCAAAGCTTTGGGGTTTAACATAGAAATGGCTCTCAACCTAACTATGGTAGCACTACCGTGCTACCATAATATATATATATATGTGTATGTATATACATACTGTATATGTGTATACATATTCTTTGCAAAAACTGCTTTAATTCCCCATTAGGGTTTTAGAGACAAAAATAAGGAGCTGAGATCTCTGGGTTCTCAACCCTAAGATTCCACTCCCCACCTTAGCCTTTCAACACTATTGTTTATTGTTTATTGAAAGTCTAGGATTACAAATACCTTTGAGCCAAGGCTCTTTTACAAAGGTTCCATGTCAAAAGAAGTAAAACATTTTGGGCTAAGCTACATTCGTCTATACATAGGCAAACTAGAACAATTGTATATAAACAGAGATTAAGTAAACAACACTCATTGGCTCATACTATGCATTAAAAAATTAAGTAATGAGACACTTAGGTTAGGAAAAGTTCAGAGGTCTCTGAATTGGGGTGGAGAGGGGATGGGAGGGTAGCAGCTGAAGAGAAACTAGAGTAGATTCTCAGCATTGTCAAAGAACAGAGGAGAGGGGAGTGTACTAAGATCCAGCCTGCCCACTCTGCATGCAGGAACAGGCTTGAGAGGTGTGCCTTGGGGCTGCAAACAGTAATGCTCACCCCATTCCAAGAGTAAGTATCTTGAAAAACTGCAGTCAGGCCACATGGAGATAGTGAGTCACATCACTACTTTTGCTTTGCTTTGCAAGAGTAAGTAAGCAAAGATAGGTACAGCAAAACAGAATGGTCTGAGCATTAGGGTTTGCAACTCCAAGGCACACTCACACCTGTTCCTGCATGCAGGGTGGAGGGACTTGGGTCTTAGGGTTGCAAGGAGAGGGTGTGGGTGGGGTCTTAGGGTTACATACCCTAATATCCCATTTCTACTTTGTCTCTAGAACCCTAATGGTGCATTAATGTTCTTGCAAAGAAGGTCCCTACTTTTTGAGAAAGTATAATCATAAGGAATCCAAATGGTGCATTAACAAAGTTTTTTGCAGAGAATTTCCTTACTTTTTGTGAAAGTATTACGTAGCTATAGTTGTTTATTATGGAGTGCAGGACCCATAAGTATAGAGAGATTGTAATGTCATCTCCCTGTGGAAGTGCATGCACTCCCATGCTCCATGATTTTAATTATTTTATTGTGGGAGCACATGATTGTTCGGACCCTGCACACCCATCCCTCCATATATGCATGAGTAACTTATAACCATAGTCATCTGATTACCCCAGGACATGTACCCAGTACTGACAACTTTCAATTTCCACCAAAACATAATTCTGCACAACTGTGACACCATTCTGCACCATAGGTGTAAAACACATTTGGACAGGATCTGAAAATGACAACTGTGACATACATGACATCAAGTAATAAGAAGTCTGTGTTGAAAATCTAGGGAAAAATATTTAAAATGTCCTTAGTTATGAGCAGGTGTACCAAAATTGCAATGAATGATCATAGCTTTGTCATTTTTCATATTTTGACCCCAAATTTTCAAGATACAGTATTCTTATGACTCCACCTCATGAACACTATAGGAGAATTTTTTTAAATCTGTGGCAAAACACCATTCTGTGCCACAGATGTGAAAACATGTTTTGACAGTATTAGAACAATGACAGCTGCACTGTACATGAGGTGTTGTGAAAAAAGGCAGTGTTGAAAATTTGGAGGAAAATATCAAAAATTACCAAAGTTATGAACATGTATAGAAAAATTTCAATGACCGTGCATATCTCAGCTATTTTTCAGACTTTTTCACCAAATTTTCAACATGGTTTTTGGGACCCCACCTCATTAACTCTGGCGCTGTCATTTTGTTACTTCAGTCCTAAAATGTGATTTCACTCAGCAGCCTTGAAATCACCTTTCAGGCCAGATTAATGAAACAACATGACAGTTTTCATGAGATGGGATCCCAAAAGGCTCATGTTTAAAATATGGGAAAAATACCTAAAATGCAAGATATCACCTTAAGTTCAAAACACCATTGAAATACATTATACAGCACTTACCTTAATTCTTCAGTTCATGATTTAGTTTGAAGAGTACAGATGTGTCCTGGTCTACAGAAGATGACAGCTGGCGATCTCGGAGTAAGTATAGGGCTGGGGTGGGCGTAGTGTGGGGTGGTATGTGCTCAGTGAGAGGGTCAGGATGGGGATGGGGACAGGGAGATGATGAGGACCATTGTTATATTTTCAGGATTTTCAATTACAGCAATGTTATCTGTGCTCTGGACGCTGCCTCCACCACCCCACCTAGATGTGCTCCTCCACTCTTTCTGCTGCTTCTATCAACTCCCCACTTGGACTCATCATTGCACTCTTCTCTCCTCCTCCTTAAACTTTCCCTGCCTCTCGACAGAAGACACATTCTACCCTTAACCTTCATTGCCAATTACTGGTTCGATCTCCTCCTCCCTTTACCTCATCTCCACCCTCACTCCTGCCCCATTACCTTCCTACTCCCTCGCTCTTTTCACTCCTGCACTTTCTTCATCCTTCATAGCTGGACTTCTTCAGGCATCTCTGCCTTCTCATCCTGTCTCTCCTTCCTCTGGAACCAACTGCCCCTAGCCTTAGAGACTCACCCTTTTCCCATCACTCAAGCAGCAAAAAAAAACTCATACCTTCCCTACTCTGTACCAGCCTCCCTGCCTCTGAACATAATTCTGAAGCTGGTTTTGTCCATTCCAACTGCTTTCTTCATAAATGTATAGCTGTATTGATTCACCCATGTTTAGTTTCTCATTGTATACAGGTCAAACTTAGTATATTAGTATTCAAGTTCAAGTTTCAAGTTTATTGCAGGAAAGACTCCGTTGAGCAAGCTCATTCACAAGGAGTTCCTGAGGCACATACACATACAGTTCGCAATTACATAGAACAAGAGATATAAAATGTAGAACAACAAAGAAAAAAATATATAATACAAGAGGTATACACAATAGAAGTCCTTATGCTATATATGCAGTACATTCCAGCTTTAACCTTGCCCTAAATTATGCAACACATTTCAGATTAATAAGTAGAGGCCAGTTGGTACCTAGGAAGTTGACTTGGCGTCGGGGCCTAGTAGCACCTACATATGTCTTTAATTTAGAGATAGCTAGTGTTTTGTAGGAGTTAATTGATATGATGCTGGTTAGCTTCAGCATGGCTTGAAGTTGGTTCCAAATGTTTGGGAGGGTGTATGAGACAGCTCTTTGGTCAGCTGTGGTATGTGTCCTGGGAACATCTAGTAGAATAAAGTCAGATTTCCTTAGGGAGTAGGCGCTATGCGAGATGTGTATGAGAGATGTTAAATAGACAGGCAGTTTGTGGAGTAGTAATTTGAGGGTCCAAATGCCAGCATGCAGGAGGCATCTGGTGGCAAGAGAGGTCCACCCAACTGCTGCATAAATATCACAGTGGTGGGTCCTGTACGCAGAGTTAGTAATGAAGTGAAAAGCACTGTGATAGAGTACATCCAGTTTAGATAAGCTCAAGGTTGGGGAGGAGATAAAGATAATGTCTCCGTAGTCAAGCAAGGGAAAGAATGTTGCTTGGACAAGTCTTTGTGGGTCACAAGAGAAAAGTGGGTCCTATTTCTAAAGAAGAAACCCAAGCGTGCTTTAAGCCTCTTTGATAGATCCTTGATTTGGTCGTTGAAGGAAAGCTTGCTGTCTATCCACATACCTAGATATTTAAATTTAGTATGACTTCCAAGGGTTCACCTAGGGAGGTACCTATGAAGTTTTTAGGTGGGGTAAGTAGGGCACCAGACAAGGCAAGTCTTGAGAAAATCATTGTCTTGGCTTTTTGGCATTTAAGAAGCTTAGCATTGATAAGGTTGCTTTCTAACTGGATATAGTCAGCTTGGAGTGCTTCCCGACTTTAGTTAAGGACGAGCCTGATGCGTATAAAACCGTATCGTCTCAAAGAAATGTATGCTAGAGTTCTTTATGTGGAGTCACGGTTGTTGATGTACAGGGAAAAAGGATTGTTCCTAGGATGGAGTCTTGAGGGACTCCTCTGGCAATTGGAAGGGGGAAGATAGTAGGCCATCAGCTTTGACTTTTGTATCCTTCCTGTGAGATAACTGTTAAACCACTGTAAGGTAAGTAGAGTGGCACCTATGTGGGCAAGACAGGTGATTGAGGTGATGGTCTATGGTGTCAAAGGCCTTACTGAGGTCTAGAAAGACTGCACCAGTAACCTTATTGGTGTCCATAGCATGGATCCAGTCATTAGAGACTTTAATAAGGCTGAGATGGTACTATGCTTTGACCTGAAGCCAGATTGGGCCGGGTTTAGGAGTAGATGTTTCCGAGATGATTTTTGAGTTGGTTGTATATAAAGTTTTTCAGCACTTTGGAGAGAACGGGAAATAGAGATAGAACAGTAGCTGTTTAAGTCACAAGGATCTCCTGATTTGAAGAGAGGAAGAATATGGGCAGATTTCCAGCAGGATGGAACAGTGGCTGTGATAATAGAGAGGTTGAAGATGTGAAGGATGGGGCTGTGAGCTGGGCATAGCCTAACAAGAAAGAAAAATGATTCAAGGCCATCGTCCCCTGCACTTGTCTTGGTGTCAAGGCTAAGAATTATGTCTTCGATTTCTTTGTAGCTAAACAGGCACAACTGGAAGGATGTGGTGGAGTAGCATGTGTGGTACCTGGGCTGGTGTTGCTATTTACTCGGCTGGCGTGTGGGAGGGAGTGAATGCCAACCCGGCAGTGGCAAAGTGAAGGTTAATTTCTTTGAGGATTAGCAGTTTATTTTCAACCATCCTGTCCTTGGCCAGAATCTTGGTGGGAAGGGAGGAAGCAGCAAGATGGCCTTCAATGGATCTCAGTGTCTTCCAGATTTTTGGAGTTCCCTTTGGGCTGCTCCAGGGTGGAGATGTAGAAGTTTGCTTTAGTAGCACATACACTTTTAACACAGGCATTTCTGGCAGTTCTAAACACCTGCCAGTCTGCCGGGTCCTTTGTGTGCCTGGCCCTAGCCCTATAGCTTGTCTGTATTGGTAAGTGCAGATTTGAGCTCTTGGGTGAACCATGGATGCGAGATTTTCTGCACCCTCATTTTAATAAGAGGAGCATGCTTGTTAATTAGGATGGTGAGGTTGTCATTTAGGACAGAGGCGGTGGCATCAGCAGATTTGGCAAGATATAGGTCTTGTCACCTGATCAGTAGCTAGATCGGTTAGAAGTTTACTGAGTTGAATTTATGGAACGTAGCATTTGATTCTGAATTTAGGTGCTGCTGGGTTTTAGATTGGAATCTTGTACATACAACGATACTGTGGTCGCTCATGTCATTATGGAAAACTGCAGAATGTGAGATTTTTATGGGGATCAGAAGTTAAGATGACATCAAAAGTGAGCAGTTGGCAGAGTTAGAAGCACTGATTCTTGTGGGTTCAGTTACTATCTGTGTAAGACCCAGCTCATCACAGATGGCTTTTAGGAGTGGGATTTAGCAGTGAGCCAATCCATATTGAAGTCCCTAAGATTATTGTTTCCGTGTTAGCAGCCAAAGTTATGGATTTCAACGCGTTAAGAATTTCTGTGCCTCCTGATGTGGGTCTATAGCCACCAATGATTATGATGCATTCTGAGGATGGAAGGTGAAGTTTAAGCAAGACAATCTCATATTCCTTGGGCTTAGTTTTACAGGAAATGCTGCTAACATAAAATTTTGATTTGGTGTATACAACCCACCCCCAATCCCTATCAGCCCTAAAGAGCTTGAAGCCTGGTATAGTAATTTGCGGATCAGTGTTGGTCTTTTTAGCCATGTATTAGTTCTCACTACTGCTGTCTGTTATAGTGATGTCGCTACTGTCTTCAACTGCTTATATGATGTGATTGTTATTTATTCTCCTGTACTCTATTTGCCTGGATCACACCTGGAAATGAGCCTGGGCTCAGTGTTCCTTTCTCAGTTATCAACTTTTAAATAAAATAAATAAAAATGAATAAATAAAAA
This sequence comes from Neoceratodus forsteri, assembly GCA_016271365.2. Lineage (NCBI taxonomy): Eukaryota > Metazoa > Chordata > Ceratodontiformes > Ceratodontidae > Neoceratodus > Neoceratodus forsteri. Next base: position 322,401,594 of record CM028131.1, on the reverse strand, counting down.
GATGGGGACTATTTTCTTTTACAGGTTTACAAGACATATTGCAGGACACTGGAAGTGGGCTCTCAAGTGTCCCAGACTGCTTAGGGGAATACCTATGTAGGGACTCTGGGAGTTGGATACCCAGTGTCCCACAGTGGGTCTCTCCAGTGCTGGCATAGAATTGGGCCCCTGATATCAGCAACAGCATGGTACATCAGGGGACTGTTTCCTTTATTTACAGGAAATTACAAGTAGATATATCAGGACACTGGGTGTGGGCTCCCCAGTGTCCCACACTGAAGAGGTTAGACATCTCAGAACACTGGGACTGGGTTCCCCAGTGTTCCACACCTGGTGAAGGGTGGGACTTCTATCTTGGGATACTGAAAGTGGCTCTCAGTTCCCCACCCTGGTGGGTGAGTTTACTGCTGACACATGGGTTGTACACCCCAATGTTGGTAAAGATATTTAATATAAACATGCCTCTGCCCCATTTGAGGCAGTAAAAGGATAAAAAATCTTTCTTTAGGTAAACACCAACAGATGTTTAGCTAAACAGTGGCTGAGAAATCAGATTCTGGTTACAGTCTGGCCAAATAATGGCCAGAAATGTGTTATGGGTTTGGGTCTGAGAGGAGGGAGGGGTGTTACTGTTAACTCACTGCTATGATTCTTTTCTTTGCTGCATCGATGGGCAAGGAGGGATGGTACCACTTGCCTAATTTAGCTTCACAGATTTATCTTGTGGGTCGGAGGGAGGGATGCATAAGAGAACCTTAAATGACAATGTTCCCAAGGATAGTATGTACTTCAAGGTTATGTACCTAACTAGTCTAAAGAAAATGATTTCCAATATGAGATATGTATCTTGGAAGTTAAAGTCACTCGGTCCAAGGTTAAAAGGTACCAGATACTGAGGCATCTTAATCTAATGCAATATTGTATAGCATTCCTCCCAGAGACCCATTTACTGAAGACTGAGGAGCACTATTCTGGGGTTGTCATATTGGACATGTATTTGCGGCTCATAATGCAACATCACAAAGAAGCGTAGCCATTTTGATAGCCAGTGGGGTCCAATCCAAATGCTGCAACACATCACAGACCCACAAGGTTGATATATTTGCTAATTGGATCACTTGATCATACTGAAGTCCTCTTGGGATCTGTTTATGGTCCTAATAAGGACACCTCAGAATTTTTACTGCCCTGTCAGTCTCCTTGGCTCCATTCCTTTAACTCCCAATTATCCTGGCAGGTGATTGTAACCTTACCCATACTACAACTTTGGATAAGTCCCCTTACTACAGAGGGAGCCCTCACCTGCTCAAAATCCTTCATGAGTTCATGGACTCACTTATACTTAGCATCCATGGCGCCTCCTGAACCCCACTACTCTTGAATTCACCTTTACTTGTCCTTCCATAAATCCTTTCCCACATTGACTATTTCATCATCAACAATGTGGTCTTGTCATGTCTTCTAGGCTGTGACATTGCACCAAGAGACCTCTCAGATCACTCCCTATTTGACTAGAAGGCTCATTATTACCCAGTGCCCTAAAGGATAGTACCTGGAAACTAAGCACTCAGATGTTTCAGGATGAAGAAATTCTAAAAAGGTTAGAGATGTCATATCCCAATTCATAGTTCATAATACTGTTTTCATCCCGGCAGTAGATAAAATTTGATGCTCACTGAAATGTGTTTTAAGAGGAGAATTTATTCAATTAGCTACAAGGAAACACAAGCAAGAGGCAGTCTTCACTTCTCTTCTTGCATGTATAAGACATTGGAGGCCTCTCTCTTGCAAAATCCTTCTGAGGTAATTCTAAAGCAGTTAACTACCCTAAAGAATCAATATGCTGAAAACTTGAGGGAGTAAGCTAAGTATGCCTTATTTAAAACTCATGCCTGCTACATTGAATAAGGAGACAAAGCAAGCCACCTTCTCGCTTGAGACTTAAAAAGCAGGAGGGAATCAAGAATAGTGACTGCCTTCTTCTTCCTGGAGGGTGACTCTCCTTACTACACCAAGACACATTACCCAAGAATTTGAAAATTACTATCGACAGCTCTATAGTGCTCCCAAAGAAGCCCCATCCAGTGAGGGAGAGTGGATCGTATCTAGCAAATATTACTCTTCCTCTTTAACACAAATGGCAGACCTTTCTTACCAGTTGTACTACCACTCAAGACATAACTGAAGCTATTTGCTCCCTTTCACTGGATAAAGCCCTGGGCTGGATGGCTTTCTGTCCAAATTTTATAAAGTGTATGAAAAAGAGCTGACACCCTTGCTTTATCAACTATTTAACTACTTTTCTAAGTCTGGTCCATCAGACCCAGCATTGCTAGAAGCACTTATTGTGGTCCTACCAAAACCAGGCAAACTCAAAGAAAGGGTCACAAATTACTGCCCTATTTCTTTATGAATTATGACTTTTAAATTATTTGCTAAAATACTAGCCATGTATATTGCACATGTGTGACAGATCTAGTTAGTCAAGAACAGGTTGGGTTTGTGAAAGGCCGATACTCCTCTGATCACTAAAGGAAACTCCACCATATCTTCTCTATGTCCAGGGAAGCACCCCAGCCTATAGCGTTGATCCCCTGGATGCAGAGAAAGCTTTTGCTAGCGTCAACTAGCCCTTTATGTTTGAAGTTTTAGCTAAATTTGGCTTCCTGGCCTTTATCCAGTGGATTCAGTTCCTATATTCACAGCCCTCTGCTAATGTTTACTGTCATGGGGTGTTCTCTGCTACAATTCCACTTTGCTCGGGCACAAGACAAGGGTGTCCACTGTCTCCATTACTGTTTGATTTATGTCTGGAACCACTGATTCACCAACTTAACTGTTCTCCCCATCTCAAAGACATTCACGTTGGTTACTTTCATCTCAGGCCTTCCACATATGGTGATGATATTCTATTCCATGTCTCTGATCCGTGTCCTCCATATCAGCAATGCTATCCATAATCAAGGAATTTGGTAACTTCTAGCTACAAATTAAACTTAGAGAAATCAGTGGTAATTCCATTGAACTCTTGACTTTTCCGATCAGACATTAGCACATTTCATCTAGCCTGGGCTCCTCGGAATAAATACCTTGGTATTAACCTAGCTCCAAATGTTGCCCAACTGAGGAGGCTCAACTTAGATGATCTTCTCATGGTAATTCATCAAGACTTAGATAGGTGGTCCCCTGTTCACCATTCCCTGAAGGGTAAGGTCAGTGTCATTAAAATGAATGCCCTCTCTGTCTGTTTCCCCAAATATGCTGAACCTTTATCTCCTCTAAACTGGTTTAAAAAGTCCATAATATTTTATCTGGTTTCCTTTGGTATGAGATTCCCTTAGGTGATCTTATACACATATGGAGCCCCAAACACTATGGCGGTCTTACATTGCTCAACTTTACTGCTTGGTTAGTCACATGGCAACATACTTTCACTGGTTCTCAGCCCCAATCCATATAAAGAACCCAAATACCTCTCCCAATGGCTGCAAATAGAGCACCACATGCTACCTGAATCGACTATTTCTCCAAATAGCCTGCTGTTTATTGTCCCCAAGAATCTATCGCCATCTCTTTGTGACAGCGGATTAACACTTTGCTCAAAGTCCACACCAGCTCACTAAATCCCTCAGATATGACAACCTTAAAGACATCGCTCAGCCACTGTGCCACATTCCTAATTTCCAGTTGGAAGGCAGATGGTGTCTCCTAGAGGAATATTCCTGATATAGAAATCAAGCTTAGTACTCTAGTTACCCTAGGAAAAATGACACTACTTCAGAACTGCTAGAGCTCGACTGCTAGCAACGCCCACCTAAATATGCCTTTAGAATATTCCAAATTCAGCATCTACTAATTAGTTGGTTTGGTCCAAATCCTTGGCGATTGATCAGAGTGACCTCCTCAGTATGTTTCAAACCATAGTTTGGCAACTGCATGCAGTATCCCAACTTGCAGCTACTCTTTTTCAAACTCCATCCTGACTTGCAGGCAGTTTAATTTTAAACCCCAGATTCTGCACCTTAATAACTTTGCAATAGTTCAATAGATTTGCACAAAGTTTAGTATGTGCTTTTCTATTGGGCAGATCTCTTGATGTGCCAAGTTTGGTTTCAATCGGATTTGTGAATTTTGCACAGTGCATAGTGAAAAAGTGTGTTTGTAGCTTTTTTACCCATTTTTCTAATTGTTCCTGATCTTGCTGTGCACACACCATTTGGAATTTTGGCCTGAATTTTTTGGGAAGAAAGAGCTTGCCCCAAAGAAGAAGCAAGTATTGGTTTGGTGAAAAATATGAATCCGTTCCAAAGCTATTCAGTTTTCACATTTTGGGTTCTAAGCATACTCAGTTCTGTCTTTTGGATAGCTGCACAGTTGCAACAAGGATTTTGCTTCACAAAGGAGGTTTTGACAGCTCATGAAAGGGGATCCCTGTTCATATGAAAATCCCTGTTTGTGAGCCTCCATTTTGTTTTCAATTTTCTTCTAAAACAAGACTTTGTAACCTGCCATAGGGATGTCTTCTGTATGGATTGAAGTAGTTTTTTTTCAGGGTGATGCCGCTACAAATCCATGGCTTTCATTCTACTTAATTTAGTTAAAAAATGGCAATTTTAAGTTTGAAAATCCTTGTTTATGACTCACTCCGATCTCCGTTCATGAAGTGTCAAAATCTCGTTCATGAGCTGATCCTTGTTCAGTAAGCTGTCAAAATCCCTGTTCGTGAGATGATGACCAAATGGCCCTATCTCATGAACAGGGATTAGCTTGTGAATGGGGATTTTGACACCTCACTAATGGGGATTTGACTCGTGAATGGGGATTTTGATACCAAACAAGGATTATAAAAAAATCTCTTGCTCAGAACTGCCAAAATCCCAGTTCGGTGGGTGTCAAAATCCTTGTTCATGAGAAATCCTTCTCCATGAGCTGTCAAAATCCTTGTTTGTGACATGACGACCAGATGGCCAAATCTCATGAACTGGGATTGGATCGTGAATGGGATTTTGACACCTCACGAATGGGGATTCGCCCGCAGATGAGGATTTTGACAGATTATAAACAAGGATTTTATAAACTTTGCCAGTTCATTGCCAAGAAACCATTAAGACTTTTGGATTGAAATGTACAGGGTACAAAGGGGTCTTCCACAGATGAGACTTATGCTGGTTTGGTGCAAATATTCACATTGGTTCCATAGTTATGCCATTCTGAAGTCAAGAAATTTCCCATAGGATAACATTGTATTAACACGCACCTTTAGGTTCATATATCTTGAAAACACTTGGAGATACAGATTTTCTGCTAAAGCAGCTTAGTACACCTTAAGGTGTACTAAGCATGCATTCAGATTACCAGTCCATGATTACAACTGCCATGGAATTTTTTCCAAGGTTGCTATGGATACTGAGATATTGTACCATTTGCAGCACAGGGGTTACTTGGAATTTATCTATGCCTGTCCTATATTTCTATATTTATAGGTGGGCCTACATATGGATAACATTATGCTGCTGCTGCTGGACCATACCTTATGCAATAATGGAAGTGCTGGGCCATCCCAAAACTATATAAGGGTAAGATTACACTTTTTCAAAAGTAAGAATTCAGTGCAAAAAAGTCATTAATGCATCAGTTAGGGTTGAGCGACAATAGTAGGAAAATGAGGTATTAGTGTTGAGACCTAACCCCACCCTACTATCCCACCACTACCACCCCCACAGACCAGCAGGCATGGGGTGGTGCCTTAGGGAATCGAGGCTAACTCTCCCCATTCTCAATACTCTTCCATGTCAGCTTTCTTGCACATGGAATGGGGTGAGAGTTAAGTTCGACAACCCCAAGGCACACCCTATGCCCTGTTGGTCTGTGGAGGGTGGGGCTGTGGTGGTAGGGTGGAGGAGTTAGGCCCCAAACCCTAAAGCCTCATTTCCCCACTTTTTGTCATTTAAACACTAACTGATGAATAACAGAGTTTTTAAAGAATATCTATCTATCTATCTATATACATACATATATGCGTGTGTGTGTATATATATATATATATGTTATAGTGCCACAGTAGTGGCACTATAGATTAGGGAGGTTAGTAGCCACTTTATTGCAAAACCTCAAATTTTGCACCTTAATAACTTTGCCACCTTACAATGGATTTGTCTGCAATTGTGCATGTGTGGTCTGGTATCATAGATCTCTGGATATGCCAAGCTGCATTATACAAACATACGAACATGGTTGGATGGTCAGATGTACAATTGTGGAGCTACAGAACACAAAAATGCAAAAAAACACTGTGCTTTTCTTTGCTCGCACCCACAGCACACATGGTTTTCCATTCAGTCAGAAAACTTCAGAAAAGATGCAGCCTTGGACACCGATGTTCCTTTCAAAGATTTGGTGAAAAAAATATCAAAACCGCTCAAAAGTTATTTAATAAAGAAATTTCCCAATATAGTCAATGGGAAAAGTTAACAAAATTTACAAGTTTCATGACTGGTAGTTTTTACTGTCACAATTGGCCCTTTTTCTTTCGTGATTCATTTTGTTTTCAGTTAGTGAACAGAAAAAAGCCTGGCATTTAAAAATGGGACACTCTAGGGACACACTGATTGTTGTGTTCTCCTAGCCGTGTCCTGAGGATGCTAGTCATATCTTTTTAGGGTAACCCCCAGAAATGCATTTTTGAAATTTTTTTAGACATTGTCACAAAAGCAAAAGTTTTGTGCTTTATTTTATGAAAGTGTCGTGATTTGCAAAAGTATTTTTGTGAAAATGTGCTCAAAATAACTGCAAATCTTTGCCACTGTCCTGCAACACAACAGTTGGGTATTTTGGGCTGAAATGTACAGGATGGCAAGCCCTGGTCCCACAGATGTGCCTTTTCATGGTTTGGTATAAAAATTTGCATGGGCCCAAAGTTACAGCATACTGAAATTCTGCAAATTTCCGTGGATATCATTGCTGTGTCTGTGGCACCTTTCAAAGCCCATATCTCGAAAATGGTTCGTGATACTGATTTTTTGTCACAAATGCTCAGAACTAGATTGGAAGGTCCACACACACATGAAATTTGATTTTCTTTTGTGTCTTGTACAGTTCCTGAGATATTTGTGATTTACTGTTCCAATTGCTCATTTTCATGTCCTAGACCACTATTATGACCTATAGGACTGCTGTATGGTCCTGCTTATGTGTAAGTGGAATGCAGGGACAAGAGAGCCCACACCACACAAACATGTATCATTACAGAGAACTCGGCCCACGCTCCTACCAGCACATACTATTTACTACTTATATTACACTATCTGAAAAAGAAGGAAATTCATTGCAAAAAATCCATTAATGCATCAGTTAGGGTTGTTTCCACAGTGATAAAAGTGTGGAAATGTGATATTAAATTAGCAGACTCTGACCCCTAACCACCCTCCCTCTTTTGCAGACCTACAGATGCTAAGGTGTGCCATAGGGTCATGTGGACTAACTCTCACCCCATTTTACTTTACTGTACCATGTCAATTTGTTTACATATGGAATGGGGTGAGAGTTGGGATGCATGAGTCTATTGCACACCTTGGCATCTGTGGAGTCTGTGGGGTGGAGTGGGAGGTTGGGGAGGTCAGGTTTGTTAACTAATATCACATTTCACACTTTGCTAATGAAGCAACTAACTGGTGCGATAATGAGTTGTTTTGCACAAATATACATGTATATATATATATTTTTTATATGGCAAAAACATCCCTTTAATGTATCAGTTAGAGTTGTTCCACAGCAACAAAAGTGATGAAATTCAGTGTTAGGGTTGAAACCCTAAACTGCACATTCCCCACCACCACCCCCACCACCCACACACATACATGCAAGTAGGGAAGGACCAAGGCAACACAATCAATCACACACAGCCAGCAGGAGGTGTATATCTCTATTACCATAGTGAGGTAAGAAATCCAACTTCAGGTATCATACAGTATTTCAAACTTGCTCCATAAGGTTAGTTCTTCTAAAGGTGAAAGAAGGTGGCAATAATGAAAACTGTACCTCACTACATTTTCAACATTTGGGTGGTGAAAGGCATCATGGGTGCCTCAGTGTTAGTCTCGGAAAATTTCTCAATTTTGGAACAGTGTAACTTTGTCACCCTTAATTATTTTAGTACAAAAAGCAGGAAAGGCACATATGTGGGACCAGGGCTTGCCACCCTGCAAATTGCAGCCAAGGACCCAACCGTTTGCTTGCAGGATGATGGCAAAATGTGCAGTGTTCAGGAGCATACTTTGGTAAAACAGTGTCACAGACATGAAAGTGTCATAAGCGGAACACCACGACAGTGTTTGCAGTTTTGAAAGCATGTGTAGTAAAATACTGTCGCAAACATGAAAGTGTCACAAATGCATACCACGACACTGTAGCATTTGTGAAATTGATTTTAAAAGTATTTCAGTGAATGTACAAACCTGTTTTGGGCCTTGTACACCCCAAAATACCATATGTGTGGTCTATGTTATGAGTTGGTGGCAGCGTGGCCCAAGATGCCCAGTTGTCCATAGTGATATGTATTTTGAAGTGCATAGAACATCTGGATTCAGAGTTAGCAGTGACGACCCCAAGCCACAGCCCAATGGGAGCATGGGTGTGGTTTCATGGTTTAGATAGTTGTATGTTATTTCTGTTACCTGCTGCTGGTTGTGTGTGATTGGTTGTGTTGCCTGGTCCTTCCCTACTTTGTGTGTGTGTGTGTTTGTGTGTATGTGGTGGGGAGAATGCGAGGTAGAGTTTTCAACCTTAACACCAAATTTTCTCTTTTGTAGTTGTGGAACAACCCTAACTGATGCATTAAACAGAGTTTTTGCCATGAATTTCCTTCTTTGAGAATGTGAACTATAAATAGTGAATGGTCCCACCATGCTTCCCATTTTGTGTAATAACTCTTACAGTAACAGTAATGCTAACAGTTACAGCAATGGCAATTGTAACGGTAATCCTAATGGGAACGCACTTAGCAGTAACACCAACGCAAAGGTAACAGTAATGATAACAGTAATGGTAACGAAAACACAAAAGCAAATGGTATCACAAAGGCAAATGCAAACAGTAATGGCAATGACAAGGCACAAGAAAACAGTAACGCAAGCGACAATGTAAATGTAAGCAACAAATGTTAATAAGACAACGCAAATGCAATGGTAAAGCAACGGTAATGAAAACACCAACATTAATAAATAACGCAAATGGAAACGCAATGCAAATGCTAATGGTAATTAATGGCAATGGTGACACCAAAGGAGACAGTAATGCAAATGGAAACACAAAAGAAAACACAGCCACAAATGATAACACACACAGTGATGAAAAGGAACGCTAACGCAAACTGTAATGGGAATGCAACAGGAAACGTGAATGAAAATGCTAATTGTAAAAGTAATGCAAATGCACACACGAATGGAACCAATTAAGCAAGTAATGGAAATGCAAGGGCAAACACAAATGCAAAGAGAATGGCAGCATAAATGGTAATGAAAATGCAAACGGTAATGGTAATACAAACGGAAATGCAAATGCAAATTGTAATTGCAATGATGAGGCATAAGGAAACAGTAACACAGCATAATGTAAATGCAAGCAAAAATGCAAATGATAATGGTAATGAAAACACAAACCCAAATGGTAATGCAAACGGTAACAAAAACACCAACAGTAACGGTAACGCAAATGGAAAGCAACGCTAATGGTAACAGCAATGGTGATGCCAAAGGAAACAGTAATGCAAATGAAAACACAAATGCAAATGAAAATGCAACCACAAATACTAACGCACACGCTGACACAAAAGGAAACGGTAACACAAACTGTAATGGGAATGCAAGCAGAAACGTGAATGCATATGCTTATGGTAAGTAACGAATGCACACACTTTGTGTCCCAAAAGGTGCATTGAGAAGCACAGTGAATACAAAGAATGTGTGCACAATAATGGTCCTCGATCAGAAAATGAGTACTTGGAATACTAAATTGCTTATATCTCAGGAACCGTCATAAATATAGAAAAAATTTAAGTCTCATATTATTTACAACTTTTTTGCTCTTAGACCCTCAATAGGTTTTGCTCTTAGACCCCAAATGGGAGACTAAGAAGTTTTGTGACAGAAAGTTTGTATCTCAAACTGTTTTCGAGATACAGGACCTGAATGGAAAGCGGGATGCCGTAATGTTATCCTATGGCAAAAATTGTCAAATTTGGAGTGCTGTAACTTTCAGTCCTATTATATTTTGGCAGCAAACCACCAAAAGGCACATCTGTGTGATGTTGGCTTTCTTCCTGTAAATTTCAACCCAAAAGACCAAACTGTTGTTTTGCAGCAGGGTGGCAAAATTTTCTATTGTTTTGGGCATAGTGGCAAAGTACTTTTGCAAATCACGATGCTTGTGCAAAAAAAAATCACAAAAGTGTCACATATGCGAAAGTACTTTGCAACACTACTTTTTAAAAAATGTGAAAACATATTTGGGGTGTTTTACCCCAAAAAATGTGTGAGCATCCTCAGGTCTTGACTAGGTGAACACAATAAGAATTGTGTCCCTAGAGGATCCCAAATTGAAATGCCAAGCATTTCTCTGACCACCAACTGAAAAAATGGCAGATTTGCAAAAGTAAAAGGGTTATTTATGAAAGTATAAACTGCTTTTGTGACACTTTTGCATATTTTGTTAACTTTTCCCATACACTATAATGGGATTCAGTGTTTTTAATAACTTTTGAATCATTTAATATTTTTTTACAAAAGGCACATCAGGGACCCTGGCTGCATGTTCCCTAAAGTTTTCTGACTGACCACACAAAACTTGCAGGCTGTACATGTGAGCAAAGAAATGCACAAAACCCCATAATTTATGCATTTTCTTGTGCTCTGTAGCTCTGCAACTGTACATCCGATCATAACACAACTTGGCAGGTCCAGAGATCTAAGCTACCAGACTGAGAATTCCAAGTTTTAGGTAAATCCATCACATAGTGGTAAAGTTATTAAGCTTCCAAATTTCAGATTTAACCATAATTGGTGTACTCAACCCTAACTATAGTGGCACTACCATGCCACTATAATATATTCATGGCAAAATCTCTGTTTAATGCATCAGTTAGGCTCATTCCACAGTGACAAAAGTGAGGAAATGCGGTGTTAGGGTTGAAAACCTAACTGCACATTCCCCACCCGCACCACCACCACACACACACATACATACAAGTAGGGCAAGGATCAAGCCAACACAACCAATCACACACAACCAGCAGGAAGTGTATACCTGTGTTACAGTAGCAAGTACATGAGAAATCTAACTTCAGTCATCACACAATATTTTCAAACTTGTTTCATGAGGTTAGTTCACCTAAAGGTGAAACAAGGTGGCAGTAGCAAAAACTGTGTGCCTCACTATATTTTCGACATATGGATGGTGAAAGGCATCATGGGTGATGCAATGTTAGTCTATGGAAATTGCTCAATTTTGAACAGTGTAACTTTGCCATGCTTATGTATTTTAACAGCAAAGCAGGAAAAGGCACATCTGTGGGGACAGGGCTTGCCACCCTGCAAATTTCAACCCAAAGGACCCAACTGTTTGCTTGCAGGATGATGGCAAAGATGGGAAGTTATCAGGAGCATACTTTTGCAAATACAGTCACAAACACGAAAGTGTTACAAGCGGAACACACGGCAGTCTCGCATTTACAAAAGCAGGCAAAATAGTGTTGCAAAATACTGTCGCATAACTCAAAGGTGTCGCAATGCATAGCACGACACTGTCGTACGGTAAAAATGATTTTGAAAGTATTTCAGGGAATGTGGAAAATCCTGTTCTGGGTCTTTTACACCCCAAAATACCATATCTGTATTCTGAGATATGTATTGGTGGCAGCGTGTGGCCCAAGATGGCCAGTTATCCATAGTGATATGTGTTTTACAGTGCTTGGAATGTCTGGAATCACAGTTAGCAATGACAACCCCATGCCATAGCCCGATGGGAGCATGGGGTGTGGTTTCATGGTTTTGTTAGTTGAATGTTATTTCCGTTACTGCTGGTTGTGTGTGATTGGTTGTGTTGTCTTGATCCTTCCCCTACTTGCATGTATGTGTGTGTGGTGGTGTGGTGGTGGGGGAATGTGCAGTTAGGTGTTCAACCCTAACACCGAATTTCCTTGTTTTGTCACTGTGGAACAACCTTAACTGATGCATTAAATGGAGTTTTTGTCATGAATTTCCTTCTTTTGAGAATGTGCAATATAAATAGTGAATGGAATGTGGTGGTGGGAGCAAGGGCCCTTCAGGCTCCATGCTCCCACCATGCTGGCCATTTGTGCATAATAACCCTAACATTAATGATAACGCTTAACAGTAACGGTGACGCATACACAAACAGTAATGGTAACTGTAACGCAAATGTGAACGCAGATGCAAATGCTAAAGCTTACAGAAATGGAAGCAGAAACAGAAACAGTAACAGTAATGGTGACGCAAGCGGAAACGCAAAAGGTAACGGTAACATAAAATTAAATGGTAACGGTAATGGTGATGGAAATGTAAATGCAAACACAAACGTTAATGAAAACACTAATGTAACGGCGATTGAAACACAAACATTGATGGGTCGGTAATGCCCATGCAAATGTGAATGGAAATGCAAATGCTAAGAATTATTGTGATGAAAAGTCTGTATCTCAAATCGCTTTCGAGATATGGGACACAAAAGACACGGCGGATGCCATAATGTTATCCTATGGGAAAATTGTCACCTTCGAGTGCCGTAACTTTGCAGCCCTGTTATATTTTGAACCAAACCACCAAAAGGCACACCTGTGTGATGTTGGCTTTCTGCCCTTCAAATGTCAGCCCAAAGACCAAACTGTTGTTTTGCATCAGAATTGGCAAATATGTCCTATTGTTTTGGGCATAGTGTCACAAATTACTTTCACAAATCACGCACACTGTAAAATCAAGAAAGTGTTGCCTATGCTAAAGTACTTTGCGACACTACTTCACAAAAATTAAAAAACATTTAGGATGTTTTACCACCACAAAAGACATGGTTAGCATCCTCAGGGCACAACTAGGTGAACGCAACAAGAATTGTGTCCCTAGAGGGTCCCAAATTTAAAATGGCAAACATTTTTATGGCCACCAACTGAAACAAAATGGCTGAATCACGTAAGTAAAAGGGTCACTTGTGATGCTAAAACTGCATTTGCAACACGTTTGCATAGTTTAACTTTTCCCATAGACTATAACGTGATTCAGTTTTTCACGAAATTTGAAAGACACATCAGGGACCCCAGCTGCATTTTCCCCAAGTTCTTAGACCAATCTCACAAACCATGCAGGCTGTAGGTGCGAGCAAATAAACACACAAAACTCTGTTTTTAGCATTAATAATTTCTGAGCACCTGTTTCAATTGCCACTGGTAATACACTGTCGGTGACTAGCTATGGATGTGAGAGGTGGGCTGTGCCAGTCACCAGCTGGGGAATGGTGGGGGTACTGGGTGGCTGTCATGGATGGGAGACCACTAGACTACCAGGTATTGCTAAATAGAAGTAAATTTTATTATAATGGGAGGGGGACCGCTAGACTACTAGAGATAGGAGTATTAATTATTAAGAACTACAGATCGTGGGGGGGCACTAGACTACCAGGGATATAATTATTGCAAAATGTGCATAAATACACACGGGGCCACTAGACTACCACGGATAATAAAGAAAGATATTAATAGGATACTCATTCGGAGGGCACTAGACTACCAGTGATAACATGCATCATTATGTACATTCCTATGATGGGGAGGGCCACTAGACTACCAGGGATAATAAAAGTACACTATTTAATTTCAGATGTGGAAGAGGAAGCCCCTGAGCAAAATCCACCCTTATTTTACTTAATAGGGCACCTGTGGGCTACAGAAAGCAATTTTAAAATCTGGCCATCTTGTCCTCGCCACGATGCACGATCATCATCAAAGTTTCTAGCGATCAAAGAATTTGCACGCTTGCTATCAAAGATCATTAACGAGCCACTGAATGAAGAATTTAAAAGCTGGAACCTCTATTTTAGACTGATTTGATGGAACCAAAGCCATGGTGTAATAGATTGGGGTCACCTGAGTAAAGCCCATTGAAGTTTTACTTCAGAAGTGACCCCTGAACTGAGATATTTGTGTTTGTGAGATTGGAAGACTGAAAACAAGATGGCGGACCTCACGGACAAAGAATTTTTGAAATTTCTCATGAACAAAGATTCTTGAGCCAGGAGGCTGCAAATTCTTTGACTGCCAGGTGGGACGAGATGGCCAGAACCTATTTTTGATCGCAAGATATACTGTACATATAAATTTTCCCATTGACTTATAATGGGAACTTAAAAGTGGCATAACTTTTGAATGCCTTACTATTTTATCACCAAACAAAAAGCGTCATGTTCAGCTACCAAAACTCTTTCAAGTGAGCTATCTCACAGAGTGGCATACACAATGGCCATGCAGGATCACATTAAGAATGCCAAAGGTGCCTCCAAAATGGATAATTTTGCATTATTCAGTGCTTTCAGACACAAAGACTGGCACTCGACTGAAACATGATTTGGCAAATCAAGAGATCAACCATGCCCCAACATGTGTACCAAATTTCAGGCAAATCCATTGAAAGGGTTCAAAGATATTAACGACCAAACTTTTGACTTTAGTATGTAACTGACCGCTCAACCCTAACTATAGTGGCGCGACTGCACCATTATAATATATCTATACAGTATATACACACATAACCTGGGGTAGTCATATCATATGACCTAAAGGTAGACAAGCAATGTGAGAAGGCAATAAGAAGGGCTGGGAGGATACTGGGATGCATAGGGAGAGGTATCGCCAGTAGAAAACAGTAAGTTGTTAACCCTCTGTATAAAAAGTTGGTTAAAACCTATTGGAAATATTACATGCAGTTCTGGGACCCCATCTCCACAAGGATATAGACAGGATGGAGGCAGTCCAGAGGAGGGATTCAAAATGGTGCAGGGGTGCACCAGAGACCATATGAAGAGAGACTAAGGGAGCTTAATATGAATACCCTTGAGGAAAGGAGAGATGGGGGACATGATAGAAACATGTAAGTAGCCCAAGGAATCTACAAAGTCCAAGAGGGTAGAATCTTCAGAAAAAGATGTGGCAAGAACAAGGGGGGTACAATTTGAAGATAGGAGGACGGCTCAGGGCAATGTGAGGAAGTATTTTTTCACAGAGAGCATGGTTGATGCATGGAATGGCCTTCCTGAGATCATGGGGTCAAAAACAGTGGGGAATTCAAGAATGTATGGGACAGACATACAGCAATACTAGTGGGGGTAGGGGAAGTAGGCTGTTGGTTAACTAGGATCTGCAGCTTATCCAAAAGGTAGAAATGGGCAGACTGGGTGGGCCAAGCTGTCCTTATCTGCTGTCAAAGTCTCTGTTTCTGTGTTTCTGTTTCTATAGTTAGGTTGCTCTCGCCATTTCTGTGTTAAACCAAAACTTTGCACTTTAACAATTTTGCAACTGTATGACTTGATTTGCCTGATATTTTGCATGCATGGAGTAGCACCATAGATCTCTGGAGTTTGCAAGTTTTGTTATGGTCAGATGAGCTGTTGCACAGCTGCAGAGCACCAAAAACATGCCAAATGGGATTTGTGTGTATTTTTTTCTCAGGGCTACAGCCCAAATAATTTGTCTGTCTGGTCTGAAAATGTCAGGGAATATGCAATCTGGATCACTGATGTGCCTTTTCAAGATATGGTGAAAAATATTAATCCATTCAAAAGTTATTCAATTTTAATTTTCCCATTATAGGTAATGGGAAAAATATATATGCTCTTGAAAGTTGCTACCAGTAAATTTTACTATAGCAAATGGCCCTTTATTATCATGCTTAAGTCATCTTGTTTTTAATTAGTGATGAACCCTAACATCGAATTTCCAATTTTTGTCACTGTGATATCAATGAAATTTATTATGCATGGTTCCATCAGGTAGATCTCTTGACATGTCAAGTTTTGTTTTGATCGGATGTGCAGATTTTATGAAAAGGGTGTAGTACTTGATTAGACTCAATCTTTTAAATACCTAGGAATTACTCTGGATAGTACGCCTCCTAATCCAACCATGTTGAGAATGTTGCCAAGGCAGTTAACATTCACCTAGGCCTTCTACACAGCCATAAACACTGCCTTACTACCAAAGCCTCCAGATTGGCTCTCCAAAGTTCAATTGTGTCTATTATTGACTATGGTTTGGTCATTTATGGTTCTGCCACAGACACAACCCTATGTCAGCTCACCACGGCTCTGAATAAGGCATGCAGTCTACTAACTGGTGCAACATATCGTACTCACACTTGTGACCTTTACAGACAAGCAAACTGGCTTCAGTTCCAGGCTTGCAGTGAATATCAAGCCTGCTTTCTAGCTAAGAAGGCAGATCTTGGCCTCCTACCACCAGGTTCCTTTAGCTTTTCAGTCCCTTCTGGGGCACTCTTAGCACACAAAGTTCTGTGAGCCAAACTTTTACTGTTCCTCACTGTCAAACCTCACTCCGACAGTGATCCATTGCAGTTAGAGCTGCTAATTTATTTAATTCCTTCCTCCTGAGATTGTGACGACTGCAACCTTGGAACCATTTAAGCAGAAGCAGCATCAATTCCTAATTCTAGATCATCTTGTGAATGCTATGCCTAATCTTTTGTTGACAGCTAAATGCACTGGGAGCTCCTATTTTTACCATTTGCCCCAGTGTAGCTCCTACCATGTTGCTGTACTATTCCACTCACAGCACTTACTTCTTTCATCCCTTTCCCATCCCCATTCCTGCCCTCTTTCATCCTACCTCATCCCCTTCCTTTACCCCTCCACCCTTCCTCCCACCTCTGTTTCTTGATCTTGTTCTCTCTCTCTCTCTCTCTCTCTCTTTCCCCACCCTATGGGTCTTTCCTGCATAAGCTTCATTGTGGCATATCCCTCCTTGCACTTATTTTGCTCCTTCCACTCCCCAATTCACCCCTGTCCTTCTCTTATTGTAATCCCATTCACCCTTCTTCAGACAAGGACACTGGCTGCACTTGACACCATATTTATCTTGCCATATTATTCTTTTGTTTATGTAATTATTTTCCTTGTGTTGTACTACTTACTGAAATCATTGTAATTTGTTATTCTTGTGACTTGAAGTGGAACCTCTGAAAAGAGCACTTGGCTCAAAGGTCTTTCTGATTTGTTAAATAAATAAATAAATAGTGAAAAAATGTAAAAGTAGCCTTTTTCACCCATTTTTGCTGATTTTCCTCATCGCTCTGCGGCCACACCATTTCAAATTTTGGCCTGAAATCTTCAGGGTAGAAAGAGCTTGCAGAAATACAGAAGAGTGCACACACAAGGAAAGTGGTGCTATAAGACCAAGTTAAATAGCAATGCCAAAAGTTCCTAACACACAACCAAAAACAGGATGCCACAACTTAAAAGATTTTATGCAAAAAACATTTAATTACATACCAAGAAACATCTCACCTGACATGTTTTAAACTAAACAGTTCTTTATCAAAGGCTGAGATGCACATAAACAGGAAAGTATATACAGGTTAAAACACACTTGTTTTAATCTTTGAACTTTAAAGCATCATAAGAGTATCACAACAGGTGTTTAAGGTTGTCAAAGGTGTCATGAATCACATGTGGTTTTCAACCTATGTATACTCTCCTGTTTTACGGTATCTCAGCCTTGATAAAGAACTGTTTAGTTTGAAGCATGTCATGCAGATTTTGTCCGGCCGGGTATGTAATTAAATTTTGTTTGCATAAAACTTTTAAGTTGTGTTGTCCCATTTTTGGTTGTGTGTGCTAAGACCTTCTGGCATTGCTAGAAAGAGCATGCCCCAAAGAAGACACCAGCATTGATTTGGTGAAAATATTAATCCTTCCAAAGTTAATCAATTTTGAAATGTCAGATTCTGAGCATGCTCATTTCAGTCTTTTGGATAACTGCACAGCTTCAAACAAGGAGTTGAGCTCATGAACAGGGATTTTGACAGCTCACGAACAAGGATTCATTAAATCCCAGTTCGTATGAAAAATACCTGTTCGTGAACAGCCATCTTGTTTTCAATTTTGTTCAAAATATAATCTTGTAACTTGCCCCAGCAATGTCTTCTGTACACATTGAAATATGGGTTCTGTTCAGCATGACACCCTCTACAATCCCATGGCTTTGGTTCCACTTACCTTAATCAAAAAAAGGCTTTTTTACATTTGAAAATCCTTGTTCATGACTTGCTTCGATCCCTGCTCATGAAGTGTCAAAATCCATTTTCATGAGTCGATCCCTGTTCATGAGCTGTCAAAATCCTTGTTCATATGGTGATGACCAGTTGGTCCTATCTCATGAACAGGTAATAGTTCACAAAAGGTAGTTTGACACCCAATGAACAGGGATTAAGCTAACAAACAGGATTTTGACAGCTCATGATCAGAGATTCTAAAAGGATTCCCGTTCATGAGCTGTCAGAATCTCTGTTTGTAAGCTGTAACAATCATTGTTCATGAGATACCCTTGCTTTGAGCTGTCAAAATCCCTGTTCATGAGGGGATGACAGGATGGCCCTAAAAATCCATGTTTGTGAGCTGTCAAAATCCTTGTTCATAAGCCAATCCCTGTTTGTGAGCTGTCAAAATCCTTGTTTGTGAGGGGACGACCAGATGGCCATACCTCATGAACAGGGATTGGCTCATAAAGCAAGGATTCTGACACCACACTAACAGGGATTTACCTCACAAAACAAGATTTTGACACCTCACAAGCAGGGGTTTTTAGTTGCTGTTTCTTTGCCACTTCATTGCAAAGAAACGGTTAGGATTTGGGGCTTAAAATGTGCAGGTTAGAAAGGGGTGTTCCAGAGATGTGACATATGCTGGTTTGGTGTAAACATTTGCATTGATTACATAGTTTTGGCATTCCAAATTTGAAATAGTTCCCTAGGATAACATTGTGGTGAACACAGTGCTTTTCAGTGCCCATATCTCAAAAATGGTTTGAGATACAAATTTTTCTAAGCAGAGTGTGTACTAAGCATGTGAGCAGGTTACCAGTCCATAATTACAATTGCAGTGACATTTTTCCAAAGTGGTTATGATTACTGCGATGTTGCACCATTTGCTGGGCAAGGCTTTCTGAATATGTCTAGGGCTGCGCTGCATCTCTACAATTATAGGTAGGTGAGAGTGCAGGGCCTAGAATATGGATACCATTACTGTATGTAGTAATTGGGCTGATGAGCCATCCATTATGCAATACTGGGAGTGCAGAGCCCTAGGGAGATGACAGATCATTACAACATCTGTGCACTTATGGATAAACTGATACTATATAAGGATAAGATTACACTTTCTCAAAAGTAAGAAATTCATTGCAAAAACTTACCTATTGCCACACCCAGCCCATACCTCCACAAACCCAACAGGTGATAAGGGTGTACCTTAGGGTCATCAGACTCTCACCCCATTCTTCTATACTGTACCATGTCAGCTTTTATACATGGAATGGGGTGAGAGTTGGGACCGATGACGCAAGGGCACACCCCATCACCTGTTGGTCTGAGGAGGGAGGGGTGGGTGGGTGGGGTGGTAGGGTGGGGGTGTTAGGCTGTCAACCTTAACACCCTTTATTTCCCTGACTTTGTCACTTCAACCTAAGTGATGCATTAACAAAGTTGTTTGATATATATATATATATATATATATATTTTTTTCAAGGCAAAACTCCTTTTGATGCATCAGTTAGGGTTGTTCCACAACAACAAAGTGAGGAAATTCGTGTTAGGGTTGAAAGTCCCCTGCACCGCCCCAGCTCAAACCCACAACCAGCATCAGGGTGTGCATTAGAGTCGTCAGCCCTAACTCTCATCCCATCACATGGGTAAAGAAGTTGAGGTATAGAAGAATGGGGATAGAGTTAAGGCCGATGACCCCAATGCACACGGATGCTGGTTGCAGGGTTGGCTTGGGGTGCAGGGGCTTTCAAACCCTAACACCGAATTTCCTCATTGTTGGGAACAACCCTAACTGATGCATTAAAATGGAGTTTTTGCCATGAATTTCCTTCTTTTGAGAATGAGGACTATAAATAGTGAATGGAATGCGCTGAGCGGGCTCTTCGGCCCTGTGTTCCCACCATGATGTCTTGTGACATAGTAACAGTAACTGCAATGCAAACACAAGTGCTAATGGTTAAGCACATGGTGATGCAAATGTAAATGGTAAAGTATACGTTAAAAGAAACGCGAACGCAAAGTAATGTCAAAGTGAACAGTGACACAAACGGAGATGGAAGCGCATACAGAAACGAACTGGTAACACACACGGTCATGGTACCAGTATTGCAAATGCAATGTTAACCGTTACAGTAACAATAACGCCAAGGGGAAACAGAAATGGAAACGCAAATGCAAGCGCCGTATGGAAACGCAAAGAGTAACGCACGGTCATGGTACCGCATTGCAAATGCAAATGGTAACAGTAACAGCAAAAAGAACGCCAAAGGAAACAGAAATGTAAAGGCAAATGCAAGCATGTACAGAAAAGCAAACCGTAATGTGCATGGTCACAGTATCGACATTGTAAACACAAATGATAACTGTAACAGCAACAGTAGCGGAAAAGGAAACAGAAATTGAAATACAAACACAAGCTTGTATGGAAACGCAAACCATAACGCATGGTGACGTACTGCAATTGTAAAATGCAAATGGTAACGGTAACAGCAACAATAACGCCTAAAGAAAACAGTACGCAAATGCAAATGTAAACGCAAAGGGTAACGACATGGTGGTGTACACGGGAACGCTTACTGCAAACTGGGCACGGAAACACAAGTGTAAAGCCTATGTGTAATAGTAAGTGGAGCACACCCTATTTTTCCCAAAAGCTCCATTTGGAAAGACAGTGAAAACAAGGAATGTATGCATAATAATGTGCCTCGGAGCAGAAAACGAGCAGTTGTAATACTAAATGCTAATATTTCAGTAACTGTACGACGAGAAAAAATTAAAATTTCACATGATTCATGAGTTTCCTGGCTAGGTTTTCATGTTGTGAAAGTGTCGCAAGTGAGACACTACTTTGCTATGCTACTTTTCCCAGAAATTTGAAAAACATATTTCGGGGTGTTTAACCCCAAAATTAAGACTAGCATCCTCAGGACTCGAACAGGTAAACACAAAAAGAATTATGTCCCTAGATGGTCCCAATTTTAAATGCCAAGCATTTTCTGATCACCAACTGAAAACAAAATGGCAGACTTGTGACACTCTAGGGCTGTTTGCAACACTAAAAGTGCATTTGCGACACTTTCAAACTTTGTTAACTTTTCCCATTGACTTATAATGGAAACTTGTTTTTGAATAACTTTTGAACCGTTTAATATTTTCACAAAATCTTCAAAAGGTACATCAAGGACCTGATCATACATTCCCTGACATTTTTGGACTGGTCATGCAAACCATGCAACCTGTAGGCATGAGCAAAGAATTTGCAAAAACGACTTCACGCACACGAATGTCGCTAATAACTCCACAGCTGTATATCCGACCGGTATGAAAGTTGGCAGATCTATGCTGCCAGTCTGTGCCTGCCAAATTTCAGGCAAATCTGTTGAATGGTGGCAAAGTTATTAAGGTGCAAAGTTTCACCCTTTAACCTTAAAAGGGCTACTGAATTTAATTATGGTAGCACTACCGTATACCATAATTTATATATATATATATATATATATATATATATATATATATATATTCATGGCAAAAAACTCAATTTCATGCATCAGTTATGGGGATGTTCCACAGTGACAAAGTGAGGAAATTCAATGTTAGGGTTCGACCACCACCCACCCCACCAACAGGCATCAGGGTGTGCATTGGGGTCTTCAGTCCTAACTCTTGCCCCATCCCATGTGTAAACAAGTTGAGAGGTGGTGCAGTATAGGAGAATGGGGTGAGAGTTAGGACTGATGACCCCAACACACACCCAG
This sequence comes from Neoceratodus forsteri, assembly GCA_016271365.2. Lineage (NCBI taxonomy): Eukaryota > Metazoa > Chordata > Ceratodontiformes > Ceratodontidae > Neoceratodus > Neoceratodus forsteri. Next base: position 322,379,510 of record CM028131.1, on the reverse strand, counting down.
ATGCCTGTTGCGGGGTGGACAAGCGTGGGAAACACTAACGCCGAATTTCCTTGCATTTGTCACTGTGGAACAACCCTAACTGATGCATTAAACTGAGTTTTTTGCCATGAATTTCCCTTTTGAGAATGTGCACTATAAATAGTGAAGTAATGGTAACATAGACACAACAGCAAAATGGTGATGCAAACGTAAACGATAACGAAACGTAATAGAAATGCAAGCTAAAACAATGAAAATAGAAATGTAAGCACATATGGAAATGCAAATCGTAAATGCAAGGTCACTGTAACGCAACTGGAAATGCAAACACTTATGGTTACAGCAATGATGACGCCAAATGAAACAGAAACACAAACTGAAACACAAACAGAAGTGCAGACGCAAATGAAAATGCACATGGTGATGCAAAAGGAAATGCAAACAAAAACAGTAATGGAAATGCAAATGGTAACAGTAACGCAAATGCAAGCACAAATGAAAACACAAAGGGTAACGACATGGTGGTATAGACGGAATACTAATGCAAATAGTTATGGAAATGCAAGTGGAAACACTAACTGTAACAGTAATGAAAATGCACACCTCTTTTTTCCTCATAAGCTGCATTGAGAAACACAGTGAATACAAAGAATGTATCGTAGTATTAGGCCACGGAGCAGAAAATTAACAATTGGAATACTAAATTGCTTATATATCAGGAACCATACGGCATAGAAAAAATAAAAATTCCACATAATTTATGATTTTCCTAGCTAGTTTTGCACTTAGCTGGGGACTAAGCATTTTTCCAATGAAAGGCCTGTATCTGGAATCATCAACTTCGGAGTACTGTAATTTGGAGACATGTACTATTTTGTGGGATCTTGGCTTTCTTCACTCCAAATTTCCAGCCCAAAAGACCAAACTGTTCTTTTGCAGCATTGGTAATGATTTCCTATTCTTTTTGGCATAGTGGCACAAAGTAGTGTTGCAAATCATGACACTTTCACAAAAATCACAAAAGCGCCACAAGTGTGACACTACTTTAGAACATTACAGTTTACAAAATTTCAAAACATATTTCAGGGAGGTTAACCCCAAAAAAGACATGGCTAGCATCATCAGGGCTTGACTAAGTGAACTCAAAAGAATTGTGTGCCTAGAGGATCCAAAATTTAAATGGCAAGCATTTCTGTGACCAGTAACTGAAAAAAAATGTCTGACTCACGACACTACAGGGGTCATTTGCGACACTAAAAATTGCATTTGTGACACTGTTTAACTTTTTCTTAACTTTTCTATTGACTATAATGGGAAAATTGTTTTTGAATAACTTTTGAACCGTTTAATATCTTTTCACAAAATCTTGAAAGGCACATCGGGGACCCCTGCTGCATGATTCCTGAAGGTTTCGTACTGGTCGCACAAACTGTGTGACCTGTAGGCACAAGCAAAGAATACACAAAAAGTATAAATACAGTATGACTTTCTATTGTGCTTTATAGCTCCATAAAAGTATATTCGACCATTACGAAACTTGGCAGATCGGTAGATCTTTGGTACTGTTCCATGCCTACCAAATTTCAGGCAAATTTGTCATATGGTACAAAGTTATTAACCTGCAAAATTTCAGACTTTAACATTAAATGGGGTACTCAGTTCTAACTATAGTGGCACTACCATGCCACTATAATATACATTATACATATATATATATATATATATATATAGATATAGATATATACATATATAGATATGTATAGATATGTATATATATATATATATATATATATATATATATATATATATATATATATATTCATGGCAAACAACTCTGTTTAATGCATCAGTTAGGGTTGTTCCACAGTGATAAAAAGTGAGAAAATTCGATGTTAGGGTTCCCACCCTTGTACCCCTCACTCATCCCACCCCACCAACAGGCATTCGGGTCTGCTTTGAGGTTGCCAGCCCCCTAACTCTCACCCCTATTTCATGTGTAAATAAGCTAAGGTCATGCAATATAGGAGAATGGGTGAAAGTTAGGCCCTATGACCCCAATGCACACCCCAATGCCTGTTGATGGGGGCGGATGGGCTAGGGTGCAAGGGTGGTAACCCCACACCGACTTCCTTGTTTTTGCAGCTGTGGAACAACCTAACTGATGCATTAAACAGAGTTTTGCAATGAATTTCCTTCTTTGAGAATGTACACTATAAATAGTGAATGGAATGTGGTGGTGCATTTTGTCACTTCACTGTTCAAAAACTGTATGACCGACTGAAATGAAAATTGGTAAAAGAAGACATGTACCATAGCACACCTGGGCCTGATATTCAAAGGGCCAGCCATGCGCAACAGGGTTGCACCAGCACAAGTAAGGAAGTGTGCCATTGTGCAATATTCAGCAGGAGACTGCTGTGTAGCACAAGTAGCAATGCACAAGAGTGCAATAGTAATGAATGCATCTGCAACCATAGGGATGGAACCATGAATAACATGTGCAGTGCGATATTCAACAGCATGTGCGTGTGCAATAGGGGAGCTAGCAGAGTTGGCGACAGCAGAAATGATCCAAAATAAAAGGAAGCAAGAGGGGTGCAAGAATGCTAAAGGAAGCCACAGGTGGGAGCGTGGTGACAGGCACAAGGAAATAAAGAGGGTAGCAGTGAGCAGGATGGGGCAGGAGCAGGACAGAGTACACCTGAACTGAGCCAGGAACAGGATAGGAGTGGGGATCCTGTGCCACTGTGCAGGATAGTTAGTGGATTGCCACACTGGACTAAGGGCAGAGACAAGAGGCAGGACAGCTACAGCCAAAGGCCAGAGGTGTACCCGTGCAGGGGGAGCATGAGAAACGGACAGCGGGGAACAGGATAACAGCCACTGGGGGAACACCAGCCAGGGACATGGCCAGCTCCACCTTCCAGATGTAGGCGGTAATGAGGTGTGAGAAGGCAGGCAGCAGGGAGGCATGGCGTGGAAGGTCCCGTCGGTGGTACACCCAGAACAGGCAGTACTGAGCCCACACCACCTTCAAACACTACTCTGACACAGAGATTGTGGACCAGTACCTCCTGAGCTGGGCAATCCTGAGGAGGCTCTGTGAGCTGTGCAGTGATGAGATGCAGGCACCCACGATGGAGCCATGCTCTGTCAGTGGAGATGAAGGTGACAGCCATCATGTGCCTGCTCACCACGGGCACCTTCCAGAGACCAACAGGGACACAACAGGCATAACCCAGTCAGCGGCGTCACCTGCTCACACAATTCCTCAGTGCACTACTGCCACATGCTGTGGAGTACATCCATTTCCCCAGCAACAGGCAGAGTGCACAGCACACATACAAGAGTTCCACAGGGTAGCACGATTTCAGCATGCTCGGAGCCATTAACTGCACCCATGTGGCCATCTGCATGCCACCGGCCTGGACAGTGTGTCATACATCAACCAGAAGGGATATGCAAGCATCAACTGCCAGGTGGTGTGCTGCCAGGGGTGCACTACCAATGTCTGTGCCACACACCCTGGGAAGCACATGATACTTCATCTGGCACCAGTCTGCACTGTTCCACAGGTCTGAGATTGGGGACATCCCCACTGGCCACCTAGTGGGTGAGTATGCATATCATGCAGGATGACATGAACAGACATGGGGAGGTGCATAGTCAGAGGTGCCATGGGTATCATCCTTGTTGGACCATGGCAAAGTGATGCAGACCACCATACTAATGTCCACCCTCTACACACAGGTGACAGTGGCTACCCACCAGTCCCTGGCTGCTCACACCATACCAGAGCCCCACGACCCCATCGCAGCTAAGGTACAATGAGGCACATGCCACAACACAGAATGTCATTGAGCAGGTGTTCAGGATGCTGAAGGCACATTTCTGGTGCCTGGATACATCCAGCGGTGCCCTACAGTACAGCCTCTGGAAGGTCTGTAGGCTATTCCTACCTGCTGCATCCTGCACAACATGGCCAACGAATGTGGGATAGCCGTGGAGGTCGAAGAGGGAACAGTGGTGGGGACGATGAGGATGCCGGTCCAGTCAGTGATGGGCAGCCACCCGCCGGGGTACCCCAGCCTGATCCGGATGTCACAGCTGCACCGGACACCATTACAGAAGAGCACTTTGGTCAACACAGGTAGGTCACAGGGCCATGTGCAACCACCAATGGCAAGGGCACAGCCCACAGACAGGCAGAACCCAGGGCTGGATGGTGGTAAGGAATGGGTCTGTGTGTGGCACCACACACAGCATCAGGGATGGGCAGGACTGAACACGACACATGCACACACACACACACACACACACACACACACACACACACACACAAGACATGCACAAGGGGTAGACAGCACGCCAACCCTAATTGCCACCCCTACCCCCACACAGGTCCACATGACCATGTCCAGTGGCCGTCACTGTGCATGCCTCAAACGCTGGGCACCATTGCACACTGGCGGATAGTGCAACGCAGCATCATCATGCACACTCCACAGTGGCCAGCAGCCGGGAGGTGTGCACAGGACCGGTGCGGCAGGGGTTTGGTACCCAGCCGCATCACACGATGCACACCACACTCGCACATAGGACAGTAGCAGACAGTGGCCATGGTGGTAGACAGGTCAGTCACGTGGCACAGTGCCGCAGCCACCATGGATGTGTGGTGGCCCCGCTGAGATCTGCCAGCCATGCCGGGCTGACCATTCACCTCAAAGGGTGGCACTGGCGGTCCCCAGGGTTGACACTGTAGGAATGTGACCGTGTTCGTGCAGGGGTCTGCAGCTCACCGAACATGCCTGGCGCCAGGTGTGCTCGGTATGCCACAGCCGAACCTGGTGCAACATAGCAGGTGTCTCACGTTACCGGAACAGGGGTGGACATGACACCGCATGGTGTCTGTGGGGCATGGACACCGAACTGGGTGCCAATGTGGCCATGACAGCTGTGAATGCATTTGTCTGCCTGTCAATGGCAGCGGTCACATCCTCCCACTGCCGGGCTATCTCTGGCAGGAGCAGACCATGGTCTCTGCTGCACCACCTCCGCCTAGCGCAGAACCACAATGAGTGCATCCACTGCAGTCACGAGCCATAACTGCTGATCTACTGAAGCCTGGAGTAGACGGCTGTGCTTGTCAAAGAGGTCATCCGCCAGTCCAGCATGCTGTCTGTTGTGGTGTTCCGGTTTTCTGGCAGCACCCTTGATGATGGGTGCTGCACACCAGAGCCATGCCGGGCATGTCCACACGTGGTGCACTGCCACCGCCGATACTGTCCCCCGTCGCCATTCACTGACTGCTGGCATTGCCCTCTGGCTGCCGATCACCAGGGCTCACCGTGCCACTGCAGTGGCCGCAACAGCCCCATCACCCTGGACACACACCAGTGCTGCCCCATTGGGGCATACAGGCACAGGTTGGAACTGTGTTGTTGCACAGGCCTCCACGGCAGCACTACCCATGGCAACGCCAGTGCTGTTGCCTGCTGTGGGACCATCCACATGTATCACTGTCCAGGACGTGTGATCCATCATCATCAGTGCTGGATCCAGCACCAATCCATGTCCCAGCATGCTGGAGACCATGGAGCTGTCATGCTGGGAAACAGGCAGAGCCTCGCTCCACCTGCACCACCCTCTTCGGTCTGGACAGACAGGCAGATATGCACTGGTCTGGTCCTCGACACCTGTTGAGGTGGATGGGTGATCCTCCATGTCCAGGGTTTCACCCTTGGTGGACACACCCACCACTGCTGACCCATGTAGACAGTCAGGAGCTGTAAGGGAACACAGTAGTGTTAGTGGCTCAGCCTTGCCCTGTGGCATTTCCCCAACCACCCACACAGTGACAGCACAGGACCTACCATGCAGTGATGGGCTGCCACCCATCTGGATGCCACCACCAGGAACAACCTGTATGGCACAACGCCACATGCTGCCAGCCACCCGCTCCTCCTGTGGCATCAGGCGTGGTACATCTGGCTGTCCCCACCAGTGGCAACACGTGCTGCCCTGATGGCAGTCACCTTATCCTTGATCCTCCTCCTGTCCGTGCCAACCTTCTTCTTAAACTCCTGCACAGACTGCTAGTGGCTGCCATGCTGAGTCATGGCATGAGCCACCTCACCCCACACCACAGCATGGGCCTGTGGCATTCCCCGCTGTCCGCTGAGCAGTGGTTCCCTGTTGAGATATGCCTCGAACAGGGCATCTGATCAGCCCTGAGGGTTGGGCTCTCCTTCTCCCCGCCCCTGTTCCTCCTCATCCTCACGTTTGGTCATGATCGAGCCTGTGGGAATGACAGGTGTTACCTTTGAATGTGCAGTCCCATTCAACCCTCACAAACCACAGTCCCCACATCCCAACAGCATGCAACCCACCACAACAGACTGCAATACCAAACTATGTCCTCTGCAGCTCTATGTCGCAGTTATATAGTGCAACACGTGTATGCTAATGCAGCGGTTGCGCCCATGGAATGTCTGATGAGCTGATTTGCATATGCTGGCTGAATATCATGCTGTTGCACTTGGCGCAATGTTGTTGGAGTGTGCTCAGGCCATGGTGCAGTTCTGTGACATGCGCAGTAGGCACTGCAAGGCGCATGCCCAGGGTGCTGACACCGACGCTGCTGTGCTGATGATGTGCTGTGCGAGGAAGGCAGTGCAGGCACGGCCACCACTGTGTCAGTAGCGCTACTGTGCTGTTCACCCATGTGGCACATGTGCCCTGGTGTGCTGTAGGTGCCATGGAGCCACTGCGCCGGTAGGCCACTTCAGGGCATCACACACAGACACCATACCACACCACACGAGGGCTGCTCCAATAGCACTGTGATGCTCGTGCATGGACAGACCCTTGACCCTGCAGTGGACCTTGCCCCAAGTGCCATGCATCCAACAGTGCACCCCATCATGCAGTTCGGTGACAGCATGATGGGGAATGGCAATGCAGTACCACCTAAGCCTCCACACGTGGGGAATGTGCACTACAGAGTACCATTTGATAGCGATACTCACTGCAGGATGGCATGAAAATGAGCACAGCAGTGGAGTGCCATAGAGCAGGCCAATCTGGTGGCCATTGTTGAGCTCCATGCTGGGGCCCTGTTTGGCCAGGACCCACTTGACAGGCCACGCAGTGCTGTGTGGGAAGAGGTGGCTGATGGCCTGGAGGAGGCCACCGTATCGCCAGGTCTGGCAGCAGTGTCACCACAGGTATGGTGACCTATGGTGGAGGGACCCTGACAGGCTGGGGGTCTGCAGGCATGTGACTGGTGAGGTGTGCCATGCCATGGACAGGTAGGTGCTCCATCCATGCACTGGTAGCATCCGTCTGTCCAGGTATCACAGTGTGCATGTGTTCACCCTGTGGGGAGGTCCATCTAGTGGGGACGGTGGTGGTGGTTGTGGGGTGTGGCATGACTGGGCTGTGTGGAATTCACACACCGGGAGGGCTTTGCTACTGGTTTGTACTGATGTTCTCCTCTCCATGTTTGCACCCTAGGCCAGAGGAGCACCGTGGGGCAAGACAGACCCATTCCGAGCAGGACAGGGTTGGTGTGCCGCAGCTGCAGCAGGGTCATGGTGGAGGGGCATGGGCCAGCAGTAACCAGCTGGCCTGGATGCAGGTGAGTGCTGTTTATCCCCTTACATCTGTGCATTCTGTGTTGCAGGGTTGGCGGCGGGCATGGCCACCAGCACTTGCCCCACTGGTGTGAATGCCACACGTGCACTCAGCACTTTTCTGTGGCATTGCATATGTGGGTGGGTGTCACCGGTTGTCCGTGTGTGCACTGGTACATGGCTGTACCACTGCCTTTGCACCGCATAGCCATGTCACTGTACAGCCACAGTGGTGCTGCGCGGACATGGGCGGTGTGTGTGTGTGTGCAGTGGTCCGCATGGCTGTGGGTGCCTGGGTAGGTGAGTCTGTGGGCGTGGTCACTGGGGTGGTCGCATGTCACACAGGCATGTGGCCCAATGCTGTATGCCATGTGCAATGGTGGGCTGAAGGGGTCTGGCCAGTCATGCATAATGACTTGCTCCTTGTCCTAGGTGGACAACACTGATGGCACTTGAAAGAAGTGTGCACTTGAAAAAGTGTGCAGGAGCTTCTGCAGCTTGTGAGGGCCACCCTTGAGCTCCTGCAGAGAATGGAACAGGATGGAGGTCGGTGGCACAGAAGACGGCACAGGGACAGAAGTGGGAATAGGGGCCAGTGATAGGCCCTCTATGCCCTTTTTGTATTCCCCCACACTAACCCTCACACCCCTTCATCCCTCTCCAGTTGTTCATCCTGCCCCATGCCCACCCCCCAGTTTGTAGGCCCTTCCCATTGTATATAGTTGTAAATATGTTTTGTATTTCACACACCTTTAATATATCCATTTTGTTATGACAACTATGGTGGTCTCTGATTTGCAGCCAGCTAATGGTGCTTGGCCGCAGTGGTGTGCATGGTGTCAGGGTGGTGCAGGCCTGGGCATGTGTGTCCGGTAGGGACCTGCCTATGGTGTGGGTGAGGGACTCGGTCCCTGTCTGTGGTATGTGTTGTTCCTTGTGCACTTGACACCTGTGTACAGTGGTCCCTGTGCATACACTGTGTCCATGGTGCCCCTGTCAGTATGTTCATGGCCCATGCAGCTGACACTTTGCATGTCTGTGCTATGCACAGTCTGCTGGATTGCCAATGGTGGCTGTCCATGCTGGCCACCCTCTGGACCCGCACAATGGTGGATTACCTCCTGTCACTGGTATGGTGCACGTCTACCTCAGGTGACACTGTGGCCTCTGCTGTTGTTGTCCCCTCCATGCTGCCGCTGGTGTCTGTTGCAGGTCTGTGCTCCGATGTCTGTCACTTGTGCTCCGGCCGCATGCTGGTGGTAGACAGCTTCATGGTGCATGCGCAGGATGGCTGGTACACCTGTGCCATGGTGGGGTGTTGGCCATGGGTACATAGGCTGCTGTGGTCGCACGCCAGTGGGATTGGTTGCCCCACTATTGTGTCCCTGTGTTGGGGTGCCCTTGGGTCTGGGTGGGTGTTTGTCCATGCTCTGTGTTGCATCCTATGTGGTGCATGCCTCCATGCACCACTGTGGGCATCTGTGCTGGCTGTTGAGGCCAGTGCTGGGACAGAGTGTGTGCTTGGGTGGGTGTGTGGGTGCTGTCCTGCTGGTGGTGGGGTCCAGGGCAGGCTCTGTCGCATGCAGGGTACCTCGGGTACTGAGGCAGGGTCGACCTCTCAGCTATGCCATGGGGGCCATGCAGGGTGTCACTGTGCCTGCAGTTGTTGCGTTGGTGGCTGGTGCTTCCCACTGCAGGGTGCTCATGGTGGGACTGCCATGCATGGCTCCATGGTGCACAGAGTTGCATTGTTGGGTGGTGGCATGCACATGGGCCATGCACTGTTGGGCACTGCTCCTGGGCAGGGTGTCTGGGGATTGCTGTGCAGGGTGTGCTCTGCATTGGTGGGATGGGGTGGCACAGGGTGGCCAGACCTCATTGTGTTGTGGTCACTGCTTTGGGGTGTGCTGGGGCACCATGCCCCAGCTGTGGATTCAGTGCTAGTGTTCATGGGCTGGTGGTTCATCCAGCTCACTACAGATTGTGCAGTTCATGTGGTGTTGGGGGTGCTGTCTTGTCTGCTGCATGCTCCTCTACCCATGTCTTTCATGGGTGGTGCACCCTGCATTCTGTCCCTGCTCATCCCTGGTTGTGCAACTGCACATCAGCCCTGCATCACTGCACATCCCTGGTTGCGCCATGGCACAGTTGGTGTGATATTCAGTTGTGTTGCACAAGCGCATCTAGCCTGCACTGTGTTTGAATATCGCATGTGTTGCACATGGTGCACTGCACTTGTGCCTGCTCCTGCTATTGTGCTACTTTGGCACAGTTTGAATATCTGGGCCCTTCTATCCAAAATTGTGGAATATCCTTTCAACGATTGTACAGCACCATGAGCAAACATTTGTGCAGCCACAATTCAGCAACTATAACAGCCAGTGACCCAAAGATTGTCACAGTCAAAGATCTATTATTAATCTTTCTTCATTCCAAATGCCAGGCAAATTAGATACAGGGTTTAAAAGTTATTGAAGTGGAATGAACCACATTTTCATTAATTAGAGTGGCATAATTCTGCACCTGTTGAAGTTTTACACACCAAACCACTGCAAGGCACCTCCGCACTCACTAGGGCTATCTCACGCTTTAAATTTCACGCCACTAGCACCATGTATATCGATATGTGCAAAATGTTTACTGCATCATGCAGTATCTCCACAGTGAATAATTTTTCCAACACGTAAGCAGCAGAATTCACATCTCCAGGACGACACTCAACACCCTCCAAATTTCATGTTAAAGACTAAACTTTTCCAGAGATATTCAACTTTAAAGTTTTGATACTTTAAGAAGTCTTCCACCACAAAATGGCAGAACTCACGGCCAAAAATGCACTAAAATGGCGAACCTGGAGGCTGAAAAATCTTTAACCATGAGAGGGCAACTTCAAATGGCAATAACTCTGGAATGGAACAAGATATTTTCACCAAAAAGTGGCATGTTCCTTGAAGAAAGAGATCTCTATGTCCCATGTTTCATACCAATCAAACACACAATGGCTGCACAGCACCATGGCAACATCATGCAAAATTAGCAAGAACTGAATTTTTGTCACTTTACTGCGCAAAAACTATATGTCTGACTGAAATGAAAATTGGTGAATGAAGACATTTACGATACCAGAACATGTATAGCAAATATTATCTGATTCTGTTCAACAATTGCACAACGTCACATCGTGAAAACTGCACAGGAGTGCCAAAAGAGCATTTTTGCCACTTCGCTACACAAGAACTATATATCCAACGGAACCAAAATTGGTAAAACAAGACATGTACCATAGCACATCATGGGCCAGATATTCAAAGCTTTGCCCTGGGCTAAATTAGCACTGCCTGGTGGGAAAACTTGGCCGGGCACAAAACAAGCTATATTCAAAAGGAATAGCCCGGGGCAAACAGCTTCTGAATATAGCATTGGAATGAGGCCAGACAAACTGGGCTGGGAGTGCAGGGCAAACTTAGCCCTGGACTAAGACAGCTCTGAATATAGTGACCAGGAAGTGTAGACCAACAGCAACACAGTGCACAATGATGTGAAGTAGCTAGAGGTGACTTATGTGGCCAATGTGTGTTCCAACAAATGCGTGGATCCAGTACAGCTGCAGGGAGCAGCTTCACGGGAAGGTACAGTGTGCAAAGCAGTATAATATTCCCCGAACCATTTGCACAGAGCTAATGCATTTACACAGGATTAGCATGGAGCTAAGCTGTTTGCCCAGTCCAAACATGTTTGCCCGGTGCTAAACATTGCCATATTCAAATGTGACATGCAAATGAGCCTACTCAGGTAGTCTCTGGTAAACATCTAGATTAGCATCTCATTATGCCCTGATTTGCATGCAGTGTTCCCAGCATTACTGCAGGGTCCCACAGAGCCATCTGAAGGTCAGTCTGGAAGTAGAGGGCTGGCCAAGTCCGACCACAGCTCCACCTGTAGGTCTGTCTGGCATTGAGCGATGATAGCTGCAGGCTTCATGCACACAGTAGAGCATAGCATAGCATATTGTACCCAGAGGACAAGACAGCATAGGCATAGGTTGTGTGGTGCATGCAACTGTAACACCATAGGGCATGCTACAATGCACAGCAGACACTACAGTAGCAAGGGGCAGTAGTGTGTGGAACACAGCACTGCTATGGTGTGTAGGGCAGTGATGCTGACTGCATTGTACACAGTGACAGGCCCAACTTGCAGGTGTTTCCTGACAGTGGACATTACTGTTACTCTGTTGTGTGAGCCACAGATGCTGCACCTGTGGCATGGGATGCACACAGTGACATATACATGGCCGGCTGTGTGTGCTGTGGCATCTGTACAGTTGTGCTGTATGTAGCTGGGGGCACATAGGATCTGACAGGCACACAGGCAGTGGGGTATTCCCACTACTGGCCCATGTGCACTGCATATTGTGTCCCTTGTCTGGTGGCCACACCTGGTCTGTGGTGAGGTCTGGCCACCTGTACACCCTCCTCAATGGCCACCATGCCCACAGTGCTGCCTGTGTGCGCTGGCATGTGTTGGGCACCACAGCTGTATGATCTGCAAGTGTGGGCTGTATGGACACAATACCATGATGTCCCCCAGGGTCTGGACTACCCCTTACTGCTCGTGGCATGGCTGGGACCTGTGGCAGCTGTGGCAACATGGTGGTGCCATCAGTGAGCAGCATGTGTCCTCCATATCTGGCAGTTTGTAAGTGTAATACTCATATGTTAGGCTTGTGCAAGCCACGCTAATGCCACGTTAACACCACGCAAAGCAACAATGTTGCGCAAAGTTGTTTGCAAAGGGTTAAGACCAGCTTTTCTTGGGCGGTAATTTGTACCGCACTATGGGTCATGCTACGTTATGCTAAACACCTTGGCGTGACTCTAGTCTCTGAATATCTCATTGCACCTGTATTCATGATCACATTGCCCTTGCATATAATTGTGGTTTTCCCAGCACTAATGCAGTTTGCCAGCTCTATTTGGCCTTTTGAATATAGCAGACCCATGCTAATCCCACGCTAAACCCGTGCAAACATTTTTGCCCGTGCAAAGCTTTGAATATCTGGCCCGTGTGTCCAACATTGTGTGAACATCCTTTCAATGGTTATACAGCACCACGAGCAAACAATTGTACAGCCAAAATTCAGCAACTGTAACAGCCAGTGACCCAAAAGTGTCACAGTCAAAGATCTATTATTAATCTTTCTTCATTCCAAATGCCAGGCAAATCGATTCAGGGTTTAAAAGTTATTGAAGCAGAATGAACCACATTTTAATTCATCATAGTGGCATAATTCTGCACCTGTTGATGTTTTATACACACAAAACCACTGCAAGGCACCTCCATACCACTAGGGCTATCTTCACTTTAAATTTCAAGCCACTAGCACCGTGCATATCGATATGTGCAAAATGTTAACTGTGTCATGCAGTATCTCTGCAGCAAATTATTTTCTCAGCATGTAAACAGCATAATTCACATCTCCAGGGCATCCACCAACACCCTCCAAATTTCATGTTAAAGACCAAGTTTCAGACCAATAAACAACTCAGTGGCTGCGCTATGCGATCGCGCAAGGCAGTGCAAAAAATAGCAAAACTGCATTTGTGCATTTCACCGCATAAAAAACGTATGTACCAGTGAAATAGAAATTGGTAAATGAATAGATGTATAATGACATTCCATGCATACCAAATCTTATCCAAATCTCTTCAACGGTTGCAGATCAGCATGAGTGTAAAACTGCGCATGAGTGGCAAAAATTAATTTTTGGCACTTCACTGTGCAAAAAATATATCAGATGTCAAATGAAAATTGGTAAATGCACAGAAGTACCATAGTAGACCAAGTACTACAAATGTCACTCAAATCCATTCAACAGTTGTAAAGTTATAATCACACAAAGAATGTGACGTCTACACAAACACAAACAGTAACGCCAACAGTGATGCAAATGAAAACAATAATGCATTGGTAACAGAAACACCAATGCAAATGCAAATGGTAATGAAAAAGCAACGTTAATGATAACGCAAACGGAAGTGCAAATACAAATGGTAACACAAGCAGAAATGCAAATGGTAATGGTAATGGTGACACAAGCAGAAACAGTAAGACAAATGTTAACAGAAACGTAAGCCAAATGTTAACTCCAATGGAAATGGTAACAGTAACAGAAACTGTAACAGAAAGGCAAATGGTAATGGAAACAGAAATGTAAACAGTAACGCCAACAGTGATGCAAAATGAAATGCTAACGCAAACTGTAACAGAAATGGAAGTGCAAATGCAAATGAACATTGTTATGCAACCGGTTACATAAACACAAGTGCAAATGTAAATGCAAACACAAATGGTTACGCAAACAGTAACAAAATGCAAATGGTTACAGTAATGTAAATGGAAATGCAAGCAGTAACGGTAACACAATTAGTGATGCAAAGAAACAGTAATGCAAATGGCAACACAAGCGCTAGTAAAAGCATAAATGGAAACAGTAATGCAAATGGTAACGTAAACCAAGTGCAAACGTAAATGAAAAAACACAAATGGTAACACAAACGGTAACGAAATGCTAATGGTAATGCAATCTCAAAAGGTAACAGTAACGCCAATGGTGGTGCAAAAGGAAACAGCAACACAAATGATAATGGAAATGCAAGCTCAAACGCAAACACTAACGGTAACAGAAACACAAACGCAAATGCAAATGGTAATGGTAATGCCAACAGTGATGCAAAAGGAAACAGTAATGCAAACAAAAATGCAAATGCAACCACAAATGGTAATGCACACATTGATGCAAACAGAAATGGTAATGCAAACAGTAACTGTAAAGCAAGCGAAACGGAAACGCAAACGGTAACAGTAATGCAATGTATATGCTTTGGGCTCCCAAAAGGTGCATTCAGAAGCACAGTGAATAGAAAGAATGTGGGCATAATAATGGCCTCCAACCAGAAAATGAGCACTTGGAATATTAATTTACTTATATCTCAGGAACCGTGCAATGAAAAAAAATCTTATTCTCATATTATTTACGACTTTCCAGGCTAGTTTTGTTCTTAGGCCCCAGCAGGGACTAAGAATTTTTGTGATGAAAAGTCCGTATCTCAAACCATTTCTAGATAGGGGACCTGAAAGGCATGGTGGATGCCTTAATGTTATCCTATGGGAAAATCATCAACTTTGGAGTGCCGTAGCTTTTCAGTCCTATTATATTTTGACAGCAAACCACAAAAGGCACAGCTGTGTGATGTTGGCTTCTTTTCTGTAAATTTCAGCCCAAAGTCCAAACTGTTGTTTTCGTCAGGGTGGCAAAGATTTCCTATTGTTTTGGGCATCGTGTCACAAATCACTTTCTCAAATCACTTACACTTACAAAATCATTAAAGTGTTGCATTTCTGAAAGTACTTTGCAACACTACTTTTACAAAAATTTAAAAACATTTTGGTGTTTACCCCCAGAAAAGACATGTCTAGCATTGTCAGGGCTGGAGTAGGTGAACACAACAAGAATTGAGTCCATAGAGGGTCCTAAATTTAAGCGCCAAGCCTTTCTCTGAACACCAACTGAAATAAAAATGGCTGAATCATGAAAGTAAATGGGTAATTTGCAACAGTAAAACTGCATTTGCGACACTTTCATATAGTTTAACTTTTCCATAAACTACTGTATAATGGGATTCAGTGTTTTGAATAACTTTTGAATGCGTTAATATTCTTTCACGACAATTTTGAAAAACACATTGGGGACCCTGGCTGCATGTTCCCTGAAGTTTTGTACTGATTGCACAAACCATGTGGGCTGTAGGCATGAGCAAAGAAATGCCCAAAACCCCATAATTTATGTGTTTTTGGTGCTCTGTAGCTCCACAATTGTACATCTGACCATAGCAAATCTTGGCAGATCCAGAGATCTATGGAAACCAGACTATGTATTCCAAATTTAAGGCAAATCTGATGTATGGTGGCAAAGTTATTAGGTGCAAAATCTCAAATTGAACCTATAGTATAGCTATATACATATATATATATTCATGGCAAACAAAAATCTATTTAATGTATCAGTTAAAGTTTTCCACAGCAACAAAAGTGAGGGAATTTGGTGTTAGGGTTGCCACTCCTTGAACCACCTACCCTACCCCTACCAACAGGCATCAGGGTGTACTTTGGAGTCATTGGCTCTAATTCTCACCCCATTCCATGTGTAAATAAGCTGAGGTGGTGCAGTATAGGAGAATGAGGTGAGAGTTAGGCTGATGACCCCAACGCACACCCCGATGCCTGTTAGTAGGGGCAGTGTGGGCATGGGGTGCAAGGTGTGGTAACCCTCAACATCAAATTTCTCACTTTTGTCGCTGTGGAACAACCCTAACTGATGCATTAAATGGATTTTTGCCAAGAATTTCTTCTTTTGAGAATGTGGAATGTGGTGGTGCATTTTTGTCACTTTGCTGTGCAAAACTATATGACTGACTGAAATGAAAACTGGTAAATGAACATGTACCATACCCCAACATGTATAACAAATGTTATCTGAATCTGTTCAACAGTTGCACAGCATCATGCCAGGAGAACAGCAGAGGAGTGCCGAAATGAATATTTTTGATACTTCACTACACAACAACCATATATCTGACGGAATGAAAATTGATAAAAGAAGACATGTACCATAGCAGACCATGTATCCAGAATTGTGTACATCCATTTAATGGTCGCATGCCACGAGCAAACAATGTAACATGCACAATTTAGCAATCATAGTGCCAGCAACCCAAAAATTGTCACAGTCAAAGATTTCATGAAAAATATTAAATGGTCCACAAGTTACTCAAAAATCTGTTCCATTATAGTCTATGGGAAAAGTTAACAAAATAATTGAAAGTGTCGCAAATGCTGTTTTTAATGTCACAAATTACTCTTTTACTTTCATGATTCAGCCATTTTTTTTTAGTTGGTGTTCAGAGAAATTCTTGGCGTCTAAATTTGGGACCCTCCAGGAACACAATTTGTGTTGCGTTTACCTAGTCAAGCCCTGAGGATGCTTGTCATGTCTTTTTGGGTAAAACGCCTTAAATATGTTTTAAATTTTTTTAAAGTTAGTGTCACAAAGTACTTTCAAATATGCAACACTTTTATGGTTTATTTTGTGAAAGTGTCGTGGATTTATGTAAAGTACTTTGCAGCACAATGCCGAAAGCAATAGGGAATCTTTGCCACAATGCTGCAAAGAACGGTTTGGTCTTTGGGCTGAAATTTTGAGGGAAGAAAGCCAACATCCCACAGATGTGCCTTTTGGTAATTTGGTGACAAAATATTAGAGGGTTCAAAGTCGCAGCACTCCGACGTTGACAGTGTTTCCCATAGGATAACATCACGGGCGTCCGAAGACCTTTTTAGTCCATCTCGAAAACAGTTCGAGATACAGACTTTCATCAGAAGAATGCATAGTCCTCGCTAGGGCCAAGTACAAAACTAGCCTGGAAAATCATAAGTAATGTGAGATTTAAATTTTTCTGTGTCGTACAGTTCCTGAGAGATAAGCAATTTAGTATTCCAAGTGATCATTTCTGGTCATAGGGGCCATTATTATGACACATTCTTTCTCTATTCATTGTGCTTCTAAATGCACTTTTGGGACACAAAAGCATATCGTTTGTGTTACTATTACTATTAGCATTTGTGTTAACATTTTCGCTGGTGCTTCCATTACCATTTGCGTTACCGTTAATGTTTAGTCAATGTGTGTACCATTTGCATTGCCATTTGCATTACTGTTTCTTTTGCTTCACCTGTTTGTTACCATTTGCATTTGCATTACCATTACCATTTGAGTTTGTGCTTGCATCATGAACTGTAACCGTTTGTGTTTGCATTACCATTTACATTTCTATTTCTGTTAATGTTACTGTTAGCATTTGCATTTGCTACTGTTTGCATTACCATTTCCTTTTGCGTCACTGTTAGCGCTACCATTTGCATTTGTACTTGCATTTCCATTGCCGTTTGAGTTTGCATTTACGTTTTGCGTCACCATTATCATTATCATTAGCATTTTGTCTATGTTATCATTACCATTTCTGTTTGTGCTTGCTTTACGAAACTGTTTGTGTTTGCATTTCTGTTTGCATCATTGGTAGTGTTACCATTACTGTTTGTGTTTACGTTAATGTTACCATTTGTGTTTGCATTTCTGTCACTGTTACCATTAGTGTTTGTATTTGCACTTGCATTTCTGTTTCCATTTGAGTTACTGTTTCCATTTGTGTCACCATTATCGTTAGCATTACCGTTATTGTTTGCATTTGTACTTGTGTTTCTGTTGCTGTTTCCATTTGGGTTAAAGTTTGCATCACCGTTACTGTTATCGTTTCTGTTTACATTACCGTTATCTTTTACGTTTGTGTTTGTGATTGCATTTATGTAAGCGTTTGTGTTTGTATTTTCATTTGCATCGCTGTTAGCATTACCATTAGCATTTGCATTTATGGTACCGCTACCGCTTGCATTTGCTTTTGCACTTACGCTTATGTCACCATTAACGCTTGTCTTTCTGTTTATGCTTGTGTCACCATTACTGTTAGCATCTGAGTTTCCACTCTGCATTTGCACTCGCTATCATTAAAGTTTGTTTTTCTGTTATCGTTGCATTTATGTTTCTGCTTGCGTTTCTGTTACCGTTTGAGTTATTGTTTCCGTTTGCATCACCGTTGGTGTTACTGTTTGTGTTGCATTAAATGTCACTTCTTAGTGTGATTATAACTTTACAACTGTTAGATGGATCTGTGTGACATTTGCAATACTTGGTCTACTATGGTACTTCAGTGCATTTAAAAATTTCATTTGACATCTGCATAAGTTTTTTGCATAATATAGCACCAAAATGTATTTTTCGCATTCAGATGCAGCTTTACTTTCGTGATGCTCTGCAACCATTAAAGAGATTTGGATAAATTTGGTACACCTGGAGTGGAATGGTACATCTATTTATTTACCAATTTCTATTTCACTGGTATATCGGTTTGCATTGTGAAGTGCAAAAATATATTTTTGCTATTTTTGTACTAGATTGCATGACGATAGTGCAACCATTCTGTGGTTTATTAGTCTGAAACTTGACACTTTGAAAGCGCTGTTCAAGGCACATGCCAGTTTTTGTTTGGTGAAATGATATTGTTCCGTTCCAGAGTTATTGCCATTTGAAGTTGGCACCTCACAGTTAAAGATTTTTCAGCTGCCAGGTACACCATTTTAGCACATTTTCAGCTGCAAGTTCTGCCATTTTGTGGTGGAAGACGTCTTAAAGGTACACACACTTTAAAATTGAATATCTCTTGAGTGGTTTGGTCTTTTAACATGAAATTTGGAGGTTATTGAGTGGATGTCCTGGAGATGTGAATTATGCTGTTTACATGGGAAAATAATTCACTGCGGAGATACTGTGATGCAGGTAACATTTTGTGCATAGCATTATGCATGGTGCTAGTGGCTTCATATTTATTGTGTAGGTAGCTCTAGTTTTATACAGGTGTCTTTCAGTGGTTTGGTTCACATCAGCCTTTGTGCCATTATCTTGCAAATGAACCGAGATACAGACTTTTGCTATTGTTGGCTCTGATCACCTTTGTGCTATTATCTAGGAAGCTAAGTGAAATAAAGACTTTTGCTACTGTTGGATCACATAGCCTTTGTGCGTTATCTCGAAACAAAGCCAGATATAGACTTTTCGCTACTGTTGGCTCACAATCGCCTTTTGTGCCATTATCTCAGAAACAAAGTGAGATACAGACTTTTCACTACTGTTGCCTCACATCAGCTTGTTGTTACTGTTTCTGTTTGCTTTTCCATTTGCATTTTCCTCGCCATTTTTTGTTATGGTTTGCACTTCGCCATTCTGTTACCATTTGTGTTTCTATTTACATTTGCTTCACTGTTACTATGACTGTTAGCATTTGTGATTACATTACCGTTACCATTACCGTTGAGTTTCACATTTTCATTTGCTTCACTGTTACCATTACCATTTGTGTCTGCAATAACAGTTGCATTAATACTTGTGTTTGCATTTCCATTTATGCGTACTGTAACAGTTACTGCTTGCATTAACATTTATGTTGTTGTAACAGTTACCATTAGCATTTGTGTTTCACTCCTGTTACTTTACTGTTAGCATTACCATTACTGTCATGGCTGTAATGCAGACATGGGCAGAATGGTGGCAGCATGGGGCCCGGAAGGGTCCCACCCCATCACCACATTCCATTCACTATTTATATTGCACATTCTCAAAAAGAAGGAAATTCATGGCAAAAAACTCAGTTTAATGGATCAGTTAGGGTTGTTCGCAGCAACAAAAGCAAGGAAATTTGGTGTTAGGGTTACCACCCTTGCCTCCCATGGCCACCCTGCCCCAACTAACAGGCATCAGGGTGTGCGTTGGGTTATTACCAACTCTCACCCCATTCTCCCATACTGCACAACCTCAGCTTATTTTCACATGGAATGGGGTGAGAGTTAGACTGATGTCCCCAACACACACCCTGGTGCCTGTTGATGGGGGCAGGTGGGTGTGGGGGACAAGGGTGGTAACCCTAACACCAAATTTCCTCACTTTTGTAACTGGGGAACAACCCTAACTGAAGCATTAAATTGAGTTTGTTGCCATGAATATATATATATATATATATATATATATATATATATAAGATATATATATATCTATATATCTATCTATCTATCTATCTATCTATCTATCTATCTATCTATCTATATATATATATATATAGATATATAGATAGATATTACAGTGGCATGGTAGTGCCACCACAGTTAGGTTACATTGCCATTTCTATGTTAAACCTCAAATTTTGCACTTTAATAACTTTTGAACCATTTGTCTGATTTGCTTGAAATTTGGAATGTAGAAAGATCTATTATAGATCTCTGGATCTGGAAATTTCAGTTGAATGTAAAGTTGCGGAACCATAGCACACCAAAAAGTGATTTTTCCCAATGTTTTGAATTTTGTTAACCATAATGCACTGATGAGTTGAGGGGTCAAATTGTTCTGTCTACATGTGTCCTGGGTTACACTGGTGCCTTTTGAAGATTTGGTGGAAGAAATATTGCTCCATTCAAAAGTTATTCCATTTTTCTGTCCCATTATAGCTGATGGGAAATATATATGTGAACTGTGAACATTTTTGCAATCATATTTTTGTTGTCGAGCCACCTGAAATTGTTTTCATGCTGCCGCCATCTATTACAGTTAGTGAGAGAAAAACATTGTAATTGAAAAAATTGTGCAGTTTGTTAAACATCAGTAGTTGTGTTCACCTAATTGGGACCTCAGGAACATGAATCTTTCATTAGTTTTTCACCAGCTGGTCTGAAAATATGTTTTCAATTTTTTCCACCATTTTGCCATGTTTTGTTTGTGGCAACATATTATGTTAGCATGAAAATAAGCACGATCATAAAAAAACGCTGTTATATTTTTGTGTTTGTGGTCACATTCCAATATAATGATATAAGTGTCACAATAACATTTTAAATAATCGAGGTAATAGTGCATGAACACATTTTCAAATGTGTTGTTTTCTTTCATCACTTCATTGTGGTAAGGTGGATTGTGCAATTGGCCTGGAATTTTCAGGGTGGCTAGCCCTACTCCTACAGATGTGCCTTTTGATGGATTGGTATGAAAACATTCAACAAACCCATAGTTACAGCATTACAAAGTTCAGAAATTTTCCCATAGGATAACATGCAGCACCAGTGATGCCTTTCAGGGCCCCTTATCTCAGAAACGGTTTGAGATATGGACTTTTCATCACAAAAATGCTTACATGCAGAAGTAGGCTGGAAAGCCTTTAAAACCCTGAAATCTGAATTGCTTTTCTAGCTTGTACATTTCCTGAAATATTTATGATTTAGTGTTCCAATTGTTCATTTCATGTGCATATGCCGCTATTATGCCCTCACTGTTAATGGTCACAACACATTTTGGTGACAGTATCTCATAAATGATGTGAGATATGGAGTTGATCTAATTACATTACGAGACCTACTCACTCTCACAATCACAACAACAATTGAATTTTTTGTAGCTGCTACAGTTCCTGAGACATGGGCAAATTAGTGTTACAAGGGCACCTTGCCTTATAGGGCTTCTGTATGGCTCCATATTTAGGTAAGGAGCAAGAGGTCTGGAGGGCCACGACCGTGACACGATCATATCATATCACAACTGGGCAGCTTACTCACATACCATTTACTACTTATATTACACTTTGTCAAAAAGAAAGGAAATTCTTTGCAGAAACTCTGTTAATGCATCAGTTAGGGTTGTTTCACACCAAAAAGTGTGGAAATTCCATGTTTGGTTTAATAATAATAATAATAAACTTTATTTATATTGCACCTTTCAAATACCAAGGCGCATTCCAAAAGATTAAATACAAACAAAGCATACAAACAGTAATATAAAAATTGTTAAAACAAATACAAAACATTAATCAAGGACACCATATGCCTTATTCCGTAAAAGGATTTAAGAGCCTGTTTAAAGCTCCCCACAGTTCGAACACTCCATTATCTGACGTGGTAGAGAATTCCAAAGGGTTGGTGCCACAAACATAAAAGCCCGGTACCAGCTGATTTCAATGTAACCCTAGGAATCTCTAGCAACCCTTGTCGGCTGAGCAGAGTGACCTCACAGAGAGGTAAGGAATCAGGAGATCTTTCAGGTAGTCAGGGCCCAGATCATGTAGGGCTTTAAAAGTCAGTAATCCAACTTTGAAGGTGATCCACCACTGAACTGGTAGCCAGTGCAGATCCTGCAGCACCAGAGAAATATGAGATGTTCTGGAGTACCTGTAAGTACTCGAGCTGCAGAATTCTGCACCAGCTGAAGGCGTGGATATCAACCCCGAAGCCAAGGTAAAGCTTAGTTGCAATAGTCCCAGCATGAGGTCACAAAGGCATGGATCAAAGTTGGCAGATCACCGGATGGAACGAGGTGCTTGATTCTGGCGATGTTTCTCAGATGATAAAATGAAGATTTTACCACTGCTGACATTTGAGATCAGAAAGTCAGCCCAACATCTAAGATCATCTACAGATCTCGCACCCGTTCAGAGACCAGTAACTTGACATCCCCAAAAACAGTCCAGAGGGGAACCAGCCACAGGTCCCCTATCTGGTGATCCAAATCCAAAACCAACACCTCGGTCTTCCCAGAATTCAACTTCAACTAACTGGACCTCATCCAATCCTGGATTTCCTCCAGACAGCTATTAAATACCGAGACAGCTCCTTCCTGGTCGGGTGCAAAGGACAGGTACAGTTGGGTATCATCTGCATAACAGTGAAAACCCAACCCATACCATCTCACAATGTCTCTGAGGGGAAGCATGTACACCTGCAAACAACATGGGGATAGTATAGAGCCCTGAGGAACCCCACAAAAAGAAAGAAGGGATCAGAGGAAAAAACCCTGACACCAGCCTCCGAGATCTTCTGGTGAGGTATGATGTGAACCATCTGAGCACAACCTCAGAGAGTCCACAAATGCATCTCAGGAGCTCCAAAAGAACCCCATGGTCGACGGTGTCAAATGCTGATGATAGATCCAGTAACACCAGAATAGACCGCTTTCTGGTCTCTCGCCATCAGGAGATCATTGAGCACCTGAACCAGTGCAGTCTCAGTACTATGCCTCTTACGGAAACCTGATTGGAGAGGTTCATAGATGCTATGGATGGTCAAGTGGTTCTCCAACTGGGCTGCTACTAACTTCTCGATCACCTTCCCTGCAAAGGGAGGTTCAAGATAGGTCTGTAGTTAGCCAGACATTCTAGGTCCAAAGACATTTCTTCAACAAGGGTGTCACTGCTGCCTCTTTCAACGACAGGGGATATTCACTCGAGTCAAGAGAGGACCAGACTATCTGTGCTAGAACCAGTAGAATATAATATCCACATCCTAAAATTAGGGTGTGGGACCTGGATCTAAACTACAGGAAGTAGGATGCAGCCCTGGACAATCCGATAACATCCACAATTTCCAGGCGGTCAAGGTACTCCAGGAAAACAAAGTGATAGTGACCCAATCCTGGGCATCCACAACAAGCATAGAATGTGTCAAACAGATGTCTGCCCTAATATCGGCCACCTTATCAGCAAAGAACTGAGCAATCCCTTCACACTGTGATTGTGACAACACTCTACGGAGCTGTAGACAGGTTGGGTTGCACAATCTGTCCATAGTTCTGAAAAGCTGAGCAGGTCAGTCTGCACAGCAGCAATTTCCCTGGACAGGAACTCTGCTTTCTTATGGGAGATTTCAGACTGATAGAATTGATAATGTTCTAGCAGTCTAAGGTACGGCATCCAGGCCAGACCTCGACCAGCAACGTTCTAACCTGCGTCCGTCACTGCAACTCCTCAAAACCCCATCAAACCATGAGGTTCTAGGTCAGAGGGAGAGAGGATGCACACAAACTGAAGCAACAGAATACAGGGCAGAGGTAATGGCAGTATTATAAGCCACAGCCAATGCCTCTGGATCAGTGCTATGCTGGAAGTTCTGATAGGTCAAAGACCACCACAAGGCCAGTAGAGGAACATTCTGCAAGGGGCGGAACTTGACCATCTCCACAGGGGTCAGCCTAGAAGGAGGGCACCAAATTGAATCTCATAGTGTAGTGATCTGACCAACTGACTGGTTCCACCCCACATCAGAAGCCTTGATCCCCAGGAGGAAGACCAAGTCAGAGAATGGCCCACTTTATGAGTAGCAGTGGTTTAACACCACTACCACCCCACCACCACCTCCCACCTTCCACACACCAGCAGGCATCGGGTGCATTTAGGTGATCATGCCTAACTCTCATCCCATTCTCCTATACTGCACTACCACAGCTTCTTTACACTTGGAATGGGGTGAGAGTTAGGCTGATGTCCCCAACACATCCATTGCCTTTTGTGAGTGGAGGGTGGGTGGTGGTGGTGGGGTGTGGTAGGTGTTAACCTAATGGAATTTCCACACTTTTGTCAGTGTGGAAACAACCCTTTCTGATGCATTAATGGAGTTTTGCAAAGTGTATATATATATATATATATATATATATATATATATATATATATATCTATATTAGAGGCAAAAAACTCCATTTAATGCGATAGTTAAGATTGTTCCCACACTGACAAAAACAAAGATTCAGTGTTAGGGTTGAAAGCTTTGGACCCCTGCCCACACCCCAACCAGCATCGGGTCCACATTAGGTTGTGCGCCATAACTGTCACCCCATCACATGTGTAAAGAAGCAGAGGTGTAGGAGAATGGGGTGAGAGTTAGGACCAACAATCCCTAATGCACACCCTGATGCCAGATGGGGTGTGGGCAGGGGGGGTCCAAGGGGCTTTCAACTCTAACACTGAATTTCCTCACTTTGTTGTGTGCAACAACCCTAACTAATGCATTAAATGGATTTTTTGCCTCTAATTTCCCTTCTTTTGAGAATGATAAAGCTCCGCCACATGTTGTCTTGTCACATAGTGACATTGTGCCCAGCAAATAAATAGTAATGCGATGGTGAAGCAAAGTGAAACAGAAAGAGAAGCAGTAGTGTAGAAAGAAATGTTAAAAACAATGCAAAAGCAAGCGAGATGAAAACACAAAGGGTAACGCATTGGTGGCATAGATGTGAATGGTAAGTGAAACAGGAACGGAACCGCAAGAGAAACGGTAATGGTAACAGTAATGTAAGAGCACAGGCTGGTTCTCCCAAGACCTGCATAAAGAAAGACAATGAGTACAAAGAATGTATGCTTAATAATAGTTCTTGGAGCAGAAAATGAGGACTTAGAATACTAAATTGCTTATATCTCAGGAACCGCATACGACATAGAAAAAAATTTAAAGTCATATGATTTATGACTTTCCTGGCTAGTTTATGCTTAGCTCCTACTAGGGGTTAAGCATTTTTCTGATGAAAAGTCCATATCTCGCATCGCTTCCAGATACGGCCCTGAAAAAGCGGCAAACGCCGTGAATGTTATCCTATGGGAAATAAAGAGAAGTTCGAGTGTCATAACTTTGGCTCCTTTAATATTTTTCACCAAACCACAAAAGGCACATCTGTGGGATGTTGGCTATGTTCCTCAAATTTCAGCCCTAAAGACCAAACTGTTATTTTGCAGCAGGCGCCAAAGGATCCTGTAATGCGTTGGATGCTGTAATGTTATCCCACGGGAAAAGTGTCAACTTTGAGTGCCGTAACTTTGCCGCCATGTAATATTTTTCAATGAAACACTGAAAGGCACATCTGTGAGATGTCGGCTGCATTCCTCAAATTTCAAAACATCAAACTGTTCTTTTGCAGCAGGGTGCCAAAGAATTGCTGTCATCTTCCCACAGCCTAGAAAAGTATTGTCACAGTTTGCAAAAGCTTGCAAATTCATTCAACAGTGTCGCAAGTGTGACAGTACTTTGCGAAAAGTACTTTTTCCTGAAATTTGAAAAACATATTTCTGGGTGTTTTACCCAAAATTAAAGACATAGCTAGCATTCTCAGGGTCTGACTAGGAGAATACAAAAAGAATTAGGTTGCTAGAGGGTCCCAAATTTAAATGTCAAGCATTTTCTGATCGCTAACTGAAAGCAAAAGCTGGATTTGTGACAGTAAAAGGGCCATTTGCAAAAGGAAAACTGCATTTGCAACACTGTCAAACTTTTTGTTAAGTTTTCCCATTGACTTATAATGGGAATTTGTTTTTGAATAACTTTTGAACCGTTTAATATTTTTTCTTGAAATCTTCAAAAGGCACAATTTGGGACCCTAGCCAAATGTTCCCTGAAGATTTTGGACGATTACAAAACGTATGACCTGTACGCATAACAGTAAAATTCCAGAGAAGCGTAACACACTCTGAGATCACACTTAATAACTCCGCAGTCGACTGGTACGAAACTTGGCAGATCCCAAGGTGTATGGGTCTTGATCATATATTACAAATTTCAGGCAAATCCGTCAAATGGTTGCAAAGTTATTAAGGTACAAAATTTTGGGTTTAACATGTAAATGGCTCTTCAACCTAACTATAGTGGCACTATGCCACTATAATATATATATATATATATATATATATATATATATATATATTCATACCACAGGAGTGAGAGCTTTCTCAGTAGGATAACCTGTGTTATTTCCACTGCAGTGAGGATAAATCCTGATGACATCAGCAGAGTGAGGATATCGACATTTATCCATACTCTGCTGATGTCACCAGAGTGAGGATAAATGCACTGCAGCTTGAATTCTAAAGGAAACTGCTTCAGAAAAGTTCATCTTTCACACTGAAGTTGCAACTTACTCAATTAGCTTTGCAAAGACTCTCACTGATGTCCCATTATGTTTCTAACACTGCTAGCCCATTACTGTGCTGTTCTCAGCTTCAGAACAACCTGAATTCTAAATGAAAGTCTTTTACAAAGCAGGTTCTGTTTCTCAGTGCTACCTGCAGCAGTTTATCTTTCTCACTGAGCCTCTGACTCACTCAATTAGCTTTGCAAAACACACTCACCTGTATTTCTGACTCCCAGTCCATTCAGAACACACACACACACTCTGACAGCACACACAGAATGAGCAGAAAGCACACAGATGCAGAAAAAATGTTCCTGAAGCTCTCACCCCTGTGAGTATAAATTGCACACATGATGGGCAGATCATGGCACATGGAAAAAATTCTCACTCCTGCATCGTGAGCTGTGTATTTTCACTCATCCCTTCAGCACTCATGAGAATACAAGCTCACTCTGCAGGAGTGAGAATATTTATCCCACCCTGCCCATCATGTATCCAATATAAGATATAGATATAGATATAGACTACGCCCTGACAGTTAGGGTTGAGTAGCATGTTTAACTTTAAACATCAAATGCTGCACCTTAATAACCTTGCAACTGATTAATGGATTTGCACAAAATTTGTTATGAGATGTCCCAAGGATAGATCTCTTGACATGGCAAGTTTTGTTCCCATTGGATGTGCAGATTCAGAGAACTGGACAGTGCATAAAAGTCTTAAGGTCACCACTTTTGCAGTTTTTCCTCATCGCCATGTGTCGAGATGGTGTGGAATTTGAGTTATTTTTATGGAGAAACCAGTGTGGGTAACAGAACAGGCATGCTTAGTTTGTGTAAAAATATTAGTCTGTTGCAAAGTTATTATGTATTTTATTTTCCATTGTTTTCTATGGGAAGAGCACTTTTCAGGATAGGAAATAAATCAACTGATTTTGTTCTCATAAAAGGATTCACTCTCACAAGACCCATTCCAGTTTTGTAAAATTAGATCCTTTTCAGGAGTAAAAATCCTTCTTAGCGACTTCCATATTGTTTTTCACCAATTAAAACATGGAAACACAACAACCACTCTAAAGGAACCCTTTTAGCTAGGTTCTGGTGTTTGTCTTCACAATTAGCTCCAGAAATACTTTTTCTGGGCACCTGAAATCCAGGTGCCCAGCTTGGAGAAAGCAGTGCTTCCCCGCGTTCTCTGTCTGAGAACAGGGATTTTCCTCATTTCTACAGCTGCAGCTGAACTCATGCTGCTGGTGGCTACTAGTAACACAACAAGCCTAATCCTTCCCCAGCATTCAGAGATCCTCTTCACTGCATCTGACCTCAACCAACAAGGACATACAGTATCTAGCCAGTCCATAAAAGTGACACTGGTGCATGGAAAGAGCAAGGCTCAGTTGGAGCAGAGCCTTGTTAACTGTAGCCACAAAGCATAAGCTCATCCATGGGAAAACATCACCGCCATCTCAAGAGTGCTGAGTCTGCATGTTGGAGAGTGCAGATTAAAGGAGTTGGGATGGCCAGCAGTCAGAGGAGAGCCAGCATGCCAGGGTCAAGCCATGCCATGGTACATACCTAGCCTGGTAGAGGATTTCTTCTGACACAGTGAATAACAACCCCCAGCAGGCAGGGACTGTCTACCACAGTGCAAGCCTGGTCCCAGTGTCCCACCACTGCCAGCCTACCTTACAATATCTGCGCTAAAGTCTTAACCCAGAGAAAGGATCCTCAGTGGGCCTCCACAGGTGGCTGGACCAGCCCCTTCCTTCCCACCCCTTTCCCTTTGGTCCAAGACTGGGGAGGCTGAGGTGAAGTGTCACTTGCTTTGTGTGTTTCTCTCCTTCTGGCATTTCTGAGTCCTACAGCACCAAGGCAGTAGAGGACCTGGGGTGGATGTCAAGAAGCAGCAGCCAGCTTTGAACCTAGCGCGCTGACATCGGAGGACAAGCAGGCCTGCAAGGAAATAGAGGGAGATTGGTATTGAGGTTGTTTTGGGAGGGAGGTGTGTTCTTTTTTTTGCTGCAGCCCACATTCTGTAGGCTGCTGGCTGGTCTTCGAGGTGACACGCACATTTCAGAGGGGATCTGAGATCTCACTGGAGAAAGGGAGGCTATAGTAGTTGTTATCTGTTTATGTAACATGGGCAACACACCCTGTGCCAGAGACAATGCTTTGTGTTCAGAACTGATTGTCTTCTACAGCATACTATTCTGTCCATATGAGGTGCGGAAGGTATTAATACTGGAGGACACCGTCGGTGTGGGCTGTGCGATGGCATGCACCTCTGGAGCTGCTTTACTTACTTGTTGTGGAAAGGCCTGGAAGGGGCAGTAAGATAATAAATAGGCGTAGAACCAAATGGCTTTGTAAGAAGTAGTTTAGGAACATAGCTGGGATTGTGAGAGGTACATGTTCTTTTGCACGTTAACCGAAATAAACAATGACGGGAAAATATTTCTGTTCTCAATTAAGTGTAAGGTCCTGGAAAGGTCTAGGGGTTTGTGTGGTAGGAGCAGCTCACGGGACTGAAAACATGAGGCACATTCTGTACTGCCAAGATACTGTAATGTTTGTGTGTTTGCCACTGAGTCTGTGATTTCAGCCTTTTTTTGCTCAGTGTTATTCTGTACTAATGTGAGTGAACTGCGGAAGGTTTCCTGGCTGTTGACATAGTTAGTGCTGTTGACAAATGAATTAATGGGTTAGGTTAACGGATCTACTGTGTGGCAAGAGTAACCCTGGAGGGAGAATGACTAGGTATCAAACCACCAGGTAGCAAGGCTTTGTATTCAGCATTATTAGAGTGAGTTGGCTTTATTACAAGGTTCCTTAAATGCAGTTAGAGCTGCAGATATTTTTGTAGGACTGGGATTAGTTTCTGCAGTCTTCTTCATCACAGTATTGTGGTCTAAATGGTAATAATAACCAGTCTTGGCCCCAGCCTTAAAACTGCACTTGCAGCCACTGCTGGATACTTCTGCACTTTTGTTATGAACTTATGTAACATTTTGCCAGGTTACAACAACCCTTTTAACCTGTGAATGGGCAAGAATTATTCCTGACACTCTCATGTACTGTGCACAATTGATACTGTTGTTCTTTTCTGTCCCCTCCCCAACTGCTTTCACTGTGTTAGGGGCATAATACCAGTTCTGCTAGCATTGCATGGTTTTCTACATGTGTATCAACTGTCCAACCACCCTACCAAAATCCAAATATGTGTGTTTAACAAATGCATTTCAGGAAGCAGATGTAAAAGTTTGAAAAACAGCCTAGAGTACTTTTGGTTTCCTTTCCTTTCTGTGTGGTTTTGTGTAGTTGTTTTGTAAACCTTCAGTTTATGAGCCACAGCAGATCCCTGTTTTTTGTGCACCTCCACTTTAGGAGGTCATACAAGTTTGGAGCCTGTGCAACCTTAGTAGGATAGTGCATTCTTATTTATAAAGCAAGGGTGGGCATGCTTTGGTTTTCTAAACTGTGGAATAAAACATTAGGATAAACCAAGCCATGCTTACCTCATGTATTCAGATAGCAAGGGGTCAAACAGTTATATCATTGACTTGGCCCGTCAGCGCAGGGAGCACTACCACTGGCAATGCTGGCAACTCGGGTTCAGGAATGAGGGCTAAGTCATTATGGGCCCAACCAGGGGAGGAGAATCGATTAGCTGAAGGACAGCTTTCTTCCTTGGGGAAGGATAACAGCTTGTACTGCTTGATACTTGCCAGCTGGCAGACACTGATAGTGGGAACAGTGGATGGCACACACTGGAGGAGGGCCATGTGACAGATGTCAATTACATGCCTGAAGCCCTTTGGGAGAAAATGGAGGAGAAAAACACACACTCAGCCAGCAGGAAGAGGATGGCACCCTGGCAGATCCTGCACTACCATCTGTGGCACCCACCCACCAAAGTATATTTCTGGGCCAGTGGTGTGGTAAGTCCTGGGAAGGTAGGTGACAGGTTTGGAGGACATCAGAAGGGCTGGATTGCAAGTAGAAACAATAAATTAAAAACAAAATATATTGTTTAGTCATTTACAAGGTTACGGGGAGGGCCAGTCTAATGTTGGGATGCATAGGAAGGGGTATCACTAGCAGAACAAGGGAGGTGGTGATGCCCTTATAAAACACTGGTGAGGCCTCATCTAGAATAGTGTCCTATAGGGTTTAATATAGTGCAGGTGTATACTTTTATTAGTGCAGCTATACACTTTAAATTGATTAATTAGTGGAGATTTATAGTTTAATTATGTAGGTACAGCATATAGTTGTAATTGTTTAATTAGTACAGGTATATATTTGAATTGATAGATTAGTCACAGGTATACAGGAAATAAATAATGGCCTTTCCATGGGGAGAAGTTCCCATCCATGTATTTTATTTTTTTTTTAATTGTATTTTATCCTCCCATGTCCCTACCGGTGTCGCATCATCAGGATGTGCCAATGAAGCCAGTCCCTACCACCATCTTACCTGAATGCTCGGGTCCCCCATCCTGCTACAGTTTGCTCCCAGTGCAGGGTCAGGGTGGGGCCACCACTGAACCTTGGTATCTCATCAGGCCCTAGACAGATGGGTAGGCAGTGGCAAATTGGGACCAGGCTCAGCGCTCCATCTTCCCAGCGACCAAGCAAGATACAGACTGTCAGCTAGCTGTCGGATCACATTGCCTTTGTGCCGTTATCTGAAGCGAAGCAAGATACAGACATTTCACTACTATTGACTCAGATCACCTTAGTACTGTTATCTCGAAATGAAGTAGATACAGACTTTTCGCTACTGTTGGATCACATCGCCTTGTGCCATTATTCGGAAACTAAGCGAGATACAGAGTTCTCGCTACAGTTGGATAACATCACCTTTGTGCCATTATCTCAGAAACTAAGCGAAATACAGACTTTTCGATACTGTTGCCTTACATCAGCTTGCTGTTACCATTTCCATTTGCATTTACATTTCGTTTCCCTCACGTTTGTGTTATGGTTTGCACTTGTGTTTCAGTTACCATTTGTGTTTCTATTTACGTTTGCATCACTGTTACTATGAGTGTCAGCATTTGCTGTTACATTACGTTACCGTTACCACTGGGTTTCACATTTTCATTTTGCGACACTGTTACCATTGGTTTGCGTTTGCTATAACAGTTGCATTAACACTTGCGTTGCTTTTCCATTTGTGTTATCATAACAGTTGCTGCTTGCATTTGCATTAACATTTATGTTGCTGTAACAGTTACCATTAGCATTTGCATTTCACTCTCTGTTATTGTTGATGTTAGTGTTACCATTACTGTCATGGCTATAATGCAGACATGGGCAGGATGGTAGGAGCATGGGACCGAAATGCCCGGCTATCCCACCACAACATTCATTCACTATTTATATTGCACATTCAAAAGAAGGAAATTCATGGCAAAAAGCTCTGTTTAATGCATCAGTTAGAGTTGTTCCACAGTGACTAAAGTGAGGAAATTTGGTGTTAGGGTTACCACCCCGTACCACCGCCCACCCTGCCCCACCAACAGGCATCGGGCTGTGTGTTGGAGTCATCAGACCTAACTCTCACCCCATTCTCCTATACTGCACCACCTCTGCATCCTTACAAATGGAATGGGGTGAGAGTTAGGGCCAATGACCCCAAAGCACACCTCGATGCCTGTTGGTGGGGCCAGGTGGAGGGGGAGCAAGGGGTAACACTCAAATTTCTCATTTTTGTCACTATGGAACAACCCTAACTGATGCATTAAATGGATTTTTGCTATTAATATATATATATATATATATATATCTATATATACATATATATATATATATATATATATATATATATATATATATATATATATATGCACACACTAAGGTTCTTTGTCTTTTAGCATGTTTTTTGTTTTATTGGGTTCACCATTACCCAACCCAGGTAGACCAACTTAGGGTAGCTGGTTCATTCCACTGGGGTGTCATTCAGATGAAGCACTGATGAGTCCTGGTAGGATGAAGCACATGTCTGTGTCTTTGTTGGCATCCTTTACACACTGTGTGAGAGGCCTTTAGGCACCATGCTTTTCTGATTAAAGTTGAACCAGCATAATATTTTGTTGTGATTTGCATATATAGCCTTTGATGCTTTGCATTATGGGGAAATGTGTGAATTTGTAGTATATTATATATGTGTATATATATATATATATATATCTATATCTATCTATATATCTATCTATCTCTATATATATATATATATATATATATATATGGTTAGTGTTGAGTGCACACTTCTATATTAAAGTCAAATCTTTGAACTTTCATAACTTTGGAACAATCCAATGGATTTGCACAAAGCTTGGAATGCATAATCTCTATGGGTAGTTCCCTTGACCTAACAAACTTTGTGTGGATGTGTTATGTGTGTTCTGAGACACAGAGAATGCCACAAATCCATAAATGTATGTGTTTTTGCTTTTCTTTGTCCAACTGTATCTCAGAAACTGTTTCAGCTTGTGATCTGATTTTACAGTTGCTGCAAAATCACCTTTCAGAACTGAGTAATGAAATTTCACCACCAGTGTTCATGAAGTGGGGTCCCAAAAGGCCATGTTGAAAATTTGGTGAAACATTCCTACAAATTGCTGAGTTTCATGCATTCATTGAATGTGTCTCTGCATGTGTCTAACTTTGATAACTTTCAACATTTTGACTCCAAATTTTCAACATAGCCATTTTTTCACACCACTCATGACCAGTACACCTGTCATTTTCACATCCTGTCCAAAATGTGTTTTTGCAACTGAGGTGCAGAATGGCATTTTGGCACAAATTTTAAAATTTTCACCTACAGAGGTATATGAGGTAGTCATAAGAAGACTATGTTGAGCATTTGGGGTCAAAATATGGAAAAATGCCAACGTTAGGACCATTCATTGCATTTTTGCTATGTTCACTCATAACTGTGGAAATGATAAATATTTTGACCTCCGATTTTCATCATAGCCTTCTCATACCCCACCTCATGTATGTCACAGTTGTCATTTTCAAATCCTTCCCCAAATGTGTTTCACACCTTTGGGGAGGGATGGCGTTGCACCCCCACAGGATAATGCAGCTAACATAGAGCACAATAAGGACACAAAATTGCTGGTAAACACAGGAGATGGCAGAAATAGGGGTACAGAAGGAGTAAGGAAAATGGAGGAGATCAGGAAGGGTGTTTTTATTATATGGGAGGACAATGTATGTGAATGCCTACAGCCTGGTAACTAATTCCTTATCTGACAGCCATGGTAGTGGATGCTGGCCTGGAGATTATAGCTGTTACAGAGACATGGTACAATGAAAACCATGACTTGGACATAGCTAAATCATGGCATACTTTATTCAAAAGGGATAGGGAGGGTAGAAAGGGAGGTGTGGCTCTATACATCAGGGAGGGTAGAAAGGCAACAGAGGTGCAAGGAATTCAGTGAAGGCAGAGGCACTGTGGGCCACCCTGTAGGCAAGCAATGGCATAGCCATTCACATGGGAGTAATATACAGACCCCAAGCTCAGAGGGAGGAGATAGATAGGGATCTACTGGAAGCCATCAGTATGATGGCAGCCAAAGGAAAGATGTTACTGATGGTAACTTCAATCTGCCAGACATTGATTGGTGTACCAAAGCAGCTGCAACAGCCATGGGCAGAGGCATCCTGGACTCCTGCATGGGGCATACTTCAAATAGCTGAAGCTTGAGCCAACCTGGGAGGAAGCAATTTTGGACTTGGTACCAACCAATGAGGACAGAATTATGGACATCAGGGTTGGTGAACACCTGAAATCCAGTGACCATCGTGCAGTGTGGTTTAATGTGAGAACTGAAACAGGGATATGGCACAAGAAGGCGGGGAGTTCTAGACTTTAGGAGGGCAGACTTAATTAGGATGGGGTATGTCTCAGGAGGAACTAGATGGGAGAGAGACACGAGAGGAGTCAAGGGATAATGAGTCCATCTAAGAAGAGCCATTGCAGAGACAACAAACCTTTGTAGTCAGCAAATAGACAAAGGCAAAAGGAAAAGAAAACTGCTATGGTTCTCACAGGATGTGGCAGGAAAAGTAAGGGCAAAAGGTTAGCTTTCAGGAAATATAAGGAGACTCAAAAGGAGGAGGACAGGGCATTGTATCTAGAAAAGCAGAGGGAGCTAGGGAAGGCAGTTAGGGCACTAAAGCAAGAACAGAGGAAAATATAGCAAAATAAGTCAAAACAGGTATAAGACCTTCTATAGATACATTCATGAGAAGAGAAAGACTGGTTGGGGTGATTGTAAGGCTAAAAGGGAAGAAGGAGCGGGAGGAAGGGGACAGGATAAAGCATCAATCCTTAGCAAATAGTTCTATTCAGTTTTCATGGTGGAAGAGGAAGGGGTTTGACCTCAACTAAGAATCAGAGTGGAAAGGGAGGTGCTGTTTAATATCTACATCAGCAACATTGCAGAGGAGCTTGAGAGAAATGTGTGCTACTTGCAGATGACCCAAAGACCTGTAAAAGGGTAGACAGTGCAGAAGGGTGGAGTAAATGAAGAGTGACCTAGCTAAAATGGAAGAATGGTCCAGAGTGTGGCAGCTAGGATTCAGTGCAGAGAAGTGCACAATCAGGCACTTGAAGTACAGGAACCCAGGGAGGATTATATGATGAAAGGGGAGAGATCAGCAATCACAAAACAGAAAAGAGATCTCGGGGTCACATATCTGATGACATAAAGGTGGCAAATCAATGTTCCAAGGCAGTGGGAGAGCCAGTGGATGCTGAGTTGTATAATGAGGGGTATTACCAGCAGAAGAACAGAGGTAATAATGCCGCTGTACAGATCACTGGTGAGACCTCATTAGAATACCACATCCAGTTCTGGATGCCCATCTCAGAAGGACATTGACAGGGTGGAGGCTGTTCAAGAAAGGGCAACAAAAATGATACAGGGCCTACATCATAGATCATACAAGGAGAGATTGGAGGAACTCAATATGTTATACCCTGAAGGAGAGGAAAGAGGGAGACATGATAGAGACCTTCAAGTACCTCAAGACGATTAATAAAGTACAGAAGAGCAGCATAATTTAAGCATGCATGGGATGGGCATAAGGGAACCCTTGAGGAGGGAAGAAGAGGCAGCAGCCAGTGACCAAGTAGGGTCAGCAGCAGCTAACTAGAGGTTGGGATATGGGCAGACTAGTTAGGCCTGACAGTCCTTATCTGCTGTCAATTTCTATGTTTCTAATTATGTTTTGGTGTGGATTCAAACATTTTCTGTACTGGGGTACATGAGGTGGGGTAATAAGATGGCTATGCTGAAAATATGATCACTGTTTTCCTATACATGAAAGTGCAGGACCCAGTGAGCCCTGTGCCTATAGCTACATACACATACACATCTATGAAGGATGAGAGCACTGGGTCCTCTCCCACAGATAAATAAGGATATGATTATACTATCTGAAGAAATAAGGAAATTTATTGAAAAAATGTTGTTAATGCATCAGTTAGGGTTGTTACTAAAGTGATAAAAGCAGGGAATGTGTTTGTTAGGGTTTCTAACCCTAACACCCCACTCACCCTGCAGACACTGACAGGCATTGAGGGTGTGCCTTGAGGTCATCAAAGCCCAATGATCACCCCATTCTCCTATACTGTAACCATCTCAGCTATTTAATGATGGAATGGGGTGAGCTTTGGGGCCGACAACCCCAAGGCACATAACTGATGCCTGTCAGTTTCTGCAGAGTGGGTGGTATTAGGGTTGGAAACCCTAACACCACATTTCCTGTTTTGCCCCTTCTGTAACAAATACCTAACTGATCCATTAATTAAGTTTTTTTGTAATTGTTAGGGCAAACAGTATGTGGGAATGGTGTTAGGGTTTCCAACTTAACATCCCCCAAACCAGGTAGGACAGCAGATATGGGGAGTGCCTTTGGGCTTATCAAGCCCAACACTCACCCCCATTCTATCTATATAAATAAGGTCATATGTGTAGACATTATGAGAATGGGGTAGGCTTGAGAAGCTCAAGGCACACCCCACACCTGTTCTCCTGCCTGATTTGGGGAGTTAGGATTGGAAACCCTAATGCCTCATTCCTGAACTTTTGTCACTTTGACCCTAACTGAGCATTAACAAATTTTTTGCAACTTATTTCCTTACTTTTGAGATAGTATAATAGTATCCTTTTCAACTGAGGAAGCAGAGGTCCTTGATTCCTCTACTCACGATGTAATCGAGTCAATTGGCGCTTGAGCAAAAGTATCAAAATATTTCCATTAGTTGGATAACATATTTATATATAAAGTACATGGATGGGGCCAGCCATTGGCACAGTGATTGGATTTCCACTTGCAATGCCAGCAACCCTCATTCAGGAATGAGGGCCAGCCAGGAAGAAGGCTTGAGCATCAATGAACAGCTCATCTTCTCCGAGGAGGGCAGCACCTTGTGTAACTGGCTGAGCAGTGGCTGGGGCATAGCAAAAGCTCGCTAAGTGGGGATTGTGTGGGGAGTATGTCACAACATTGGCACTCATGCCTTGACATCTGGGCAGTGATGTCCTGTGAGAAAATGGAAAACGCCTCTGTTTCTAGATAACAGCACAAAGGTGATCTGAGCCAATGGTAGCGAATAGTCTGTATCTCACTTCATTTCCGAGATAATGGCACAAAGGTGATGTGAGCCAATGGTAGCCAAAGTCTGTATTCACTTTGTTTCAGAGATAACAGCACAAAGGTGATCTGAGCCAACAGTAGTGAAAAGTCTGTATCTCGCTTTGTTTCCAAGATAAGAGCACAAAGGTGATGTGAGCTAACAGTAGTGAAACATCTGTATCTTGCATCATTTCTGATATAACAGCACAAAGGCTGATGTGAACCAAAACACTGAAAGACACCTATGTACCACTAGGGCTATCTACTCAATAAATGTCAAGTCACTAGCACCATGCATAATGTTATGAACAAAACATTACCATGGCCATGCAGTATCTTCTGCAGCAAATTTTTTCCAAACATGTAAACAGCATTATTCACATCTTAACGACATCCACTCTACACCCTCCAAATTTCATGTTAAAAGACCAAACCGTTCAAGAGATATTCAATTTTAAAGTTTGTGCACCTTTGAGAAGTCTTCACCACAAAATGGTGGAACTCGCGATTAAAAATGCACTTAAATGGCTAACCTGGTCCAAAAATCTGTAACTGTGGGGTGCCAACTTCAAATGGCAATAACTCTGGAATGGAACAACATATTTTCACCAAACAAAAACTGGCATGTTCCTAGAACAAAGGGTTTCAACGTGCCATGTTTCAGACCAATAAACCAGAGTGGCTGTGTTATGCATCACACAGGGTAGTACAAACAAATAACAAAACTGTATCTTTTGCACTTCACTATGCAAAAACCGTATGTACCAGTGAAATAGAAATAGGTAAATAAATAGATGTACCATTCCACTCCATGTATACCAAATCTTATCCAAATCTCTTCAACACTTGCAGAGCATCATGAGCATAAACTGCATACGAAAGCGAAAAATAAATTTTGGTGCTTCACTGTGTAAAAACTTATGCAGATGTCAAATGAAAATTGGTAAATGCACAGAAGTACCATAGTAGACCAAGTACTGAAATGCCACACAAATCTGTTCAACAGTTGTAAAGTTATAATCAAACTAAGAATGTGACATTTAAGCACAAACACAAACAGTAATGCCAATGGTGAAGCAGACTGAAACAATAACACAAACGGTAACAGAAAGCAAGCAGAAACATAAATGCAAATGGTAATGAAAAAGCAAATGTTAATGATAACAGAAAAGCAAATACAAAAGGTAATGCAAGCTGAAACTCAAATGCTTACAGTAATGGTGACTCAAGCTTAAACAGTAAGACAAACATCAATGGTGACATAAACGTAAGTGCAAAGCAAACACAAATGGTAGCAGTACTGTAATATGCATCATTTATGGTAGCGAAAACAGTGATGCAAATGAAAATGTAAACACAAATGGTTACGTAAGCGCAAGCACAAATGCAAATGTAAATGGTAACGGTAATGTAAACAGACATGCTAATGATAACAGTAACAGTGATGCAAACATTAACACAAATGGAAACCACAATGGACATGCAAGTACAAATGCAAACAATAACGGTAATGCTAATGGTAACGGTGACGCAAAAGGAAACAGTAACGCAAAGAGAAATGGAAGTGCAAGCGCAAACACAAACGCTTAAAGGTAGCAGTGACGGAAACACAATCACAAATGTTAATGTTAACATAAATGCAAACTCTAATGGTAATGCTAATAATGATGCAAATGAAATGCAAACACAAATGATTACATAAAAGCAAGTGCAAACGGAAACGATAATGATAACGTAAACAAAATGATAATGATAACGGTGACAGAAACGTAAATGCAAATGAAATGGCAAAGGAAATGCAAGTACAAATGCAAATGGTAATGGTAATGGTAATGTAAATGCAAGTAAACACTAACGGTAATAGTAAAGGAAACAGAAATGCAAATGGTGATGCAAATGGAAATGGTTACAGTTACGCAAACATAAGCGGAAACACAAACGGTAATGCAAGCTAACGAACAGGGTGATGCAAAAGGAAGTAGTAATGCAAACGATAATGCAAATGCCAGTGCAAACGCAAACAGTAACACAATGCATTGACTAAAAACGCTAATAGTAACACAAATGTAATGGAAGCGAAATGTAAACGCAAATGCTAACAGTAACAGTAATGCAAACGCATATGCTTTTATCCCAAAAGGTGCATTTAGAAGCACAGTGAATAGAAAGAATGTGGCCATAATAATGGCCTTCATACCAGAAAATGATCACTTGGAATACTAAATTACTTATATCTCAGGAACCGTATGATGTAGAAAAAATTTAAATCTCATAATATTTATGATTTTCAGGCTAGTTTGTACTTAGCACCTAGTGGGGACTAAGCATTTTTCTGACGAAAAGTCCATATCTTGAACCATGTTCGAGATACAGGCCCCAAAAGGTTCGTGGACTCGTAATGTTATCCTATGGGAAAGATTGTCAAATTCAGAGTGCTGTAACTATGCAGCCCTCTAATATTTTTTCACCAAACCACCAATAGGCATATCTGTGGGATCTTGGCTTTCTTACCTCCAATTTTCAGCCCAAAGACCAAACCATTCTTTTGCAGCAGGGTGGAAAGATTCCCTATTGTTTTGGACATTGTGTCACAAAGTACTTTCTCAAATCATGGCACTTTCATAAATAAAATCACATAAGTGTTGTATATTTGAAAGTATTTTGCAACACTACTTTTTACAAAAATTTAAAAAACATTTTGGGGTGTTTTACCTCTAAAAATGACATGGCTAGCATCCTCAGGGCTTGACTAGGTGAACACAACAATAATTGTGTTCCTAGAGGGTCCCAAATTTAAACACCAAACATTTCTCTGACCACCTACTGAAAAAAATGGCTGAATCACAAAAGTAAAAGGGTAATTTGAGACAGTAAACTGCATTTTGACACTTTCAATATTTTAACTTTTCCCATAGAGTATAATGGGAAGAGTTTTTGAATAACTTTTGAACTGTTTAATATTTTTCACAGAATCTTTGGAAGGCACATTGGGGACCATGGCTGCATATTCCCTGAAGGTTTTGTACTGATTATGCAAACAATTTGACCTGTAGGTGCGAGCAAAGAAATGTGCAAAAACCTGTAATTTATGTTTTTCTGTGCTCTGTAGCTCTGCAACCGTGCATCTGACCATAATGAAACTTGGCAAGACTAGAGATCAATGGTACCAAACTATGCATTCCAAATTTCAGGCATATACATTATACAGTTGCAAAGTTATTAAGCTGCCAAATTTCAGATTTAAGCTTAAATGGGGTACTCAACCCTAATTAAAGAGGCACTACTGTGCTACTAATATATATATTCATGGCAAAAACTCAGTTTAATGCATCAGTTAGGGTTGCTTCACAGCAACAAAATGAGAAATTGATGTTAGGGTTCCCACCCCTTTGCATCCCACCTCCACCTTGCCCCCACCAACAGGTATCGAGGTGTGTATTGGGATCATTGGTCCTAACTCACTCCATCCCAAGTGTAAACAAGCTGAGGTGGTGACATATAGGAGAATGGGGTGAGATTTAGGATCCATGACCCAATGCACACCCGATGCCCGTTGGTGGGGTGCGGGGTGGGGTGGGGTGCAAGAGGGGTGGGAACCTAACGCCAATTCCTTACTTTGTCACTGTGGAACAACCCTAACTGATGCATTAACTCATTCTATCCTATTGTCACTTAGAATGTTCAGGTACCCTCTGCCTGCTGCTAGAACACCTGTGTTCCTGAAGGGTTTTAGATCTGCAGCATTCATACAAACACACTGTGCTTAAACTTACATTTTAAAACCATACATCCAATTATAAAACTGTAAAAGAAAAGTTTTCAAGACAAAAGTTTTTGAAAATGAGTGAGGTTTGGTAATATCTATTACCTGGATTTAATGTTGTGTACGGTTGTTTTATATTTTAATAAATTCTGATGATTTTAACTAAATATAATTATGCTCGGTTTACTTAGTCATGCAAAATATTAAATTTCTGTGAAATTGTTGGTTAAAGTTGTTAAAATATACAACAAACATCTGTTATTGTCTAAATATAAATTTTTGCAAGTTTTTACCATTTTTAGTCAGAAATCAATATCTGAATCTCTTGTTATTACAGTTTAAGTTTTTGTTCCACTTCACTTGTTGGAATTTTTGCAGTGTTTAATTCTTCTTACACACTGATTTTAGTTTATGAATCTGATTATCAATTTTTTGTTTTCCCCTAGTTTAGTAAGAACATATTTACACATTAACTTAGAAGGACATATCAGGAAGTGATGAGAAGGAAGTGCTTTGTGAGGTCAAGTGATGTAAATAGGAAGAACACTTCCAGTGTAGGTCAGTGAGCTGACACAGGAAATGGATACATTTTTAGTGGTGTAGGTCTCTCTATGATTAATTGCATATTTGCTGTAGTTAAAATGTGTAATTTCATTGAAATAAACTATTTTATTTTATTTTTGTACTAAAATCCCATAATAAGTATAGGAAACTGTATTTTATTTATGCTGTTTGCTTTATCATACTGTAAATGAAGCATGGTGTTCATGTAAAGGTTCACAGTCTTTCAGTAAACATCATGTTATGTTACATAAGTGTGTGTATTATTTAATTTCCTGGCATTGTTTATTTTTGGGGGTTGTATTATGGGATGGTTTAAGGTGAGGAATGACTATATGATGAAGCACTGTGTGTTAGTGGCGGGGTGTCCTGCATTCATAATACATACTCAGATGAACTTCGTATGTTCTGGGAAATGAGAGGGGCTGTATGCATGTAATAATGGTGCTGACAAACACTGTGGATACATTATGGGTATACGTGATAAGATGATGAAATTTCTGAAAAGGCACTAGTAATTTGGGGTATACTGTGTCATGGGGAAGGGGTGGGTGTGCCTGTACCAAGGAATGATGCTCATAGGCACTGCAGTCATTTTGTGTCATGAATTGGCACCCATCCTTGGGGTATACTCAGTTGTAGGAAGCAGGTGGGGCTGCCTACACTTGGTAATGGTGTTCATGCCACGAGAGACATTTTGGGGTACGACAGGGTGATGACACGGGCAC
Organism: Neoceratodus forsteri; assembly: GCA_016271365.2. Taxonomy (NCBI): domain Eukaryota; kingdom Metazoa; phylum Chordata; order Ceratodontiformes; family Ceratodontidae; genus Neoceratodus; species Neoceratodus forsteri. The sequence continues at coordinate 322,336,809 of CM028131.1, read as the reverse complement.
CTGTAAAGGTTGTGTACTATGTGCTGTGTCACATGGTTTGCCTGCATACACATGTGATATGTTGCAGCATTCAGTATGTGCACTGTGTGGGTGGGAAGGAGTGTGGGTATGCTGGCACCATGGAGTGATGCTCATTGGTGTACATGTGTGCTATGTTTCATTTGAATGGAATGTATAAGTCCTACACTGGCACTGATCACATCACAGTGCATCAGAGGTAAGGGATGGTCTGAAGCATTATGAGCACAAGGGATTAAACAAGTGGTTGTGGAGCAATTCAAACTTGAATAGAACATTACAGTGCATCTGATGGTAGTGTTGGAATGAATCTTGATGTGCACAATGGACTACACCATGGTGACTGAGGAGGGATCCATATCAGTAATGAACATCACGGAGTGTCAGAGATAAAGGTTGGACTGAAGACTGATCAACAGATGGACTAAATCAGTGACTCTGGTGGGATTTGAACCTGAACAGCACTTTACAGTGCAGTAGAAGTTGGGGCTGGACTGACAGCAGATCAGTCAATGGACAACACCATTGGCTGTGGAGGGTCTGAACCTGAAATGCACTTCACTGTTCACTACAGTTTGGGGCTCGACTGATGCATGATAAGGAGATAAGATTTTACAAGTGGCTGTGGAGGGACTTGAGCCTGAAGAATACGCTACAGTGCATCAGAGATTGGGGATGAACTGATGGCATATGACTTGATGGACTACACCAGTGAATGTGGAGGGTTTTGAACATCAAATGCACTTCACAGTGCATTATGGGATTGGTCTGGACTGATGCATGGTAAATCGATGGACAACACCATCAGTTGAGGAGGGATCTGAACCTGAAATGCACTTCACTGTTCACTACAGTTTGGGGCTCGACTGATGCATGGTAAGGAGCTAGATCTTACAAGTGGTTGTGGAGGGATTTATCCTGCAGAACACTTTACAGTGCATCAGAGGTTGAGCATGGACTGACGTCATATGAGTCGATGGACAAGACCAGTGACTGTGGAGGATTCAAAACTGATTTGGCCTTTACAGTGCATCAAAGATTGGAGCTGGACTGTTGCCAGATAAGTTGAAGCAACACCATTATTTTTCATTTAAATGATCAGCAACTGTGTATTAGGGAAAATCTCCAGTGCAGAGCATGAGGCAAACATGCTACTGACCCTAACCCACTTATCATCTATATAACGAGGGAGCAACATGCCACATAGATTTAACATAGCCATAATCCAAACATAAACTCTTTAAAACTAACAAAAGGTGCTGAATTCTAGTACATGCACAAGAAACACTCTCTCCCATCAGGAATGCCAGCTGGATCCATAAGAAGAGATCACACAGGATGACCAGAAATTATCCCAAAATGAACAAAGTGACAACCATGAAAACTTTTATCATAAATAAAAACAAAGTAAATACAGATTACAAATCGAGGTTTTGGCACCAAAATGAAGTGAGTATTTTAGGATAAGAGCAGCACCTCCATCTTGAAACTAAGTTTCCAGTCACTATGCTCTTCCTGCACCAGTGTGTGCTCTGACTGGTTAATAGAAATAGTGATGTGTACAACAAGCATAGAGCAAGCATGGTAACAGTGAGAATCAATATGACCAAATGGTGATGCACTACAGAGCTAGGGAGGGTGCAAGTGAGGCTGCGACCCTAACTGAAAATCACTGCACACTCCAGAGCCCAGAGACCACTTTCCTCCAGTAACAGTTGTAAAAAATACGAGTCCTTGCTTGAATGCTAAATAAGGATTTAGTCTAACGTTTCAGGCATACACATTGAATAGAATAGTGGAAGGCACAACAAAAATATCTGCATGTAGGTTCCCTGGTGCTTTGACAACTAAGGCTTCATCAGGGGATGGTGTATACATCTAACACAATCCCTTTATACCAATTAAATTTAGAATTGATGATGCAGAAAATTCAACCAATCACAGAGCTTGATTTTTAAATACAGAAATATTCAGATCACTTAGTGGTATAAATGGACTAATAGTTATAACAATCATGATATCAGTGACAACATGTTATTGTAGAAAATGCCCTAAAAGACATAAAAATACACCAAAAGTGGTGACAGCCAATCGGATTGCTCGAATAAAAAAATATATAAGTTATAAATTAATTATAGTGTCAATCTGATCAGCTTGACATGTTACACTAAAACAAGATGATTTGTTGTTACAAGACAAACTAATGGCAGAATGAACATAATACATTTTTCACAGCACATGCAAAAATAGTAAATTTATTTATTTATGTATTAAGGCTTGTTTTCTCAAAAATAGCCAATGGAAATGCATATTATATTAGGTAAAATCAGTAAGGGTACAATGTGCCCTATTAGCTGATTCAACTCAATTCATCAAATGTAAACAAATGCTCGAGCAGCATCAAGAGAAAGACATGGACGCCAATTGGCGTCATCAGGCACACTACAGCACATGATTTAGGACACCATATGGCGCCATCAGGAAAAAGAGGTATTTTTTATGATGCCATAGAGTCATCAGGAAGGAATGAGTTAAACAGAGTTTTTTGACATGAATCTCCTTCTTTTGAGAATGTACACTATAAATAGTGAAGTAGCGTGACGCAAACACAAGCGCAAATGGTAATGCACATGGTGATGCAAATGCAGATGATAACACAAATGGTAATACCAACACAAGCGCAAACATTAATGAAAACAGAAATGCAAATGCAAGCATGTACGAAACACAAACTGTAATGCACATGGGCATGGTAACGTAATTGGAAATGCAGACACTGATGGTAACAGCAACGATGACACAAAGGAAAAAGAAATGCAAACGAAATGGAAATGCACATGGTGATGCAAAAGGACATGCAAACAAAAACAGCAATGGAAACACAAATGTTAATAGTTACCCAAAATGCAAGCACAAATGAAAATGAAAAGGTAATGCACAGGGTGGTGTAGACGGAATGGCAATGCAAACGGAAACACAAACACAAGGGCATACGGAAATGCAAATGGTAACACGTAAGGTCACGGTATCGAATAGGAAAACAAATGCTAATGGTAACAGTAACTATGACACCAAAGGAAACGCGAATGCAAATGGAAGCGTAGTACACAAACTGTAATGCACACTATGACACAAAACACAAAGCAAATAAAACCAATAATGGAACGCAAATATTAACAGTAACGCAAATGCAAGTGCAAACGAAAACACAAAGGGTAACGCACACGGTGGTGTAGACGGGGAGGTAACTCAAATGAAATGGAAATGCAAGCACATATGGAAATGCAACTGTAATGCGACAGTCACAGTACCACAGTAGGAAATGCAAATGTTAACAGTAACAGCAATGATGCTGCCAGCGAAATGGCCCGAAGTGTATACACAAATGCAAATGGTAATGCACACAGTGATGCAAAACGAAATGCAAAACCAAAAACAGTAGTGGGAACACAAATGTTAACAGTAATGCAAATGCAAAAGAAAACGAAAATGCAAAGGATAACGACTAATGGTGGTGTACACGGGATTGGTACACAAATGGAAATGCAAATGCAAGTGAGTATGGAAAGCAAATGGTAACGTGCACTGTCACGGTACCGCAATAGAAAACACAAAATGGAAATGGTAACAGCAATAATGACACCAAAGAAACGCAAATGCAAATGGTAATGCAAATGGTGAAGCTACACAAAATGCAAACAGAAAGAGTAATGGAAACGCAAATGGTAACAGTAATGCAAAGGCAAGTACAAATGAAAATGCAAAGGGTAACGCACAGAGTGGCGAGTTGGAACGCTTAACGCAACAGTGAAGGAAAAGCAAGGGAATACTAACTGTGACAGTAACAAAAGCACACCCTTTTTTCACCAAAAGCTGCATAGAGAAACAGAGTGAATACATAGAATGTATGCATAAATAATGGGTCTTGGAGCAGAAAATGAGCACTTGGAATACTAAATTGCTTATATCTCAGGAACTATACAACCCAGAAAAAATTAAAATGTCATATAAATTATATCTTTCCTGGCTAGTTTTGAACTTAGGCCCTAGCAGGTGGCTAAGCATTTCTCTGATGAAAAGTCTGTATCTCAAAGCGTTTGCAGATACGGCACTAAAAAGTGTGGCAGACGTAATGTTAGTCTATGGAAAAAGGCCAACTCGTGTACCATAACTTTGCATCCTGTAATATTTTGTCACCAAGCCATGAAAAGGCACATCTGTGGGATGTTGGCTTTATTTCTTCAAAATTTCAACCCAAAAGACCAACCGTCTTTGCAGCAGGGGTGGCAAACAATTCCTGTTATTTTGGCCATAGATAGCCATGATAGTGTCAGTAAATCACAATACTTTTAAAATCACAAAAGTGTCATGTGCAACACTACATTTCGACACTACAGTTTACAAAATTTCAAAACATATTTCTGGGCTGTTTAACCCCAAAAAGACATGCTAGCATCCTCAGGGTCCGACTAGGTGAACACAAAATTAATTGTGTCCCTAGGGTCCCAGATTAAAATGCCAAGCATTTCTGTGACCACTAACTGAAAAAAAATGGCTGACACGATACTACAGGGGTCATCTATGACACTAAAAACAGCATTTGCGTCACTGTTGAACTTTTGTTAACTTTTCCCATTGACTATAATGGAAACTTGTTTTTGGATAACTTTTGTACTGTTAAATATTTTTCACAAAATCTTCAAAAGGCACATCGGGGACCCTGATTGCATGTTCCCTAAAGTTTTGGAACAGTCACGCAAACCATGTGACCTGTGGCGCGAGCCAAAATGCACAAAAAAGCATAAATGCGCTTACAGAATGTCACTTATAACTCTGCAACCATATACCAGACTATTATGAAACTTGGCAGATCCAGAGTCATATGGTACTGCTCTGAACCTACCAAATTTCAAGCAAATCTGTCATGCAGTGGCAAAGTTATTAGATGATGTAAATTTGCACACTTTAACCTCAAATGGGGTACTTAATCCTAACTGTAGTGGCATATGTTTCTATAATATATATATATATATATATATATATATATATATATATATATATATACATACTGTATATATATATGTATATATATATATATATATATATATATATATAAATATAAACATAGAACATAGAAACATAGGCTTTGATGGCAGATAAGGACCGCTGGCTCACCTAGTCTGCCCATTTCACTACCTACAGGATAGGCCGAGATCCTAGTTAACCAACAGCCTATTTCTTCCTAACCCCACAAGAACTGCCTTATGTCTGTCCCATGCATTCTTGAATTCTCCCACAGTTTTAGACCCCACAACCTCCTCAGGAAGGCTGTTCCATGCATCCACTACCCTCTCTGTGAAAAAATACTTCCTCACATTGCCCTGGAACTGCCTCCCCTATCTTTAAATTGTGTCCCCTTGTTCTTGCAGTCTCTTTTCAGAAAGATGCTACCCTCTTGGACTTTGTTGATTCCACTGAGGTAGTTAAAAGTTTTATCATGTCCTCCCTCTCCTTCTTTCCTCAAGGGTATACATATTAAAGCTCCTTTAGTCTCTCCTCATACGGCTTCTCTTGCAGACCCTGAACCATTTTAGTTGCCTCCTCTGGACTGCCTCTATCCTATCTATGTCCTTGTGGAGATGGGGGTCTCCAGAACTGGACGCAGTACTCAGATGGGGTCTCACCAACTGTCTGTACAGAGGGATAACAACTTCTTGTTTTCTGCTGGTGATGCCTCTCCCATGCATTCCAGTATCCCCCAGCCCTCCCTACTGCCTTCTCACATTGCTTGCTAACTTTAAGGTCATCTGATATGATTACCCCAGGTCCCTTTCCTTTTTGTTGTTGTTACTACCTCCCCCATTGTGTAATCTTCCCTGGGTTCTTGCTTCCCAGGTGCATTATTTTGCACTTCTTTGCATTGAATCCTAGCTGCCATACTTGACCATTCCTCCAACCTTGCCAAGTCCCTTCTCATCCTTTCCACACCTCCTTGTGTATCAACCCTGTTACAGATATTTGTGTCATCTGCAAAGAGGCATACTTTTTCCTTCCAGTCCCTCTGCAATGTCACTTATAAAGACATTAAAAAGGACTGGACCCAGTACTGAACCCTCATGGTACTCTCACTAGTAACCCTCTTTCTTCAGAGTGGACTCCATTTACAATTACCTTCTGTGTCCTGTTGTCCAGCCAATGTTTTACCCAGGCTACCATGCTGGGACCCACTCCCAGGCTGGTTAATCTGACTATTAATCTTTGTGTGGGACTGTGTCAAATGCCTTGCTAAAGTCTAGGTAGGCCATATCCACAGCCCCTTCCTGGTCTACTACTTTGGTCACCCAGTCAAAGAAATCTATTAGATTCATCTGACATGACCATCCTGCTGTGAACCCATGCTGCCTTGGGTCCGCGCCCCACTGACCTCAAGGTACTCAACAATTCTTTCCTTCAGAAGTGACTCCATCACTTTCTACCACAGAGGTCAAGTTGACAGGTTCAGAGCCTGCCTCTGTCTTGGTCCCACTTTTGTGAAGGGGAATCAAGACAGAGGCAGGAACACACACCCTGTAAAAAAGTAAAAGTTCATTGATGGCTGTTGCTGCTCTGCTGCCTCCATTACTATCCCCCTACCTACTCTCCCACTAGCACCCACCACCTCACCCCTCAAACCCTTACATATGTACTGGGGAGTCCAACGCCATAATTCTCTCTGAACCATCAGACCATGAACTGAGGAAATAAGCATTGGGGTTCAATGTATTTCAATGGGGGTTGAACTTGTCATTATAACTTGGTCATTTTGAATATTTCTGGCCCAAATCTTCAACATGGCATTTTGTGCCTCACCCCATGAACAATGGCAGTGAAATTAGGCATAGCTGTCCTGAAAGGTAATTTTTCTGGTCACTGTGTGAAATCACATTTGGGCAGGAGCTGAACATTTTCTCAGCCCAGTTCATGAGGTAGGGTCATAAGATGCTAAAAATGTGGGTAAAAATATTGCAAAACAATAAAGTTATGAGCTTACATTTAAATTTATGAATGTAGCCTCATATCTTTGGTCAATTTCAATATTTTGACCACACATTTTCAGCATAGCCATTTCTGCACAGTACCTCATGAATGTGACAGTTGGCATTTTTTGAAATACTTGCCAAAAGTGTTTCATAATTGTGACATAAAATCACCTTTTGGGCAATATTTGAACTTTTCTCTGCTCTTGTTCATGAGGTGGGCTCATTAGAAGGCTATGTGGGGTCATAAGAAGGCTACATTCAAAATGTGAGTAACAATATGAGAAAACAACATGGTTATAAGTCAACTTTGCAATTTTTCGTGCATGATCTCAACTGTGGTAATTTTCAATATAGTATTTTGACCCTAACTTTTCAGTGCAGCCATTTTTCCTTCACCTCATGAATGTGACAGCTTTCATTTCTCTCACTGTACCAAAATGTGTTTTAACACTTGTGGCACAAAATAACATTTCAGCCTTTGTTTTATAAATGACACCTGTCATGCTCAAAAATGAGGCAACAAATTGTTCCAGCATTTACTCATAACTTTATTTTTCACAGATTTTGGACCTAATGTTCAACATATCTGTTGTGTTACTCCACCTCCTATACATGGCAGGTGTCATTTTTTCAAATCCTTTCTGAAACTTGTTTTCACAGTCACACGCGAAATCACCTTTCAAAAATTCACCTGTCATGATGATTATATTGTCAGGTCATAAAAAGACTGTTGGACATTTGGTGTCAAAATCTGGGGTCCAGTTCAAAATAAATATTGCCTTCAGCTGCCCTATCCTGGGTAATTACAGTCAAACAATGCATTAAAGCGGATTGGGGTCACATGATGTGCTGAGTCAAGTCAGACATCCTCTGTGCTGCTCCTAGGCCCGAGCTACAAATCTGGTGTTAAAATGTCAAGGGTCTGCCTAATTTGAGTGCTTTGCTATCATAAGTGTGAGCTATTCCTAGCGGTCGGAGTTTGAGCGAAACTGCCTTAAAATAACTCGGGTACAGTTGGTTTAAGGCCTAGCTGGTGTGCTGCAATCACGGTAGCAGGCCGAGGTTGGTAGTCAAGATGGAGCCCGAAGCTACGGAGCCCTCGCTGTGAGGTCCCCGGACCAAGAGGCCTAAGCCACAATCCCTACCTTTACAGAACCGGAGAAAGAATTAGGCGGAGGAGGGTAACAGGTCAGCCTACTGAGGACCTGCAGGAAATTAAAAGCTACTCCAAGGTTTAGTGGCGGATTTTGCGGCTGTGCAAACTCATTACAATCTCTTCACGGCGTATGGGGATGCTGAGGCCAGGATAGCTTCTCAGGAAAGAAAATCGTGACGATGGAACAGGAATTGCTTTTGGCTAAAAACAAAAAAGAAACTTGAGGATCGAATGGATGACCAGGAGTCGAGAAGTCATAAAAATAACTTGATACTGGTGGGGCTGCCAGAAAGAACTGAAGGGGCGGACTGTGTCTCCTTTATCCAAGACCTGATCTTGAAGTTGTTTGGCCAGATACCTTTTGGGGAAGCCTATAATCTTGAGAGGGCCCACAGACCACTAAGGGAAATACTCCCCACCGGAGCGTGACCTAGGGTGATCATTATGAGATTCCTCAATGTTAAAGAGAAGATGCATGTGCTGTGGAAGGCCAGACAATATAAATCTCTCCAATGGAACGGTGAGGACGCTTTGGATGTTCCAGGATCAAACCCCTTCAATCAGAGAGAAGCAGAGGAATACGCAGAGATTAAGAAAAACTTTATTTAGCGGGTATCAAATTCCGTCTGCAGTACCCAGCAACGTTGTTGGTGAGACTACAATCAGGAAAAACGATACCTGACCGTGAGGGATGGGCTGGAAAGTTTAGTACTGAACTCCTAACTTATTTAAGCCTCAGACTTGAGGTGGACTACCCAGACAAAGCGGTGGTATACGGACTTGATCACAGTTTGACTAGGAGAATATGGACCTTTCAAGATGTTAAGCTTATTTATTCATGGTTATTTACCCCTTTCTCTATGTTTCCTTTATATTAGGTAGTAACTCTGGGTCTGCATCAAGTCTGATTGGCTTGGGTGGGTCATCCCAGGGGTCTGGATTAGGGTTTTGGGGGAGTTATCTGGTCTCAAGGGCAAAGCCAGGGTCTGAGATGATCATGTTCTATTAAAAGGAACATAGAAGGATGGCATTATTTGACTCTCCTACAGTTGTCGGAAACAGTTTTAAACAGGATCAGTTTCTGTGAGAATTGACTCACTTTGGATTTCTAGTATGTTATTGCTCTGCAGTTTCCTTGGAATGAGGGTAGTTTGAGAGATCTGGGACGGAACAGCAGGAGGGAGTAGGATGGTGGAGATTAAGGGATGGGCAGACTCTTGCTGTGATAGGGTTAGGGAACGAGGGAGGAGGTATCCAGAGGGAGGCTCATCCATGACTGGCGAATTCTTAGGAGGTCAATCGAAGGATCAGGGGCAGGGGAGGATGGGCTTGGGGTTGGGAAAGAGAGAGAGAGAGAGTTCATAGAATGAGTAGAGAGGGAAGGCGGAACGGAAAGGTCATGGGAAATGGATCACATGCTATGATTTATTTGGTGGATAATGACTCACTTTAACATAATTTCCTGGAACGTTAAGGGCCTTAGGGGTAGACGTAAAGAATGGTTATCCTGAGGCATATTAATTACTTGGGAGCTCATATAGCTGCTTTGCAAGAGACCCACTTTGCTAACGGAGGAATTAAGCTGTCTTAAAAAACTATGGGTGGGCCAGGTGTATGGGCAGGGCAAGGAAAAGGCATCGGGGTGGCGATTCTGATAAGAAACAATTGTCCTTTCAGGGTTGAACAAGTGTTGTTAAGGGAGGATGGTAGGGGGCTATATTTGTCGGGGTTGTAGCTGGCAAAGCAATTTCTTTGGTTTCTATTTATGGCCCCACCCTTCTTCCATAGATTTTTCACCTCCATAGAAAGGGATATAGCGCCATACCTACAGATTCCCTTATTTTGGCTGGGGACTGGAATGTGTGTGCCAGTAACTTAGAAGATAGGATACCTTCATCTGGTAGGCCTAAGCAAGGCGCAGATTGCCTTAAAAGATGATGGAGGCGGTTGCCCTGGTGGATCCGAGTAGGACTCACTCCAAGAAGGGCAACATTATGACCTTTACTAGGCGGCCCATAGGACTCAGTCACGCATTGATTTTTTGGTTAGTAGCGCAGTTCTTCGGGAAGCGGAGGACATGACGACAGAGGCGAGGGTCCCATCGGATCATTCCCCTATTTCTTTATTGTGGAGCCAAGTCCTGCTCCTCCCAAGCCAATTAGGTGGAGACTGAATGATTCGTTGCTTTCTGAAACTACAGTGCAAGAAGAGTTAGACGAATCCCTGAGGGATTCATTCAGTTTCAACTACCATCCCTACAAAATCAAAAGTTGGTGTGGCCGTCATGTAAAGTGCTATATGTAGGGCAGTTCAGGCTATGGCGGCCAGGAGGAATAGATTGAGGAAGGCAAAGGAAGAATTCATTCTGGGATATAGAATCGCTATCTCCTCTGGAGGGTTCCTCTGGAGAAATTGATCTGGAACTTAAGACTTTATGGGGAATGGGGGATATCTGCTATGGTAAAGTGGAACTCTGGTTGGATGAGATTCAGGCTAAATATCTACTACAGGATGTCCCAGGTCGCTTGTTAGCGGCCAGGGTTAGGGAATGGGAAGCTAGTAGAACTATCACCTCTATATGGTATGGGGAAATTGTTAACGGATTCTCAAAAGATGGCAGATGTGTTCGCGTCCCATTTTACCGACCTATACGGGCTGGAAACGTAGTTGGAGAGGAGAAATCAATGCTTTTCTTGAGGAGTACCCCTCCGGTGCTGGGCGGCGCAGGCTAGAAAGTAGCGGCTCCTATTATGGACTTGGAGATATTGGAGGTGGTACAATCTTTACCGACTGGTAGGACTCCGGTCCAGATGGTCTTACAGCTAAGTTCTATCAAGCATACATTCAGACCATACTGCCACTTTTGTTAGAGTTTTCAATACTATTATGCAGGAGGGATTGTCCCATCGCCGTTGTATCAGGCATTTATATCATTGATCCCTAAACCAGACAAACCTAGGGATCGGGTGGATAGCTACAGGCCTATAGCTTTAATGAACCAGGATATCAAGATTTTAACGAGAATCCTGGCCAACAGAATTTTGAGCATTGCTCCAAGCTTAATCAGTGAGGAGCAGGTGGGATTTATGCCAGGGAGGGGGCTCAAGACGCCTTAGGAAGTTGCATCATGTACTTAGCTATGCACCAGATTCTCAATTACCTCTAGCTCTAATATCATTAGATGCCGAAAAGGCATTCGATAGGGTTTCCATGGATTTTTGTTTGCCACAATGCGGAAGATGGGTTTTCTGGAGGGTCTGCTCAAAGGTATTAAACATCTTTATGCCACCCCAACGGCTAGGATATTATGCAATGGGTATAGCTCACAAGAAATAATGTTAAAAACGGGACTAGACAGGGATGTCCACTGTCACCAATATTATTCAATATTTATTTGGAGCCATTGTTAAGAGCTATAAAGGAGGACAAACTTATAAAAGGGTAAGGTTAGGGGAAGGGAACTTAAATTTTCAGTTTTTGCTGATGACATTCTGCTGCACTTAGAGGACCCAGTCTCTAGTTTTGAAAGAGTAAGGGTTTTAGTTGGGCGTTTTCGGCGGTATCAAACTATAAATTGAACTTAACAAAACCCAGGTTCTCCCCGACCCGCATGTATACAGGGCAGACTTCGCTCTTCTTAAATCTTCAGTGGAGTCGGGATGAGATTAAATACTTGGGCATTCGAATCTTGGCAAACAGCGATAAGGGGCTGAGGCAAACATGGGAGGGTGATATCTGCAATAAGAGGAGACATATTGAGATGGAATAAGCTCCCTTGAACTTTATGGCTAGACTTGGCCTCATTAAAATGAACTTATTGCCCAGGTTATTATATCCTTTATATATTCTCCTTATGATATCCATACTATTTGGTTTAGGGTCATCAGGAAGCTTCTTTCTGATGTTTTATGGAACTCTAAACCACCCAGGAAGAAATATGAACTATTACGTTTGCCTCAGCTAATGGGTGGATTAAACTGCCTGATCTTCAAGTATATTACGTGGCAGGACAATTGGGTCTTATGCTTCGCTGGGTTAGGGAGACTGATGGGGAACGTATACTAGCGTGGCTACAAATGGAGAGGCAAATGTTGAAAGAGCGGGCTTCTACGGAGGCACTATTGTATGCTAATTTTGTAAAAGATTTTACTAAAGGGGTGGGAACCCGATTGGGAAATCAATGAGTGCGTGTGGTCCTTCCTTACCCCTATGCAGAGGAAAGCACAGTTGAAAGCCTGGAACCAACCGCTGTTGGGTAATCACACCTTCAAAATTGGGGGAGATGGTAGGCAAAGGTGGGCCAACCAGGTGAGGGGTCTAAAGGTGAGGATCTTATCCAAGGCGAAAGGGTTATTATGCCAGCCTCATGGAGGGGCTGTCTTTTTAAAAGACTGCAACTAATCCATTTGTTGGAGGGAGTGGTGAAAAGAATTGGAGGGTTTTCAGATGGCTCATTTACTTGGGATCTCCTGAAGGAGTGGATCCGAAGGCAAATGCTCTTTCCCAGATTTACAGAGAGTTGGTGGAGTTTTGTAGTCCACCTCACCTGTACAAGTAGCGTATTGGGATAAAGTAATGGCTCCCAGAAATCTGCTTGGGATTCGATTTGGAAAATCATAGGTATATATCAATACCTAAGTTTAGGACCATGCAATATTTATTGTTTCCAATCTATATTTACCCTGGCAAAACTATATGATAGGAAGCTAAGACAGACGGACCGTTGTTTTAGATGTGGATGGGGATAGGAGATTTGCAGCATGTGATGTGGAATGCTGTAAAATCTCTCCTCTGTGGTCTGAAATTAGGCAGCGATGGATCCATTGCTGAACTATTCAGAATATATAACGCCAGAGGTGTGTGTTCTGGGGATTTTCAAAAATACCTGAGTCTTATCCAAATTTCATTTGGCTTTGATGACTGCAATAGTGAAATCTTTTCTGGTTCAGCATTGGAAAGACGATCAAGAGTATACTTATGACAGTGGGTACGGCATTTGGTGGTTTCTCTGGGCAGAGTAAGGAGACAGCTCTGGGGTGAAGGGAATAAAAGTTATACGCTAAGAGATGGTCATCTCTAGAAACAATTTATTCACCACAGAGGTCTTTACAGGTCTGTCTGTCATGTTCTGAGTAGTAGGAGCTTAGTTTTCAGAATGAGAATAGGTCAAATTGCATCTTTTTGACTTGATCGAGTAATATGGCGGTGTACAGACAATTTGTGATTCAAATAAGGGTTAAATGAGTTTGGAATGTAAGCCTTCCAGACTGTAGGTGGGATGGGACTCTCTCTCTTTCCAGGGGATGTGGCAGGACTTCACCTCTGATTTAATTCAATAGATGTATTGATCTCCACCAGTGGATTAACATTGTAAAACTTTATATGTGCTGGTATGGTGGAGTTTACTCCTGTTATGGTTTTTCTTTCTTCTTCCTTTTTTATCTTATGTTGATTGTGAATTGCCTCCGTTTACCTGTCTGGATTATATATTTTGGTGATATTTGACTAATATGGAATGTGAGATGTAACCTAGATACAGGAGTTGCTAATTGATTTGTGTACAGCTATGAGATGGATTCCTGCTGTGTTTGTAAATATGGGATTGTATATAGTTCATACAGTCAGTTTTGGGCTGTATACCCTGGTTCGTCCAGGTCTTTACCTATAGCTGTGGTAGATGTTGATTTTAAATCAAAAGATCAATAAAGATTTGTTGAAAAAAAACAATGCATTAAAGCAGGACACCACTGAAAATGAGACATTGTATCTCATCTACTATATCCCGGTAAATATATAGTTAAAATATTTGCAGGCAAGACATGGTACAAAAGCAATGCCAGAAGTGAACATTCAGCATTGACAAATGTTTGTTTAAGAATGTATTATATGCTTTTCTAAAAATTTCTGATTTTAAATATTAGTCAGTTTAGCGTTACTCCATTTTTATCATATTTTCAGATTTTTGTTATAAGTTGGATACATGTGCTGATTACAAAATCTCTGAAACTGACTCACATTTCATTTACATTTTAATTTGGAATTGTACTTCCAGTCAATATTTATAACCATATTTTAGTGCATCAATATCTGCCTTTGAATATTGATGCATTACTTTTATATCATTATCTATGTTGTGTTTGGTATTGATACTGAGTTTGATAGTATTATGATCACTAGAACTTAGGTGGGTGCTAGTGATATATGACTATATTAATGTATGCTTATTTGTTAATACCAATTCCAGAATTCTTTTGTTCTTTGTTAATTTTTTGACATACTGTGGAGTCTTTCTGTCCCAATTTATTACACGAGATTAAAATCACCCATTATGATGACTGTGCCATGTTCACAGGCATTTTCTATTTCTGATAACAGACTCTTTGTATACTCTTGTTTGGCACCTGGTGGTCTATAGCATGTACCAATTACCATACTTTTTATGTTGTTGCAATGTTTTCCCATAGAGATTATGTTTGGGTATTGCTGCCTGCTTTACTTTGTTTAATAAGTCAAAGGCATTGATGCCATTCATAAGGTATAGTCCTGCCACACCTCATTCTTTACCACTTCTATCCTCATGATAGAGAGTGTATCCCTCAATTTGTTTATCCCAGGTAACATCAGGGCTCCACCAGGTTTAAATTATTGCTATAGAGGTCATGTTATTTTGTGGCAAGTAATGTTAATGCCTAAATTTTGGTATTAATATTTCTAGCATTTATTAAGACCCTTCCCATTAGATGTTACTTAGAAACATAGACTTTGATGGTAGATAAGGACCACTTGTCTCACTCAGTCTGCCCATTTCCTACCTATTGGATAAGCTGCAGATCCTAGTAAACCAAAAGCCTACTTCCTCCTACCCCCACTAGAATTGCCTTATGTCAGTCCCATGCATTCTTGAATTCCCCACTGTTTTGACCCCATGACCTCCTCAGGAAGGCTGTTACATGTGTCCAGCACCCTCTCGTGAAAAATACTTCCTCATATTGCCCTGAGCCATCTCCCTCTATCTTCAAATTCTGCCACCTTGTTCTTGCACATCTATTTTTCGGAAAGATGCTTATCCTATTGGACTTTGTTGATTCCCTTGACATAACTTGAAAGTTTTTATCCTGCCCCCCTTCCTCCTTTCCTTGAGGGTATACATATTTAGCTCCTTTAGTTTCTCTTTGTATGGCTTGTGCAGACCTTGCACCATTGTAGTGCGCTCCTCTGGACTGCTTCCATTCTGTCTATGTTTCTGCAGAGATGGGGTATTCAGAACTGCATGCAGTACTCCAGATGGAGTCCCACCAATTTCTGTACAAAGGATGACAACTTCCTGTTTTCTACTGGTGAGGCCTTACCCTGTACATCCCAGAATCCCCCAGCCTCCTTGCTGCCTTCTCACATTGCTTACCTACCTTTAAGTCATCTGATATGACTATCTCTAGGTCCATTTATGGTTTGTTGTTGTTGTTAGTACCCTCCAGTGTGTAATCTTCTCTGAGTTTTTTATTTCCCAGGTGTATTACCTTGCACATCTTTGCATTGAATCTAAGCTACCATACTTTGACCATTCCTTCAACCTTGCCAAGTCCCTTCTCATCCTTTCTACCCCCTGTGTATCAACCCTGTTGCAGATCTTTGTGTCATCCACAAAGAGGCATTCTTTCCTTCCAGTCCCTCTGCAATGTCACTTATAAAGACATTAAAGAGGACTGGTCCTAGTATAGAACCTCATGCGTACCCTCTACTAATCCCCTTTCTTTGGAGTGGACTCAGTTTACTATTACCCTCTGCATCCTGTTGTCCAGCCAATGTTTTACCCAGGCTACCACCCTGGAGCCCACTCCCAGGCTGGCTAACTTGTTTATTAATCTTTGTGTGGGACTGTGTCAATGTTTTGGTTTTGAATAATTTATTTTGCTTTTGCAGTTTGCCTTTAAGTTATGTGGATTTACTTGTCACCCATAACCCTTGCAAGCAGTTTAAATTCATTTTCTCCAACCAATTGCTTATTAATATACCCTTTTCTCTGATCCTGTTATGTTTAGGTGCATACAATCCTGCAAAAATAAATTATGTTTATGGACAAAATCATTTCATGTGTTTATATTTGTTATATCTGCTTGAGCACACCAATTTGGTAATCTAATAATTGTTCTTTGAATTGTATTTTTTTCTTAAAAACCCTAGGTACTGGCAGAATTCAGGATATGGTAGTAGTGCAACCATTTGCTTTAGTGTTTTTGCAAGTATCTAGCTGTTTGTGACAAATATCATTCTCATGGTCTTTACTGGTTTCATGTAAAAGGGCAAGCAAAATGGGTGAATACAAAAGTGATGGCAAACAGCACAGATACTAAGAGTGATCAGGAAATAACAGCGATTGCCAAATGGCGACAACACTGCCACAATGAGTTTCTGTGAGGTGTTTCACTCGGAGCCCCTGCTGTGCCATTAAACAAACATACAGAAATATGGTAATGCCAGCAGAAAAGGCCTCAAGGTCAATCAAGCTTGCCTGAGTGTGCAGGTTGCAGTATCCTTTACTCAGCCTCCTCATTTCCAGCCCATATCACAATCTTATTCCTGCCTCACATTTATCTATATGTACCTCCCTTTGACCCTATTCCACCCCCTTTTAAAACTGTCCTCTGTCCTTAACTTGATTAACTCATCCATTAGTTTGTTCCACCCTTCCACCACCCTTTCTGTAAAGTAATGGCTCCTCATTTACCTCCTGAATCTTCCTCTTCCAACTTCAGACTGCGCCTCTCATGACCTCTCCTTTAAGCAGAAAAATCCATCTTAGTTCTGTTTATGTCTTTAAGTATTCAAAGGTCTCTATCATGTCCCTCCTCACCCTTCTAACCTCCAGGGAATACATGCTGAGCTCCTCAATGTCTCCTCATAGGGTATGTCTTCCAGACCTTAGATCATCTTTGTAACCCTACACTGCACCCCCATTAGTAATCTAACATCCTTTGTAGGATGGGCACCAGAACTGCACACTGCACTCCACGTGTTGTCTTACCAGTGATCTGCAGAGTGGCAGGATAATCTCTTCCTTCTAGAGGTGATTCCTCTGGCTGTGCACCCCAGCATTTGATTGGCCCTAGCTACCACCCTCCAGCACTGTGCCAATACCTTCATGTCTCCTGTGACTATTACCCTTGGTCTTTCTGTTCCTCACAAACAGACACTTGAACTCTCCCAGGCAGTAGGTGGTCTTGGGTTTCTGATTCCGAGGTGCATGACCTTGTACTTCTTAGCATTAAACCCCAACTGCTATTCAGCTGATCAGTGCTTGAGTTTTGCCAGATTTTCCTGAGTTCTTGACTCCCTCTTCACTGACCACTGTTCACCCATCTTGTGCCATCAGTGAACAGGCTGATCTTACTCTTGATCCCATCAACTATGTCCTCAATAAAGATGTTGAATAAAACTGGGTTTAGCACTGAGCCATGTGGAACCCCACTGGTCACAGACCTTGGTTTGAAGCTCCCCCTCAAAATTACACTCTGCTGCCTTGTCTGCAACCAGCTAAAAACTGGGCACAGGACATCTAAAGCATGGCCCTGTCAACTGCCCTTGACCAAACAAAGAAGTCGATTAGGTTTGTCTGATGGGATCTTCCTGAGACAAACCCATGCTGTTTTCATCCTGGAGACCAATTTCCTCCAGACATATTATGTCTCTCCTTAAGAATGGTCTCCATTTATTTCCCAGAATCGGTCAGGCTTATGGTCTATAGTTACCCATTTCATCCTTATACACTCTTGTAGAGGGGCACACATGGGCCATCCTCTAGTCCCTGGGCATGCATCTTGTTTCCAGCAATGTGTTAACAGACCTGCCAATGGGCATGACAATACCTCTGTCAACTCCTTCAGGACTCTTGGATGTACTCTGTCTGGTCCCAAGGCTTTGTTCAGCCTCAGGGCTTTCAGCCCTTTTAGAACTCTATCCACCTGGATGACCCTATCCATCACCTCTGCACCTTCCTTGCTCACCCTTCTTTCCCTCACAGTATTGGCCCATCCTTTTCTTTAGTGAACACAGAACAGAAGTACTTGTTGAGAGCTTCCACCTGGTCTTCCCATTTTGTACCCAACCCCTTATCTCTTGATCTGGACAATCTCATCCCTAGAGCTACTCTCCTCTCTAATGTACATTAAGAAATCCTTTTCCCCTCTATGATCCCTTCACCAGTCTCAGCTCCTTTACTACTTTACCCACCCTGACTGCCCTTCTCAACCCCTGGAATTCTTTGCATACTCCCCTGGTTCTCTTCCTGCCCCAACCTTTGTACCTGTTAAAGGCCAGCTTCTTTTTCTCACCTTCTCTGCCACCTCCCTGCTGAGTCAGCTTGTTTTTAGACCTGAACTGCTTGCTCTGGGTCTTGGACATGTGTCAGTTGCCTTTGTTAGGCCCTTCCTTATGATGGACCACTTCTCTTCTGAAGCATCCCTGGGTGAACTGCAGCAAGATTCCTCCAGGATGCTGGCCATCCTGATGAAATCCACCTTCCTGAAATTATTACAGATAACCAACTCCGGGGACACAACTGGGATGGGGACAATGCTGTAGGTCAATGTTTTGGTAATTACTGTTTTTCCCTGCTGGTCTTTGTCCCATGCAGGTTTGCCATTGCCATTTTTGCATTCACCCATTTTTCAGGATACCATCTTTGCCTATATCACTAGCGCCTACATGTAGAACAGACCAATGAGGATCCATCCAATTTGTTAGCACTAGGAAGACATGTAACTATTGCATGTTCTTTATCATTCTTTGTGATACCTGTGCCTGAGTACCTTACCATGGAGCATTCAATTACAAGTTTTTGCCTGGGTAGGATTATGTCTCAGTTTAGTGCAGTTAGAGGAGCTGTATTGAGCTCCTCTAGTTCAGCATTTTGTAATGGCAAATATTTTTCATTGTAGATATTGGAAGTTCTGTGGTGTAACCTGCGTTATTTTCTCTTCTATTGTACCCTGTGTTTTTTCGCAATGCATAAGTCATCATCTAATGTGATATCTTCACATCCCTTTTAGTATCCCTCTTGCCTTGATTTGGGCTGGCTTTATCCAAGACTTCCTCTCAGTTTATTTTCTTCCTTTCCACTATTATAAATTTTGGTACTGGATTTTCTACCCTGATTTTGTTTACAAACTGTTCAATTATTTATTTCTTTTGTTTTGATGCAATTCTCTTTTCAGTTCTTCTAATTCTGCAACCAGGCTAATATTATTATTATTGACCTAATTACATATGTCATACTTATAGGGCTTCTATGACAAGACAGCAACATGCCGACCTGTGACCCTCTTTCCAGGTGTTTTGTTTCTGTCAGAAGGGCAGTAATTCACACCTATCTCCATGCAGGCATCTTCTCTGGCAGCCAGCCTTCTATGCTGGAACATCTGGGGCTGAGATAGACTATAATAGTTGCACCTGTATTGTTGGGAATCACTAATATAGAGGTCCATATCTCTAGCACATCTCTGAGCTGACATGCATGATTGGGCAGGAATAGCAGCTAGCTATTTCAGAGGAGTCATTTGATGGGTAGTTTGTTCAATGGTGTGCAATAGGAGTGAGGTGGTTGATGTTATTTGGCCCATTCTCCTCCATCCCAAACATGCCCCCAGATTTCAGCTGTGAACCTTTGTGCCCTGCATTGATTCTTGTGGTGAGAACCTATAACAGTGATTGTTAAATGTAGTCTTTAACCTGTAAGTTGTTTTATACTACACCTCCTTGCCACCCCTCCTCCTTTAACCCAACCATTGGTGTAATTACTGTATTGCATGCAGTACTCAATCACTCAGGCATGAAGCCTTTATCACTTGATGAGTATGTAACCCTGATACAGGTAATATTCCTCCCAGCCATCTGCTGCATTAGTACACCATTGTCATTCAAAAGAAGCTGTCAGAGCCTTTATTTCTGGTCCTTTAAAAACTTCTTTATTCACTGATGCTATTATTAATTACCTTAGTTCTTCATTTGTATGATTCTCCCTGTGCTAACACAGCCCAGTCAATTGTTACTGATGTTATTACTGTGCTGTTTGCAGTTTGTGCTAGTACTATTGTGTTTCCTCCACTGCCCTTGCCAGGATATTGCGGTTCCCTTGGATGCCTTCCTTTGGATCTGAGCAAATATATGATTATCTCCATAGATCCCCATCATTTGTTCGTTCTGAGGGTGACCCAGTTTTGCAAGTGGGAAGGGCTTGTGGGCTCTATTTGATGTTTATTGCAATTGTACTTTTGTATTGCATGGTACTGCAGTGAAATGTATCCCTGCTAATTGCTGGAACAGGTGATCTGAAGCGGCTCCTTCACCCCTTCTCTCTACTATTTTAAACTGGTCCCTTATCTCAGTGCCACTATCCCTCTCCAGCTGTTATTACTCTCGCCTCCTTTACCTGGATTTCATGGAATGTGAAAAGACTAAACTCACCTGTTAAAAGGAAACAAATGCTTACTAGGCTAAAAGGTATCGGGCAAGGTGGCACTGCTGAAAATACAACTGCAAAACATGAAATAGTTTGATATTCAAGGTCTTTACAATTTAAAAACAATAACTAAATAAAACATATGTACAAAGATTTATACATTATACAGTTTAAAATAGCCATGAAATAAAAGTACACTACATGGAACATATAGGAAAGAAAAGTAATTAAAAACCTTTACCTAATGTTGGTAATTCAAAATTTAATCAGGACACAAGAGGTTTGGATCTGGCTACCTACTGTGCATACCCTAAAGTGTATTATTACCTGAAATCTCCAGTCCAAAAAGGAAAGTAGTCCCATTTGACTTTAAAAACGTTAATTACATTCTCATTCCTTTACAGTCATTTAATAAAGAAGTCTGGTAAGTTAGCTATTTGCTAGCTGTGAATTGTTAACAGCATTAACAGAGGATTCATATTGCATTATATAGAGTCTGAACATAATATGCATCTTGTGTTCTTATAATAGGTGCCATCTTCCACATATACATCAGTCTGTACATTACTAAACATTTAGTCTGTCTTCTAACTTAAGAACAGCATGTGTTCATCTATCTGAAACATTAAATCTTATACAAGGAATGATTAAATACGACAGTTATAATGCGTGTCTAATATTGCGAATCTTTAGCTCAGAGTAATGATTATTGCAATGCTGAAGTCAACAGAAATCATTCTAACTGTAATTATGAATTACTATGACTTCATATCAAGACTCACAGTTATTGATCAGATACATGCAGATGGCTTTATTATGTGAACCTTAGACTAGCTAATGTTTAGAGCTAATAAGAAAGCAGCCACTCATTTAATCATCTTTGGATTTGAAGAGAACATCTTTGATAAATGGATTGGTAAGGTATAGTTATCATTTAAAATATCTGGTAACCATTTTTCTTGCTTTCTCATTTATTTATTTATTTAGTTTGTGTTGACTGAGTAAGTGCACTAGACAAATCCTGCCTATTTTGAGGCACCACCGAGGAAGGGATACAGATGAATGCCAACTGACCTTGAAGCAGATTAAGCTGTTGGTGGTGTTTTTTAGTTAATGAAGGGAAATTTGGCCAGAACACTGGGGAAATTCCCCTACTCTTGGCCTGTAGGGGGACAGGCTGTTTTCAGGATGGCCACCTGTGTGAGACGCCGAAGGAGGAAGATGTCTGCTCGGGGGAGAGCTTGCCTCAGCTCCCACTATTTGCAACACTGAGGCTACTTTTCACAACATGGATGCGGATTCTGATATGGAGTTGCATGATGCACCAACTTTTATTGAAGATATGGACACTCTTTCTCAAAATCCTGAGGACCAGGTACAGGTTTCTAATTTGATTGTTTATGGAGCTGAAGATATGCAAGGACTACGCTCACCTGTGGGAAGGTCAGTGCACCGGTGGCAGCAGTGAATCTTGCTACACAATCTCTGCCTTCAGAGTTGTTCCCTGTCAACAGCGTGGCTGCTCCTGTTAAAACTACAGCTCGTCTGAAGCTTGAAGACCTCACGGAGTGCAGTGAGTCATTACTAGTCCTACAGACACTACTCGTATGTTGAATTCTATTTCTGCTTCGGTTCAGGCTGGCAGTGATTCTGCAAGTTCTTGCGAGTGCCTAAAGTCTGCTGGTTTGCTGCCTCAGGTTAAACAAGTTTCCTTTCCAGCTCTTGCAGTAGAAGTGCAAGGGCTCTGCTCACCTGTGGCACTGTCGAGCAATGAACGGTAGCAATGAATCTTGCTGACAAATTACAGCATACATAATTGCTCCCTGTCAGCAGTGTAACTACTCCTGTCAACTCTGCAGCTGAATTAAAAGCCTCAGAAGGCCCCGTGGGGATGGTAAAGCATCGATATTTTCTCTCACATACCATGTTCTTTAAACTCTTCTGTAAAACTACAGGCTGGCAGTAATATCACAAGCTCTAGTGAGTGCCTAAAGTCTGTTAGTTTGCTGTCTCTGACCAAAACGATTGCTTCACTTGCTATTACAATGGATCAATAGGAGGTTCCTCAGGGTTATCCACTACTAAATTTATTCAAATGAGACTTCCCGCTTAGCAAATTGTATTAAAAATCCTATGAGCATGGAGTTACAAGCCCAGCCTGAAATTGTGTATCAATCTACTGCAGTATATCAAGCTGGAGTTACTGAATTTTTCTGTGCAAAAACTGTACCTAAACAACAAAATAATATGTATACAAGACCTGCTGCTGCAGGTTCTTCTTCCTCTGTTTCAGAAACAACTCAGGAGGCTTGGTCTCCAGGTAAAGCCTTGCAGGAGCTGGAGGGAAACTGGCCCTTCAGGAATCTGGACACCTGATCCTGCCTGAGATACTGATTTTTCTTTATCACAGCACTCCCAGCATGGAAACCAGACTTGCAGCTGAACGCTTCTACTGGAGGTTCTATAAATACAAACTTGACAGAGATACTTCAACCTATCCCTCCCATCATAGCTCCTGATTTACAAGCCATACCGCCCTCCATTCCAAAACTGGATTCTGATCTCCCACTTCCAGTTGATTCTTCTTCTTTGCAGGACTCTTCCTTGCTGAAACCCCTCAGTGGAATCCCTAATGTCAGAGTTGTTTTCCACTGCTAAAAAGGAAGCAGTGCCAAGACGAATGCTGTCCGTATATGCTACAAACGGGGCTTAGACAATAGACTGACAGAAACTTTGAGGAAAACACTATTGAAAGATTCCTTCATTTCACAGCTAAAGATGTGTTTGCCTTCATCAATATTTCTGGAGAGGATAATTTCGATATCAGTTTTCAGACATCACGTGCTTTGGACTTATTTTAGGATTGATATGGGCAGGTTAAGTTTTTCTCACATGGACCCCCTTTTGGTTATTCTCCTCACTAAGCCTCTAATAAAATTTGTGACTGTAATGTTTAGGAATGAGGGGTCCATGTGGAAGATATCACCTTTTGCTATCGCAAAAGTGTGAGGTATTGAGTGCCTCAGAGCCCATCTTAGATTCTGAACAGTTTTGGACTGGGGTTGGAAGTATAAAATTAAATTGAGGCAAACTGATTCAAGTGTAGAGCACATACCTAATTCCTTTTATTAGATAGGGATATAGGGGTTTGTTTTATGGGGGACAACCAAGAGCCTGTTACAAGTGTGGCTCTAGGACACATCTTTCCAACATCTGTGACCAGCCCCATTGTGATAATTGCGGAAAGTGGGGCATGTTACTATGCAATGTGCTAATCACTCAAGGTGTGATCTCTGTGAAGAATATGGTCATGTTTTCCAAGAGTATCTCTGGGCAGCTAAAATAAAGCATCTTGTATAAGTCCAAACATTTTAATCCAGAAAGCTCAAGATGCTGCAGGCTTCCCTTCCTCTTCCTCCTTTTCCCCTCTCCCCTTCTCCCCTCCTCCTTCTAGGATAAATACAGGCGTCATTCCTCTGAACCTCCTGGCAGGACTTCCCCGGGGCCTGACAGGGTTGTGCAATCTGCTGGTTCAGGTCCTCTTGGAGATAAAAAACCCTGTATGGGACCTCATGACCCTTTGAATTTCCTCCAGTATGTTATACTGATGCTGATTTAGTTATCCCTGAGAAAGATTCTAAGATTACTGTCCCTGTGTCACCTCTGCCTCAGTGCAGATCTTCCAGGAATTTACATTCCAAACCCCCACCTTTGTTCCCCTATGGAAACTAGTAATTCCTATCTGGCCTTATTCACCCTTTGGGGACACAGAAATGGAGTTGGGAAACTCAGACTCTCAAAATCTTCATTATCCTCCCTTTTCAACCGGTGGATAATTATAAGGAGAAAAAAAGAAAAAAGAAAGAAATAGAGGGTCTGTAGTTCTAATATGACTTTCAATGCGGTTGTCCTAGGGATCTTTAAACACCATAGCTTACTGAATACCATTAAAAGGCAAGCTCTTTTCATTACATTCATGATCAACATGTTTCAGTCTGTTTTTGCAGGAGACTTGATGCATTCTATTGAACTATTATCTACTTTCAAAATGGACTGGACTTGGGGATCCTCCTATTGGTCATTTGGAACTGATAGGGTGGATGGCATAGGCATTTTGTTTATTTCTTTTTAATTTACATTGCATAACTTAATTAATTTGATTCCTGGCAGGGTTATGATATTGGATGGGAAATGGCATGGCATATGCTTCCGATTTATAATATTTATAACCCACAAACGAAGGCTGATAGAGCTGCTCGTTTAAAAGCTGTTCAACCTTTATTGGTAACCTCAGTTAAGGTGTTAAGGGGTGGAGATTTTAATTGTACAATCATTGACTTACCCAAACAGAATAAAAAGATGTACTGTGATTCACATGCAGTGGCCAACATTATTAAATTGGCTGGTCTCTTTAATTGTATTACTTATTTTCCCATGGGCCCTAATTTTCTTTTGTGAAAGGGAAAATTCACCCTTAATTGATTATATGCTAGTTTCCTCTTCCATACAGTTGAACTCCTTTGAAATGATACCTAGTTAGTTCTCTGATCATTTCTTTTAGTTATGTTCCTCCATTTTTGGGTCTCCTGAATATAGTAGATTCAGTGAAATTAAATACCTCGCTTTTAGATTTCCTCACATATAGACAGGGTTAAATTTATTTTAAAAGCTAGATTATCGGTGGCTTTTTATATTCTAATATAGGTGACTGGTGGATGGAGACTAAATTAGATTTGAGTAACTGTTTAAAAAGCAAGGATTATGGCAAAAATCATCATTTTTGAAGTATCTGTCACTCAGACAGCAGCTTCAGAGGCTTATAACAATGGCATACACTTCCAGGTGTGATTATTCTGAGCTAATTACCAAACTTAAGACCAGTATGAAAGAATTTCAGTATGATAGGGCCAAGACCCTGCAAGCTATACTTACTAATGGCATAAAAATCCCTATAGGGGACACTTTGAGGTTTGCAAACCTTGAGGGACTCTTCCAATATTGGTTTCCTAAGAAAGTCAGATGATTCTATGCCACAGCAATTGCACATTTGAGGGAATTGATTAAAAGTCATTACCAGTCATTGAATCTTCCCTCCTGATCTCAGAAGAGTCAATGCTTTATATTTAAGATCTATTAAATCTCCTTCTGTGATCACAGAAGCATCAACATTATCAGGGCCTATTACTCAAGAGGAAATAGTCGATGTAATTCAGAAGCTAAAACCAAATATTCTCCAGGAAAAGATGGCCTTCAATAAATTATATAAAACTCTTCTGATGAACTAAGTCAAGGTATTTTTATTCTGTTTCAATATTTTTTGAAAATACTGTTATTTTCCTTCATTTTCAGAGGGATTATTAATTCATTTATTTAAATCAGGTGATAGAAACGATATTAGGAATTGAGGCCCATTACACTGCTAAATTCTGATTATAACATTTTTGCCAGTATCTTTTGAAAACAGGGTAAAAATTATGCTAAGTGGGTGATTTCTCCCTATCAATTTTGTGGGATACCAGATAGAAGAATCCAATCTGCATTAATGGTCATAAGTGAGGTCATTGAACACTTATCCTATCAGGCATTTCTGGATGTATGGTTATTGCTGATTTTGAAAAAGCTTTTGATAGGGTACATCTTCCTTTTCTTTTTAACTTTAGAACATTATGGGGTTCCTATTACAATGGTTAATTTAATTAAGATGTTATATAAACATTATGCAGTTTTCCTGTTTTGAAAGGTTGTACAGCTAAACGTTTCCACCTAATGACTGGGGTTCGTCAAGGTTGTCCCTTAGTCCTCTTCTTTATATATTCTCACTGTACCCTCTTTTGCCGACATTAGTTACTTTACCACAGTGGACTGGAATTGCAGAGAATTTATCTGAGGATAGTCAACTATTATTGCAGGCTTACGCAGATGATTTAATACTATACTTTTCTGACCAGACTCAAGTCCATAAATTTTGAAAGTTTTTATTCTTTTCAAAAGTTTCAAATGCTAAATTGAATTTACATAAAACTCATGGGTTGTTTATTGGGGCAATGGGTCCTGCTGCTATGGTACAGGATGGTATTCATATTCCTGGACTCCACTCAAAATTTTGGGTATTCTTTTCGGTCCCTAAAACTTACCAGTTGAAAAATGGGAATTAGTACTTGAGGCTGTGGAAAAAGTTAAAGATAGAAGCAGTGGAAATTCTCAAAGCTGAAGCGCATACACATTATTAAACAGTTCTTATACCCTGTTTACAGTATGTGGCCATGATTTTACCTCTCCGGCTCATTTAGAAGCCAGGACTTATAGTTTATTTTTTCAAATGCTTTGGGGTAACCGCTAAATCCAGTAAAGAGATGCTACACTTTTGAGTTAAAATCTGATGGATTTGGGATGATAGACCTGTAGTTTTTTGCACCCTTGTTTATTATGAATTCTATCAAATATGGTATAGCTCCAATAGAAAGGATTGGAAAAGGGTGGGTTAACAGGGTTCTGGGCAAATATTTTATGAATTGGCATAACCTGACTCCTAAATTGAATCCTACATTTATATTCCACAATATTTCCGCCTACTGTACAGAAGTTGTACTGATGGAAAATTACTAAAGAAATTAATTTTGAATAATAGTATGCAGGTTTTCTACCGTTGATAATGGCAACTTTATAGCCTCAAGATTCTTGTTTCAAAAATTGCCCATCAGCTTTGAATTCCAAGGTATTAGCCCAGCTTAACAACATTAGATTGCCTCTGCTACAATGGGAAATGCAATGGTTGATTTATTATGGGTGTCTGAATGTTCAGGGTAATCCAAAATACAAGTCATTGATGAAAGAAATTGCCCCTACATGGATTGCATAAATGTTGAAGAGACGATGGAAACATTTTTCTTTCAGTGTTCCAATTCAAAGGGTTTGTGGGCTTATCTGGTGAACTTATGGAACATTAAATGGCTTACCTTTATCACATATGATATTTTGATTCTAAGACTTTATCCTGCTAACCTTTCTCATTTCCATAGTGGGACGTTGTCTTTATTTTTTGTTGTTTATGATATTTTTATGGCAGGCTAGGTGCCAATGGGTCATATATCAGAGAAAATGCCTTATATCTGTTTTAGTATATTGGTTTCTAATGAGCTCTTAAAATATATTCACAAGATGCACAGAGGCTTGCTCCTCTAAACTTCAGAAATAGTGGAAAGGTTTTCTTCACTTTATAAAGTTTAAGTAGTTTGGTTTGTTTTATTATCCATTTCTGCTACTGTGATTTATTTTTTAACTTAATCTTATTTTTCTTCTTTTCACTGTTTTATTTGATTTACTGTGTTGTTATCTATGTTTATTATTGCAAGAAAAACTCCCTACTCTTGCAGTAGGGGACCTCTTGTCCGTCATTTGGGCAACATAGCTGACTCTGGTGAAGTAGGAGAAGGTGATACTGATGGAGCTTTGCCTTCTGTTATGCTGTTTCAAGATGTGGATCCTACTTCTATTTTACCTGCCAGATCTGAGTTTATTGCTGTTGTTTCTACTCCTAATTCAGTGGATTTGCCATCCTCTATGATTGTTCCTAGTACTACTGGACTATTGCATCCTGAGATTGTTGCTTTTCAGCAGCAGACTGCTGCAGCTCTGGAACGTCTTTCTCCTATGCCTGCACTATTGACAGTGACTCGTAGACAACAAGATTTGCTTCCCGACTGCCTTTGGCAGTTCGCCAACGTTGGGAGCGTTGTTGCAACTGCTGCACAAAGAAGATGAAGCCTTACTTTTTAGACTCTGACAAGGGACTTTTCTTGGGAAATCTCAAGAAGCCCTATCTTGTGGAGACTGCTCCTCCTCATCTCCTCAAGGCATGATGGGTTCCAGTTCAGCTTGGTCCCTGGATTGAGCTCTCCGCAAGTGGGCTGGAAACGACAGCTGACGGTTCTACCTGGTTCTTCCTTCGATTCCGACTGCCGTGGAGATTTGGGGCTTGTCTCCTATCAGTATCTACTGCTCCCGAGGCTGTTCTTTCACACCTGGCTAACCTTGCTTGCTCCCAGTGCCACCTGTAAGATGGGTGCTTCCAGACCTATTTTGCCTCCTGATACTGCGACTTCTGTATTACCAACCGAGGACTCATGCACTGATTCTGCAGTGGTGGTTGCTCCTTCTATAGACTTGGCTGTCCCTCAAGTAAGTGATTTACAGTCCTCTAAAGTGCAAGCCTCCTCTGTATTGCCTCTTGTTTCTGAAAAACCTCCACTTCTTGGGCTGATCTTATGGATACAACTGCTCCCTTCTCTGATTTGTTAAACCTGGGGTATCTGACTCTTCCCTTTGTTCCCTGCTACTGCTGATATGGCCAGTCTGGCTACAGATCCTATTATTCCTCCCAAGCCCTTTAAACTGTCAGATCTGTTTGCAAACTTGGGTGAACCAGCTAAACGCAAACATGTGGTGTGCTTTAATGTGCTGGTAGCCTTGAAACACCTCCTGATAGAACTTATGTTGCCAGGACTTTGTTGAAAGATACAATGCATTTTAATGCCTCAGAGATTTTGGCTCTTATACACACTTCAGGGGACACCCAGTTTGATGTTAGTTTTCACTCCCAGTGCTACTTCACAAATTCTGGCTTAAATATTCTTCTCTGAAACATACTCCTGCCTGGACTCCTTTATTGTTATACCTTTAACAAAACCAGTGTGGAAGACGGTTAATATTCTGTTTAAAAATGAGGGGTGGATATCTCCAACATCCTGCACTGGATCAAAAGAGAGAGAAGCCATTGAAAGGTCTTCTCCTATTTTGGATTCTGAAAACATATGGACAGGGGTTGGCAGCTTAAAGTTATGCTTAAAACGGTGGATTCAGGTGTTCAGCATTTGACTAGTAGTTTCTTTATCGGCAGGGATAGGGGTTTTGTTTCTATCCTGGTCAGCCTAAAACTTGTCATAGATGGATCCCTTCTCATTTGAACAATGCCTGTGAAGTGCGTATTTGTGCTTTATACTTGGAAACCGGATATTCTAACCAGTATTGTCCTAATGTTATTCATTGGAATCTTTGTGATGACTGTGGACATTCTTATAGGCTCTGTCCTTTGGCAGCTCATAATAAGAGTTCCTTTTATGATCAAGAGGAAATGGTTTGGAGGCACAAGAGAAATCCCAGCTTAAACATCAATCTCCTATTTCCCCCTGTCCCTTTGCCTACTTCTCAGCACACAATCCCTGTTGCATTGGAACCATCTGTTTCTGTGCCACAGGTGCATGCACCTGTGTTAGATTCTCAGATGATCCAGGATTCAGTTTTCTTTGTGGAACTTGTGACTATGCCCCCTTCCCTTCTGGCTGATGATTTTGTGGTTGTCAGCAACAAACGTAACAAGGTAAGTTGCTCCTAGACCAAAGATTTCCAGAAGAGAGTCTATCCAGATGAGAAATAGTTATGCTGCCTTACAGCCTGATGCAGCTGATGAGGGTGAAGATTCTGACCTGTCCTCAGAGGCCTCTCTCACAAGGAACCTTCTGAGGCTGAAGAAGATCATAAACAGGGCAAAACCTATAAAAGGACTAGAAAGAAAATGTTTAATTTTCACTTTCCTACTTTTGACTGATGCTACTGTGCACTTACTCACTTTGAATGATAACAGTCTCTGAAATGTCAAGCACCTGACTATTTTGTTTTCAGCTCTACATCACTCTAATGCTAATGTTTTTTTTTTACAGGATACCAGATTGAAATAGCTTTCTGATATTTCTCTGGCTAAACTTTGCTGGCCTTGGGGTCCCTCCTTTGGTCTTTGGGGACTGAGCCCTGATCTGGTATTGGTATTTTGTTTACGTTTGGGATCTTAAGGTTGTTAGGATTTTGATATAAAACCTGGTAGATTGTTGTTGTTGGATATTCTTTTGATAATGTATTTCTTCGCCTTGGTACGATTTATGCCCCACAGACCAGAAGTGTGCAGGATTTCCTTTTCAATTGTTGAGGCCATATCTTCATACTGCAAAGTTGGTTCTTATTGGTGGTGATTTTAATTGCCTCGTAGATATGGCTGATAAGATGGGTTTAACCTCTAAGCTGTTTTGTGATACCAGTTCCTTAAATTCCATTATGAAAACTGCTGGATTGATTGATTTTATCAGAAGTTTCATCACACGGGTGGGGCATACTTATTTTAGGTGTTTACTTTTGACTAGAATTGATTTTGTTTTGTTCTGAGCATGCCCAGTTACAAGGTGCATGGACTGCGGCTTTTGCTATGTCTGATCATTTGGAACTGCATGTTTCACTTGTATTGGGTAATTCTACCTGTAAGGGAAAGATCTGTGGAAGCTTAATACCTCCATGTTGACTAAGCAAGATTTACTACAGGATTGTCTTGAATTGTTTAGAGACAGCCTTCTGTTATGATTTTTATGATTCTATGCTTGATTGGCTGATGCATTCTAAGTTGGATTTTAAAAGTTTTTTTCTTCTAAAGGTAGAAGGTACAGTGTGGTTGCATATCTGAATTTTTGAATTTAAGACGACAGTTGTTATGCTTATTTTCTTGCATTCTACTACTAGTCACAATTTTACTTCCCAAATTAATGATTTACATGTTAAAATGAAAGCATACCTTTATGATAGATTGAAGTCTTTGACTGCTGAACAAAGGTATGGGACTCAGCTCAAAAGATTCTTTGGATATTTTAGATGCAATTCAGTTCGAGTTCAAAAGAAAGTTATTCAGAGTTTAAAAACTGATTCTGGGGTTCTGGTACACTCTAGTACTGAAATTTTGGATTATGTTGAAACTGCTTATGCTGCCTTTTTTCTAATCCTGAATTTTACTTTCAGATGATAATTTTTTTCTGATTTGGTGCCTCATACTTTATCCGACCTTGACTCTACACTTTTGATCAAACCTATTACACAATTGGAGGTTCAGAATACTATTGCTGCATTTCCTATGTCTAAGGTTCCAGGTCCTGATGGCCTCCTTCAGAATTTTATAAACACTTTCAGAATATTCTGGTTCCTGTTTTGACTGATCTTTGTAATACCATTCTAGCTTCTAAATCTGTTGCTCATGAATGGTTGCAAGCTTGCATGATTTTGATCTATATGGCTGGGGACGTACTGATCTTAAAATTGGAGACCCATATCCCTGTTAAATACTGATTTGAAAATACTTACCAAAATTTTGACTAACCGACTTAATCCTATTACTCCTACTATTGTTTCTCATTTTCAAACTTGTTCTGTCCCATCTCGAACTATTCATGATAACCTTATTCAGATTTGGGATATAGTACAGTTTGGAACTGATAATAAATTTTCTGTTGTTTTGTTGTCTGTTGATCAAGAGAAGGATTTTGATCATATTGACCAATGCTTTCTTTATAGGGTTCTTTGTTTTCATGGTATTCCTAATCAGTTTATCTCATGGATACAACTGCTTTATCAAAATGCCACCTTTTGGCTGTTGGTTAATGGTTTTCAGAGTAATGTTATTGTACAATCTAGAGGGGTTCGCTAAGGGTGTCCAGCTGAGTCCTATTTTATATGTTTTGGGCCTTGACATCCTTTTACAGAAGATTAGTGTTTCTCTGGATGTTGTACCTATTATGGTGTCTACCCTTTTTTCTGTTCCTAAGGTATTAGCTTATGCTGATGACATTTGTGTTTTTTCACTGATCCTTGTTCTGGGACTGCCTTGCTTCATATTTTTGGGGCCTTTTCTGCTATTTCTAAAGCTAAAATTAATGTTTCTAAAAGTAAAGCCTTGCAGTTTGGTCCGCATTTGAGGAGCCTTACCTCTGTGGCTGGTATTCCTATTCTTAGGAAACTTTGACAATTCTAGGCATTATTGTTGGTACTTCAGATGCTGGTAAATTAAACTGGGATTTGAAGTTGAGTGAAGGTTTTCACTTTTGGCCAAATGGAAAGGTATGCAGATTTCAAAGAAAAATGGGTACTTTTAAACAAATCCTCCTACTACCTGTGTTTTCATTTCTTAGTGCAGTTTTTCCAGTCCTCAGGATATGGAGACCAGATTGTGTAGTCTATTTTTCAAGCTTTGTGGGGTTCTCTACAACCTTATTAAGCATAATTTTACCTACTTCCGGTGGGGCAAGGTGATTTGTCCATGGCTAATCCTGTTGTTTTTTATTTTATGAATTTTGTTTATTATAATATTAAGCCTCTTTTGGTTTGCCATTCACGGCCTTGACATTTTTGGCTTTCCCATGATCTGCAGAGTTTGCTTGCTTTATGGAATAATGGGACTTGGTGTTTTTCTACACTGTGGTGAAATATTTCCATTCCCAGTTATGTGGAAGTGACTTTAAATGTATGCAGAGTTGGTATGTTACTCCAGAGGTTGTTTTGCTTTTTTCCAAATGGCATTTTATGAGCATGTTATTGTGAGTCATTTTGGGAACCTTTAGTTTTTCTGTATGGGTCTCCTGATACTTTACTTGTTACTCTTCTGTTGCTCTCAAATCCCAGATTGCCTGATTATCATTGGGATACTGTCTTGCTTTCTTATTATGGTAGGTTGAATGTTCGGGCCTCCATAAACATAAACAAATTACTGATTGATTTTGTCCTGGGATACTTGTGCTGGTGTTTTAGAGACCCAGCATCACTTGTTTTTGACTGCCCTTTGTGCAGCCTTTCTGGTCTACATTGGTATCCCTTTGGCATTGTCAGATTTTGGTCGTATTGACTATAATACTTTGGTTTTGGGTATTTACAATGCATATTGGGTTAGGTATCATCATGGTACACTAAGTATTATCCTGGGTTTTGAAGTGTTATATTTGGTTGGCTCATTGTGCTTGGGTTTTTCAGCACACTTGGTGGTCGAGCTTGACACCATTTGTATGGTTATGTCTCAGCTTAAACTTCTTTACTTGCATGAATTGTCCTTGCATCTCAAACTGAATTGCTCCGTCTTTGGAGGAATTGTGAAAATTGGTGTTATGAGCCACCTTGATTTTTGTTTTCTATTCTGTTTTGTCCTTTTATGTTTTTGGTTTCAGGATTAGAAGCATGTTATTGTTTGCTATTTTCGTATGCTGTAATACTTATTTAGTTTATTTTCCTTTTATATTTATTTAAATTTGTATGTTGTAATACTGTTTTTGTATTATTTGCCTTTTTAATAAAAATTCCCCATCTCTATTCTTAGGTAGCAGAACAGACAGCTGCTACCCTCTTCTGTTTTACATTCTTTCTTTACGTGATTTGGGATTCCTTATATGTTATTCTAAGATGTAAGGATTGAATGGTGCCTCAGCTTTTACTTATATCTTCCTACCTATTGTTTTCATTAGCTTGCCTTGTTTCTGATTAGTTGTATGTGTCTAACAGTCATGTGCATTTCAATCTCAATGTATAGAATTTGTCATTGGCTTATGATTTATGTACAGTAACATTGTTTGAATTCTATTGTTTATGAAGTTGCAATAAAAACATTCCCCTACTTTTAGCAAGAGAAGAAAGAATATCACATGTTCTATATCATCAATGTCTCCAATCACACATCTATGAAAAACAAGGGATTTCCTACCCCATGCCCTGTGTTATTTGAAGTGTAAATAGTTACTCTGAAACATTTCTAATCTAAATTTTGTGTAACATTGCTCTAGATTTCCTATCAGCCAATATTGTTAGTTAAGGTTCTCTACCATAGCTATTTTTGATTCTCTTATTGATGCAGTAATATGAATTTTGGATTCTTGAATTTTTGAGTTATTCTGGATAACAGAAGTAAATCTATATTTATTTTTAATTTATTCAACCAATTCTGTTCTGGGAATTAAACAAATCTGTTACAATGTTCCTTAAATTTTGATTGCAAATATTCTGTTTGATAAATGTTACATACTGTATGGGAATTGGAAATCTCAGCTCAATGGATCCAAGTTAATTCTCATTGCAGCATATACCATGTGGTTGGAACAGCATGGACAACACCAGGCAAGTCAACACTGCACCCAGTGAATATTGGTGTGAATCTGTGGTGAAGTGTAGATTTACTATTACAACACCATACTGTCATGGACCACCACTCCAGTGAAATGTTTTAACTTACTTGTCCCTGATACAGTGTTGTTTGCACTATTTCTGACCATGTGTCATTGTCTGCACGGACTTGAAATGCCACCCTGCTCAAGTACGTAATCTGTTCCTAAAAACAAGTCCTGGTAGTCTAGTGTCAGGTAAAGTCTGCAAATCTATTATAAACATATCTATGGCAGCTAGGATTCAATGCAAAGAAGTGCAAAATAATGCACCTGGGAAGCAAGAACTCAGGGGAAGATTACACAATGGGGGTAGTAACAACAACAAAAAGGAAAGGGACCTGGGGGTAATCATATCAGATGACCTTAAGGTTAGAAAGCAATGTGAGAAGGCAGTAGGGAGGGCTGGGGTATACTGGGATGCATAGGGAGAGGCATCACCGTCAAAAACAGGAAGTTGTTATCCCTCTGTACAGACAGTTGGTGAGACCCCATCTGAGTACTGCATCCAGTTCTGGAGACCCCATCTCTGCAAGGACATAGACAGGATAGAGGCAGTCCAGAGGAAGGCAACTAAAATGGTTCAGGGTCTGCAAGAGAAGCCTTATGAGGAGAGACTAAAGGAGCTTAATATGTATACCCTTGAGGAAAGAAGGGAGGGGGACATGATAGAAACTTTTAAGTACCTCAGTGGAATCAACAAAGTCCAAGAGGGTAGCATCTTTTAGAAAAGAAACATGCAAGAACAAGGGACACAATTTAAAGATGGGGGCGGTTCTGGGCAATGTGAGGAAGTAGTTTTTCACAGAGAGGGTAGTGGATGCATGGAACAGCCTTTCTGAGGAGGTTTTGGGGTTTAAAACTGTGGAGAATTCAAGAATGCATGGGACAGACATAGGCAGTTTTTGTGGGGGAATAGACTGTTGGTTAACTAGGATCTGTAACCTATCCTGTAGGTAGGGAAATGGGCAGACTAGGTGGGCCAAGCTGTCCTTATCTGCCGTCAAAGTCTATGTTTCTATGTTTCTATTTTCTAAGATTATGTTTTGAAATACT
The DNA here is from genome assembly GCA_016271365.2 of Neoceratodus forsteri. Classification (NCBI taxonomy): domain Eukaryota; kingdom Metazoa; phylum Chordata; order Ceratodontiformes; family Ceratodontidae; genus Neoceratodus; species Neoceratodus forsteri. The sequence goes on along the minus strand of CM028131.1, from coordinate 322,301,100 downwards.
GACACAGTTCTAAATGTAAAATAGCAACATGGACATATGGTGAGACATCCAGTAAAGATGTATGTACAGTAGCTTACTGAAGACTACTTTATTGATTTTGTATTTCACAATCCCAATACTTCCACTGTATATTAAATGGCTGCTTGAATTTTGAGTTTATTTATTACATGAGAGAACTCTTAACATAATGGCCTCTATTTTGTTTAAATCTAGATACTCCATTTGTTGCTTTCATAAGTTTAGATTTTAAATATAGTAAATGTCTATTCAAAGATAAGTTGCTAGCAGATTTAAGACCTGTATAGTCATATGAATTTCCAGTTTTTAATTTAAACTTTAACATTTATTTTATATTTATTTTTTTAATTTGTCTGAATTCAAAAGTTGTGTTTTATTAGTATTACTTATAAGGTATTTTTGATCACAAAGTTGTTTAAAGTTGTCTAATTTCTTTTGGAGGACCAATAAGGCCATATGAATTAATACAACATTATCTGTGTAGGTGACCAGAGTGATTTTAAAAGACGTTAGGTTAGGAGAATGGTATGAGTCACCTTCCAGCTGATTGGCAATTCCATGTACATATAACTTGAATAATAATGGAGCCATAATGCTGCCTTGCTGGACTCCAAGATTAGTCTTGATTTTTGTCATTAGACTGCCTGTCAAGTTGTACTGTACTTTCAAGCAAGTGTGCTTTTCTGATTTAATAATAATGTTCAAATGATGTTCTTCATTTCCCAAGTTTTGTAAATCACCCCATAATTGTTGTCTGCTAATAGTACCAAATGCCATCTTCAGGTCGATGAAGCAGCAAAATAACATACCATTATTCACTGTTACTTGTTAATACAATACGTGTGCCAAGACTAATCAATGTTGTAACATAGACCTATTATCTCTAAATCCATTTTGATATTCAACTAGAATATGATTTTCTTCCACCTACTCTTGTAGTCTATAGTTTCTGAATTGTGTCAATTAAATTATAGGACAAGATATTGTAGGAGCACATAAACTGCCCTTTTTGTGTATAGGAAAATAATATGTCCTTGCCAGGATGTTGGAATTTCTGTGATTTGAAGCATAATATTGAACATATGATAAAAACTGGCAGCCACCTTTCCTCATTAAAATTTGCTCCAACTGTAGTCATTTTGTCTGGACCCAGAGCTTTAAACACTTGGTTTTTGTGAGTGCCTCAATAATGTCTGAATTAGTCATGTAAATAGGACAAGGTTTATAATATGTATTTAGTTTTTCCTGTAGAGTATTTGTAATATAAAACCTACAGTCTTCTTCCACATCATAGTATACCTTGACAAAATGTACAGCCCTACCTGAAGCTGAATTTAATGATGTAAAGATCTTGAATATGAGCTCGTACTAATGTTTTGATGCTCTCTCAAGCACCGTAGTTCTCAGTTTTATCCATGATAATTCTTGATGTGTCTTTTCTCCTTCCTAGTAGTTTGTACATATAACTTTCTCTGTTTAATAAGTTCATTTAAATGTTGTTTGATTTGTCTCATCTTACTTCCTTGATTAATGCATTTAATTTATGTTCTTTCTTCTTACAGTTTGTATTGAACCATGTCAAAGTATGGTTATGGTTCTTATTTTCAAAACAAAGCAGACAAGAGATGAGCTAAATTAAAGTTGCAAAACAGTTAACGGGGATATCAAAGTATTAACTCAGTGTACATCATTGTGTACATTTTTTAACTCTTTGGTCTTGAAAAATAAAGTATCTCCTTTACACTGTTAATATTTGATTCTGCCTATTTAATTCTTTTGAGGTTTATAAATGTAGTATTATGACTAGGTATAGATACAATTTCCCTTTTAAACAATGGGTGGCTTTATATTTATTGGATTGAAGATGGGTAAAGTTAGATCACTCTATAACTTTTATGACAATTATTTTTTCTAATAAATTTAGATTAGTAAACATTAAATCTGTTACAGATACTCCATTATATAAATAAAATGTATATGTACCATTTTGATCTCCTCTTGTTTAAGCTAGTCATATATTAATGTATTAACAGTTTCCCTACCTTTCATTTTCACATGCTTTGGTTTTGTATTATTAGTTAAGTTACTATTCAGCAGATTAACCCTTCCATCTAAACATGCAGATCAGGAATTAGTTATACAATTGATTTCTTCAACAGGTCTGGCAATGGTTGGCCAGTGGCACTGAGGGTTAAGGCTCTAGATGCTTCACCTTGCACCACGTTGATGGCCCAGGTTCAGGACTGAGCCTGGGAAGTCGAGGTCAGCAGGGGCAGAGTAGGGATGAAGCATCAGTGTGATGGCTCTCCCTTCCGGGGAGGGATGCAGGGATAGCATCACTCCTAAGTGACCCTGGTGATGGCTAAGGGTAGCCAGGAAATGCACAGCAATGTCATTATGTACCAGGGTGGAGCTCAGTGGATGCTGGTCATCATTGCATAACCAAGCTCCTCAGGGGTGGAACAGAACCAGAGACAATCCCTGGTGCACCTGATAGGCAATGGCAGGTGCAGTAGTTGGTCTCCATGTCCAATGTCAGGCCTTTCAGCTCCACAGGAGCACTGCCTCTGCTCCCTGGTCACCACCACTAGATTATAGATAGAGTGCCAGAGGAGTCAGCAGTCTTTCCCATGGGGACTCTGAGCCAGGGATCAGGCAGCCAGGTGGTGCGGTAGGGAGGTGGAGTCTGGGGCTTCAGGCAGATGGGACAAGACCATACCGACTGCCCTGCCAGAGAGGTTCAGGTCACTGGTCAGGAAGCATAAAGAAAGTTCCAAAAAACATGTCTGGCAATGAAATCTCCAGCAATGATATCAGGATCTTGTTTTTCTTTAACTAAAGTACTTTAGTTATTGTTTCTTTGAAACTTTTCCATATTATTGAAAAATCATGCCTTGTCATCTTGGATGAAAGATATATATTGACTAGGATCATTTCCTTACTCCCTTTAGTTATTTCTATTGCCAGAGCATGTTTATTGTCAATGTCTAGCTGATTAGCCAACATTCATTACATAAGTCTAATAGCTAACAGTAATCCATTTGTTCTCTCAATGATTTGTTTTCCATTCTGCTTTTATAAAACACCACATACCCTTGAAATTTTGGAGTATCATGATTCCATCAAGTTTCTTGGAAAAGATTATTTTGTGTGTACACAAAAATTCTATACATTCAAAGTCTATAATTTTATTTGATAACCCATTGGTATTCCAAGATACCAATTTCTAGTTACCTAATTTATCTACATTCATTTTCAGTTTTCTTGGGAATGCACATCTGCAAAATTATTGTTATTTAAATGCCTGAGGTAAGGTCTGATGACTTGTGGACTCATCAAAGTACCCAAAGTGGGTGGAGAATTGTTTTCGGTTTATCTAACTTATACACAGAAGGTCTTTGGCTACAGTTTTAAGCTTTCCAGTTCCACCAGTTTCAGACCAAAAATGTCTAATTTTTCCAACATGGACAAAATATGTTCAGTGCAGGAGTTATCCCTAAAAGAATCAATCTGAGGGTAATATTGTAGTCATCATGAACCTCATTTCACCATATTTCTTTCCATTAATATGTTTAAAAGCCTTCTTATGAAGTCACATACAGGTTTTTCACTTTCCTGATTGGTTCATTTGACAGAATGTTCCAATTGAACAATGTTAGTGATCTACTGTGAACAGAAGACCTGCCTGCCTCTTTCTTCATTTGGTCTTTTCAGATTTTGCTTCAATTGGGCACTTAAAGTCTGCTTTAATCTTTGGATACAGTTCTCATCCAATTGAGTACATTCTGCTTTTTACTTTATACATGGGAATTATTCTTGGATAGCCAATTTCAAAACCAAGCGCTAATAATTATTTCCTATTTTGATAAATGGCAGTTGTGCCTTCTAGATTTTGTAAAGCTATTATTTCAGTTTTTCTTCTATCAATTAAAGGGAAAGGATGCAGAGCATGAAATGATTCAAAAGGTTTTGTTATCCTAAGAAGATACTGTAGTTTTAGAATTGTTAGCAGGCATTTGGGAGGCAGTATAGTGCAGTGGTTTAAGTCTCCAAGCTGCAAATCTGGAGACTTGGGTTTGAATCCCACAGCCCCCACTTGCATATACTGTGTGACCCTGAGCAAGGCACGTAACTTGCCTGTCCTCCCAGTAAGCACCTGTAAACAAGCTTTCAGCTTAGTGTTGCCACTCCTGGTTAAACAATAAAAAAATAGTTAAATGTTGAGTTTGTTACACGAGGTCCCTGCACCCTTATTGATACCTTCAGAGGTACACCATAGACAGTTAGTGCTTAAGCATATGTTATACTAACATATAGGGCTAAGGACATCTTCCACCGACAAGAGTAGATGTCAGGATATGTACACATATTATTATAGTACACTTTGCTTGCTAATACATATGGGTCCAGATATTCAAAAAGTTGCGCCATGCGCAATAAGGTTACCAGCGCAAGTCTGAAAATGCACCATTCTGCGATATTCAGCAGGAGTCAGTTGTGCCCCCAAATCACGCTGAGCAACAGCGCAATGATAATGAATGTATGTGCAACTGAAGGGGAGGAACCATGCATAAGCGGCGCGAGTGCAATATTCAACAACATGCACCATGCGCAATAGGGAGCCAGCGGAGATTTACGCTATAGTGGAAATGAGCCAAAATAAAAGGAGCAAGGGAGAGGCACAAGAACACTACAGGAAGCCTCAAGTTGCTGAACTATAGCCAGCCACACAGGAAACACACACATACACACATACACACAGGCAGGCAGGACAGTGAAAGGGCACCTGGAACCCACAGGCTCAGGGAAGGTGTGGGGAGCCACAGTGCAGAAGGGGAAGTACTTGCCACACAGCAGTGAGGCCAGCACAGTCAGGTGTTCCCGGTGCAGGGGAAGTAGCAGCCAGGACAGCAGGGGAACACAGAAACAGCTACCGGGGTGAACACAAGCCAGGGACATGGCCAGTGCCACCATCCAGATGGAGCAGTAATGAGGGGTGAGAAGGAAGGCAGCAGGGGGGGCGCGCGTGAAGGGCCCATCAGTGATATGCACCCAACAGGCAGTACTGAGCCTGCACCAGCTTCAGCTGTATAGTGACACGGAGATCGTGGGCCAGTACCACCTGAATCGGGCAGTTCTGAGGCTGCTCTGTGAGCTGTGCAGTGATGTGATGCAGGCACTCCATGACAGAGCCATGCTCTGTCAGTGGAGACTAAAGTGACAGCTTGTATGTGCTTGCTCACCATAGGTATCTTCCAGAGACCAACTGGGGACACCACAGGCATAAGCCTGTCGGCCACGCCATGCCACCTCACCCAGTTCCTCAGTGCACTGCTGCCACATGCTGCAGAGTACATCCATTTCCCCAGCACACTGGCAGAGGCACAGCAAACATACAGGAGTTCCACAGGATAGCACGTATGCCTGGCATGCTTGGGGCCATAGACTGCACCCATGTGGCCATACACACACCACCTGGTCCAGAAGGGGCCACATATTTAAATCAGAAGGTATGCAAGCATCCACTGCCAGGTGGTGTGTGATGTGGGGTGCATAACCAATGTCTGTGCCATGCACCCTGGGGTAGCACATGATGCCTTCATCTGGCACCAGTCTGCACTGTGCCACAGCTTCAAGAGTGGTGACATCCCACTGGCCATCTAGTGGGTAAGTATGCAAATCACGCAGAAAGACATGGATCTTGTGAGGGCATAATCAGAGGTGACATGGGTACTGGCCTAGATGGTCCATGGCAGGCGATGCTGATCACCAAATGAATGTCCACCTTCTACACACAGGTGACAGTGTATACTCACTCTGTCCCTGGCTGCTCACCCCATACCGGTGGCCCATGACCCCATCGCAGCAACGCTACAATGAGGCACACACCACCACATGTAATGTCATCGAGCGGGTGTTCGTATGCTGAAGGCACATTTCCGTTGCCTGGACACCTCCGGCGAAGTCTTCAGCACAGCCCTCAAAGGCCTCTGGGCTATTCCTGGCCTGTTGCATCCGCACAACATGGCCAATGAATATGGGATAGCTGTACAGGTCAAAGAGGGGACAGCAATGGGGATGATGAGGATGCCAGTGACAATGGTGATGGGCAGCCTTTGCGACTGGGACCCCCGACTGCTCTGGCTGGCACAGCTGCACTGGGACACCATCACGGAGGAGCACTTCAGCCAACCCAGGTAAGTCATGCGGGCCATGTCCAACCACCAGTGGCTAAGGCACAACCCACAATCATGCAAGGACACACACCAGGGTGGATGCCATCAAGGGAACTGGCTGGGCATGGAACCACACATCACCAGGGATGGGTGAGGTCGAACATGGTACGTGGACAAACACACACACACACACACACACACACATGCACCAGACATGCACAAAGGGTAGGAGACACACCAACCCAGAACACCACCCCTAGCCACACATGTCCACAGACCACCATGCCCACTGCCTGTCATTGTGCATGTGTCAGATGTTGGGCATCATTGCACGATGGTGTACAGCACAATGCAGGCATCATCATGCACACACAACTGCGGACAGCAGCCGGGAGGGTGTGCAGATGGACTGTGTGTTTGTGTGCAGGGCGGGTACCCACCGTGCATTGCCTGCTGAATGACACAATGCACACAGGGCAGCATCAGACAGTAGCCGCATTGGGAGACAGATCAGTCACACGCCACAGTGCCCGGCTGCCATGGATGCATGGGTGGCCCCACGAGACCCGCCAGAACTGACAGGCTGACCACTGGCCTCATGGGGTAGCACCGATGGTCCCCAGTGGTTCCACTGTGTGAATGTGACTGTGCTCGCGCAGGGTCTGCAGCACACCGAACATGCCTGCGCCAGGTGTGCTTGGGATGCCCACAGCTGAACCCAGTGTAGACAAGGATGGTGTGGCATGGCGCCAGGAATGGGGAGTGGACAGTGCACTGCATGGTGTTTTGCGATGCATGGGCAAATAACTGTGTGTCCATTGTGGCCATGACAGCAGTGAATGCCTGTGTCTGCCTGTCAATGGCAGCGGTCACATCCTTCCGCAACGGACCATCCCTGCCAGGAGCAGAGCGTGTCTCTGCTGCAACGCCCTCTGCCCATGCCAGAGCCACACTCAGTGCATCCATTGCTGTCGCAGCCACATCTGCTGATTGACTGATGCTTGCAGTATGTGGGTGTGCTCATCCAAGAGGTCATCTGACTGATCGGCATGCTGTCCCTCAGGGTGTGCTTGGCCTGATGCTCAGCACCCCTTGAGGGTGGGCGCTGCACACCAGGACCAGGCCTGGGCATGTCCACAGGTGGTGCACTGATGCTGCCCCTGACACTGTACCCCAAACCCATTGGCCGACTGCTGATGCTGCCCTCCAGCTGCCACTCCCAGGGCTCACTGGTGCTGCAGCAGTGGCCACAACAGTCCCACTGTCCTACACACACCAGTGCTGCCCCACAGGTGCTGACAGGCGCAGACTATGACTGTGAAGACACGCAGGCCTCCAGGGCAGCACCACCCACAGTCATGGCCGTGATGTTACCTGCTGGTGTGGCCATCCTGTGGCACACACGTGTCACTGCCCTATAACGTTGGTGACATCATCATCATCAGTGACAAAACTGGCACCAGCCCAAGTCACAGCATGCTGGCATCAATGGACGCTGGCACACCGGGATACGGGCAGGGCCTCCTCCGCACCTGTTCCAACAATATCAGTCTTGATATCCAGGCGGGCCCACTGTTGCACTGAGCCACGTATTTCTTTGGAGGTGGATGGGCCTCCTCCATCTCCATATGACTGACCTCAGTGGAGGCCCACCACCGCTGACCCATGCAGATGCTCAGGGCTGTAAGGCAAAACAAAGTTGCGTTACTGCAAGTGATCTACCCTGTCCCCAATAGACAGACCATGACCTACCATGCATTGACGGGTTACGACCAGTCTGGAATCCACCACCTGAACAACTCAATGGCACAATGCTGCATGCTGCCAGCAACCCTCTCCTCCTGTGGGGTCAGGCGTAGCACCTCTGGCTGTTCCCCACCTGTCGCAGATCGTGCTGCCCTGATGGCAGCCACCTTCTCCTTACTCATCCTCCCGTCTGTGCCCATCTTCTTCTTGCACTGCTGCACGGAGCGCTGGGTGGCTGCCATGCAGGTTCACAGCACACGCCACTTCCTCCCATGCAGCAGCACGGGTCTGTGGTGTTCCCCGGCATCCGCTGAGAAGCGGTTCCTGGTCAGGTAGGCCTCAAACAGGGCATCCGTCTCAGCCTTTGTGAAATTGGCCTCCTCCTCCTCCCACAGCTCTGTTCCTCTTCTCCCACAACTCGCTCGGTCATGATTCAGCCTGTGAGAGTGATAGTTGTTACCTGTGACTGTGCAGTTCCATGCATGTCCCAAAATCCACAGTCCACACTCCCAAACAGCATGCAACTCACCAATAGACTGCAGTAACTGACTATGGCCAGTGCAGCCAATGTCACACACTTTTATAGCGCCACCCATGCAAATGAGGCGCAGGCGCATTAAGTGGATGCAAATTGCAGTGCTGCGCCATTGAATGGCTGATTAGCTGATTTGCATATGACGGCTGAATATCGACTTTTGTGCTTTGTGCAATTGTGTTGAACGTGCTGAGCCAAGGGCACAGTTCTGTGACATGCACAGTACACACCTAACTGCGCATGCCTGGGTTGATGACACAGGTGCCTGCCATGCTGCTGATGTGCTGTGCAGGGGAGGCAATGCAGGGCACAGCCACCAGTGTGCCAGTGGCACTACAGCGATGTTCACCTATTGGCACTGTGGCACTGGGGCATCAGTAGGGCGCACTGGGGCAACAGACAGCGGTGGGCTGCTACTGGCGGTGGCACAGGCACCCAATCATGCTACACGCATTGGGTTCCAATCGCACTGTGGCTGTCTGTGCACCAGAGACCCTTGACCCTGTGCCCCACCTTTGCCCCCTAGGCACCATGCATCAGGCATGGGTGCACCACTATCTCACTGTTTGGTGACAGCGTGATAGGGAATGGCAGCGCTGTTCGCACAACATCTGCGATGGGCGGAACCGCGCAGAGTGCCATTTTGACCCTACCCTGGCAAGAGACATGGTGCGGAGGAGCTGCCCAGTGGAGCCAGATAGAAATGGCAAACGTGGTTGCCATTGTGGAGCACTTGTTGGCCCACTGTTTGGTGAAGCACCCTGGACAGGTCCAAGAGTCAGTGTGGCAGGAGGTGGCGACACCCTGGAGGAGGCCACAGGAATGGGGTGGATGGCGGAGCAGTGCTGCCACAGATATGGGACCTGAGGCAGAGGGACCTGGACCTGCTTGCCTGTCTGCGGGCATGTGCCAGGAGGGCTCGGTGCCATGGCCTGGTAGGTGTAATGTCCATGCACTTTTATCTTCCATAAGGGTATCATGGTTGCATGTGTCTGGAATATGGGGGACCATCAGTGTTGGCTGTGGTGGTGTTATCAGGTGTGGGTGGGTGGGTCTGGCTGTGTGGGATTGCACACACATGGGGGCAGGGTGACTTTGCTACAGGATTGTACTGATGTTCCTCTTCCATGTTTGCACCTTAGGCCCAGAACTGCAATGGCTGGCGAGGGAGAGGAGGCACCAGCTGTAAGACTGTCACATCAGGAGGCGAAGGTCCACAGAGGCAGAGGACCAGACTGATGATGGTGAGTGCCTACATCCATGATTACTATTGCATGCTGTGTAACAGGGCAGACAGCGGGCATGGCCACCAATCCATTGACACCACTGCCATGCACACAACTTGTTATAGTCAGCACTGTCCAGTGGCACTGCATGTCTGGGAGTCCATCAATGGTGGTCCATGCCTGCACCAGGTACATGGCTGTGCCACTGCCTTCGCACCACATAGCCATGTCACTAAACAGCCATGGTGGTGCTGTGCAGAACTTGGCCGGTGGGTGTGTGCAGTGGTCCAAATGGCTGTGTGCACCTGGGTGGGCAGGTATTGTGGACAAAATCACTATGGGTGGTCCACACCACCACAGAGGCATGTCCCACGGCCGTATGCCATGCACAGTGGTAGGCTGTAGGGCTGTGCATTCACACCTATTGACTCTGCTCTCTTGTCCTAGGTGGACAGCAGCTGCACATGATCAGGGAGGCACTGCAGGAAATAATGACTGTTGCCAGGGCATGCTGGAAATCCTGCAAAGGATCAAGAGGCTGGGGTCAGGTAGGGCCATGGCAGGAGGAGCAGCGGAGAAGGGAGCAGGGCTCCCACTGAGCATCACAAAGCCCCTGATTCCCTCTACCCCTGGACCCACCCTCACCCCTCCTTCCTCTACCATTTGTTCACCCCTGGCCCTACCCACCCCCACCTTGTTTGTGGCCTCCTCCCACACATTTGTAAATATTTGTACATAGTTTTCTTTGATGTTTTTAAATACATTTCTTTTGTTATGACTACTGTGGTGGTCTCTGATTTGCAGGGGCATAGGTGTTCAGCTACAGTGGTGTACATAGCGTCAGGGGTGGTGCAGTCATGGGCATATGTGTGTGTGTCCATGGGGAAGTGACTATGGTGTGGAGTAGCTATCAGTCACTGTCTGTGGTGTGTGTTGTTCCCTTTGCACTGGATGACTGTGTGCAGTGGTCCATAGTGCATGCTCTGTGTCCATGGCACACCTGTCAGCCGTCCATGGCCTGTGCAGCTGACACCTGCATGTCTGTGACCTGCACGGTCTGCTGGCATGTCAGTGGTGGCTGTCCATGCAGGACAGCCACTGTAACCGTCACAATGCTGGATTATCTCCTGTCACTGGTGTGGTGCATGTCTGCCTCAGGTGACACTGTGGCCTCCACTGTTGTTGTCCCACCTCCATGCTGTGGCTTGTGTGAGTTGCAGGGGTGACTTGTGCTCCGGGCAAATGCTGGTGGTACAGCTCCACAGTGCCTGCACAGGGTGGCTGGCACTCCTGTGCCATGGAGGACTGCTGGCCATGTGTATGCAGTTTCCATGGCTCCACGCTGGGGCTTGGCTGCCCTGCTACTGCATCCCTGTGTTGGTGTACTCTTGGTATGGGT